>CAJQZP010001331.1:9575000-10211984 GCA_907164705.1 Parnassius apollo
ATAATTTCCATAAAACAAAGACCAGACCCGCCTTCTAGCAGTTTCGACTACAGAATCTAGTCACTGGTGCATGCTTTACTAACAAGTTATATTGCACATTATATGAAGGGGAAAATTTGTGTATAGCTTTATTAATCCGACTAGGAGAAGCGATGTGTCTTTCGTACTAGTGGTGTCGACGGGTTTGGGTTTCACGGACTTTACTTCGCGGTTCTCTGAACAATGTTATCCGAAAGGTTCTTGTCTCTATATAAATGCTCCCTCGGCTTAAATTCCTTGTGGAATATTTAGAGACGATACCCGACGGTATGACTTTTTTTGCTTGGTAAAGAGACAAAATCCTAACTAGCCAGTGCTATTGGTATATTATATATTCGCATGCTGCGTGTAAGAAACTGGCAACCTCTCATCTCAGAAGTATGTCATTTAGATCCAGAGCAGTATCAAACGTAGCTGAACTGAGAAAGAAGCGCAAGTTTGAGTTTCTGAGAGATTTGTGCCATTTTCTGAGGAGACTATCGGTTCGTGGGATCCACGTGCGGTAAAGTTCCTAGAGGAATTTTATCCGCGACTTCTCGTCGAGGCTACTGAAGAAAGGGCTGATTCTTTTCTCGCTCAAAGGCTATATAATATATCCATTCAGCGATAAAAAGCAGCCCGGGATCTTGGCACTAAATCGCAGGTGGTAGGACTGTATGATAATTAAGGTTTTCATTTTTAGTTTTGTATATTATGGTTTTAATTATATATTTCATTATTATTTGAATAAATGTATATTTTAGTTTAAATATAATTAATTTGTAAAGTAATGGTGTAACACAGTGCACTTAAACGGAAATATAGGCGCATGTTCTCTAAGAAATTACGACACCCACCAGTAGGCGATAACTATAGAACGGTACTTTAAACATGTATGGAATTAATTTGGTCATTTGCTCGGTTAACATGCTGGCTGGCGTGCCGTTAGAATTTTTAGATTTTACGACAAAAATCGACCAAGTAACTTTAAATAAATTTGTATATAAAAACACCTACATTTTCTTTTTTAATCTATGGTACTATAGTATTGCTTTTACTAATATTATAAATGTGAATATTTACTTATTAACATTTTATAATTTAAGTAGTATTAGTAGGAAAAGAAATTCCGGTTTGCGTGTTTTTTTTTCTCCTTTTTCTCCTCCTGGGCTTAACCAATTTAATGAAAATTTTAAGGCTCAGCCAAAATTACAGGATATATTTTTTTATAATCCGTGATTTTGACATCAGTCAAACACACCTCGGTCAAAATACAGAAATCGCCCGTGCAAAGCCGGAGGGCATCACCAGTATTGAATAAAATACTTTGTGAGAATAAACAGAAATTATTATCAATGAAAAATAGTTTTACCCTCATTAATTAGTTTTTAAATTTTATTAGATGTCAATTTTAATAAAAATGATTTTTCTCTAATACATGATCAAATAGTAGTCGAATTATGTTACCACTATTAATATACTGTTATATTATATAAATCAAAATTTATATAAAACCACTGTAAAAGGTATATACTTTAAAAAATCGTCTACGTCCGTTAATCCTATTTGGTAATATGATGTAATAATATACTACAGTATGCCAGGTACTTACTTCTAAAAGTCGTTATTTTTGAGTCTGTTTAAAAGTAATATTCTAAAATAAAATTTTACGTACAACTCAAACTCAACTATTTTGAGAAATAGTACTTCTGTGCAAACAATAGTCATTAATGACGACATTAATTGCGGCAATAAATATAATTAAAACGTTTGACCACATGTCTTGTAAGTCCTTACTCATTGACAAAACAACGCAACAACGCTATGAGAACCCAAGTAATAAGGTCACTGTGATATAGTGATATACCCCGGATTGGTTCAAGCTTAAAGCTTTTCATTGTTTTCTATTTTTAAGTGTTGACAAAAATGTGTTTATATCACACACCTATATTATACAGAAGTTTGCAGTATTTATGTTGCTTGAAATTTTATTTCAAATCTTAGATTATGTAAAAAGTATAAATTTATGTAGTAAACACACCATAATATGCCAACACAATATTCTAATTGTATTTTTATTCTTTATTTTCAGGTCTAATGCTAAAAATCTATATATGTATACTAGCTTGCCAGGCAGACGTTGTTCCGCCCTTTTCGACGACCCTTTATCATGTCTTATTGATTAACCTTAAATTCGTTCAAGGGTATAAAAACTATCCTATCTCTCAAGCTGTATGTACCAAACTGCACACGGTGTGCAAATTTGATTAAAATCGGTTAAGTAGTTTAGGAATCCATCGCGGACAAACAACGTGGCATGTAATTTATATATATTAAGATAATAATATATATATATATATATATATATATATATATAACCATAATTTAGTTAAAGAGGATTGTGAAGTCCATACGATGCGCGAGTAGGTATTTTCAAAAATGCTACCTGTTTCACATCGGTCGCTCTGTATTGCCGTCGTGTGATAGAGTTGCAAATGTTAGAAATAAAAAGAAAAAGTAGGCAGATTGCCTACATTTTCTTTTTAAAATATTGTTTCGAGCGATAACGTTTTCACTCCCTAAACCTTTAAGAAATGAGACAATTTTTTTGTCTCGTTAGATTCTTAATTTAGGTCTGTACGTTTTTCTTTTTTTAGTAATTCAATTTAGTTTAATTTAAAAGAATAAAAACATACGAGGAAGTTTTTTAAGTCAAAAATATGGATTTAGATGCTAAGAACTTTATATATATATATAATATATATATATATATTGCAATATTTCCTTAAAAAAAACGTATGGACTTAGTTTTTCATTACATCTACATTTCCAAAAATTATGAAAATCAGACTATGTTTATATACGGGAGGAAAAACGTTGTCGCTTTTTGTATGAAAATTTACAGCTTCGCAATCCTCTTAAGTAAAAACCTTCTCATAAGTGCTTTGAAACAAAACAAATGACACATATTAACATCAGGCTTTCAGATGTGTATTTTACAGTTAAATTCGGGGTAAGTATACCCACTACCTCAAATCATCCCGTGGGTGTCGTAAGAGGCGACAAGGGAAACCAATCTGAAGATGAGCAGCAGCGTCTTCTTAATAACGACTAAAATTAAAAAATAAACTGCGGTTGCCAAGCCGCTTGCCAAGCGTGACAATTATAGCTAACATCCACCTTATAAGGCAATATATGGGGGAAGGCTATATTCAGCAGAGGACTTCGATAGCCTATAACGGTAAATGTTCAGATCTGCAACATTGTTGTTACAAGTTACAATGTAGACTACAAAATAAACTAGACATAGCACACTAATAAATTTGTTATATTTTTTGGATTCTGCATCATTAGTTTAACAAAATAGATAATATAATACAGCGCTTGTCTTTATACAACTTTTCGGATATTCTTCGATGTACTGCTGATCATAAAGCTGCATGCCTGTATATTCTCTAATAAGTGCCACAACGGAAAATTTTAAGCCATTATGTGATCGTTTTACATTGCCTCTGGCGAGCACATAATATGTGTACATGTATACATTATAGTATAATGTTATCTACGAGCAATAATTAGATGAGTTTATAAATAACATAGGTTTCTTATTGATCATCCTTACATCCTTACATCAAAAGTCCACAACTGAACATAAACTTTCCTTATAGATTTCAACAAAATGCGGTCCTGAGCCACCTCCATCCACTAAGACGTAGTCCCTCACAGACACTACTGATTGACATGTTATGAAGCTCAATCGAGCAATCGAGGGAACTATATTTGATGGTTCTCTCCGGAAGAAAACACAGTAGAACAAGAATAGCCAGACCTAAGGTCATCATTCCATGTATATAGTTCCTCAAACTACGAGTATATAGTCAGTCCCTTGTCCTTGGGCTTTGACGGTAGTTCTGGTTCTACTATGTTTTTATAGGTTAAGAACCCCGTAAAGTAAGTCCTAAGTACCCGTTAGGTAAAGTATCCCGTATAAATACAAAGTAAGTAAGTAAACAAAAAGTAAGATAAGTTTTTCAAAGCTATCTAGATAAAAAACTATTTGCATTGAACTGACAAGGAAGATTAATAATTTGTATTTGATTTCATGATAATTGAAACGAATCGTTTAGGTAAGCTATGAAGAAAATAAATGCCATTAAATATTAACAATTAGTAGGAATATCATATCTTAACTTTTAGTACCTACATCATCATTCATCACCATTATTACAGCCCTTCACAAGTCCACTGTTGAACATAGGCCTCCCCCAAGGAATGCCACAAAGCACGGTCCTGAGCTACCTGCCTCCATCGAATTCCTGCATGTCTTACCAGGTCGTCACTCCATCTAGTGGGGGTCGCCCTTTACTACGCCTACCGGTACGAGGCTGCCACTCGAGAACCTTTCTTCCCGATCGGTTATCGCTTCTTCGAGCTATATGGCCGACCCATTGCCACGTCAGCTTACTAATCCTTTGGGCTATGTCAGTCACTCTGGTTTTAGTGCGGATATCCTCATTTCTGAGTCTATCACGCAGAGAAACTCCGAGCATAGCCCTCTCCATAACTCGCTGAGCGACATTGAGCGTCCTTAGTACCTACATTAGATTGAATACCCCGGGTACTGCAATCGATGAACATATGCAACCAACTTCAAACAAAGCGTTGTGTCATTTGTCAATTAGTGGTTTATTACATAATTACATCAACAATGGTTATACTTAACATACTCGTAGTATGAAGCAAATATCTCATAATCCTATACCTTTAAACGAGCAATTCTTGTATATATATAATCGGAATCTCGGAAACGGCTCCAACAATTTTCATAAAATTTTGTGTGCAGGGGTTCGGGGGTAATAAATCGATCTAGCTAGGATTTTTAGAAAATGTCTATTTGTCCGTGTTTTTAGGCAATGAAAAACTGCTACAATATCGTTAGAATAAGAAGGTAAATTTTGACAAATTATTAATGATTACAAATAACTTAATTAGTATATTGGGCGGTACACAAAATCGTAATACCATGGTTCCAGCCCAGACCGACCGACCGATTTTTTTTAATTTTTTTTCAAGTTCCTTTCTTTTTTGAGAAAATCTATTTTTTCGAGCACTTTTTTTTTTGTATTTTTTTAAAAACACGAAAATTTAAATTAAACTAATTGCACTCACGGATTTTTATTCAAATAAACAGTTCAATTTTTTCTATTATGTCGCTAAGATCAGAAAATATTATTCGTATTTCATCAGTATGTAATTTGTATCTAAATATAATTTCCAAAACACACGAATTAAAAAAAAACCGAGCAAAAATACCGAGCAAAGCTCGGTCAACCGGGTACTTTACTATTATAGTTAGTGAAATCAGTTTTAATAATTATATTTCTTTAATTTACCTCAATTTCAGCAAAATTAATAAGCACATCATATTATACAAAAATAGCTTAAAACTGTTAATTATTTTGCAGGCACCACAATGGAATTATCGAATTATAAAATTGACGTGCTTAATTATTTACAATAATTAAAAGAAACCGGTAAACGAGAACCGTTGAAAGGGTTAAATATTTACCAACAATTATGAGTATAAAAGAAACATTAACTTATCACTCATATCACGTGCAGAGTTGAAAGCTTTAGACATTATTTTTCAAATTATTGTAGTAGTTATGGAATGATTAAAACGAATGATTAGATATTATTGTTTAGAGTAGTAAACTTTAATTTAACGTTTAGAGTTATTCTTAAATTAACGTTTAGAGTAGTAAACTGACAACAGGGAAACGTTTTGCGAGGTGCAGCACATGTATGAAATATAATGGTGTTGGAGACCTCACGTCAGATACACGTTTTCACAAAAAAATGGCGTTACACAAAACGTGATTAATTTAATAATAAAGCCCATTGTGTAGCAAAACGGTTGTGAAACGATAGTGAGATCAATTGCCGGTGCGGGTACTGTATTAAAGGACAGACCGTTGCAGAACCTGTCACCGACGCTATTTTGTAATGTAAAAGTGTAAAAAACACTAATTGGAGCATACTATTGTCCACGCACTATTCTTTATTAACGCTATTGTTAGAGATATATTTAAGAGAATCAAAATTTTGAAACAGAAACAGAACCTTTTTAATTCAATATAGATAAAAAATAATACTTGTCTTTTTTGTTTAAATTACCACTGGTTCGAAAAAATCCTCTATTCTGGGAAGAACAAGCAAGAAACCCAGCCGGATTAAAAAAAACATATATTTTACACAATTAACAACACAATATAATGATTTCTTATATTTACGCGAACACTACACATTGATTAAAACTACTTTTACGGATTTTATCGCGTTCAATTTACATGATTATACGGGAGACGGCGGTAACTGACGTCCCTATGTCAGTGTTAAACCGGAATATCTTCAACTTTTTAATTATTATTTATGGTCCGATCTACGCAGTATGAACTTACTGTGTCTTGAAGTCTTGCAGTGGTTTGCTTGGGTTAAATTTTAATTTTATTAATTACAGAGTTCCAAGCACGTGGACTCTGTAATTAATAAAATCACCTCGCACTCCGCCTCCTTCTCTATTGAAATTAGGATGTTTTTTTTTAAATTCCAATAGCCTCACATATCATCCTTGGTAGGAATCGATGTACTTTCGCAAGGGTTTGTGGTCTATCAAATCTGATGTAATGATTGAGACCGTCTATCCTAGACGGCCTCAATCATTACATATTATATCATATAATCACATACTGCAGACTTCCCGGAACGTTGATGCTTCACGTAAGCTATATGTTGACCATGACCATGGGTGGATCTCGAAACTTCGTGAATTAAACATCCAAAAAATTAAACGCGATAAAATCCATAAAAGTAATTTTAATCAACACAAAATAGATTAGCTTGATAGCGATCACATCACTCCCAGGGTTTATTGTCATCCATGTCATAATATTAAAGTCCTTAATATTATAATAACCCCTCTTTGAGAAGGTCAATTTGTGTATATTTTCTGGGATTTTGTTGTAAAAGCGTATACATCGCCCAAGAATGAATCACTGACTCGGTGGTACTACTAAATTATGTTTGTTCCGCAGTATTTACAGAACAATATCACTCATTTTTGTAAAACTACATTTATTTTTGTATACGTAGTACGTACATTAATTTCATAAATGTATTGAGAGGCAAAAGTTAATATATTAATTTCCTTAATTTTTTGTTTGAGCGACACTTTAGGTTTTAAATCATAGATTGCTTATATGGCCCATTTCTGTAAAACAAATATAATGTCAGTGTCAGTCGTGTAATCCCATAGCAAAATAATACACGATATAGTCTAGCTGTATAACACTGGTACGATTTCCAATCCTTTTTATAGCATGTGCTGCAGAACTAAGTCTGCTTGCTAGTTTTGATATATGGGGCGCCCCATTGAATCTAGCACTAGACGCGACTAGTGTAATTCCAAGATAGATGGTGGTATCGACAAGACTCAGGACCTTCCCTTTTAAAATTACATTGGTATTTAGATGTCTGAAGTTTGGAGTTATGAATTTCACACATTTAGTTTTAGTGCCATTAAAATGCAAATTACTAAAGTTAAAGTAATTTACTAATTTAAATATAGCATTATTAACTTCGTCATATTTTGATAATTGTCGCCATTACGGCCATTCACAATTCCTCTGCTGAACAGGAACGCCAAAAAGCATGGGTCCAAGACAAATGTAGCCATCGACTTCTTGAATCTTTTTTTAAAGGTCAATATGTTCAGTCTATAAATATATCCTTTATTGTTTTGGTAAAATTTATGTAAATGATTTCACTTATATTTTATTTATAATAGTTGCGACTACTAGCTTTGGACAAAAATAAAAGAAAATCGTCGATGATTAAAGAAAAAGGTATTGAAAATTATGTTGTGTGAGTACCTTTATCACATATAGTTTTGTTGTAAGGTAGTGAAGTAAAAGAAAAAGTTAAAAATCGATTTTGAGTCAAAAGTTTAAGTGTGACCTTTTTAGAGTAAAACAGCAAGCCAAATAAGTTTTGTCCATTTTTTTTTGTATCTCATAATATAATAATGTAACAATATAATTATATTATCATAATTCAGAGATAGTCAACAAAAACCATTTATTTTATCACTATTTTATTTCACAAAAAATCCTGAATGCTTTCGGATAAAATATAAAAAAGTTTTCGAAAAAATATAATTCGGATAAAATGAAATATAATATACTGTTACGAGCTTGAGGTTCGTGACAATAAAAATTGCCGATAGAATTACCTAAATTAACACTTTAATTTTCTTTACACTAATTAAAACTTAAAACACCAATAATTAATCACACTGATTCACTTTATTTCGCTCCGAAGCTTCGCTTGTCTCGCTGAATTCAATACTTCCCCGATCGCTCCTTGCAGCGCCTATAAATATACATTAGTACCGAATCATCCAGAACATTCAAGTAAATACGCGCACCAATCGACAAAGCGCCGAAAGTTCGAGAGTCAGCTTCCAGAAGCTTAGTTCTTCCTTTCGACAACAGATGGCGCTGTCGGTTGAAATATTAGTGATGTCATTTTCTGGAAAGCTCTCCCCTCGCTCCGTTACCCGACACTAGATGGCGCTAGTGCCAGATGTCAACTTAGCCGCGCAACACTGCCCCCTCTTAAGACATGCTCGTCCCGAGCATTATCGGTCCCATAATAACGCGCCAGGCGTTCCACATGGACTATCTTAGGAGTCCCTCTTGCGCCCTTCTGTATCCGATAGGTTACATCGTTGATCCTGGTCACAATCCGGTACTTTAGTTACGGTAGCTTGAAGCTTAGGAGATTTCCCTTTGCTGCGGACCGGATTGTGCAACCACACTAGTGAACCTTCGTCGAACCCTTTGTTGTTCATTTTGCGGTCATACCGGGTTTTTATCTTTTCAGACATTTGCTGGCCCGATTGTCTGACGTGTTCATAAATGTCATTCATTTTGTTCCGCAAGTCATTTGCATAATCGGTTATACTGCGTTGAGCATCAGGTGGTATCCCGGTGATCAGGTCTGCAGGCAGCCGTAATTCTCTTCCAAAGTTTGCGAAAGCTGGTGTCACTGATGTACTTTCGTGAACAGCGCTTCGATATGACAGCAAAAACGGTTGTATGTGCTTATCCCAATCTCGTTGCCGGTTGTCTACAACTTTTGCTAGGTACCTCTCCAATGTCTGATTAAATCTTTCTACCATTCCATCAGATTGCGGGTGATATGAAGTCGTTCTTGTTTTATGAGTACCCATAACTCGGCAAGTTTCCTGGAATATTTGAGACTCAAAATTCCTTCCTTGATCGCTGTGAATCTCTAAAGGTACTCCAAAACGACAGAAGACTTCATGAACTAGTTTATCTGCAACTGTTGAAGCTTCTTGATTTGGAATGGCGAAGACTTCTGGCCACTTAGTGAAGTAATCCATCACAAACATGAAATACTTGTTACCGCTTTCACTCTCCGGAAACGGCCCCGCCACGTCAATGGCTATTCTCTCCACGGACGGGTATACGCTGACCGGTGGCTGTTACCAAATTAATGCGTTCTCGGTTGTATGCGGAGTCCCCAAGGAACTGACTTATAAGTTGGGAACTAACAACCGTACGAGAGGCTCCAGTGTCTATTGTCAGTTTACACGGCATTCCGTTGACCTTGCCCTTGATGATTAGACTGTTCCCATCATGGGTTTGTGAGATCGCGATCCTTGGGGCTCTTTTAACATCAGCCAGCACCCGCCCCGCAGTTCTGGCTTTTACTCGTTTCCCTGCTGCTGCTGCGCGGTGCTGTTGGCCGCACTACCCTCCTGAGATCGTTCAACTTCCCTTTCTAGGGTTCGCTTAGGGCAGCTGGATCGAAGATGGCCCTTTTCCCCACAGCCATAGCACCTAGGGCTGAATCCTTTGTTGCGGTCGCGAACTGTAGCTGCTGCAACCTCCCTGACGCGATGGGAACGATGATCCTGCCGCACGGCTTCCACCTCCAGTGCATGGGCCAAGGCGTCCTTAAGCGTCTCGTGGTGCCCGAGCCTCACAGCAGCTCTGACTTCCTTCAATGAGCGCAGGTACAGACCAGTATGCTTTTCGCACCAGCTTCTCCACCTCTAGAGCCCACTGCTGCAGGTTTTCGTTGATGCGCTGCACGCGATCTTTAAGCTGCGCACGAAAGACGTGTTCCAGGTGAGCGTCGCCATATCTCGCCTCCAATGCCTCAAGGAGTTGCTCATAAGTCACTTCCTCACCGAGAGCTTCCAGAACAGTTAAGGCCTGCAGTGTGAGAGCACTCATGGCCTGACTTTTATTCCAGCCGTTCGCCTTCATAACAGCCTCGAACTGGATTTTGTAGGCTGACCAGGAAGAGGTACCGTCGAACGGTGGCAACTTGAACCCACGTAGCGAAGGTGTTGTAGCTACTACGGGAGCTGTAGCTCCATCTCCAAGTTTGAGTTCGTCCAGTGATTTCTTCATGTCAGCCATTACGTTGTCAACCCGATGGTTTACTTGGTCGATTCGGGTTTCAGCTTTCTCGATTCGGTTTTCAGCTTTCGCGATTTGGGTTTCAGCTTCCGACAGGCGGTTGTCATGCTGAGCAACCCTATCCTTCACCTCCTTTATCTCCTTCCCGAAGGTAGCGTGAAGGTCCTTTATGAGGAGCATCTGCTCTTCCAACCGACGGGCCTGTTCCTCTTGTCCGCCCCGCAGCTGCTCTTCCAATCGGCGTGCCTGTTCCGCCTGCTGGCGAGCCTGTTCCTCCTGTCGGCGAGCCTGTTCCTCCTGCTGCTCTTTCAAAAAACGCGCCTGTTCCTCCTGTCGGCGGCCTGCTCCTCCTGTCGGCGAGCCTGCTCCTGCAGCATCACCATCAGAGCACCTAAGTCAGGTGCTGCAGATGTAGGGGCTGCTCCAAACGACGAACCTGGTCTTCCTGTTGGCGGCAGCAATTTGCACACCGTGTGCAGTTTGGTCCAACTTGAGAGATAGGATAGTTTTTTTTGCCCATGAGTGACCCACAATTTTTTGCGACTTTAAGGATTTTTAATAAGGACATGAAAAAGGGTCGTCGAAAAGGGCAGATCATTGTCTGCCTGGCAAGCTAGTACTAATTTATAAAAGTTACTATAACAATTTGTTAGGGTCTTTACTTTACTGAACCGGTGCATAAAAATAATGGTTTCTTATATTTACGCATTACACATTTCAATAAAACTAGTTTATACGGATTTTACGCGATAAATTTAGTGCTTAAAGAGTCCATTGCTGAGCAATTGTTAACCTATAGTAATTAGGATATGCTGAAAATGATTGCCACGCTTGGTATGTGGTTTGGCGATCGCAGTTCTAGATCTCCCGCACTGACAGGGAAGAATCAACGTCAAAAACTGCTCCCGTCGCCAATAGATGGTATCGTAATGTCGCCGTCTATTGAAAGTTCAACACTAACGCACAAGGGATGGATTATCTTACGCCGCAAATACAGAGCGTAAATTGGTGAGATAATATATTCGCTATCCGAAATGTTTTCGTGACGTTTGGAGTGTGGTGATATCTCTCAACAAATAAAAATATTTTAATGACTAAAAATTCGTCTCTGTTTACGTAAACTGGTCGAATGTTTGTCACTTTCACGCATCTGAGGGAACACTATAGAGGCAAGATAACGATGCGGATGTATTATATTTTATAATGACTCTATTATAGTGGTATATATTAAAATATTTCATGTCATCATTTTAGATTTTTCAAGATAATCATCACGCATTTATTTTATAAGTTTTTTATTTTCACAAAAAGAACTTTCAAGTTTCTTGAATAAAATATAGCCTAGATTACTCCATCGCAATGGGTTTAACCACTAAGAAGATTAACCCGGACCGATAGACAGACGGACCGACAAAAATTTTAAAAATGTAGCGCAGTGTCTTGATGGCATGAGAATAACTCGATCTCAGACTTAAGCTCAATAAAAGTCAGTTATTTCTCTATTACGGACATACACTTCAATTTTATTATAGTATGTAAAGTGTGTGTGAAAAGTAAGAAAAAACAAATAACTATTTGCTACCAACTGGTAACTGTGGTAGGGCCACGCCGCAGCTTTTGCTGTTGCGCGGATTGACCGGCTCGAACCGGGGTGGTACCACGACCCCACAGAATACCAGCGTGAAGCTTATCTCTGGTTTTGCGTGGTAAGTGCAGGTGGCCGGAGGCCCAATTCTTACTTTCCCCTTAACATGGTAGCGGAATAAAATAAAAAACTACCCCAGGAGGGTTCCAGCACCCCTGGTGACGGAGAACCCCTCGCTGAGAATACATGACCAAGCTATCCTACGCTCAGGCTGCCCCCCGTATTCTAGGACGGGGAGGGGGGGGGATGGCAAAATTTCCGCTACTAAGACTGCTCGGGGCAAGCAGAACGGCGCTGCGTAGAGATGTTGCATCCCTTTGCATTTTCTATCGCATCTACCACGGGGAGTGTTCTGGGGAATAGTTCGGATTAATTCCAGCCGCTAAATTTCACGAACGCACATCGCGTCAAAATTCACGATACGATCCTCACCATCTGGATGCTTGGTGGTCCATCACTGTGCATTTTACTAGGAATTTTCTACCATGTACAATATGTTGTGTTGTTTACCACCGGCAATTTTTCCGGACAGATACAACTTAGGGACCTTAAGGGTACACTAGTCGCTCATTCTTCCATACAAACGTAGTCTGGCGATTACTCCACTGTTTGATGGTGTACGTTCAAAATAAAAAATGATTTCAATTAGTCTTGTAGCGGCGCTGTCGTCGCGCCACAAGAGAAATACACCGAAGCCTAAATCACGCTATCAATATTCCTAATCATAAACAGCATATATAGAACTTCTCCGAACTATCACACGGAGCGTTGGCTGCTCCCCGGGCAGAACACCTTGCCCGGCGGGAGATCTCCCCTTTTCCAACTTCGGCCACAGTGGTGACTACCCGACGTGATCCGAACATGCAACCAAAAAACAACCTTCGGAAACTTCAAGCTTCATCATCGTCATATAATACCCCACCGTATCGCTCCCGACCAGATATCGTCTGCAGTCTTGATATCCTGCAAGCCATCTAGCTTCACAAGGTTCATCGCAGCATTGGAATAATAATGCTTCCTGTTCCTTCAAGCTACTCTCTGGGCTATACAGTGTTCGGCACGGCTCTGAGCCTTACTGCTCGCCTCTGCTTCACGGCACTCTCGCAGATTACTTGCCTTCTTCTCAACTCACCGCAGACTACAAGGCAATCCACTGGCACTTGCACATTCGTCGTCAACAAGGCTGCACTAACGACCTCCGGTCTGAGCAGGGGGGTGATGTAGCGGCGCTGTCGTCGCGCCACAAGAGAAATACACCGAAGCCTAAATCACGCTATCAACATTCCGAATCATAAACAGTATATATAGAACATCTCCAAACTATCACATGGAGTGTTGGCCGCTCCCCGGGCAGAACACCTTGCCCGGCGGGAGATCTCCCCTTTTCCTTCCTCACCGGCCACAGTCTCATATAATAATAAATAATGATCTAGCCCTGTATGGAAACAAAAAAGTAAAAAAAGAGTATGTTTAAAAGTTATAAGCGTCGAAAATTCTAAATTTCAACACTAGTATTAACACATCTTTGGGTGGAAATAAATACCATAAAAAGAACGAAAATTGCAAAACAATTACCATACAGGCATAGATTAGTTGTTCAAAAATGCAAATAATGTTATTTTGAATAGATACATTCAATAGATTTTTCATGAAATCCAGACTCCCAAAGGTGTGTTTATGAAATTTCGCACGCTCCTTTTTGTTGTAAATCATCTTGCCTTTCGCTACAAATTGTTTCCCCGATCAATGGGACGGACGGAGGGGGGGGCGCAGCGCGCACTCACACATGTTCAATAGGTTAGCCGCTGCTATCTATTTAATGTGGTTATAATACCTACATATCTACATCTTTATTTAGAAAAATTGTTTCCTTTTGTTCGTGTCCACTGTTGAAGCCGGGATGAATATAGCTGCTAAAATGTACCCATAAGTTTGTTGAAGCACATTTAGTTAAAATTGAAAACAGGTAGGTACATAATAATGAACTTTCGATACAGGTAGTACATTAGGTACTTAACTACTTTAACTAACGAAAGCTAGCTAACTAACGAAAACATCTCATTGATAATCACGAATATCGAAAATCTTAAAATTATCTATTAATTTAATTATAATAAGTAATTTTTAGATTTTCAATAATTGTGCTTAAGTATAGGAATTTCATATCCTAATATACCTAATGTAATTTATGTAAGTACTTACATAAGAATCTAAGAAGGGCAGTCAATGATAAATAAAATTTGTTTTGTAAGTTGTTTTTTTTTTAAAACTCTTTAGCACAACAAAAACATGAAACTGAGAAGAAGCACCCGATCTGCCGAAACAAACTCAGAGAGGTCAGTCCAGGTATTACATTGGTCATGTCATACGAGAACCAGGCAGGTGGCTAATATGGTCTTTTCAAGAAAGAACCATACAGATGTGAGTGGACAACTAAGTACTTTTTAGGATTCCATACCCGAAGGGTAACCAGCAGGGCCCTATTACGAAGCCTCCGCTGTCCGTGTGTCTGTCTGTCAGCGGGCTGCATCTCATGATCCGTAACAGATAGATAGTTTTAATTTCCACAGAGCGTGTATTTCTGTTGCCGCTATAACAGCAAATAGTAAAAATAAATTTGAAGTTAAAGGATTTTCTACTAGAAAAAGAAACGTGTATTATTGGCTTTTTTGATCGATAATAATATGTATACGAGTATTTAAATCTTGTAAGATGGTACGGAAGCTCGGAAGTCCGATTCGCACTTGGCAAATATTTGTTTAATATTTAACCTTACCTCAGACATACTCATATTTTTATATGTAATTTACTATACTATTATACTACTATATAAGCTACTACTAAATAAAATAGTAGTAGCTTTGCTATGGTATTATAGTATATTTTGGATTAGATTTAATTTATTACAGAATAATACGAACTATATAAAAACTAAGGAGCGCATCAACCTACCTCATATATTGGGTTATGAATACAGATAAGTACACATAGGATTTAGTTTCTAAGTTGTACCTACATATTTTATAGCATTCATTATGAATAGCATAAACAGGCCAACCCCCTAGCCTACAAACGTTTCGTAACGAATCTCTTTCTACAATCGAGCCTTTAATTTGTTTGAACTGACCACCTGACTCGTTCAGTGATGTCATTCCCATACAGTGTTTAGTTTCAACTAGCGTTATCTATCATAAAAAAAATCAAAATTTTATTTATATTTCGCTAATTGTGTCTGTGATGTGAATTTGATTTACAATCGATCTCTAAATTGTAGTTTTCTTCTAATTACTTACCTTGTCTAGACGTGTTCTTTGGACTTCTGTAAGGAAGTCTCTGCTGTTAGTATTCCGTTTAGGTACGTTACTATTTTGATAGACGTTTGTGCTCGTCCCTTGCAGTGACACAATTCCTATTGTTGATAACTTTTTAAGTACTAAGAGAATATTGCAAACCGCTATTGAACACAAACAATCAATAAACAATTTACAAACTTACATGTTTATTTATTTAATTAACCTACATAAAAGCCCCACTCACATCAGTCGCGCTGTCGAAAAAGCAGTTGTCCTGACACTGGCTGGCATATACTTCGGGGAGTTGCCTGTGGGCTATTATAGCTAACTAGCTATGGTAAGTAAATACCTATTTAGAATACATAGTACCTACAGTAATATTTGCATAACCTACAATAAAATATAAAAACATAAAAAAAACATAATTATTTTACACTTTTTTCTGTTTGTTTTAGAAATGGTTATATTTTTATCAAAAAAAGGTTTTTTATACATCTTTAGTTGAGATTTATGTCCCTTTAGTGGGTACAGGCGTGATGTTATACTGTGTGGTTCCGTAAATAATGCATAGATACGCGATAGCAGCAATCGCGGTTGATTTGCTGTGCTGCGCAAAACTCGGACATTTATTGAAGAGTTCCGTCGATTTCTCCAAGATCCCTTCATCAGATCCTGACCTGACCATCATCGATTACCGTGGGATCATCTGGAAAGTATATTCTTTCAAACAAAAAAATAATTTTCCAAAACGGTTCAGGTATCTTCGAGAAATCGGGGAACAGAGCATACATAAACAAAACCAACGAATTGAAAACCGCCTCCTTTTTTCGAAGTCGGTTAAAAATTAAGTAAAAACAAATCAATAAAATTATTATATAATAACAACATCTACTTAACTTAAATTCACAAAAGAACTTTCATAATAACAACTAAATTGGGTTCATAATAATTACGTTTCACACAACAGATCCTAAGTTCTAATAACACCAATTTGTTTCCTCTCTCTTTCTCTTTTTAAAATACGTTACCCCACAGTAGAATTTTCTCCTGTATCGTGGAGGCAGTTTACAAACACAAATTGCACAAGGACAAACATAAAAAACCGCGGGACGCGGGAAAAACGCGGGATTCGAACCCGCGACCACCAGCGCACCCACTCATTGCTAAGCCACTGCGCCACGGAGCTCTGTCAACTACCGTTTAAATTTATGTTTTCACTCAAAGAATCGCATAGGTAGGTATGCGATGACGCCGTCGCACATTGCGTCACTCAGGAGTGAGTATGTGTGTGTGCACTAACTTCTTACTGCTCATCACAGCGTCTATCCCTGTCGCACGTGATGTCGCCTGAGATAACATGCATTTTAACCCAGCCCACCATTTAGTTCATGCCATCGACTAGGGCAACCTTAAAGAAAAGAGCTTACTCCTTTCTAAAAGGCCGGCGACGCTCCTGCAATTCCCTTGGTGTTGTGGTTGTTCAGAATTATAATATGATAGTCATTTCGGCGCACAATATTATGGCTAAAATATCTTATAAGGATTTTGTGATAAACCACAAAATAGATGCTCAATCTATCCAAAACCCTACACTAACGATATTGATTGAGGCCTTGTTATTAATATTATATATCAGCTCATAACGTTTGTTAACCTTCACATCATATAATTAATTTAATCTTATATTAAAGGTGGTTTAAATGACATAAAATTTTTGAAAATGATATGCAAATAGCTGGAGGGATATAATATCTCATTGCAGTAAAACAATAAGCAGTAGGATTCATTCATGTAATGCCGGGCCTAGCTAGTTCGCTTTTCTGAGAACATTGTGGAACAAAGACATGGTCCACTTCAGCTGAAAAATCATACAGGAAATAAATAATAATAATAATGTCCTCCAGACCGAATTTCGGCCACGGTGGCCTGTCTCAACGGAGGCTAGCCATCGGCGCAGGATAGAATTATAGTGCCGAAGTATGCGCAAGCACAGGTGCACTCTCTATTCCCTCACTCCCGTAATCCGATGGGACGGTAAACCGACACGACCGGAAGAGAGATCAGGCGCAGGACCAACTGCTTTACGTACTTTCCGAGGTACGGGGGTGAGACACCGCCAACTTCCTGACTCCGGGCAGCTAATGAGAATTTCTTGACAGAAAAATTCAATAATTACTTTTTTGGCCCGACCCGGGATTCGAACCCAGGACCTCATGATCAGCAGTCGCACTACTACAACCACTAGACCAACGAGGCAGTCACAGGAAAGAAATATATAATAATAAACCTTCGAGACTTTTAAACTAATACATTCGAGATGTATATATAACGTTTCAGTAAGGACTGGAACAAATTGGACGATTTTTTAAAACTTTAATAACAAATGTCCAAAGAAAGTTTGCCAATCAGATTTCACGTCTTACGATAGTCAATAGTCATACGCTAATAGATGAACAAAACGATTCCGAGTGCTGGTTGAATATAGTGTTGACCTCGATATCTTAATTCCAACTTTGTTATTAGTAACCTACATTGTGCGTAAGATTGTTGAATTCCATTCGATGCAATCGCTCAAAATATATGTGTTATAGAAAAAATATTTTTAAACGATTAAAAAAATTCAAGTTTATTATAATGTAAGTTGCCATGAAAGTAATCTATACAATTACATATCTGTAGTTTTGTGTTTTTATTAATTTCAATAGAGTTTAATATATACTTTGCTATATTAAGATACAAAAACAAATTTCTAATGTACATGTTATAAATGTTTTTATTTATGAGGACACGATACTTAACAATTTTTTTGTTTAGTGAACAAACATTTTCATGTCACACGTTGAAGTCTACTGTATGGCTTCCGTGTAGAAGTTACGACAAATTTATTTACATTTCTTTTGCTTTAAAGAGAATAAAAACTTTTGCATTAAAAAGAATAAAAAGAGTCAAAGTAAGTAGTAAGTAGTACGTTTATTGTATTTATTCCAATATTAGCCAAATATTTTTACCATCTAGCGTAATTTAGTATAATAATTGTATGTTGGAAAGAAATTTAACTAAAAGCTGTTAAAAGTATAGATAGTATCATTACGAAACATCCGAAAAAAGTTATAACAGAATTGTACGAAACCGACTTATCCATATAACATGAACCGTGGATTTTAAACTTCGTTGAACATTGTATTGAATGGTCTAAAATTCATACTAGTAGTAGCAAAAATAACGCATATTTGCTACTATTTACTTTTTACCGCAAAACCCATTACGTAAACAAGTTATAAAAGAGAGTATTTTAAAACGTTTCGGTTGGGGTCACACTTGTCCAGCATATGCCTCGGAAAACGGCCAACATGGTGACCTCCGTTCACTTGCCACGGTCGGCGAGCTAAGGAACGTTTTGATTCGATAAAACAAGCCTTATATAAACTCGTTTGAATGTATTATTAGCGACATTTAATATAGCATGAACTTTTTAAGTCATAGCGATGACGCAGTGGAACTTTGGCGATTGTCACAAGTATTCAAATGTACACAATGGATTTTGAATTTGTTTTGAACAGCATTTGTTTGGAAGTTTTCCATCGTTCGTCGTCGTCTAACTGAATCGTTAAATAACATTAAATATTTTAAAACATTGATATTAAATTGCGGTCATAGAGAATGAAGGAGTAATATACGGCCAGTGTAGAGACTATTATATTTATAAATAGAATTTTAATAATAACAATCTAACTGAATCAACCTTAATATTTTTAGTTGTCCCCATAAACTGCCAAAGAAGTAAATTGTTCATAATAAGCAAATCTTTGCAGAGTAGTACAATGAATTCCATACGAAATATTACTTGAAATCAAATTCCAGTAATCTAATCGTGTGGAATATTTATTACAAAAAGGCTTAATTTAGATTTCGTTATTGGCCCTGAATGATCTCCCAGCATGAGAGATATATTTAAATACATGTAACTGTTGTTTATTGGTTCATTGCACATTTTTCCACAGAGATCTACTATCGAATCAAGGCATATTTAGCCAAACATTCCAAATGCAAGAACTACTTAACAAAACATCCGTTAAAATGTTTCAATATACCGTATATTAATCAATATTCCATAAAATTGGTAGCTAAGTGGTAGATAACTGATGCTGTATAACGGTTTGCAACAATTATGTGCTCGCAACACCTGCACGCTCCACTAGCGCCGGTGCGAGTAAAAAGTTCTCTAACCTTGAATGAAGCTCGTAAGTTATTTCGGAAATATTTGGACAAACAAGGTCGATATTTTCGGCTATTATTGTGAAATGTAACAAAATATACTTAATATTTTATATTCAACATTTTTATTCATCCAAGCATGACAAAAGTATAAAATAAACTTAAAAAAAGTGAAAACCGACCTTAAAAACTAAAAAATCGGTGCTATGACATGTATCGAAAATTAAAACACCAACTACAAAAGATATTATGTCCATAATAGCTTCTGAAGCCGGATTAAGTTTTTGAAATCCGTTTTTAATTTATTTTTAATTTTGTTCTTTAAACCCTGTTGAGCGTACTAAGAAATATCACAAGTTCAAGGTATTTGAAATAAAATAGCATCTAAATAGTTACATTAAAAAATTCATCCCCTAGTTGAGCCCCTTAGGCGTGATTTTTTATCTTAATGTGTATGGGATCACCACATATTATATTAATTATACTATTTAATAAGAAACAGCATCAAAATCATACAAAAAATATACGGACGAATTCCAAAACCCCTCTGTTTTGAATAAGATGAAAAATAATTCTTATTTTAATTTCTTTGTCCCGGTTAGAGTTTTTATCTAATCTGATAATCATTCACATCGTCTTATACTAGAACTCTTATCTCTGTAACAACTATATGAACTATAGTAGTAATTATAATTATATAGACATATTACGTACTTTTTATATAATAGGGTAAAAAACTAGCACACAGTCCACCTGATGCTAAGTGGTTGCTATGACCCATAGACATTTACATCTATCCTCGACTACGAATCAAAATGCAGATGCGTTGTCACCCGTGAGGACTAAGATGGAATGCCTCGTTTCCATTAAAAAGGGTCTCTGGTTCCCTACACTCACCATACGAAACACAGCATTAAGCTACTATTTTACGCTGGCATTCTTTGCGATACTCTTAGATTACTTTATGTAAACAATATCTACTTGGTTCTTTACGACTTTATTCATTCGTTCACTACAACTAGACAAAAGTCCACCCACTGCTGTACGAACGCCTCCCCTAGAGACTAGATATGAAAAATAATGCCTTAGTGAGCACGCTTGACAGGCTTTTATTATTTTCATTTGTTATCAAGAAAATGCTGACGCCCATTTTCCGTTTTCCCTCTGTCAGCTTTTATGACATTCACGACATGATATGGGGTAGTAAATACTCTACATCGCCACTACACACTTACTGATTTCAGTTATGTTTGTGCTACAATTTGCTTATTTTTACGATTATGAACTAGGTTATTCGTGACTTCGTTCGCATGCAATAAAAAAGTTTTCTAAAATTTTTCTAAATCTTCAAAATTTTAAAATTGATAACTTTCTCGGTTTGAATCATAAGTACTTTGTGCATAATTTTAGTTTACTAAGCTACTATATTTTATACGTGGTAGAGCCATGCTGCAGTTATATTAGTAGTATAGTTGTAGCACAAATGGGTCAGCTCGACCGGGGAAGGACCACGCTCTCACAGAATACCAGCGTAGAATGCTGCTGCTGCGTAGCGTGATGCTGCTATGTTTCGCATGGTGAGTGTAGAGAACCGGAGACCCTTTTTACTGGAAAAGAGGCATTTCGTCTTGGTCCTCACGAGTGCCAGCGCATCTGAATTTTTGGATAGATGTAGATGTCTATGGGCCACAGCAACCACTTACCATCAGGTGGACTGTTCCCGTTTGTCACCCTATCCTATAAAAAAATATACTACTAGCTGAACCCCGCGATTTCATCGCGTGTCATAGATACTGTTTTATTTCTGTGTGGCGTTGGAGATAGCGTTGTTCACACACGTAGTTGGTGACGCCGTACGACGGGCGACCAACTACCCTAAGGAGGTGTTAGATGTATCGTTTACAAGGCTTTCATTAACAACCTCGTTAAGATCCAAATGAAATGATATGAAAGTTTGGAAAATCCAATGGAGCCCCTGAGCCAACATCTGTAAGATTTCACGTAGAAAGAGGAAATATATTTTAATGCTTATCTCTATTGTTTATATCTTATTCTTTTGGTTTCTTATGCAATATTTTTACAAGAAGCGGCCCCAACGAAAGTGGACCGGTGCTACAAGCACTATATATATATATATATATATATATATATATATATATATATATATATAGGTATGTATAGGAAGTATGAATTATTTGTTCAGTAGGCCAACAGTGACCATTTGAATATAGAATCATAATGCGGTAAGGTAAATTAATATTAATAACAAAATAACTTTTAGTTGATTTTCTAGCCTAACTTATTGTTTTGTATATACTCTAGCCTCAATCTACTATTGACACGCAGATAAAGGCCTTTCACATTCATATCCAGAGACTTGAAGGTTATTCTTTGTAAAACGCATCGAAGCTTATTCGAGTAGAATATTACGGATAACACTCTATTAAACATGTTCTTGCTAAAAAAAAATCAAATTTAGACCAAAGGAAGTAACAATCATTAATTTTTGTCGAGACAAAATTATTCTACATACGACAATACACTCATAAGACAAACAAACGGATGTTGAATAATAAATTATCTGAAATAAAATGTAATATAATTATATTTAAAAATATATTACATTTAATCAGTAGTCCATACGCTTGGTTATATTTTTTACGACTTCGTAACAGGAGGTCGTTCTCAATTCACCTGAACTTTTACTTTTAGATTTTTGCCAGTAGTGATCCAATCTTATTTTTTTATTATTAAATAGTTACACTATTCGGGAGTATAGACACCGCTGAATTGATTTACTATTTGCAGAGGTAATTTAAAAAAGGTAAGTTGTTACGTGATGTTTTGTACGACGAATGTAACGATTTAGACGACATTCTAGTTGTCATATAAAAAACTTTGAAAGAGTAAAAGTCGAGGCTTTAATTTTCCATTACACTTTGTCTTAACTTCAAAGTTATATAAAATCATGTGAAAATTTTTTTATTTATTATTAATATTTTGAAGCCTACATATAATACACAATTTACCAGATTCTATTCATCTTAAAAATCTGCTCGTAAAATTAGCGTACATGTAGCTGGTTCCGTGTGACTAATAAGCACAATATAAAATAACGAACCGGTCTATCTTGTAATGACGTCATTATGTGGGACGCGGGGCAGTGCTATGACCGTATTCCAGCTGATACGCGCAGTGAGCGCAATGTCACATCACAAACAACAATAAAAATAATTACAATGTGTATAAGTTACACATATAGGTAATGTTAAATATATTGAAAAGGAAATTTAGGTACGTCATGAAATAACAAACATGTGCAGTATTTATACCGAAATAAAATATTTTGACAAAGTTTATTAATTAGTAGCTTGTGATATAAAAGTAAATGTAATTTTGTAATTGTAATTAATCCTAATAATTATTATTTGTACCCATTTATAAACCGATTTTATAATTAAAAATTATTAAAGTGAATAATCCATAAAATAAAGAATTCAGTGCTTTCAGCATTAATTGCAGTAAAACATTAAGAATAAAATGTTATTAGTTTAGTCGGTAAATCTTTACATATTATGTATTTGTGTTAGTTTGCATTCATGTTTGAAATCAAAGCTCATTTTCCTTTCCGTGTAATAACTGGTTATAATAAGGTCACTTTAACATTTAAACTATAAAAGCGTGTAAGGGAAGTCTACCTGAAGTTACAAATTAATGCCTATGTCGTATCACTAAGACCTAAGACACTAACAAGAATTATTTGTACGTGTGTGCAGATATGTAGAGGAACTGTAGTTTTATCCTCACAAGCTCACAAGTAAGCCTTGCTATTTGATTGATATAATATACTGCATACTTTCACTTTATATTTTTTATCATTGCCTAAATATTTTTATACTTATGTGCATTAGAGTATAGCATGAGTTTTTTTTTTAAATATAGCTTAACAAACGAGCACACATTCTATGATATGGCTACATACATTCATCCTCGAATAAGAATCAAAATACAAACACGTAATCCGCCACTTAGGTCTAAGATAGAATGCCTCGTTATAAAAAGGGTTTTATGAGAAACGGCAGCATCATGGTGCTATTTGACGCTAGTAATAGTGCACGAGTGTGGTCCCCTCATAATTGAGCCAACCCATTCGTGGCAGTTAAAAAAAAACTAACACTTTATTACAAATTTTCAACGTACACGACTGCGTACATAGTGCATCATATTATCGAGTGTGTTTTCAAATGGAAAGATTCTATCTTGCCGCTCTTCCTCTGCTCTGTGGACTCATTTCACACGCTCTTGAAATATATATTTATTCTTCTTATAATAATATTCAATTTAATTCTTTTGTCATAAACAAATTATCAATTATTAATCAACATAACCCAATAAGTTATGAAGGACATCCCCCAGTTGGTGAAAGGTAGCAGATTTAATTAACTAAGACATGTTTTAAGTTATGTCTTTATTTTTGTGCCTGAATTTAGGTTCAATTAAATATTATATATACATTATAGAGAAAATATATGTCTAAACACATATAAATAAAATTGTCTATATGTCATATTGAAATAAAGCTATGAAGGCTTCCACCAGGCCCAGGGAGCTATTTGTGTGTTATTGTTAGTTTCTGTCTGTCAGTATGTTTGTCTGTCTATCCGGGTTAATCTTCTGGATAGCTGAACAGATTTTGATGAAACTTTATGAATAGATTGACGACAAAGGCAGGAGGGAATTAGGCTATATGTTATCCAAAAACTTAAAAACAATTTTTACAAAAAAGGAAAAATAATAATAGAAATGGTCTTTAATTAACTAAAATGTAAATAACACCACATTAATAGATCCTGTTCAGGCGAAACCGGGTCAGGTTGCTAGTTGATAAATAAGAGACTTTTCGCCCGAGGCAAGACAAATCACGAGAACTTTCTCTACTTCGCCTACGCTGACTCGTTTCTCAGTCAGTAGTACGGCTGCATGATACTCCGTGAACTTGAATTTGCAATGACACATTACAGTGAAAGAGATTTAACAAATATTTGTGTATTTTTGTATTTTTACAGGTAAGAAATAAAAGACTAAATCGTTTTAAATTAGCATTGAATCAAATGTGACATAAAATCAACTGCTGTCTCACTGAAACTCGAAATTTTTTTGTATGTATTTGAGTGACTCTCCGTATCATTTAGATTCACTATTGGACGCTGGTGGCGCTGTTGTCGAGATCTATAAGTCCAGCGTGCGAAACCTTTTCGGATCGCTAGTAGTAATATATAAATGTAAAAAGTTAAAACAATCCCATATCATAGCGAGTGATAGAAGCACAATTTCGTTAAATCGTGACAGCGTGCTTAGTGCAGACAATTTTTGCAACAGCTATTTCGTTTCAATGGCCATCGTGTTTAAATAATGATACAACATCAATTATTGCGACTGCTATGTCGTGGCTGTTACAGAGAAGATCGTGATAAATCATTACGTCAAACGACCGATTAAATGACTTACCATCAGTTGGACTGTGTGCTAGTTTGTCACCCTAATTCTACAACATGAACAAACTTATAAAAATTAACACAATAAAATGTATCAAAAGATTTGTGAAACTAACTTATTTTTACATAAATATGTGTACATTGCCTAAACACTTGCCAGGAGTACCAATTATGGGAAATATCCCCCCTATAATGTAATCTCTAAAGGTAACGATGTGTACATAAAATTCTACACTAAGAAAACATGTGTTAAAAACAAAGAAATGTATCTCTTGTGTAAAATTTTCAGCGTGAATTATGTCTTGTAGGTATTATTAAATTGCACTCACCAAGCTCCAGTATTTCTTAAATAATTTAAGTGTATCATATATATGTTGCAATCTTTATTTAAATTTGTAATGTGGTTAAAAAGAAATAATACCCGTGATAACTTTTAGAAATTGACAAAATCATATAAAAACATTTATATACATTCCATAGTAAATACAATAAAAACAAAATTAAGAAATAATGTGTAAAATGGTTCTCTTTATTTATTTATTTTTTATTTTAGAACTTTCATCACTCTAACCTTAAAGATAACGAAGGATAGACTAAATGCCAGTTAGCATTCTCTGCCAAACAACTCATGGCGTGGTGAAAAATTTGTTACAGGCGACTTAAATAACTCAAAACATAACTAAAAAAAATATATATATATATATATATATGTGTGTGTGGATATATATATATATATGCGTAAATAATATATCTTGATAAATCAATAACAGGCAAGACGAGTGTTTGACCAAGTATGTTTAGTTTTGTATGGGAGAAAAAAATTTAAAAGGTAGGACTTATGGTTTTAGGAACGACCTTATGGTAGCAGTGACTTTGCGGTTGACCTTAGCGACTTGTTTTTCCCAGTTCAACATTTTATCCCTATATTGACCCAAGTTTTTTACCCACTCCGAGAACGGGATTAAATTATCATTATAAAATACGTATAACAACAGCTGAAGTCAAAGTTTGCCAGCATTCTTGAGCTGCCAACAAGCATTGCTTGACAATTAGAGTAATTGACAAAAATGCCGAAACGAACTGACCATTCATAAATGGCTTTTGAATTAAAGTTTAATTTAGCGATACCATCACGCAGATTTTGATATCCGATTGCACACATTTTTGGAATAAGTACATCTGCATGTCCATAGTACGATCAATCAGTAACGGAGGATAAATAGACAACAGAAAATAGAACTACGCCTTAATTGAACACACCTGAATCAAGGCTTAATCACTGGGAAGTCTTCTACCTTACGTGAACCGATTGCTAGCGGTCGCAAGGATAACAGGAATAACATCCCAAGATCGAGGGAGCAAATCTAAGATGGGGTGGGGTTATCCTACATATAAATATATCATTTTCAACAACAAAATAGTTGTGTTAAAAACGTTGGGAATCTACTATCACCATCATCTTTTAGTATATATGGAGAAGAACACTGCTAAGTACTCATTGACTTATATTTGGATATAAAATTTGATATTTGCTTAAATTCACAGGCCTCTAAAACTTCGTAAAGAAAGGGCATGATGGATATGAGTCAAAAATGGTTAGGGAGTAAGGGGTTTGAAACTGTGGGAAGGTGACATGCCTTTTTTTCCAAAGGGTTACAGCATTACAGCTGGAAGAGAATACTCTAAGATGTTAACTATCATATTTCTACTGATTTCATCACAAACCAATGCCATGGATTTGATTGCTATCACAGCCTTTCTACTTTTCTTTACTTTAACCTGATGAATAGGTGATAAATGATAAAGTGAAGTGTGAGAAAATTGGATTGTAGCCAAATTAGCTACAGCTTAAGCTCAAATTGTTGGGTCGATTTCTATAGCAGAAACAAAATGCATATTTATATATGTACCATCGAATAAAGGTTGATTTACATCGTTATTACTACAATTGTGTTAATCAATAGTGAAATCTTCAGTTGCTGAGAACTTAAACACAGTAATCACACGATTATGTACGTAGTTGTGAATTAACTTTAACGTTTCTGTTTTCTAAATGATCTGTTCAGTTTCATGCATTTTTAACTTATCACAACAAACATCATCATTCTCTAAACCATGTTCCCATTATCTGGGGTCGGCGGTAATCTTCTTGTTCCATCCCAATATAAAACATACAAACATACTATATGTTAAATAGAAAAATGAATAAAAAAGTAAATATCAGAGTACATGAACAATCGGAGTTCGTACCTTGCTGAAACCAAAGGAATTGTTAAATTACCATCTATAGTGCTGGTTTACAACATACCTATACGGCAGCAAAAATATCATAAGAAAAGTTTGATGTACACAACTGCTACAGCAAATAAAATTAGGTGTAACTAAAGTTACACGACCGATCAACTGCTCCATAACCCTCTCAGTAACGAGGGTAGGTCTGTACAATCAGTGGCGAAGCTTCCATTAAAGCCGAAAACCCGGGCTTGCTTTATTAAACCTGAATCAATTAATAATATCAATCAATAATATCAACTAATAAAATAACTCGTAAAATGTTTCAAGCTATTTCAAATTTCCCGCGCATTCCACTGTTCGACACATGTCGACCGATGACCTCGTATTGCCTTAGCGATACTGCTGCTGTCATAAAAAATGAGTTTTAATAGAGCTAACAGTTGTCTCCCTCGTTCGCGTGGGCTTTTTACGGAGCTTTCGAGAAGACGATCGTTGTCTTTCTAACTTATGGCAAAATATTCTATAATGAAATATAACTACGATTTTATATATAGCAATTAGTATAGAGATTTAAAGCCAGGCTTTTGGGAATAAATTTGTTAAAAGCGGAGGCGAACGGGCAATACGTTTGCAAGTTCATTTCACGTTTCAATGTTTATTTACTCTGTGTGCTTATCTTAAGCGATATAATATTACGAGTTCAAAATTTATGCTTTTTTAAAGATTTTTAATGAAAATGGAGGATAATAGTGTTCCTTGTGATGAATTGAAATGTGTTAAAGTGATAATCGGAGAGGAAATCTTTAAACTTTGTTGATACACAAGGTTAAGAGTGTATTTCAGACTTATCAATTATCGTAATTAAAAACAGTTATTGGTACAATTAAAACGTTCACAAACATTTTACGTGGACGTAATTAAATCTTTCCATAAGAAAGCGAGACGATTCCACTTATCTTATCTCTTATCCATTAGAATGTAAATAATTTTTTTTTAATTTTGTACATAGTTTGTTTGTACTTTGTTCGTGTTTTACTTTTGTTCATGTATTGTGTTTGATGTAAATATTTTTTTCTTTCGCTTAAACAAACCCAAACGCGAAGCTATGCAATTGCTGATATGTAATACAATCTATCTAGCAGTGGTATGCCTTCTGTGTGCTTTGTTAAACACGTCCTTGACAGCACTGAATATGAAACTGAAGCATGGAGACAGATCAAGTTTGGTGTATTTTTATAAAACTGCTAAAAACAACAATCTATATTTTTATCAATTTATATCTTGGACTTGTCCTAGCTTGGAGCTCTAGCTTCGCCACTGTACAATGCAGAAGCCGTATATAAGCTCTAACTAAATATTACAGCCAAGTTAAATAATTTTAAGGAATATCTTAACCATTTATCTTAAAACCGCATATCTATATCTTATCTATATTTTTATAGTATACTTAATATATGATAAAATATAATTATAATGTAAAACTTCTTATAAGCATCTGTAGTAAGCTAATATGCCCATTCCGAAAGTGTGAATCTTATCTAGTCGTACATCTGGTGTTGCTGAAAACAAGTTTACGAAGCACGAACCTTTTCCTATAATTGTAAGTATACATTTTCTTTAGATTAATTTGTAGACTTACGAGGACTCGTCGATAAGGATACGACGTCTATGCTCTATGTATTTCCTACGTACGTACTTACACGAATTCACGCGCGGGACAAGTGAAAGCAACTGCACACGCGACGCCGCTGCCGGACGCAAGACAATCGATCAAAATGTGGTTTTAAAGTGCTGTTAATATTTCTAATGAAAGTGAAATTTAAGTATACCTGAACTAACTATCAGTTTAAACAAGTTTTTTTAATAAGCTAGTTTATCAGTATAATTTTGAAAGAGTTTTTGAGGTTGTTAATTTGTACAGCGCAAATTAATTGATCTTATATAATTGATTACAATCCTTTCAAAATATTTAATCGATTTTACGGCTGATTTTATGTAGGTATTTGTGTTTGTTGTTTCGTGTCCTTGCAAGTATATTCTTTGAAAGGTTTATGTTTAACAGTGCATTGAAGTAACTGTTTTCAGAAAAACGAAGGAACGCACATAGTAACATGAGACTGTGGATCTGAAAATGCGTCTAGATTCAGAAAGGTTACTTAGACCTGTACCAGGTAATGTAGATTTAGCACCACTCTCATACCTATTTCTGCTGCTAAATAGCGTCGCGTGCACTGTTGTGTACTGGTCTGAAGGGCATAGACTTCCAGTACAATTACTGATGTGAGGCATTCTATCTTAAGCTTTCTTTTATTTCTTCATTTGGAATTAGCTGCATGTGTTCTACTGCAGCGGCCACTTAACTTGAAAGGAAACATGGGTTGGTTTGTCACTAAAATTTTATATAAATACAATAAGAATGTCTAAAAGTGGTAATGTATACTCTCATAACATTAACAACAACTTAACATTAAGTTACCTGACATTACTTATACGAGAATATGATAATTCAATGAATAGCATGTCAATGGGTTTCTTAATTAAAAAATAATCGTTGGGCTATTTCTAGCAAACATAAATTATAAATAAATTTTGTTTACAGCTTTATTATTCTTGTAGTGCAAATGGGTCGGCTCGTCAAACATTCTTTTCATAATTTTTCGGGGAAAGAACATGATTTTACAGAATAACAGCGTAAAATTGCAGCGTAAGCTGCTAATTTATTGAATACGAAGCAGGCTATGTTAGTTCTCAGACGCGACAACGCATCTACATTTTGATTATCGAGAATAGAAGCGAATGTCTGTATGTAACAGCATCTACTTAACATCAGATGGACTGTGTGTTTGATTGTTACGCTTATTGTACAAAAACACGGATAAAGATTTAATAAGGAACAAATATAACGAATATTTCATGTTAATAATCGCGGCTTAAGCAATGTAGAGCATGTGGAGACGGAAAGGCAGTAGAAATAACAATGTATTATGCAATGCAGAGACATGTGGAGACTGTGAGACAGCATGTGGAGAGGAAAATTTTTTTTATCCGACTGCCCTAGAAGGAGGGTAGTATTTTTCAACAGTACACATGTGTGTATGACTAATTCTTTGGCACGTTCTGTAGCCCGAACGGATAGATGGATGGAACATATGATGTGTAGTTAGATTCTGCTTAATTGTGGAAGTGACAAGGGTTAAACAATGATTATATTATATTGCTTATACAAATACAAAAAAGGGAGGGAAGGTAGTCACTTTTTTCCTACTTCCTACCTATTCACCGCTGGACTCTGTATTATCCCAGGCCCATAAGTAGCTTCTCATTTTACGGGTTTCTACTTGACAACCGTAATTTCATTCAATTAAAAAAAATACATATTTATGTTAGAAAACTATCTTTGGATAAAATAAAGTTATATTATATATCTTATTTTAGTCACAAGTATTTCTAGTCGTGAATCAATTCCTCGGCATCGTTGGCAGAGAATAATACGTAAACCAGTTCTCAATCGGTAGATTAGTTATGCAAATTTGCAGGGCACGCTCTAGTCTTTAATGTTTTGTGAAACGAAACTTAAAGGAACTTTCGATTATTACTTAGTCAAATTTCAATTTGTTTATATCATGTCATACCGTGTAGTGGCAGTGCAAAAATACGCACTACCCCATATCATCCCGTGGGTGTCGTAAGAGGTAATAAAGGGAAACAAATGAAGAGATGGGTAGCAGCTGTTGCCAACTCGCTTGCCAAGCATGGCAACTATAACAAATATCCGCCTTATGATGTAGGTAATCTATTGGGGAGGCCTAAGTTCAAAGCAGTGGACTTTAATAGGCTGTATCAGTAACGGTAGCATTATCTCATGGTGTAAATACACTCGTAAATATTGTTTAATAAAAAAATTTCTGAATCTCTGAAAATCTTATGGCTTAAATATAAAAGAAATTTAAGCCAAACACAAAATACCCAAATCATCTGATGCATCTGATCAGTGGCGTAGCTATGCAACAAAGGGCCCCGGGGCAAAAATGAATTTAGGGCCCTGCCACATTGCCTTGCGTATGTTGACTATGAGAAAGCCTTTGATTCCGTCGAAGTTTTGGGCGGTGGTATAGTCCCTTCAACGGTGTCAAGTTGACTGTCGGTATATCAAAGTTCTAAAGTGTTTGTATAGTAGGGCTACGATGGCTATCCGAGTACAGAACCGGAGTACGAAACCTATCCACCTGAAGAGAGGCAGAGGCGTAAGACAGGGTGACGTCATATCCCCAATTGTTTCCTTTGTATCCAAAGTTGGTCGTTTACGTATCGATTTAGGCAAACCCACCGACACAGAGACCCATGTCCATCAGTTGCTACGGGCTGAGAAGATAGAATCATCAGATTATTTATGATACCAATAACTTTCTATGATAATTTTAATGTTGGATTTTTTAAGTTTGAAAATATCCTATCACAATAAGATTTTCTCGATCGTTGCGGGGTTGGGGGAGGGGGAATATTTAAAACATTAATTTCACAAGAACAAACATCTCCAGTCCAGCTCCAGACACAAGACCATACATCCGTGCTTGAATCACCGCACAAATCAACAACCCGCAATCACGCTAAACACGTAGGTACATACTGCGCTATCAAGTCGTCAACAATTTATTCCCACTTGTGTAACTTATAAATTACAGAAAAATATTGAACACACATAATACCAGTATAACAGTAAATAAAATTTTATAGCGCAACTGATATATTTAACATCACATAATAATTAATAAAATAAAACTAACATTATTTCGGACCACTTCGTTATAACAAAGTAAGTTGTAACTTTCCTCTTTTTCGTTAAGAAATATCAAATTGTGTAAGCAATTATTATATTTTGTAATTACTACAATAAATGCATATCGGAGAGCCGTTGTAGTTTATGCAGGAGCGTGCATGTTGGTGCTCGCTTCAAATTTCATAATACACGAACAATTAGTTTGATTTCCGCCGATACAACTAAAATTACTTAAGTGCTGATCTGATGACGTGCTCGGAAATTATTTTGAGAAAATCTACATGTTAAAAACCTTAATTTTTTGGCCAAAATTGAAGTCCGTCCTCAAGAATTGAGGAGTTTCAGCGGGCTCTTCTCTTATCCAAAACACTCAGTAACGAGGAGTGGCCAGCTATGTGGTGCATTCAGTTGTTTTGCTTAAGGGTAGGTAGGTACACACTGACGAACTTCCAATTAACAATAAACTTATAATGTGTAGTAATTTATATACTCGTAACTAGAAATATGAATAATTTTCTCTAATATATAAGAATCAATTGCGTTATTCTCGCTAAAACAGCTCGAGCGATTTTGATCAATTATTTTAGGTATGTGTTTGAGTGGATCCCTGGAAGGTTTAAAAACTCAATTGGACCCTGTAAGTGGCGCTGTTGTGGAGATCCCGAAATCACTCGCGCTAAGCCAGTGGCTGATCGCTAGATGCAAATAAAAAATAATGAGTCTTCTTATTGAAAATTATTTGTGAGGCGCAAAATAATGTGAACACCATATCAATAATATCCAAGAACCGGTTGTACTTGGCGAAGTAAAAACTCGCATATTATACGAGCATAAATGTTTTTTAAATAAATTAAATTTTAAAGCTCTAAGTTTTCCTTAACGTGCGGCGATTAACATGTAACCCTTTATAAAATCGACTGCATATTATTTTTTGTATATATGTTACGCGACATGTTCATCAATTATACACAGATTTTATGATATTTTTTTTTATTAAATAGATTATACTCCCTGGATGATTCCATATAAATTTAAAGAAAATGTTTAACCCTAAAGATGGAAAAATAAGGAATGATTGTTTTTAGTGTAACTACTTAGACAACATTGACACTTGTGAATTTCCTTAGACTAGGTACCTACTCAAAAGCTTTGAGTCCAATCAAAAAATTAGACTACATAAAAGGTAAAAGCATCAAAGAATTAAAAATAATAGTTTAAATTCCACATAATAGCTTCAAAAGTTAATGCTAAATCATAGCAATACTGAGGATTGATGAGACTTCAGAGGCTAATTTTCGCGTAACAAAAGAAAGGAGCAAACTTTTCATTGTTAAACTCACCTTGGGCTAAAGCCGGTACGAGAGCAGCGCTCCAAATAACGTAGCCTATACACAGAAACATTTCGAAATTGTCTCTTTTAATCATGGCAGAAATATACTATAAAATATTTTTCGACACTAACGCATATTACTTTTTATAGCACTTGCACACACATTCACAGTCAGTTCCTGACTTTTATTATTTCGCGCGAAAGTAAAAGTTTCCCATTTGATCGACGTCTGGTCGGGAGATCCGGGTTTTGTTAGCAACACTTCGTCCATGCGCTCGGAACGGACTGGCGAAGTCGCCACGCCTTCAGCCTGCCCCCACTCTGTGTCCGCCTTTCACCGTTACAATTTATACCCAAAAGACTGTTGAGCAAGGCTATACGACGATTGACATTCAGCAAAACGGCAGCCACACGGAAATAGGGTTCATATGAGTATTACACTACTTCTTCAAAGAAGTCGAAAGCTTAAAATTAAGTACAGAATTAAATAAACGGCGTTAATAAAAAGCTTGGACAGTGGTGTTAGGGAGAACATAGTACAATATTTCTCTAAGTGTCCTTTCTGTTATTGATAAACACCATGGTAATTGATATATGAGAGTCCGGTTTCTTTTTCTGTATCGGTCAATTAAAGTTCCCTGCTGAACACGGACCTCTCCTGTTGTAGACTGACTCGCCTTGATCGCCACGCTTGGTGGGCAGATTGCCGATCCAACGGCTCGTATCTTTGACGCTGGACGAGGGTCTGACGCCTAATCAATGACGGCAAATAAAATAAGGAGCAGCATCACGAAGGACGATAGTATTCGCTTTGCGTCCATCAACCAGTTAAGTATGGGTAACTCTCAAGTGAGATAAACGTTTTGTTCAGCAGGAATATTCTTAAAAAGATATATTTAAGAAACTGATAAAGCAGAATACTAGCTTGGCCTTTTTAAGCATAATTCTTTATTACTCCGTAATTCCCTGAACATGTGAATTATTTAGGTCAAACTATTTTTGAATGTAAATAAAACAACATATGTTTTCATGTAGACACAGATAAGTATATTGTTGTTAACATGATGTTACACATATAAGTTATAGGCAATTACAAACAGCAAAACAAACACAGCAGACTTCAATCCATAAGCTATTAATACGCACCCGTGCTAACTCAATATTGATTGCACCAAACAAATGTACATTTAAAAAAATAGTCTTAGTGTGTTTCATACTATTATCTAAGAAAAAAATAATATTAATTAAAATAGACACCTTACTTATACTCATAACGTACACTTAGTTACCCGTTACAGAAAGAATGTATTTATAAACACAAATTTATAAAGATCTAGTTCTCCCGAAATGATTGTTCCTCAACACAATACCACATTACATATTAAAAATGCAGCCCCTGATGTGATATTGTACTTATAACATGACTACGTAGTACTCGTAATATTTATTATACTGGTCAAATATTTTTTTAAATACCAATTGTATACATTTATCTCGAAAACCAGTCTTTAATAAGATGATATACTTACAATATATAAAGAATGTTTATATAAAAATAGACAACAAAGGAAATAGTCGTTATAAATTCGATCTAACCCCATTTTATCAATTCTTAAGCATTTTAAAAACATTATAAAAGTTTAAAGCAAAATTGGACAAAGGCCCGCAAAAACGTATACAAAGTAAAATTTTAAGTATCCTTTGTTATTTGCTGTAAAGTACCAGCAATTACCCATAATTTACATACTTAGTAATTCCCTAGGACCGCAGAAAACACAAAAGCAATATAAATTGAACTAAATATATTTATACTAATGTAGACTATTGTCAAATTTGGTATTATATCGAAATTATTGCAAAGTGTTTATTATAAAGAAGTAAGTAATAAAATGTTAGAAAGGAATTCATTAATCATATTACAAAGGTTTCCTGAAACAAACCACTAACGTTAAACTATTTATACAACAATTACAACGTTTGAAATTTAATTGCAGTATGCTAGAAATTTTCAAATAAATAACTGAAATCATACTTCAACAATTAAAGTAAGTGGCATTTGTTAGACAGATGTTTTCAATTAATTTACTATTAAACACAATATTGTGTAAAGATTTCCGATGCTCCAACTGAAGTCAAAACTAATTAAATTTGCAACTAATTTGTTATTCATTCAATTAATTTCTATTTTAATTAAAAGACGTTTGTCTCGTTGGACTGTGGAATGTTCTTTAAATTTATTTAGCAAGAAACGTTCCTTCAGAGATTTGTCTTTAGGTTGTTTGATAATGTAGTGGTTATGTTTTTCTTGAACATTATGATATGGTTGTTTTTCGTACAGAAACTGCTATGGTTGTTTATTGCCTTTAATATATATAATGTTTTGTCACAATATTAAGTAATTTTTCTGGTAACCCAGTATTACGAATGTAAAAATATTGTTACTACACCTGTACAATTCCTGGTTTCCAAAGTAAAAATTATGAAATTTGATTTTCTTAGTACCATCTAACAATCTTTTCCAAATATGTTCAACATTTTTTTAAATAAAATATTTACAAACTACATTACATAGGTAAAAATCACTATCCGATCCAAAAATATACTTTTAGCAATCGTGATAATACGATTCTGTTAATGTTATCCTTTTCATAAAATACATAAAAAATACCTCGTTAAAATAACCTAAAATTAAATTAAAAGGGAAACTTACTTAATAATAAAATGCGGCATTAGCGGCCGTCGGACAACAATAATGTAACATTGTAACATGTTCAAAGATCGTACAAATAGTCTTTAAAATATTATTGTACCCTTCCGTATCGTATCGAGATATTGCATATTGTAATTTAAAATAATAGTTAAAGTTCAAAAACCAAGTAAAAAAAAACAATCCCGCCAATACCAACCCTCAATAAATACTCAAAATATTTCCATATTGCCTGTTATAAATAGTAAGTACTACTTCAATTATTATAAGAAGATTATGCAAAAATATAGACACCAAGCTTTTCAAGATTACCAAGTACAGATCTTAAATCCTAATATATAGATAATATATCTAAATATAATTTCAAAACTTGTGTGTTAATGAAAATAAATAGGAATAAGTTTACTAAATTAAAAAAAATATACAAGAAATTTAATAACTAATAGGGGCAAAACCCAAGTTCTAACAATATCTGTAATTGGTACAATTAAGAACTTTAAAGAGGGACATTTAACATATTACAGTACAAATACTTTTTTTATTCTAACACTGATGACAATAACCTTAAAATTACCTCACGGTAATAAAAATTACACTTCAAAACAAACATTTTTTAAACTCTTGTGTTATAAAATAAATATACTTATTTTGGTATGTGTATAGAATAACAGAATTTATTAACTATAATAAAAAGTTAGATCGTACAGAAAATCTCTCACTTCAATGTATGTTATTCTACACCTTAAGATAATAACAAGTTATTTAAATATATCGCATGCACATAATAATAGACATTTATTTATAGACTATTCGGCTAGTTGATATTGTATGAATATTATCTGTTATTTCTGAAATACATACTACATAATATTCGAGATTACCTGTCAAACGCATTTTTGTGCGTGTTTACGTTAAATCTAATATGCAATAAAGAACACTCATTTATATATTTTAATAAATATAATATACTGTCCTATCCTAATTTCACTATCTTTAATTATCTCACTTTAGATTGTTTGTTTTAAGACAGAATTTTTAAAGAAGAGTACAGATGAGAAATTATATCCGCCATTTCTTAGACCAATAATTAACACAGAGAAGTACAAGATAGATAGTGGTATATTGTTGAATACATATAAAATAAATACCACCCAATTGCGACTTTGTTTAAATATTTAATATAAGGTTAATAAATCTCACTAATAGTATTGATATAGTATAGTATGTTTAACCTCACAATTAGTTTATAAAAAAGTTAAGGATGTTTTTCAGACATTTTTTGTTGAAAAATTGATTAAAGCATACAAAAATTTACGGAAGCAATGTTACCAAGCTTGTTACAAAGTAAGTTAACATTTTGCAATATTTTATTTTAATTAATCAGTCATATGATAATTAAAATTATGATAAGGTAATCCGTTATTCTCTAAAGTAATAGAATAATAAATAAAACTTTTAAATAAGCTATGTTATAATATTATTTTTAAAGTAATAGAGTAATAAACACAATTTTTCAATAAACAATGTTGTAATATTATTTTTAAAGTAGTAGTTTGAATATTAGACGTTAAAAAATTAAATAAATATATGTAGTGCATTAATTAATGTTTTAATACTCGTATGTAATTGTGTCTTATAACACTCAGTAAAATTTACAAAATTGTTACGAAAATCTAAAATAAATTTAAAGCTATATTACTCAATTTCCTTAATTTGGACGCACATGTGTTAGCAAAACTTCGTCACAGTTAATCATATCGTGTTAGTTTTGATCGATTAATATTCATCCAGTGCAGCGTTTAAGTTATATAACCCAGACGTACATTAAGTTACTCGTAGCGCTTTTAGCGCTTTTAGAAGCTTTTAGAATAAGTAAACTGTTCCCTGTTTTATAGCAGTAGGGACATACGAGTATGCGGCTCACCTGATGGAAACTAATATACTGCTAATAAATCAAACTCCTTCAAAGGAGTTTTACAAAGAGTCTTACATATTAACAGTATATTAGTTACAACACACATTTGTGCAGTTTTTAAAAAAAATAATTTTATGCATAAAAACTCTCATCTGACTTTTATCGAAATAAAAATAGAAAATGATGACTAATGTCAAATTACACTTATAATTTATCTAAGACTATATTTATGTTTTAATCTTTAAAAATACCGAATTATTTTATTTAAAAGGTTTTCCTGAAATTACTAAATAATTGTATTGTAATCAATGGATTTCGAGAGCATAAAATAGTAATTAAAATAAAAAAGCAAATTTAAAGAATTAAAGTAAAGCAATTTTTGGTCTAATGTTGAGTTTCTATAACTTGTTTAGGTATCCTTAACGTCATGGAATGTAGGTATTATAAGTGAATTGGTAGGAAACTTTTGATTTGGTATTTGTTTACCTTTAACAGCAAATACGTAATTTATTTTTTTGAATGTTGGTTGTAACATCGAATTTAAGTTGCATGCATTATTTATGTATGGTACGACTAGAATGCTATTGCTTTATTTTAACACATTTAATAATAAAAAAACGCACTTATACAACTTTTATCAATATAGGAGTAGTCCTAACAATACTATACTGAAACAATAACAGGATAGTTATATACACAAAATAAAATAAAACTTTTTTATGTATTGTATCCATATAATATGGAAATAAAAAAATATGTTTCAAAATAATTCAAGTTAACGTGAATTATAATACTAATATAGGTAAAATGTATACAAAAAATAGATCGTCAAAAATATCTGTAAAGGTCTTAAACATTTTTAGCGTTTTTCAATAGTTTTTTTAAACATTATAAACACCCCTGATATTTAATACTCTAATCATCCTCAGTATTCTCTTTAACTCGAATCAATACATTTTGTAACATAATGGTAAGTAGGGATAGTTATCTTTCTTAAAGCCTTTCGCTAGCGTGTTTTTTTATATTAGAGTATATTACACTGTAAAGCTGATCATAACTCTTGGGTCTCTCGTGAAGATGAAGCAGCTCTTTGTGGGCTCCCAGTATGAACAGCCTGGTGCATTATGTGGACCCTTACATCGCCGGTCGCAGGTTTGTATTCCAAAGCCCTTCTGTGACGATTGGTAAACGAACCTGAAAGAGTACTCTTGCAGCAACAATAGTTGAAAAGATGTGCGAAAGCGCGTCTGAAATTTCTGTTCAATATGCCGTAAAGAAAGCTAGTGATGACAGATCGGCACATGCCAATCCAGGCGCAATGATAGTATTTAGAGTCGCTAGCGCCAGGGTACTCGTGAATAACGACGAGGTAGGGTGTCCACGCAATGACGAACAAAATGTAAGCCGTGATATTTAAAGTAGTAGTAGAGTAGTCTCTTTCGTATTGTTGAGACCGCTTGTATTGAATTTGTTGGCGCGCACGACGCCGGACTCGTATTGAAGCAGAGATGAGACCAAACATAGTCATTACGAATGGCATGGCGTGAAATAAAACCGATGTGGCTACTCGAAAATAGAAGTTGCCAAAGTGCTGCCTTTGACAGTAGTCATAGTCAAGACCCATGTAGACTCCCACTGCGGCGGTCACGACACTCACTACATAGACTGTGATACTGACCAAACCAATTCGCATCGATATAAACATTTCGTACTCGGCCGAGGTACGGCATAGTCGGTAGTATGCCTCCGCTGCCACCAACTGCAGACAAAATAGTTCTGGCTTAGTTTTCACGTAGTAGTCCCACACCGCAGCTTTATTTTGGTAATACTGCAAATAGATCGCATTAACTGCGGATTGACCATGCTCACACAAAATATCAATGTAAAATAATCTGGATGCTTGGCGGTCCACCACTGTACGTTTTCTTCCGCGTACGACCTCTCTGTGGAATAGTTTACCACCGGCGATTTTTCCAGACCGATGCGACCTGGGGACCTTCAAGAAAAGAGGCCCTTTCTAAAGGGCCGGCAACGCGCCTGCAATTCCCCTGGTGTTGTGGTTGATCATGGACGGCGGTAGTCACTTAACATCAGGTGAGCCGCATGCTCGTTTGCCCCCTCTTCTATAAAATAAATGCGTGCATGTAGTATATATATATATATATATATATATATATATATATATATATATATATATATATTGCACGCATTTTTTTATATATACTAAGTACTTCACACTCTAGTAATCTTTTTTTACAGAATAAGGGTGACAAACGAGCATACAGTCCACCTGATGGATGATGGTAAGTGGATGGCCACAGCATAGACATCTACATTTATCCTCTATTAAAATTCAATATGCAGATGCGTTGTCACCCCTGAGGACTAAGATGGAATGCCTCGTTTCCAGTAAAAGGGGTCTCCGATTCTCTACACTCACCATACGAAACACAGCAGCATTAAGCTGCTATTTTACGCTGGTATTCAATTAGAGCGTGGACCTACCCTGGTCGAGCCGACCCATTTCTGCTAATACCGTAATATAACTGCAGCGTAACTCTACCACTTTAAAAATTATCTACTTCACGCACTAGCATTTAATCCGTCACATAATACCCAATGTTAATTTTATGCTAATCCAATTGGTCTTGCTAAAGCTTAACAGAAAGCTTCAACCATCGTACTGCCTTCAGTACGATGGTTAAAGCTTTCTGTTAAGGATATCTGGGTGGCAAGACTTTTCAAGAGAGAGAAGAGATATATATGATAATATAGAATTTTTTTTATAGGATAGGGTGACAAACGAGCACACAGTCCACCTGATGGTAAGTGGTTGCTATGGCCCATAGACATCCACATCTATCCTCGATTACGAATCAAAATGCAGATGCGTTGTCACCCGTGAGGACTAAGATGGAATGCCTCATTTCCAGCAAAAAGGAACTCCGGTTCTCTACACTCACCATACGAAATACAGCAGCATTAAGCTACTATTTCACGCTGGTATTATGTGAGAGCGTGGTCCTTCCCCGGTCGAGCCGACCCATTCGTGCTACAACTATACTTCTAATATAACTGCAGCATGGCTCTACCACGTAAAAGAAATATAGGCTGATCGACCTAACCCCGACCGAACCACCCAGAGAGAAGATAGCGACTCGAACTGATTATACCTATAAAAAACCTATAAAAATACTCTCGTATTTGTTGTTATGTTTTCTCACAGATTACGTTTTCTCCACCAAAACTATGATACGATACGATACGATTTTAATTTTTTTTGCAACAACGATATATGTCTATGCCTGTAATTTGTTTGCTATTATATTTATATCTGTTAATGGCGGTATAACTGGGTAATTTATATAGCTTTCTGGTTTTTAAATAATCAGTTTATGAAAAAAAAAGATACTTATATTGCAGTAGAAGATATAGATTGCTATGCACGACGCAAGCGACGAGATACCTGCTTAGTGTAACCAGCACTGGTTGAGCAACTCAGGGGCGGTGGGCGGAGCCACGGGGGTCGCGACCAGCGAGGTTCGACAACTAGCGAGGGTGCATACAACAACACAGAAAAACAGCCGTAGTCTTGGTTATTGTATTTAATTTTGTTAAACATGTATAACTTATATTAATATAAGATTTAGAATAAGATAATAAAAAAAGAATGATGTTGTAACTATGCAAATAACTCTCCCAATAAAGGCATCGAATAAATAACGAGAGTTAGCATAGATTTTAAAATATAAATTGTACTCTTATAGTTAATTTACCTTTGTTGCATATCACCTTTATTGTATACGTATTACCATTCATATAAATTACCTTTCTTAAGATAATTATAACATTATCAGGGCATGTTATCGTGACGCGGCCGCGGAGTTAATGAAGCTACGCGTAGGGCGTCACGACGTTTTATATTTATAGTGCTGAGGTGCGGGGCAGGGTTCTCAGCTTAAAAATTGTAAATTACAAGGTTTAAAACCTTTTAGAGTATAAGATAATTATTGTGTACATAATAGTATAAGAATTAGATGTAAAAATATTATATAATTAAATATGTTTGTTAATAAATAAAAATTTTAAAGAAATAAAGAAAGGCGCGGGGGGTGAGGCAAGGGTCCGCTGGCCAGCAGTGGCCGAATCATATAAAAGACGGACCGGCAGGTAGGGTCCGTCGTCGCTCTCCAGCCACTGAAAAGGCACTACAAGAAGAAAAAAAGTACAAGTTCCTCCTCACCGCCGCTTGCCTCCTATATAAGCAAGAACAACGCGTTTTATTCATTTTTCGAACGGCGTTACGGCGATCCGTAACATTAATGGTCCTTCGAAGAGCCGAATTAAGAAGCAAACCGCAAGAACGAAAAAATATTATTTTGAAGAAAAATGGTGATTACGCGTAGTAACAGCGGAGAATCATCGAAGCGTCGTAAGGATGAACAGACAACCCAGGGGGCCACGGAAGAGACCTCCGGGGGCGACTCAGCCGCTAGTGGCTCATCAAACACCACTAGCGAAACCACAACGGGCAGCGATACAACCGCTACCTCAGCGACCGATAAAACGACTGACTGCAACGGAAGAAACCCAGCAAGAGAGTGATCAAAGATCGCAGCGCACATTAAAGCCGGGCGAGACTAGGTCACGCCGCTCCGTAGTCTCACGCAAGAGACTCCTCGCGGAGTTAGAGGCGAAAGAGCGGTTAGCCGAACTCAAGCTCGAGCAGGCCCGATTGCAAGCAAGAACGGAATTGCAAGAAATACACGTGCAGCGACTACAAGCAGAAGCCGGATCAACCGAGGACGAAGAGGAAGAAATAGAGGACGACTTAGCATCAGTGCGCATTAGTACATGGTTGCAAGAAAAACCTACATCACACAACCCGCGCCGCAACCCACGTCGTACTTCGCGTCGCAACCAGCACCGCAGATCGCACCACCCGTACTTCAACAGTATGCACCGCAATACGTTCCACAACATACCGCGCCGCAGAAAGAAGACTATGGACAGGCGCAGCAACAAATCGACGTCGCTACCTTAGCCGCTGCTCTATCACAAGCAGTACGAAGCACAAGGGAGCCGCCGAAATATTTGCAAGAGCTGCCCACATTCAATGGTAGCAGCAAAGAATGGCTCAGCTTCAAAACAACGTACGAAGAATCTTCAAAGTACTTCACGATGAATGAAAACATAGCAAGAATACGCCGAAGCTTAAAAGGGATAGCAAAAGAGGCCGCAAGCTGCCTACTTATAAGCCAATCAGACCCCAAAATAATAATAGAAGCTTTGGAAAGGAGATTCGGACGACCAGAAGCATTAATTCACTTAGAAATAGAGAAGCTGAAGCTGCTGAACAAAGTTACGGACAATCCCAGGGAGTTATGCATATTCGCCAATCGCATAGCAAACGTAGTGGGCACCGTGGAAGCACTCAAGAAAGCACACTATCTGCATAGTCCGGAGATGACGCGAGTTATCACAGACAAACTCACGCCCATATTGAAAAGCAAATGGTACGACTATGCAGCCAGGAAGAAAGAAGATATCCCAGAGCTTAAGAAAATATCAATCTTCTTAAACGAAGAAGCGGATAAATGCAGCGCGTATGCCTTGCCGGAATTCATCACGGAGGACAACGAACCGAGAAAGCGAAGGCCGAGAAAAATAGAACGCGCCTTCACCACAAGCAAGAAACAATATGAAGAACGCTGCCCTCAATGCAAACAAGAACACAAACTGCCCGATTGCAAGTCATACGCCGCTCTGTCCACAAATGACAGATGGGAAGTAGCGAAGAGTATAATACTATGGAGGAGGAAACAATCATGACAGAAAAGCAGAAACTGAAAAAGAACCCGCTATGGAAACTGCAACATCGGCAAGGGAGGTCATCACAACGACTCAACCATACAAACACCGCCGCGCCTACTTAAAGATTGCGCCCGTAACAATAAAGGGGCCGCTAAGCTGCGTCGAAACATACGCATTATTGGATGAAGGAAGCACGGTCACCTTAGTCGACGCCTCGATCGCTGACGTCATCGGCGCGGACGGCCCAGCCCACGCAATGTGGATACAAGGGGTTGGCTCGGAGGTGAAGCATGAGAAGAGCAAGATCGTCAGCCTTAAAATAAGAGGAAAGCACGCGCAAGAGGAACACAACATAGAAGCAGCGCGTACTGTAGAGCGGTTGGACTTCGCGCCAGAATCCGTGAATGAAAATCACTTGAAGAATTACCAACATCTGCTAGATATCAAACAGGATATCACCTACGAACGCGCCTCACCGAAAATACTAATCGGGCAAGATAACTGGCACCTCATAGTGTCTAGAAAACTGCGCGTCGGTCGTCGACATCAACCAGTCGCCTCATACACCAACCTGGGCTGGGTTCTACATGGCTGTCATAGCTCATTGACATCGACGGTCACCTTCTGCGGCAGACTACATCAAAGGGAAGAAGCACAGCCAATAGAAGAAGAAATAAAGAATTATTTCAAATTAGAATCACTGTACATCGAGCCGAGAAGACCTAAAGAAGATCCCGAGCAGCGAGCTATGCAAATATTGAGGGAGACCAGCAGGAGGTCGGCGGACGCCAGATTCGAGACAGGGTTGCTGTGGAAAGAAAAGGATTTCCAAACACCAAATAATTACAAAGACGCGGAAAGACGTCTGCACACTTTAGAGAAGAGGCTCGACCGAGAAAGCAATCTCAAGCTACAATACGAAGAACGCATACAGAACCTCTTCAACTCGGGTTACGCAGAGCGCGCACCCATGCCACCGCCACAAGGAAAGACATGGTATCTGCCACACTTCCCAGTCATCAACCCTGCGAAACCTAACAAGCCGCCGAGATTGGTACACGACGCCGCCGCGAAGACAGCAGGAATATGTCTCAACGATATGCTTCACTCGGGGCCGGACTTATTACAATCATTGCCCGGAGTAATCATGAGGTTCCGACAGTATCCGTATGCAGTGAGCGCCGACATAAAAGAAATGTTTATGCAGATCAAAGTGCGCAAAGAAGATAGAGACGTTTTACGTTTCTTGTGGAGAGGCAAGCGGCGGGAGGGCCAACCGGAGGAATATAGGATGACATCGATCATCTTTGGAGCGACATCATCACCATGCACAGCATTATACATCAAAAATAAAAATGCTGAAGAACATTCAGAGGCATACCCCGAAGCTGCGGTCGCCATAAAAAGAAATCACTAAGGACGACTACTTGCAGAGCTTCCACTCTATCACGGAAGCTCAGCAAACTGTAAAAGCAGTCGATCACGTCCACAAACAAGCGGGATTCGTACTCAGCGGGTGGACATCGAACGAAGAAAAAACAATAGAAGAGATAACGACAAAGCATAAACAAAACGACGCGACCGTGCGCCTGGGCGGAAAAGAAACTGAGAAGACGCTCGGCCTGCTCTGGCATGTACAAAGCGATCATATTGGATTTAATACAAACAATATGAAGATGCCGATCGACGTAAAAGAGAAACAACGCTTGCCAACTAAACGTGAAGCGCTGAGCATAATAATGGCATTATTTGACCCGCTGGGGTTAATATCACCAGTGACTACCCCAGCGAAGAGAATATTCCAAGACACATGGCGTTCCAAGGCGGAATGGGACGACCCTCTGCCAATAGAGTTAAAAGAAAAATGGGAAGACTGGATTACTTCACTTCACGCCCTAGAACAACTGAGAATACCGCGATGCTACGATTACAACCCAGTGTCAACGCGGCAACTACACACATTCGTCGACGCAAGCGAGGAGGCCTACGCAGCCGCCGTGTATTGGAGAACGGAGCGAGCAGACGGCAGCGTTAACATATCATTGGCCGCCGCCAAGAGCCGCGTGACAAAGAAGCAAACCAGGCAAAGAACGTGCCTCACCATGTGGATAAGGTCGGAGCCCCGCGCGTACAAAGCTTTCGTCGCTCATCGTCTGGCGGAGATAGAAGATACGACCAAAAAGAACGAATGGCGTTGGCTACCGTCCAAAGAAAACGTGGCAGACGACGCGACCCGAACCACGCCAGAAAGGTTCGACGAGTCGCACCGGTGGTTCCGAGGGCCCCCATTTCTACAACGTCCACCGGCCGAATGGCCGCAGGAAGAGAAAACGACACAATACGACACCGGAGAAGAACGAGAAATATGTAACATCACAGTTAAAAATGAAGACTCGCCAACAACACATCTGCCACAAATAGAAAGATTTTCAAAATGGATTCGCCTCATAAGGGCGACAGCGAGAGTCCTCCTATTCATCGACATGTGCAGACCAAACAAGCACGTGGTGAAGGCTGGGCGCAAACGCAACAAAGCAAGACAAGATAGCGACCCCGGCTGGCAAAGAACAAACCGACGCAACAACCCCACCAAGGAGAAAAGGGCAACACCTACTGTCTCATCGCTTGTAGGAATACCAGCCGCTTATCATATAAGAGCCGAACAACTGTGGGTGCAAGCCAGTCAGCGGGAAAGCTTCACGAAGGAGCTCAAGAGGATCGCCAACAGAAGTGTTCCAGGAGGCGATGACAAACTAGGCCACCTGAGCACATATATCGACGAAGAGGGGACCCTACGCCTCAGAGGTCGAATAAAAGCAGCATCAGAGGTAGAGGAGGACACGTATGACCCTCCCATACTAGACGGGAAGCACGCATACACTCGTCTGTACATAGCACACGTACACGAGAGGTTGCATCACGGAGGCGTGGAAACAGTCGTAAACGAATTAAGACAGAGATTGTACATAAGAAAAATACGTCCAGTAGTAAAAACTGTCATCAAAGGCTGCCTACCGTGCCGTCTAAGAAAAGCCAAGCCTGCATCACCGTCTACATGAAACTTGCCGTCCGCGCGTCTCGCTCATCACGCACGTCCGTTTACATACACCGGACTGGACTACTTCGGGCCAATAGAAGTCACAGTGGGACGACATCGTGAAAAACGCTATGGCGCGTTATTTACCTGCATGACGTCACGAGCAATACATATAGAGGTGGCCCACTCGTTAAGCGCCGACTCAGCTGTGTCAGCGCTTAGGCGTTTCATGAGCAGAAGAGGATGTCCAAAAGAAATCTGGAGTGACAACGCTACGTGTTTCAAGGCAGCAGACAAGGAGCTGGCCGAAGCAGCACTCGCAGCCCTCGAGAACGAAACCACATGTCGACAAATTGTGTGGAAGTACATACCACCATCAGCACCATTCATGGGCGGCGCCTGGGAGCGAATGGTTCGCTCCGTGAAAGAAGCCCTACGCGTCACCCTCAACGAACGCTATCCCACTGACGAGACACTGGTGACCCTGCTCGCCGAGGTCGAAAACACGGTCAATTCAAGACCTCTTACACACGTCTCAGTTGACCCAAGAGACCCGGAAGCCATCACGCCGAATCACATCCTCATCGGTCCCAACTCACATGTACCTGCACCGGGACACTTCAGCAAGAGCGACGTGACGGCCCGCCAGCAGTGGAAACGAGCTCAAGCCCTAGCAGACGTATTTTGGCGAAGATGGGTGAAGGAATACTTGCCCCTACTCCAACACCGGCGGGAGCCCAGCAGCATAGGCGCATCACCGAAGATTGGAGACCTGGTCATCATTTGTGACTCCAATCTACCGCGCAACATCTGGCCCAGGGGAAAAATAAGCAACGTGTATCCCGGCGTCGACGGAGAGGTACGAGTAGTGGACGTAACCACTAGCAGTTGGCATGTACTACGCAAACCAACAAAGAAGATCGTCGTGCTACCAGAGGGATCGCAGCGTGGCGACGGCGGGAGAATATGCACGACGCAAGCGACGAGATACCTACTTAGTGTAACCAGCACTGGTTGAGCAACTCAGGGGCGGTGGGCGGAGCCACGGGGGGTCGCGACCAGCGAGGTTCGACAACTAGCGAGGGTGCATACAACAACACAGAAAAACAGCCGTAGTCTTGGTTATTGTATTTAATTTTGTTAAACATGTATAACTTATATTAATATAAGATTTAGAATAAGATAATAAAAAAAGAATGATGTTGTAACTATGCAAATAACTCTCCCAATAAAGGCATCGAATAAATAACGAGAGTTAACATAGATTTTAAAATATAAATTGTACTCTTATAGTTAATTTACCTTTGTTGCATATCACCTTTATTGTATACATATTACCATTCATGTAAATTACCTTTCTTAAGATAACTATAACATTATCAGGGCATGTTATCGTGACGCGGCCGCGGAGTTAATGAAGCTACGCGTAGGGCGTCACGACGTTTTATATTTATAGTGCTGAGGTGCGGGGCAGGGTTCTCAGCTTAAAAATTGTAAATTACAAGGTTTAAAACCTTTTAGAGTATAAGATAATTATTGTGTACATAATAGTATAAGAATTAGATGTAAAAATATTATATAATTAAATATGTTTGTTAATAAATAAAAATTTTAAAGAAATAAAGAAAGGCGCGGGGGGTGAGGCAAGGGTCCGCTGGCCAGCAGTGGCCGAATCATATAAAAGACGGACCGGCAGGTAGGGTCCGTCGTCGCTCTCCAGCCACTGAAAAGGCACTACAAGAAGAAAAAAAGTACAAGTTCCTCCTCACCGCCGCTTGCCTCCTATATAAGCAAGAACAACGCGTTTTATTCATTTTTCGAACGGCGTTACGGCGATCCGTAACAGATTGCACTGTAAAAATATTTACTGTAAGCCATTATCCTGAAAGAAAACAAAGAAAATGTTTGTATGGATTAAAAGCAAACATAAATATTATAATAAATCACTACCAAATACGTTCTTTCTTATGATCTTGCTAATAAATAACTACTTTTTTTAAAGGATTCCCACAGTGCCCATTAAGTTTTGTATGTAGTATGCAGTATATAGTATGTGTATGTAGACCACACACAAAATTATTTGGATAACCTATGATAAGCTCATTTAATAAGCTTGTCTGCTGGATTATAAACCTAGTAAATAAGGATGACAAACGTATACACAGTTCACATGATGCTGTTGATACATTCATCTATTTTCGATTAAAAATCAAAGTGCAGATTCGTTGTCACACCTGATGACTAACATGTAACCCTCTGCTGCCAACGAAAGAGTATCTGGTTGTCGTCACTTAACATATGAAACACATTTTTACGTGGTAGAGCAACTTTGCGGCTATATTATAGTATTTGCACGAATGGGTCGGCTCGACCGGTGTAGAACCACGTTTTCACAAAATATCAGCGTAAAAAAGCCGCTTAATGCTGATGTGTTTCGTCGTAGTGTAGAGATCTGGGGACCCTTTTTACTGGAATCGAGGCATTCCATCTTAGTCCTAAAGGGTGACAACGCATCTGCATTTTGATTCTCAATTGAGGATATATTTAGATGTCTATGGGCCACACCATCCACTTACCATCTGGTTGACTTGTGCTTGTTTGTCACGCAATTCTAAAAAAACACAGCTGCATTATGATGTTATTTCACGTTGGTATTCTATGCAAGCATAGTCCTACTCTGGTCAAGTCGAATTAATTAGTGCCGCAGTCATAATGCGCTACAGTGTGATTTTTTTTCTTTTTTTCTTAAAAAAAACGTTACCCCTACACTAAGATTTTTTCTTGTATCGTGGAGGCAGTTTACAAAAATAAATTGCACAAGGACAAACATCCAGACCCGGAACAACTATTTGTAGGCCATACAAATATTCGATCCGTGCGGGATTCGAACCCGCGACCCCCAGCTCAGCCACTCATTATTGCTAAGCCACTGCGCCACGGAGTCGTCAATGAAAAAAATATTTCATGTAAATCATTTATTAAAGTTAAAAAAGAAGTAAAATTCGACTAAAATAAAAGAATAATAATAAATGATTCATTAGGATCTTTATTTTTAAGGTATACCATGCCCTGGCACCGACTACGTCTCCATAAGTAATTTAATTTTGTGGCAATTATTTTGTTCTTTAAATTATTTCATTTTAGTTCATTCTTTCTGTACTTATTTTACTTAGTGTTTAAAATCGGTTTTTAGTCCTAACCTTTTTGAATGGAGTAACAATATTAAACCTCGCCGTCTATAAAATGTTAGAAATTATATTATCATTCATTTTTCCACCGCGATGATTTTATCTTTAAATCAAAAGAAACAGAAACAGATTTTTTTATTCTATATAGATTATAAATAATACTTATTGAAAGTCACTCATTTGTTTGATTTACCACTGGTTCGGAACAACTTCTGTTCTGGGAAGAAGCAGCGAGAAACCCAGCAGGACTTTAAAAAAATACGTGTGGCACTCGGTGACTGCCGCGGTAAAGCTATTTTGCATAGCATTTTTTATCAACTTATGCAATTATAATTATTTTATTTATGCAGTTAAGTCTTTGATATTAAATCAAGTTACACTTTTTGAGCGTGGTGATCTATAAGAAAACAATTTTTTTTCTCTTATTGAATAAATGAGAAGTTAATATTGTATAAAATATTTTTAATATCTTACAATACATGTAGGTTATTCAGGAATTTTTATCATTGAGTTAGCAGCTAGTGTACACGCATACGTCTAGTCGCACGCACACAAACACCGTACCGAAGTCTGCCAAACTGAAACGACGTTAGACAATGCACGGCTTTCAACGCCACACCTCCGTGCCCGTCGGAGTGGGGAGCGTGAGGTTTTTTTTCGTTACGGAATTTCTGGATTCGGTCCCCGCGCTCAAGGCCCGCGATAGAAACTATGCAATAGCTTAAAAAAATAATAACAGCTTAAAATCATGTATGTTACACCAAAACAAAATTAGAAGCAGCTTGGTAGTGATCCCCTCATTCCCAGGGGCTAATATGAGGATATCTGCAGTAAAACCAGAGTGACCGACATAGCCCAACGGCTTAGTAAGCTGATGTGGCAATAGACCGGCCATAGAGCTCGAAGAACCAACAACCGACATGGAAAAAAAGTTCTCGAGTGGCAGCCTCGTACCAGTAGGCAAAGGGTAGGGCACCCCACTAGATGCAGTGACGACCTAGTAACACACGCAGGAATTCGATGGATGCAGGTGGCTCAGGAGCGTACTTTGTGGCATTCCTTGGGGGAAGGCTATGATCATCAGTGGACTTGTGAAGGGCTGTAATGATAATGATGATAAATTTATTTATATTATAAGGGTGTTATTTAAAGGGTTAGCATAGAATTCGTGTTTTTGTAAGCAGAGAAATGTAATCTAGCCAAGCAGAAATAGATAATTGGTCAGCAAACCATGGCTAGCAAAAATTATTAAATTAATCGGCAATTTTTGACATTTTGGACGGTTGTAAATTTTTAAGCAAGTTCAACTCTTTTAATAAAGTACGTGAGGGTAATATGGTCACTTTCTTATAACTCTAAAATTACAGCCTTGTTTGCATAGTAGGCTTTGTGACACGATAGCTCTTCATCGGTGAATCAAATAATAAAGATTCAATATGTCAATATTCAAAAGTAAAAAGGACGCAGCTTTGTCGATGCCATTTTAACAGTTGATATTATAGTAAATATTTTAGTTGATTTTAGTATGGCGTAATGTAGTTTTTATTAAATTGATTTTCGATGTGTTGCTAATTATTACCAGAGCTTATTTAATTTTTTTCTTAATATATTAGTTATAGCCATTGAAGTAATATGTACTTACGTAATAGAACAGCTATCTCAAACAAAAAATGTGCGCTACTCTGTGTTCGCGCGGTTGTCTTTTTATCATAGAATAAATATAGGTAGAATGATCCGTAGGTACAGTAAGTAAATTGTATTGTTAAATAGGTAAATTATATCGCGAACAGTATTTAAATTTTGTCATTTATTTTGTATATTATATTTGCTTATTTAATATAACATGATATTATATCACAATTACATTTCAATGATATTTATATCTCAATATTTTAAAAGGTATCTAAGTCAAATATAAAAATCTTTCTAAATGTATGTTTAACAAAACTTATTAACATAACATTTAAATTACAAATATATTTATTTAAATTAGAATAAAAGTCGTTCATAAGTCGTGCTGGGTACGCGAGAGTTAAAAATGACGAATTTATACCACTTTGACTTTGATGTGGAAACCTAAAAATAAAATAAAAGAGTAATAAGCAGATTTAAACATGAAAAATTTTGCCAAATTATAATAAAATTATATATTATGTTTCATCAAAAAAATGTATATAATAATATATACTTAAGTACCCACAGAAATGTCGCATCTGAATATATTAATTTCATAATCTATATTCCCTGACACGAGATGGCGTCTTAGGAATAATTTGTTTTATTAATAATACATAATACTTTTTTATTGATTAAGTATCTTATTAACTGATGAAAAGTAATTCCTTTTTTTACTGACATTTCTTGAATTATTTGTGCAATATCTAAGTACACACGACGGCATATTTTAATCAAGAGATTTTTTTTAAATCAACACAACACGTGACAACTCTATAAGCGCCTAGCGAGTGACTGATTAAAGTGCGGTGTATGCACCGCAGTTGAGTGGAACAGAGTAGCTGAATGCAGTGTCGCCTCTAGTACGCTGTACGTAGTACATAATAGCTCAATGGTTATAGCATACGACCTTGTGTTTTTGTATATATCCGCCTTCTAGTTTTAGTTTCATAGAGCAGCAAAGCTCAAGGTGACCATATTACCCCCATGTACCTTATTATATTAATATCATTATAATGTACGCGGCTTTAAGGTGAACCTTGAACCTACTGTCAAAACATTAAGAGATTATGATCTCTGCATCTCTTCAAGAAATTTAAAGCTGTTATGTATCTTGCGCGCTTGGTCTTTAGATCTTCTAATCGGCAAATAAAATACACCGATTAGAAAATCTAAAGACCAAGCGCGCAAGATACATAACAGCTTTAAATTTCTTGAAGAGATGCAGAGATCATAATCTCATTCCTACGTGTGTCAAGATAAGATTTTTTTTTATTGCAAACAGAATTTTTTGTATGCCAACGAAATGATTTAAATGCTGTTTTTTTGTGGCTAAACAATTTTTTTACGGCTTAACATTTAATTACTTCACATATTGTAATAATCCTTTTTTATAAAAACTTAGTTAATAAAGTATTTAAACTTTGAGCTGGTACAATTTTGTATACTTTCTGGGATGTTTGTAAAAGCGTATACATCGACCTGAGAATGAATTACTTGGTCGGTGAAGTTGAGTAACTGGTAAGTAAATGGAACCACCGTTGAGGTATAGCCAATTTAATTAACATAGGAATAATGAAAGCGGTTCAAAATATGCAACACACATTTGAAAAATATAATTGAGAATCTACTCCTCCATTTGAAGTCGGATAATAAAACTTACCATAAAGAACAAGCTGTAGGAGTATGTCGATGTTTCGGTGAGAAATTGCAGCGTGTAACAAAGCTGTGTGCTATCCCATTGACCTGACAACAGTACTACTGCGGAGGTCGGCATTACTGCTGTTGTTAATATGAGATCTGCCATCCCAATGCAAGCAAGAAATACATTACCTGTTGGATAAAATTTGTTAGGTTAAATACAAGTGTTTTTCATAACAATAACAGGACTGCATAAACAAATCAATTTATACCGCACTACATTGCATAATTCACATAACACTCGATCGCAAGCGGTCACTCCAGCACATAAAAACCATTGTTGTCATAACTGAGGACTGAAATATAATAACTTGTTGCCTATTATTGTTGTGATTGGCTTGTCATATCATTAATATAATAGACTTCATTGTCGCGAATATGTCATTGGAGGCTTCTGTTTGAATTCGGTGTGATATTTTTAAGAAAGGTTTCCTCTAAAATAGTGACATGCTCGCACAAAGATGCTACTCTTTGCGGTAACTATTTGGCTCAATATTGTTTGTTGTTTATTGACTACAACACCATCTGTAGTGTATGATAATAAAGCACTGAATGATAAATCGCACTGTCTTTTAACCCTTCCTTTCTGCAGACGTTTAACTTTTCATCCGGTATTGAATATCTAAAATTTAGGTTTGGATTAAACCCAGATACATAAAATTATTATTTATTTATGCGTATTCTATGCGGTGCTGTTCATCAGATTGCACTAAAACTTTGTCAACATGTTACTTGCACTTACGCGAAGGTTATAGGCATAGGTAGACCCGGTAGATAGCCCTGTTGTAGAATCCAAATATCACTCGGGTGATATCTGGATCGCTAGCAATGTATGAAATCTGCATAACATCGCTTAAAATGATTCATTCACGTTTTTTTAATACGTTAATATTAATATAAATAGTGTGACTCCATTAACGTGTTTAGATGTTACAGGACATTTCAATAGAGTCAAGTAAGAGCATATAAATGACCACGCCTAAGTAAAGCGTCTGTTTCATTCTCTACAAAATAGTAATAATGGAGCGTAAGGAACTCGCCATATTGCTGCAATTCGTGTTGGCATACTTCACACGTCCTTGATATTTATACCTTGATAAGTATAAATGGTTGAAAGTATCAGATAATCTGTCTTCCAAGTTTAGAAACACTATAATATGCTGCGTCGAATAAAGCTCAAAAGGCAAATATGCGTAATAGTTAGATCATATCGGAAATAGCTTCCACTTTAATGCACTTTAAAGCGCATATATCAACAAATGGGGAACTTGTTTGCTTCGAAAACAACAAACCGATTTAGGAAAGGAAACTAAAAACCCATATATTTAATGCAGCATAATCTAAATATACTACAAAATTATTATATGTCGTAAAATAAAACTGTAATAAAATTAAGAAAAATTATCGAAATGTAAATTTGAATTGTAAAAAGAAAATCTTTCGAGTTTTTCGAATATGGTTCTATTTTGATTCTTCTTTAGCCAAATAACATAATTTTTTTATATGAAATAACTTACTAAATCCTCCCGATCATAGTACAACTATGGCTTTTTTAAAATCATCATTTACATAAATCGTATGAATAAGCATTAAGTGACAGGCCACTGATGAACATTAGGCATGCGCATAGTTTTACTCATGGGGGAATGTTTGCTAGAATGGTCACGCTGGGTAGGCCAGTTGAAAACTATAGGATTTCAGAAATGCCTTCAGTTATGTAGATCATGCTATATTTGATTGGTGTACTGCGTTCTCTTAACATATCTTCATATGCACTGTATTTGTTTCGTAGTTATTTGTATAAACGCTGATAACGGATTCATATCCAGAGACAGAGTTCCTTCATAGCTTAATACCGTGGCTCATTATATGATTCATCTGTATCATTACATCCCAAATGTCCTCTTTCTACCACTTGTAGACTAGTAATTATGAGAAACATCCCCCAACGGGCAATTAACTACAAGTCGGTCACCCGTCCCCCGCTATTACAGGTTTACTTTGTTTGGCGTGCTAATCTTATACTCAAAACCACCAAACGAACTTTGAACTTTAAAGGTTATGCAGCCTTACGCGCGTATCTTGGCACACCCTGATAAGTAAATGGAGTTGATGTATAGGGACATCTATAAAGCCTAGCATTCCTTTGAAAATCTACACACGCAGATTTCACCGCAAAGCATACGACATGACGATGAACTAAAGGTACAAAATTTTTCAATCAGGTAACTCATCTCAATTGGTCAAAAGCTGTATGAATTTATTAAAATAGAGGGACTCTTTACGATAAAATGTTGAACTATCCAACTCGCAGAAAGTAAACATGTGCCTCACGAGAGTTAAAACTGGTAGTCATCACCGAAAGATGAGAGACACCCTGAACCTTAACATTAAGTTGAAGTGGTCATGTCAAGCGAAGTCAACGCTCCGCCTGTGCTTTAATCAAAGCCAAAGCCACGAAAACTTTCAGCTTAAATTGAAAATCGTTTTCAGTGCCTAGATGATACACAGTGAACGTTGTAAATAAATAACAGGCTTGGTAAAACTGACCATGAGGTCGGAACTAAGTTTTGCAAGACGCGTCATAGAATAACACAAAAAACATTCCGATCTCATACTCTTAACTTCATAGCTGATACATGAGAAATGTAACTGCAGTCTTAAACAGATATGGGAACGTACAGGCAACAGACAGATCTCCAAATATTTGCAGCGGGACTTACACAACGTTAGCAAAAGTCGTATTGAAGAACATTTGAGATAAATGTCCAAAAGCGTTTTCAGAAATCTTTTTTTTTTTCGAAAAAAGCCAACTGTCTGATGCAAGCCCCTTAGTACTAGTGTCATTACCGGGAAACCCGCAATTTTGAGTGAAATTAAAAGGTTTTACGGCCAACTACAATTAATTACACATGGTGGAAGCTGGAAATGTAAAGCGGTCTAATTCAAGACCGTTAGTGCTAGCGTCATTACCGGAGAACCTGCAATTTTGAGCGAGATTAAAAGATTTTACGGCCAACTACAATTAATTACACATGGTGGAAGCTAGAAATGTGAAGTGGCTTCCAACTAAATGTAGCTTAAGCCAGGTTAGCCACGCAAAAAATCGATGGTTTAATTTTTCTTTGTATTTAGTTTGTAAGTATGTCAATCTTAGAACTAACTTAAAATCTATACATTTATAAATCATTAGTTAATAACATAAATAAAAATATACATATCGAACAGATATTTTCGAAATAAAATTAAATGTAAAACTGAACTCAACCGCATTTTCAACATACTCTCTCACGTCATGCGTAAATACTAATTGCTTGTTAGACAAGTTTCCTCGTATTCCTAGTGCCCCTGCTTTTCAGTGATACTACGACTTTTTAATTACCTTTTCATGCATACTAAAAGTCATAGTATTTTCAGAAAATTGCTATAATAAGTAACTTTGGTGTGTTACTTTTCTATCACATAATTTTCAAATAACATAAATATTTTATTAAAACACGAAAACAAAGTTTTAGAAGCTCAATTAGTGTAAAAGTTACATTTCTATATATATATATATATATATATATATATATATATATATATATATATATATATATATATATATAATATATATAAAAAAAAAAATATAAAAATAAAAAAAAAACAAATAAATAAAATTGAATTGTCTGTTTGTAATATCAAAATAACAGCTTTTTACGAAATTCTTATGAAACTCTATACGGTACAAATAACAAGTCCGTGAAAAAAAATTTAAAGTCGTGAAATCCAATCGTAATAAATTCCACGAAGGCGAAGTCGCGGAAAACAGATAGTATATTATAAACCGAACGATAATATAACTATTTGACATTATAAGGTTACAAATAAAATATTAGTTTTATTTTCGTACCAGTACCGACATAGCCCAACGGATTAGTAAGCTGAAGTGGCAATGGACCGACAACCGACAACCGTTGGGGAAAAAGGGTTCTCGAGTGGCAGCCTCGTACCAGTAGGTAAAGTGTAGGACGAACCCTCACTAGATGGAGTGACGACCTGGTAAGACATGCAGGAAGTCGATAGATGCAGGTGGCTCAGGACCGTGCTTTGTGGCATACCTTGTGGGAGGCCTATGTTCAGCAGTGCAATTGTGAAGGGCTGTAATGATGATGATGATGATGCGCAGTGAAGTTTGACTTTCAGCCATTAATATATTTGATAAAACATTAGTCTTAAAATAGATGGGTCGAAGGTCTGGACGCTTTGCTATACTGTAAGATTACAACATTGTGAAAGTGAAAATTTTTACTTACCAACTTTCTTCAGAGTATGTTCAACAAAGAAAGCGGCAACAAAGAAACCGTTCATCGTGGTGCCTAAGCAGGAGCAAAAGACCATGAACAGCAAACGACCGATCTTCGGCCATTCTTGGCTCAGTGTTATCGGCGAATATACTCGATTTAGAGCACTCATTGTGCTTCCGTTGTGAATTCCCACCCGATGCATGGGGTCACTTGATCTGTAAAGAATAATTAATGTGAGATACTTCCATAATATAAATAAACACAGAAGTAAAATACAAACTTTTTCGAGTGGGTACATAAAATATATCAAGACAAATGAAAATAAAATTCGAGATTTTTTTCTTCAAAACTTACATTATTGATGAAGTAAAACAATCCATAAACCCATCTTCTATGGGTGTCGTAAGATTGTGCTCAAATAAATGAATATCAGTAAGAGTAAGACGACATTACATCAGATAGATGACAGTAGAACGTTCGTATATGTTTACCGGATGTAAAACATTTAGCTCGAAATATGTGGTTACTGAAAACTAAACAACACTACTTCTACGAATTTGAAAATATTTTTTCGACATTTGATTTATTGAATCTATATAATCGGATACATTCGTGATTCGTTTAAAGTTACATTGTATTTTTTGAGTTATACTTTAATTTTTTTACAAGTAAGAGTGGCAAGCGAACTGTGCAATCACAAAAAACAGCAATTAACCCAGCGGTTCTTGCTAATTTTACCTATAACGTATGTATCTTTCAAACCAGTAATAAATTAAACTTAAAAAGATCATTTATAATTTAATAGTGGTCGCCCAAAGTATGAATTCGACATTTTATTTTCAACTGCACATTAATATATAAAACACAAACACATACAAAAACGCTATTTTCCATGAAGTACACTCCACAGTCTTTTGGAAAAGGAACATTAGAAATCACACATAATTATTCACAGTTCATGCAGTCAAATAGCAAGTAATTATTTTGAAGATAACATTTCAAAATTCTGTCGATAATCTCTACCTTGAACGGCTGATAATTTGTCCAAGATCTCTGTTCTGTGCGACTGTTTGACCATTGACTTGTATAATATATCTATCCATTCTATTCTATATATAATATACAATGCACTATATAATATACAATATACAATTTGTGTAGAGTAAAAATAATGAATGATAATAAATTATGTTTTTTGTTGTCTATCTTTAAAATATTATAACGACACCCTCGTTGCAAAGTTCATATAAAAATATTGCATTAAGACACAAAGCCCAAGCCCGTAGAAGCGTGAAGTTTTGACAAAAGATTTCTTTAATTACGAGGGGCGTTTAATATTATGTCTTAGGGTGATTTGAATAAAATGTGGCTAATTAAATAAAATTATTAGCTAACGACACTACCTGAGGGTATAAATATGATATTTCGTCTTGATAACTTGATTAGTGCTTATGTAACCTTCAGTCATAGACGGCGGGAATGACTGACTCGACAATGTTGAAAAAAAAAATCGAACACCGTGAGGTGATTAAATTCATCACTAAACAAGGAATAACTCAAAAAACGTTCATAAAGAATTGGTGGTCGTTTACCAAGACTTCGCTCCTTCAATGTCAACCGCACAGAAGTGCTCAAGTGAATTCAAAAGAAACAGGGAAAGCATCGGATATGACCCCGCCAGCGTCTACAGCGGCTACATAAGAAAATGTGAAAATTATAGAAAAAAATGTATTAAAAGAATGAAATTGAAAAAAAATTTAAATAAAATGAATTGAAAGATGCACCAGTAAGAATAATGTTAGCAGAAATGACTAACCTATCCGTTGGTGCTGTACACACTATATTGGATGACTATCTCAACCTCACAAAAGTCAGTGCAAGATGGGTGCCGCGGAAGCTCACTGCGCTTCAAAAGCAGGCGCGGTTTGACTGTTGTAAGGAGTTTTTAGAGCTGTGTGGCGATGACTCAACCAAAAAACCCAAAAGAGGTTGTTTCAATTTGTACGAAGAAAATATAATTAATGTTTTTTTTTTAATTTAAACTACTTAAATACTCTTCATTTAAAATATTGAAATATCCATTTTAAGTTTCAAAAATCTTTTAAAAAAAACTGTCCAAAAGAGACGAACGTAACGTCCACCATCATCAAGCGTCATATTGGAACAACAGCTTCCTAATGTAACGTTTAGATATAGAGTACCCGGTTGACCGAGCTTTGCTCGGTATTTTTCGCTCGGCTTTTTAATTCGTGTGTTTTGGAAATTATATTTAGATAAAAATTACATACTGATGAAATATGAATAATATTTTTTGATCTTAGCGACATAATAGAAAAAACTGAACTGGTTATTTGAATAAAAAATCATGAATGCAATTAGTTTAATTTAAATTTTCGTGTTTTTAAAAAATACTAAAAAAAAGGGCTCGAAAAAATAGATTTTTTCAAAAAAAGAGAGGAACTTGAAAAAAAAAATTTAAAAAAGTCGGTCGGTCGGTCTGGGCTCGAACTATGGTATTACGATTTTGCGACGGCCCAATATACCAATTAAGCTATTTGTAATCATTGATAAACTGTCAAAATTTACCTTCTTATTCTAACAATTTTGTAGCAGTTTTTCTTTGCCTAAAAACACGGACAAAAAGACATTTTATAAAAATAAATCCTAGCTAGATCGATTTATTGCCCCCGAAACTCCCTGCACACAAAATTTTATGAAAATCGTTGGAGCCGTTTCCGAGATTCCGATTATATATATATATATATATATATATATATATATATATATATATATATATATATATATATATATTGCTCGTTTAAAGGTATAGGATATCCATTTAGAAACATGTTTGTAATAAACTTTTTATTTTACGGAGCGATTTCATATTTTGTGTGGTTAAAAACTATTAAATAATACATACTAATAATGAAATATTAATAATACATATTTATTTAAAAATAATCATAATAATAATACATTTTTAGCACTTTAAAAAAATCTATTTATTCCTTAAAAGATAGATTGATAAAGATAGGGATTTGAGTTTTTAGTTAAAAACTGAGATGTATGTGTTTTTGTTGATAACGCTTTTATAAGCTTTCGATTAGAAACTATGTTTTTAAAGATTTTATGATATTCCACCCCTAAGGGGATAAATATGGGGATAACAGCCATTAAAATTGTAAACTATTTTGATGCGGTTTTATATCAATCAATATATTCGTTATTGTATACCAATACGCATAGAAATAAAAACAATTTGAATAAATAAAGAAGGCGGTCTTATTACCCTGGAAGCGAATACTTTCAAACAAAGTTGTCACACAAATAATTGTTTACAACGAATGACTAGAAGGGAGCTATAAATAAATTATTCAATCAAGTTAAAGTGATGAATGTTGAAAAAGTGCAATAGGCAAGGCAAGGAGAGTCGGCAATATGGCAAACATTGGAGTTCTAACTAATAAGCTTTAATTAGAGTTTTGAAGGATGAAGTGAATATATCGAGAATTTGTAAGGGCAAGGAGGTTCCACAAGCGAACAACTGGAAGAGAAAATAAAGATTAATATAAGAATGGAGTACGAAGACAAAGATTGTTAGAGCAGTTTGTTAAGAAGATACACGAAATATTAAAAAGAAATAGGTATCTTAGCAACGTTACTTGTTGATTGTCACGTTATTGTAGAACTATAAAATAAAACTTCTATTAATTTTTCTTATATTGTTTATTTAAAACTAATGTATATGTTTTAAATCTTAACATGGTAGCAGAGCGAAAAAAAAGCAATTAAACTTTGTGAATACAAAAGTTCTAAATCTAGGGTATATATTTGGTTGAAACCAATATATATATTATATATATACCTATATATATATATATATATATATATATATATATATATATATATATAAAGTATTCTGAACCTTATTTGAAACTTTTGAAGATGGATAAATCAATAATTGAAGCGTCAAAGATACAGGTAGGATATCTAGATTCTAAGAACTGGAAGACGTGGAAGTTTAAAATTCTCATCGTGCTTAGAGCTATACCCGGAGCAATGGATATCATAGAAGGTAAACGATATAAGCCCATGCTATCGGATACAGCTACAGCTGAAGAGAATCAGAAATATGAGAATGAATTAAAAGAGTTTGTGAATGTAGATAGTACAATCCTAATAATATTTACTACGAACATGTCTGAAGAGACACTGCAGCAAGTCATGCGTTTCACTTCTTCGAAAGAGATGTGGGATGAATTGAACCATCTTTACAATGGGGAAACAGAAGATAAAAGTTACGAACTTTGTCTTGATTTCTTTAAATATCAAAAGGAAAGCAATCACAATATGGCTACCCATATATCGACTTTAAAGAATATTTGGCACGAATTAAATAAAAATTTAGAGTCAGCAGAAAATCTTCCTGATATTTTACTGATTTGTAAAATTCTTGACACATTGCCAGTTCAATATTTTGGATTCAAAAGCAGTTGGCTCTTAATGGCAAAAAAGGATAGAACAACTGAAAATTTAACTTGCCGGCTATGTACCCATGAGAAAGCTTTGTCTGTCGGAGCAGAAGTTGAGAATTGTGCTGAGGCACTATACGCAAAACCAGAAAGAAAAATTAGCGGAAAAGATAAGAATTTTAAGAAATTTTTCAAATGTGATTACTGTGGGGAACAAGGACATAGAGTAAGGAAATGCAAGAAGTGGATCAGTGAAGGAAGGCCACCTAAACAATTAAGCGTGAATATAAATCAAACTAACCAAACGGTTTTATTGATGGACAATTTAGTAGATACGACAAATTGGTATGTGGATAATGGCGCTACCAGTCACATAACTAATAGAGGGGATTTTTTTTGAACATTTTGAATATTTTAAAACTTCCCACACCGTCACAGGGGCTAATGGGCAAAGTATCGAGGCTGTTGGAATTGGTACTGTCCGTGCTGAAGCTTATGTTAAAGGTGGAGTAGAAAATATTTTACTAAAGGATGTTTGGTATGTACCTTCGATTACAAGAAATCTACTTTCTGTACTTGTTGCACAAGATCGCTCACCGAATTGTCTTTTCGAATCAACTGCTGAGACCTGTTCATTGAGAGTAAATGGAAAAGTTGTGCTAACTGGAAATAGGCAAAGACATGGAGGGTTATTTAAACTGAATTTAAAGTGTGTGCCACCTACGCTACATATTAATCAGATAACAACTTCCAATTTACTACAAGTTTACCATGAGAGAATGGCGCATCAAAATAAGATACATGTAAGACAGTTGATAGATAAAGAGCTCGGCATTAAAGTAGCTCTAGACAAAGATCTTTGTGAAGGATGCATAAATGGTAAAGCCCACCGTAAAAGTTTTGGAACGAGACCAAGAGTATCAAAGGCAGGTGAAATTTTTCATACCGATGTTTGCGGGCCTTTCCCGTATTCATTTCAGAAATACAGATATTTTGTTTTATTTAAAGACGATTTCACCAGTTATCGCTTTATCTATTTTCTGAAAGAGAAGTCAGAAGTAGCTTCAATGCTTAATAATATGGTAGCAGAAATAATGACGTCTGGGCATAAAATAAGAGAAATTATTTCTGATAATGGGGGAGAATTTGATAACCAGAAGGTCCGGGACATTTTACGCATTAATGGTATTATTCAAAGATTAACTATGCCATATACTCCCGAACAAAATGGAGCATGCGAAAGGGATAACAGGACAATTGTAGAGGCTGCACGTTCGATGATGTATGCTCATGAAGAAATACCAAAACGACTATGGGCTGAAATCGTAAATACCACTGTTTATATTTTAAATCGAACAGGGACAACGAATATTGCAGGAAAGTCTCCTCATGAATTGTGGCATGGTAAAAAACCAGCTATTAAACATCTGATAATTATAGGTTGTTAGTGCTATGTTCATATTCCTAAACAAAAGAGAATGAAACTTGACAAGAAAGTTCAAAAAGGAATACTGTTAGGTTATGAAGGAGACAATGGTTATCGAATTTGGAATAAAACAGATCATAAGCTTATTCGCTCCAGGGATGTTACTTTTCAAGAAATACCTTCGATAGATAAATCAAATAACCTTCAAACTGATGACGTAGAAACTGTAGCAAAATGTAATCAGTTTGAGTTGCCGGATTTTTCTGCCTTATCTACTGTCCCAAATGATAATGAAATACTTCAAGAAGTCATTTTAAATGACGATATTGAGAGATCTCAAGAAAGGGTTACTGCAATGGAAGAAAAGGGTGATATAAATGAACAGGAACCTTGCATACAAGAAGAAAATGAGGACAACATAGATGAATTGTTAGAAAATGAAATTCAAAATGAATCTCAAATGACACTTCGAAATCGAGCAAATCTTAAACGGCCTATTCTTTTTCAGGACTATGCCTATATGTCTTTGAATGATGAAATGATAGAACCCAAAACGTATAATGAAGCAATTTCATGCTCTTATAGAGATGAGTGGCGTGAGGCTATGGATAGCGAAATCAATTCCTTAATGGAAAATGAAACCTGGGAAATGGTAACATTACCCGAAGGTCGAAAAGCAATACCTTGTAAATGGATATATAAGTTAAAAACCAACTCCGAAGGTGAAATAGATCGCTACAAAGCCAGGTTAGTCATTAAAAGTTATTCACAAAAAGAGGGCGTTGACTTCTATGAAACGTTTAGCCCTGTTGCTAAAGGAAGCACTATTAGAGCTGTGCTAGCTATGCGTCGCAGCAAAAGAAAACTTGGATATTGCCCAATTTGATGTTTCAACCGCATTCCTATACGGAACACTTAAAGAAGATATTTATATGAAGCCTCCCGAAGGTTATTACAGTAAGTCCAACATGGTCTGTAAATTAAAAAAGAGTCTTTATGGCTTAAAACAGGCGCCACGCTGTTGGAATCATTGTATTACACAATATATATTACAAATTGGTTTTAAACAAAGTGAATCTGACCCTTGTTTGTTCGTAAGGAAGCGGGGAAGTATTAAAACTATCATAGCTCTCTATGTCGATGATGGATTAGTAGCAGCAACAAATTTAAATAAAATAGACAATTTTATAGGTGAGATGAACAAAAATTTCAAAATCACGTTCAAAACTGCATCGTATTTTCTCGGAATTGAGATCAATAGAAAAGTAGATGGATCTATAAAAATTGATCAAAAGGGATTTACGAAAAGGATACTTGAACGGTTTGGTATGCAGAATTGTAAACCAGCTGCTACACCGATAACGAAGGATATTGACAATGACAAAAATTTCAACAATGAAACTAATCCAAAAGTATCATTCCCTTATCGTCAAGCCGTGGGTTCCTTATCTTATCTGATGACTGGAACTCGACCAGATATAGCATTTGCGGTAGGATTTGTGTCACGAAATCTGGATAATCCTACGGCAGAAAACGTGGCTAAGGTGAAACGCATAATGCGGTATTTAAAAGGCACAACTGACTATGGTATAATTTACAAAAGTTCGAGTAATTGCAATCATTTAGAGTGCTATAGTGATGCAGATCATGGAGGTGATCATAGCACTGGACGGTCGACATCAGGTATTCTGTGCATTTACTCTAGTGGTGCAATAGCATGGCAAAGTAAATCTAATCATCAAATCAAAGCAATATAGCGTAGCTATATCATCTACAGAAGCTGAACTAGTTGCTGCTAGTGAAGCAGCAAGATAAATCATTTGGATGGATAAAATTAAGATTTTTAGTTGATAGCTGTGAAAGTATTCCCAGACTACATCTTGACAATGAATCGGCTATAAAGCTAGCCCATGATTCACCATTTGAAATGCACCATCGAACCAAACATATTCGTATACGACACTTCTTTATAAGATAATGTGTTTAGCAAAGAAATTTGGAGGTGCTGAAAACATGTGCTAAAGACCAGCTTGCTGATATATTAACAAAACCTTTATATAAGCCACGAGTTTTGGAATTAACTATAAAAATGGGCATGAAGTTCTAAAAGGAAGGCGAATGTTAAGAAGATACACGAAATATTAAAAAGAAATGGGTATCTTAGCAACGTTACAAGTTGATTGTCACGTTATTGTAAAACTATAAAATAAAACTTCTATTAATTTTTTCTTATATTGTTTATTTAAAACTAATGTATATGTTTTAAATCTTAACACAGTTTTCACAATTCGAATGGCCTTAGTCTATATACGTGGTAGAGCCATGATGCAGCTATATTACTGGTATAGTTGTAGCCCGAATGAGTCGGATCGACCGAAGAAGGACCACGCTTTCACAAAATACCAGCGTAAAATGGAGTACAAAGAGAAAGATTGTTAGAGCGGTTTTCACTATTCGAATAGTCTTAGTCTATTAATGTGGTAGAGCCATGCTGCAGCTATATTACTGGTATAGTTGTAGCATGAATGAGTCGGATCAACCGCGGAAGAACCACTCTTTCACAGAATACCAGCGTGAAATAACAGCTTTACACTGCTGTGTTTCGTATGATGAGTGAATCGGTCTTTACTGGAAACGAGGCATTTCATTTTAGTCCTCACGGGTGATAATGCATCTGCATTTTGATGAGGTTTGTTGGTGGTGAGAGGTGATTTGGATGAGGATAGATGTAGATGTCTATGGGCCACAGCAAGCACTTACCATCAGGTGGAATGAGTGCTCGTTTGTCACCCTGATCCTATAAAAAAAAGTCTAACGTAAGATTTATGTTATCATCCATATACAACTTTAAATTATTGTAATGAAATTATTTGCTTGTCGATGAAATGAGGAAAGTATAACTTATAAATACGCGCAATGAGTTTTTTAATTACTGGCATTCTATATGTTCGAACTACGAGTTAAACAAAGTTAAAATCCCATAACTCCATTTTGTCAGTAGAAGTCTATTCAGTTCTATTAAGCGCGGAAGCAAAATGTGGTTAGTTATATACGCCAATAAAGGATTATTGGAAGTAAAGCGAGAGCATGACGCAAAGTGCTGTGATCCTAGGTCTATTGATTTGCTGCAGGGAGGCAGGAGCAAAGTCCAATTATTCACTTTGTGAAATTGTCCCCGCCAGGCGGAAGGCATGAAGGTACGTATTAATTAAAATTTTAATAGTTTTTTTTTCGCTTTATAGAATGTAAAGAAGCGAAAAGATAATTAAGAAAATAAAAAAAAAAATATTCGTTACAAAATCGGAAATAATCCATCTATATATAAAAGATATATACAAATAAATAAAATTGAAGTGTTTTTTTGTAATTTAAAAAAAAGGTTTTTTTAATTAATGCATATTATGAAAGTTTATTGTAGCACGAATGGGCCGGCTCGACCGAGGAAGAATCACGCTCTCGCAGAATACCAGCGTAATATAGTAGCTTAATGCTGCTGTGTTTCGTATGGTGAGTGTAGAGATCCGGAGACCCTTTTTACTGGAAACGAGGCATTCCAAATTGGTCCTCACGGGTGACAACGCATCTGCATTTTAATTCGTAATCGAGGATAGATGTAGATGCCTATAGGCCACAGCAACCACTTACTATCAGGTGGACTGTGTGCTCGTTTGCCACCCTATCCTAAAAAAAACAACCCAGAAGCCCGTCCGTGTAGGGCCCTTTTACATATTTCCGCCTTCAAATAGTAGTGTCTGCACTGCTGTTTTCCGATCTGAAGGGTATTAAGAGTGAGTATAGTTACAGGCTGTGAGGTCTAGTCCTTTGAGGTAACAAAGCATCTGTAGCTTTCTTTGTTTGGAGTTGACTGCAGGTGTTCATGAAAGCAGATGTTTCAAAATGGGCTAGGTCTACGTACACTACCCCAAAAAAAAGAGAAAAATCTGCAGAATTCGGGAAAAATACACATAATTCATTTTAATGTATACAGTCGTGGTAAACAATTGATGTTTATCAATAAATTTTATCGACTTTCAACATGGCGCCTTACCTATTTAGTTACTTTGTGCTTATAGACAATGACAGTAAATTGTAAAGTGACCATTGTTAATAGAAATACAACTGTCAACTGTCACAACAGTGTCAAAAATACGTGAAATAAATATGTCAAACGTCACAAATTAATAAAAATTACAGCTTATCGTCATGACGGGTTTTGTTGTGTGTTGAAATTACAAGTGTAATTTCCTGTATTTTACCAGCAAACAAAGCCATTATAAAATAATTGGACTGTTGAGAACCGTTTGAAATGTTTCCCTAATTTTTAGTATAGTCTACAGGGACCTGGCCCAGGCTCCATACATTTTGGAACATCTAATTTAGTAGCCACGTACCATGTAGCTGGTGGTAGGTGGAATAAAAATTTGTCTGTCGCTTCAGTTTCATAAAAATAAAAAAACCTAATGTGTACATAATTTATGCATCATTTTTTTTACTTTTTATTAAAAATACTTACTTTTGTTTATTACTACTGTTACAAGCTTAGGGTTCGTGACAATAAAAACTGCCGATTAAATTACTAAAATTTTATTATATTAATTATGATATATATATATATGATGATAATAATTAAAACTTAAAACACACTAATAATTAAACACACTTGACACTTTAGTTCACTTTATTTCGCTCCGAAGTCTTCGCTTGAATCGCCAATTCACTACTGCCCTGGTCGCGGCCCGCAACGGCTTTATATAGGCCTTTTCCACCGAAACATCTAGAATGTTCTAGCAAATACCGGTCCCGACCGACTAGGAGTAGAAAATTCGAGTGTGGAGTTTTCTAGAAAGCTTAGTTCTTCTATTCGATACTAGATGGCGCTAGTGGAAGAGTTCTAGAAAGATCTTGACGCTCCTATTTCTGCTACTTAATACTAGATGGCGCCAATATCACCCGCCATATAGCGGGCATTAATCATGGCGCGCAACACTACTTTAAGTTTTTACATACACTAAATTTTCCTTTATATTACTGAGAGGTCATTTATAGGACCATTGAGAATTTGAGAGTAATATTAACCGCGGGAAAAAATGGGTAGATAATTAATCCCAAAAGAACACCATATATTCCACGCATTATAGTTTGTGCCAAATCGATTGAGAAAAACGGACAATGACCTCAGATATGAGCTGAGTGTCAAAAGGCGTAACTTACAAAATCTCAATTTAGATGTGATAACAATATTTAAATATTGATATTATTCACACTTCTAGGTTAGCACATATGTTTTGTTTTTTTGTTTCTTAAATAACATTTTCTGTGGTTCCTATAAAAATCGTAAAATCACACGGTACATCGCGAAAAATGTGTTATATTTTGTATTTCAATTCATGGTAAGTAACGCAGCAATTCATTTAAAAACAGTTTCATATTTAAAAAAAACGACGGGTTGCACTCCGGGAGTGCCGGCAGAAGTGAAAACTTGAATTTTAACGTTGTGATTTTTGATATTTTGGAATGGTTAGGGAATAATTTTGCACGAATTGCTTTAATTATTAGTATAAAAGTACTATCATTTATGTGGTAGAATACAATATTTATTTATTGCGCTATCGTACACAAACATGACAATTTATATTACATTAAAAAGGTTATCTTCTCCTACGCCGCGCCGGCTGTCTACTCTCCATCCGTCTTACGAATTTTCGATCAGGTTACGTGTCCTGACGTGAGTTTAACATTTTTTACCCATTACAAAAAAAGTGTACAACGCCGCTAAAGAAGTTTTCACTTCAAAAAAATATTTGAAGCAATATAATCACCATATTGAAGTAGTTAGTTAGTACCAGTTCTGGCTCACTGAGTCAGAAGTGGTACAACGTTGGTCGACTCACGATGTCAATATCAACAATTGACAATAGAATCATTCGGCGGTGAAGGAAAACATCGTGAGGAAATCTGCATATCTGAGAAAATTTCGAAGGCTTGTGAAGTTCGCCAACACGCATTGAGGCAGCGCCGCGGACATTTCCTAGCCATAAATACAAAGACAATAGCAGAAAGTGAAAAAGTTAAAAAATACTTTTTTAACAATGACAGTCATTAGTTGATCATTAGTGAATGTGATTCTGTTTACTTAAATTACAGGAAGACAAGAGCAGAAGGAAGAAATGAGATGATGGGAAGTAATTAAGCATTGTTATGTGAAGTTTGTTGGAATAAACATATTTTTAGTCACGTGTATTTATTTATTTAAAGTTTTGCATCACTTATAAATAAAACAATTTATATGTAAATAATTATCTTTACTGCTTTTCAAAGTATTCTTCATTACAATTAGCGCTTTTTGACCATTGGTCTGTGGGCAAGTCTATCACAACACTGACCGGCCCAAAAAAAGTGACGCATCTGCGGCTGCCATTGTCACGTTTTTTTTTTTATAACAAACTGACGAACTCGCGTTTTATTTATTTTAAAGGCATGAATTTGCAAAAGCTCAATAAGTAGTTAGTTAGTACCAGTTCTGGCTCACTGAATCAGAAGTGGTACAACGTTCGTCGACTCACGATCCTAAAAAAAAAGAAAAAAAAGGTTTTGGCATGCTCTGAACACGAAAATGCGAATAGATGATGTCGTACAGGTGCTCGTCCGTATGAATCAAAATATTGACCGACGTCATTTGTATCGATATATAAAGCTACCCAATGTGACCCTGGTTTATAATCTGTACCCAATTTGCATATTATGTACGTTGGTATGTGGGTGTACATGGGCAATCTATTAGCAGCATAAACATTATTTTCTAGACTGGGATGAATCTTTTTCAGATGTTGTTGTACATCTAGTGTATCCATGATATTACTGCTATTAGTAGATTATTACAGTACAATCTACTCAATGACTAACATAGGAATGATCAATTATAGTGATTTCTAAATATTAAATTGCATTATTTTGTGTTATACAAAACGTATTTGAGTCATCAAACAAGACGCAACACGAAGTAATGTTGAGATAAGCAAAAGAATGTGAGATAAGCTTGTTGACGTATAAAGTTACTATCAATTCGACTGCAGCAATTCTTTAGATTAGAATTATTACTTACTGGTACTATATAAGACCAAGCAACTGCAGTCATGGAGTTAGTGTATGGTCGTTTGACCGCAGTGGATCTATCAATACTACATTTGTGTTACTTCAACGCATCAAAGGCCATGGATGTAAGTGTTTATTCTATTGACAAACTTACTTTTCTTTCTGTTATTTTCTTACGTGTGTATGATTTAGTGTTAACAAATTATATTTAAATATTGTGTGTGTATATGATTAAGCCGTGGTAGCTCAGATGGTTAGCGCAAGCTGTAAATTTCACAGTACGCGACCTGGGTTCGGTCCCCGCCGGCACCAATTAAATTGTTAATTGCAATTTTAAGTGCTGATTTACCACGTGCTCGGCGGTGAAGGAAAACATCGTGAGGAAATCTGCATGTCTGAGAAAATTTCGAAGGCATGTAAAGTTCGCCAACACGCATTGAGGCAGCGCCGCGGACATTTCCTAGCCATAAATACAAAGACAATAGCAGAAAGTGAAAAAGTTAAAAAATACTTTTTTAACAATGACAGTCATTAGTTGATCATTAGTGAATGTGATTCTGTTTACTTAAATTACAGGAAGATAAGAGCAGAAGGAAGAAATGAGATGATGGGAAGTAATGAAGCATTGTTGTGTGAAGTTTGTTGGAACAAACATATTTTTAGTCACGTGTAAATACTTTTAACATTTTGGTTCAAAATGACACAAAATCTAAAAAATATTAGATACATCATCGACATGGACGGATTTTACATTACATATCCTCATAAACATTTTCAATGTAGAGAAATGGCTATTCTAGACGTAAAACTATCTAATAAAAATGATGCGTTTATCGATCATTATTTGTTTCGGCCAAGTTATCCTTTCAATTATTTGTCGCCAAAAGACAAAAAAACTGTTCGTTATTGCGAAACACACGTGCACGGCATTCCATATTTTAATATGACCGAAGAATTAAAATGTGCCTACAAACAAGAGAACATCATTCCCATATTAAATTGGTATATTATAAATTTGTGCAAAGACGAAGTGGTCGCATACAAAGGTGGTTCAACAGAAAAACAATTTTTGAAAATGTTGACGACGAATGATAGAATTTTTAATATTGAATAATACAAATGTCCAAAATACAATGATTTGGTAAATGTCATAAATTTAAACAAACGTTATGTGTGTAATAATCATATATTTGCAAAAAATAATCACAAAATTTTACATTGTTCTTGTGACGAAGTGTGGTTTTTTTACAAGTGGTTATTGCTTGAAAATAAAATTTTAAATTAATCATAAATTTTGTTTGATTATGAGCCGTGGTAGCTCAGTGGTTAACGCTCGCTGTAAATGTAACAGAACGCAAGTAACCCGGGTTCGATCCCCGCCGGCAACAATGAAATTGTTAATTGCAATTTTAAGTGCTGATTTACCACGTACTCGGCGGTGAAGGAAAACATCGTGAGGAAACCTGCATGTCTGACGAATAAGATAAAAAATATTTCGAAGACATGTGAAGTTCGTCAACACGCATTTGGGTAGCGCGGCGGACACTTCCTTGCCCTAAACCCTCTCAGAAATGAGGGGAGGCTTTTTTTTACTTTATGTTTGATTTCCCAAAAACATTAGTTATAGTACTCGCATACAAAGGTGGTTCAACAGAAAAACAATTCATCAATCAGCATATCATACTCTATTCTCGGGAACTGGTATTCACTTTCTTAATGAAGGAAATGGAATCTCTTGTACATTTCCTTCATTAAGAAAGTATTGTTGGTATTTGAAAAGGACGAAGAGAGAACGAAATGTGAAATATGGGTAAATCAGGAATGTCTAGAACAGGTAAATGAAATTGTATACTTGGGGAGTGCTTTCAGCCGGGATGGAAGATGTGATTTAGATGTGGATAGGCGTGTCGCTGCCGGAAACAAACTCAATGGTGCCCTGAATGCATTAGTAAAAAGGCAAGGCGTGGTGAAGAGTGCACGCCTTGCAATACATAACGCAGTGTTGGTACCGACTTTGTTATATGGCAGCGAAACCTGGGTATGCCAGAAGAAGCATAAAAGCAAGTTGAATGCAGTGGAGATGCGATCTCTTCGTAAAATGTGTGGCGTTACCATAGCCGACCGAAAGCGAAACGAAGAGATTCGCAATATGGCAGGATTGAAAGATGACCTTATCACAAAAATTGATAGGGGTGTACTCCAATGGTTTGGGCACGTTGAACGAATGAGTGAAGACCGAATGGTGAAGAAAATATATAGAGCGAAAGTAAATATTAAAAGGTGTCGAGGTAGACCGAGACTAACTTTCGAAGACCATGTGAGCAAATTGCTCGAAGAGGGGTGGGTCAAGAGTACTCGGATACCTAGACGTGCATGTATGAAGAAGTTAATGAACCTGAAAGAAGCGAAAGAGGTATGTAAGGATCGTGACACTTGGCGATCTGTTCTCTCTGGCTACCCCGTTAGGGATTGTGCGTGACGATAAGTAAGTAAGTAAGTAAGAATCTCTTGTGAACAGTATGCCAAAGGTACTGTCTGTTAGCATTTGACTTAACTCCTGAATTATCAGCCAACTCATCAGCTCATTGGAATCTCATACAGCATGGTAGTGTAAGATTAGAAGTACGATTTGAATCCTCACTAATACAAACAATTAGCTGTATAGTTTATGTTGAGTTTGATAATATTATTGAGATAGATAAAAACAGAAATGTTACTGTAGACTATAGTAGTTTAGGTTATAATATGTGTTGTGTGTTAGTTTTTATGTGTTATGTGTAATGCATTTTGTGTGTATGTAACTATGTAAATCGTTATAAAATTAAATAAAACAAATTGTATGCAATATATTATTTATTATTTCTTTATAAGTCTTCTATTTAATCTAATACAAAACACTGTTCGAGTTAAAAGTTACATCGAACTCTCTCATTAGATCATCAATAATAACGAGATGTGGGTTTTCACCATCAAACATATTAAGATTTGGAATTCCTTGATGATAGTTAACATTTGGTAAATTAAATAAAGGTTGCATTTCATCAAAGCACCATGTGATCTGATCTGATGTGATGATCTATTTTTGTAACTGATTTTATGAAATTTGTTTCAAAATTTGACTTCCCACATCCACTTGGTCCTGCCACAATAGCAGTAAACGGTTGTATAAAGTGAAACATTACATACACACGTTTAAAGTTCTAAGGGGTGAAATAAAAAATGAAAGTATCGGTGTAAACAATTAAAATATATTGTGTAAGTATAACTAATGTTTTTGGGAAATCAAACAAAATTTATGATTAATTTAAAATTTTATTTTCAAGCAATAACCACTTGTAGAAAACCCACACATCGTCACAAGAACAATGTAAAATTTTGTGATTATTTTTTGCAAATATATGAATATTACACACATAACGTTTGTTTAAATTTATGACATTTACCAAATCATTGTATTTTGGACATTTGTATTATTCAATATTAAAAATTCTATCATTCGTCGTCAATATTTTCAAAAATTATTTTTCTGTTGAACCACCTTTGTATGCGCTCACTTCGTCTTTGCACAAATTTCTAATATTCCAATTTAATATGGGAATGATGTTCTCTTGTTTGTAGGCACATTTTAATTCTTCGGTCACATCAAAATATGGAATGCCGTGCACGTGTGTTTCACAATAACGAACAGTTTTTTTGTCTTTTGGCGACAAATAATTGAAAGGATAACTTGGCCGAAACAAATAATGATCGATAAACGCATCATTTTTATTAGATAGTTTTACGTCTAGAATAGCCATTTCTCTACATTGAAAATGTTTATGAGGATATGTAATGTAAAATCCGTCCATGTCGATGATGTATCTAATATTTTTTAGATTTTGTGTCATTTTGAACCAAAATGTTAAAAGTATTTACACGTGACTAAAAATATGTTTGTTCCAACAAACTTCACACAACAATGCTTCATTACTTCCCATCATCTCATTTCTTCCTTCTGCTCTTATCTTCCTGTAATTTAAGTAAACAGAATCACATTCACTAATGATCAACTAATGACTGTCATTGTTAAAAAAGTATTTTTTAACTTTTTCACTTTCTGCTATTGTCTTTGTATTTATGGCTAAAAATGTCCGCGGCGCTGCCTCAATGCGTGTTGGCGAACTTCACATGCCTTCGAAATTTTCTCAGACATTCAGATTTCCTCACGATGTTTTCCTTCACCGCCGAGCACGTGGTAAATCACCACTTAAAATTGCAAGTAACAATTTAATTGGTGCCGGCGGGGATCGAACCCGGGTCACGTACTGTGAAATTTACAGCTTGCGCTAACCATCTGAGCTACCACGGCTTAATCATATGCACACACAATATTTAAATATAATTTGTTAACACTAAATCATACACACGTAAGAAAATAACAGAAAGAAAAGTAAGTTTGTCAATAGAATAAACACTTAAAATTATAATTAACAATTTAATTGGTGCCGGCGGGGATCGAACACAGGTCGCGTACTGTGAAATTTACAGCTTGCGCTAACCATCTGAGCTACCACGGCTTAATCATATACACACACAATATTTAAATATAATTTGTTAACACTAAATCATACACACGTAAAAAAATAACAGAAAAAAAGTAAGTTTGTCAATAGAATAAACACTTAAAATTGCAATTAACAATTTAATTGGTGCCGGCGGGGATCGAACCCAGGTCGCGTACTGTGAAATTTACAGCTTGCGCTAACCATCTGAGCTACCACGGCTTAATCATATACACACACAATATTTAAATATAATTTGTTAACACTAAATCATACACACGTAAGAAAATAACAGAAAGAAAAGTAAGTTTGTCAATAGAATAATCACTTACATCCATGACTGATGGCCTTTGATGGGTTGCAGTAATACAAATGTAGTATTGATAGATGCACTGCGGTCAAACGACCATACACTAACTCCATGGCTGCAGTTGCTTGGTCTTATATAGTACCAGTAAGTAATAATTCTAATCTAAAGAATTCCTGCAGTCGAATTGATAGTAACTTTATACGTCAACAAGCTTATCTCACATTCTTTTGCTTATCTCAACATTACTTCGTGTTGCGTCTTGTTTGATGACTCAAATACGTTTTGTATAACACAAAATAATGCAATTTAATATTTAGAAATCACTATAATTGATCATTCCTGTGTTAGTCATTGAGTAGAATGTACTGTAATAATCTACTAATAGCAGTAATATCATGGATACACTAGATGTACAACAACATCTGAAAAAGATTCACCCCAGTCTAGAAAATAATGTTTATGCTGCTAATAGATTGCCCATGTACACCCACGTACCAACGTATATAATATGCAATTTGGGTACAGATGATAAACCAGGGTCACATTGGGTAGCTTTATATATCGATACGAATGACGTCGGTCAATATTTTGATTCATACGGACGAGTACCTGTACGATATCATCTAAAGTTATTAAAAAGGAATTGTAAAAGATGGAATGGAGGATTCAGAATGAGTGGACTTCAGTTTGTGGCGAATATTGCTTAATGTATTTGCTATATAAGTTTCAGGGATGTTCAATGCATAGTTTTACGAGTATATTTACAGGGAACACATTGTACAACGATATTTTAGTGGATAAGATGATTCGCTCCTATTTTATAGATAATAAGGAATAAGATTTTGTATTTTGTAAATAAAAATTGTAACAAAATTAGGTAATGTATTTTATTGATGATTCAGATTAGCGTTGCAGTTAGGAACAAAGAAGTATAATACAATAGCACTGATAATCCGACGCACGCGCTGAGGAAGAATAGATAATGACGGTATTCAATGAACAATAAATAAATAGATAAGAACAATGGAGCGCTAATGACGGTGGAGGCCCTCACCGGATATCAATTAGATAAGAGTTAATTGATCTGCATATCTCCGGAACCGTACATCCTACGCAAAAATGGACCGCAGATTCGTGTTCAGAGCATGCCAAAACCTTTTTTTTTTAGGATCGTGAGTCGACGAACGTTGTACCACTTCTGACTCAGTGAGCCAGAACTGGTACTAACTAATTACTTATTGAGCTTTTGCAAATTCATGCCTTTAAAATAAACAAAACGCGCGTTCGTCAGTTTGTTCTAAAAGAAAACGTGACAATGGCAGCTACAGATACGTCACTTTTTTTGGGCCGGTCACTGTTGTGATAGACTTGCCCACAGACCAATGGTCAAAAAGCGCTAATTGTAATGAAGAATACTTTGAAAAGCAGTAAAGATAATTATTTACATATAAATTGTTTTATTTATAAGTGACGTAAAACTTTAAATGCTCCAGATATGTTGAGTGTGTGTGTGCGTGTGTGTGTTTGCATTTTTAAGTATGATTTCGGTTTGAAATGTGCGTATTATCTTTCGTTGTTAGCCTGGGACCCGAAGATGAATAATCTGTGTTATTTGTCTAATTCTGTCAATGACTGATATTCGAAACAAGACCTGAGAGAGAGAGACAAATGAGAGAAAAAAATGAAAAAAGTAATATATATATATATATATATATATATATATATGATACACCATTATAACGAATACTTTGTCTCTCTCTCTCTCAGGTCTATTTAGAATTAAAAATTAGAATTTAAAATAATAAAAATGTGTAAAAATTAAAGAATACAACACTGAAACAGTGTAAAATTTTTGAGTGTGACACAAAAAAAAACTGAAAATTTATGATTAAATCGCAACTTCTCAATGATGACGACACTGTGTGATTATCTGCGTAACAAATAAGTTCACTTTAGTCCCGACTAGAGAAAATAAAGTTGTTAAAAACGACTATAAATCAATAGCTCGCTACCGACTATAAACTATAAATTTCTAGCGCGCTATTAAATACGCTATGTTATAGCGTGCTATTTATAAGAAAGCGAGTAGGAGGCCGGTAAGCGCGTCAAGTTTTACAGCACGTTACATTACATATATTTCGTAATAAGTCGCATTTTAGACTAAAATAAAATAAATCGGTAAAGAAAAACCAATGCACGCGTTTTCATACTTTTCAGGCTTACTAATTTCTATAATCCTAAAAATATTTTTAAGTTATTTACTATTTAAAATAGAATTAATTTTATTTTTAGAATCGAAATAAAATTAATTATTTTTATTATAATTGATGTAAACATTATTTTAACCTTAATATAAATTATAAATCAAATAAAGGTGTATTTATAAGTTTATTTATTGTATTTATAAAAATCAATTATTTACATACACTATTATATACACTTTTGTATCTATATTTTATTTACATTTAAAACGTTAGTTAGGCTTCTTTTATCACAACTGTGTACTTTGATCATTTACAAATATACAGTATACACTAACTAAACAACGTCTAACATTAAATTAGGTCGCGCGCGATGAATAGCGTGCTACGAGATCAAATTTTCGTCACACGTCCTCTCTCTACAGCGCTGCTGCTAGAACTAATTGCTGCTAGATATTAATACTTGATAGCGCCAAAACGCCATACCGCAATAGCGCCATGGCGACTAATTACATAACACGCGATATGTGTCATGAAGATATAGCGCGCTATAATATGGCGCTATGCGCTATATTAACCACCATACTAGAGATGCCGCGAATACACGCTATTCGGTATTCGGCATTCTTCGGCATTTTTTGTTACTCGTCGAATAGCGAGTAATAGTGTTCATTATTCGATATTTGGCAAATAGTTGTCTAAATAAAATAAACTTAAATTAAATGGACAGTAAAGCTATAGATAGACAAAATAATTACCTGTATTTGTCTTTTAAACAAAACACACTTAGTATTAATATATATTCATCATTAAAAATATAAAAGCTAGCAAAAATCAGTCATGTTGATGTTAATGAAGCTTTTTAATTAAGATTTAAAGTCTAAAAGAGGTAGATTGTGGTGCAGAAAAACTAATTTTTCTGCACGACTGGGATCGAGTCGGTTGCGCTCTTTTTCCTAAACCAAACCTGCCTCAGAAAATAGAAAATATAGTCTTTCTTAATAAACAGAGCTTGCTGGTGTGACTAAGTATAGTTTAGCAAGCTTACTTAAAATTGAGAATCGATTCTTATTATTACGCAAAGACCACCATTCATATGGGTTTAAACATATGTCAGCCTTTACTACATCCCCCTTAGATAAAGATAAAGGACATCCCCCTTTTCATTGTCTAAGCGAGGTCTTTTGGACGCCATTTCTTACACAAAATGAGTTTATTCCCCGTAAAATATGTTACGTACAACAAAAAGGTTGCCATATTAATATTCATAATCTTTGGTTTTTTTAGATTTCAGTAACATATAAATGATAGGTAAGATCAAGAAACAAGTGTAATATTATTATTTGATAATAAATAAATTATTTTGTATATTCCTTTTTTATGTCGAATAATTATAGCGAGTATTCGACTATTCGCCTTACAACTATTCGCAGCATTTCGGTCCCAACTAAATAGTGACATCTGGTGAGCATAAGATTATTAGCTCTTATTGCAAGCCAAACAGATAATCACAGAAAAGCAAACGCATAGCTATTTGCCTATTTATGAACACCAAAAAAAGGAACTAATATTCGTGTAATTACAGTTTCATTATTATTTAAAGAGTAAAATTCACAAAAAGGTATGTGAGGATAATATGGTCACTTAAGCTTTGCCATCCTATAAAACCGAAACTAAGAGCAGGACAGAAACAAAGTAAAAAAAACCAAAGTATTATACAATAGTTCATATATTAAGAAAAAAATAGCAAACAAGCTTTGGCAATAATTAATAACACTTCGAGAAATCAACTGGTTGGTAAACTATTTATTAATCTGTGCTACTAGTGTGTGTACACTAGTAGTAATACCAAAATAATAGTTTTGGCGGGAACTTGGCCGTAGAAGGATTGTCGCTCCTGTTTTGTCGCTTGAACAATGGTTTGAAGTGGACTTTGATTCGTAAAAGTGATGCGATTTTGTGAATTAAGTATCCGCGCGTGTGAACTATTAGAGAAAACGACGAAACAAGTGCTTTGATGTCGATATAAACCTTAAGTTATTTTGATCGCTTGGGCGCCTCATGAACTTGAGTTGTGTTGAGAGGCTGTCGTCATCAACTGTCCGCTAGGTTGAGCTGTCGTCAAAATCTCCCAAGGGCTTCGCAACGCGACGCATCAGCATATTGTAAAGAAAAAGAACATAAAATGAAGATTCCCAAAGAAAGAATAGGCTCAGAAGGTCTAGAAACCAGAGCCGTAAAGCCAGTTAATAAAGAAGAAAGAAAAATACCAAAATACTAAAATTGACTAAAATATTTAATCTATAGTTTAATTGTATAGCTTTAATATTTATCTATTTACTCTATATTACTTTAAATATCTGTACTCTATAGTAAACTCTTTTCAACTGTCAAAATGGCGTCGATAAAGCAACAGCCTTTTGACCCTTTATTATTTGATTGACTGATCAAATAATAAAGTGTCAAAGAGCTATCGTATCAGAGAACATTCTATGCGAATAAAGTTATACGTTTTGATTAATAAGAAAATTACCATATTAACGGGATGACAATATGACCCTTTTGTACTAAATAATAAAATTGACAAAGCAGAACTCGGCAGAAATAACCAGTAGGTAAAACTTATTGGTTCTTTCAGAGATTGAACTCGCGTGACAGTAACATGACAAAAAATTGATACTTTCTTCAATTTTGAATTTGATAATTCAATTGTTTGAATTTTATAAAATGTATATTTATATGTATTTATAAATTTGTTTGTATTACCTATATAGATTATCCCTCTTTTTCATGTAAAACAGCGCAACAAAATTTTATTACGTTATTAATACGTTGATAAAAATAGTAATATAAAATACTTCCTAAAAATATTTCTTTACAACCCAAAAATAATGTTTAGTTTGTGAGGCTAAGAAGTTTTCAGTTCTGACGTGCAGTCCTATGACTGCCAGTTTTTTTAACTGTACAGTTACGTTGGGATTACTACTCGAGAAATATATTATTTATAATAAAAAAATATTGACTACTAGACTGTAATCACAAGAAAATACTGTCAAAGATAACACATATATAAAAATAAAAAGAAAAACCATATATATAAAAATATATTGTAATATCGGTAATAAATAAAAACATCTATGTGAAGAACAACAATACTATCGTATGATCATGTTCCGCATTTTTGAAGTTGATTTGGTTTAGCCTCAGAACAGTAAAGATTGGTCTAAGGCTCTAAGGGTTGGGTTCAGTATGTTTACAAACTCGTCCTATCAAAGTAAGATTAGACAAAACACTATTTCAAAGTTATCAAAAATTAATCAGCTAAGATCAGCCCAATTAAATAAAATGATGTGTCTTACCTAGTTTTAAGAGCACTTCCCGCCTTCTCTTTAGGAGGAAGGTTTATATTTATAATCTATAATTATAAAAATCAATTGCTGTCCGTTAGTTTCGCTAAAACTCAAAACGACCGGAGCGATTACATTTGCTGTGTAGTGGCGGTTGAGAATATCCACTACCCCATATCTTCCCGTGGGTGTCGTAAGAGGCGATAGAGGCAGCGGCCCCGCTATTCCTGGCTACGGTGGCGACCATGGTAAAGGCGGGGCAGGGGTGCTAAGAATCTCCGGTGGATGTTCGGTTGCCACCTACCATGACTCGACCTGGCAACATTTAACGGACGCACCCTGAGGACTGACGAGAAGATCCTGGAGCTGGAAGAAGAGATAGATAAGTTGCGCTGCAATATTATAGGATTATCCGAAGTCCGAAGAGAGGGGAGGACATGGTGATTCTCGAATCCGGCAACTTGTTCTATCACCGGGAGGGCGACCATCTGTCCTAAGGAGGTGTTGGATTTATCGTCCACAAGTCTATCGTTAACAACGTTTTAAAGATTGGGAGTGTATCGACGAGGGTTGCGTACCTTATACTCAGAATTACCAAACGGTATTCGCTGAAGGTCATAATGGTTTACGCGCCAACGTCGGAACATCCCAATGAGGAGGTGGAGGAAATGTATGAGGACATTTCTAAAGCCATGCATTCCCCCAAAACTCACTAAACGGTGTTAATGGGGAGACTTCAACGCAAAACTGGGCACAAGAAAGAACGGTGAGCTGAAGGTAGGAAAATTTGGGATAGGGCAACGAAAGAGGGACTTTTTGTGATGAACTCTTTCTTCCAGAAGCGGCCCCACAGAAAGTGGACCTGGTCGAGCCCCGACGGTTCGACAAAAAACGAGATTGACTTCATTATGACGACCAGACGCTAACTGTTCAGTGATGTCTCAGTGATCGCAAGGGTGAAAACTGGCAGCGATCATCGAATGATTAGAGGCACACTGAACCTAAACTTTAAGTTGGAGAGGTCTCGTCTAATGAAGTCAACGCTCCGTCCCCCTCGTACTTTAATCCAAAATCCCGAAACCTTTCAGCTCGAGTTACGTAACCGCTTTCAGTGCCTAGAAGATTGCAATGCAGTGGACGATATGAATGACAAGCTCGTGGAAACTGTCCATGCGGTCGGAGCTAAGTTCTGCAAGACCCGCCGCAGAAGAACACAAAAACTCTCTGATCACACTCTTAATCTCATGGCTGTTAGGCGGGAGATGAAGCTGCAATCGTCAACAGATTTGACAGCATACAGGCATCTGAACAGACAGATCTCCAAATGCATGCGGCGAGACTTACGCAAATTTAATACTACTCGTATTGAAGGAGCGATTGAGCGGAACCAAGGTTCCAAAGTCTTTGCTAGAGATCTGTCTGCCAGTAAGAGCCAACTGTCAAAACTGAAAACTGAGTTTGGCAGCATCGTTTCCGGGATACCTGAGATTCTGAGTGAGATTGAGAGGTTCTATGGGCAGCTGTACACATCATCGTTGGAGCCACACACAAGTGTGAGTAATGATCCAAGAGCAAGTCTTATCCGACACTATTCCGATGATATCCCGGACGTCAGTTTGAGCGAAATTAGAATGGCTCTCCAGCACCTTAAAAACGGTAAGTCCCCAGGTGAGGATGGAATTACAGTGGAGCTTCTGAAAGCGGGTGGAAAACCGGTACTTAAAGTCCTTCAGAGGATCTTTAATTCCGTCCTCCATGGTGGCACTACTCCGGAGGCGTGGAGCAGAAATACGGTGGTCTTGTTCTTCAAGAAAGGTGACAACGCCCTCTTGAAGAACTACAGACCGATATCCCTTCTGAGCCACGTCTACGTGCTGAGTCATTACGAATCGTCTCGCACGCAGACTCGACGACTTCCAGCCTCCCGAACAAGCTGGTTTCCGAAAAGGCTTTAGTACCATAGACCACATACATACCCTTCGAAAAATTATACAGAAGTCCGAAGAGTACAATCTGCCACTTTGCCTGGCGTATGTGGACTATGAGAAAGCCTTTGATTCCGTCGAAATTTGGGCGGTACTACAGTCTTTTCAGCGGTGCCAAGTGGACTGTCGGTATATCGAAGTGCTGAAGTATTTGTACAGTAGGGCTACGATGGCTATCCGAGTACAGAACCAGAGCACGAAACCTATCCAACTGCAGAGAGAAGTAAGACAGGGTGACGTTATTTCCCCGAAACTATTCATCGCTGCATTGGAAGACGTTTTCAAGCTACTGGACTAAAAAGGATACGGTATTAACATCAATGGCGAGTACATCACTCACCTTGGATTTTCCGACGATATAGTCCTTATGGAAGAATCGCTGGAGGACTTAAGCACTATGCTCAATGACCTCAACAGTGCCTCCCAACGGATAGGTCTTAAGATGAACATGGACAAAACAAAGATCATGTTCAATGTCCATGTCACACCTATGCCGGTAGTTGTTGGGAGCACCTGGGACAAATAGGTAAGTCCTACTTCGACCGAGAGATCAATCGACGGATTCAACTCGGCTGGGCAGCGTTCGGGAAATTACGACACATCTTCTCGTCAGGTATATCTCAAAACCTGAAAACTAAGTTGTAAAACCAGTGCGTGTTGCCAGTGATGACCTACGGAACCGAGACGTGGTCCTTCACTGCCGGCCGTATGAGGACGCTCAAAGTCGCTCAGCGAGCTATGGAGAGGGCTATGCCCGGAGTTTCTCTGCGTGATAAACTTAGAAATGAGGATATCCGCAGTAGAACCAGAGTGACCGACATAGCCCAACGGATTAGTAAGCTGAAGTGGCAATGGGCCGACCATATAGCTCGAAGAACCGACAATCGTTGGGGAAAAAAGTTTCTCGAGTGGCAGCCTCGTACCGGTAGGCGAGGTGTAGGGCGACCCCCACTAGATGGAGTGACGACCTGGTAAAACATGCAGGAAGTCGATGGATGCATGTGGCTCAAGACCGTGCTTTGTGGCATACCTTGAGGGAGGCCTATATTCAGCAGTAGACTTGTGAAGGGCTGTAATGATGATGATGATGATGATTACATTTATAGACGCATATTACAGTATTCTATAAATATAAAAATCAATCGCTGTCTGTTAGTTTCGCTAAAACTCAAAACTACTGGAGCGATTATATTTATAGACGCATATTACGGTAAACTATAAATATCAAAATCAATTGCTGTCCGTTAGTTTCGCTAAAACTGAAAAAATACTGGAGCGATTATATTTATAGACGCATATTACGGTAAACTATAAATGTCAAAATCAATTGCTGTCCGTTAGTTTCGCTAAAACTGAAAAACTACTGGAGCGATTATATTTATAGACGCATATTACGGTAAACTAGCATAGCATAAGCATAAACACTCACGCCTGTCACCCAGAGGGGTAGGCAGAGACCACGGACTTCCATTTGACACGATCCTGACATACCTCTTTCGCCTCCTTTACATCCGTATATCTACGCATATATGCTCGTCGGTTAAGGGTACTTTTAACGTGGCCCATTTTCAAAATATCGCCAATTTTGTCGATAAACTTTTTTCTAGGGCGTCCCTTCCCGACTCTGCCGTTCACATCTGCCATATAAATTTGTTTTGTCACTCTTTCCTCATTCATTCTTTCTACATGACCAAACCACCGAAGCATTCCTTTCTTAATCCTGGTCACAACATCATCTTGCATACCACATTTATCTCTTATCATGCAATTTCTCATCCTGTCATTCAGATTCAACCCTAGCATACTCCTTAAAGACCGCATTTCTACAGCATTTATTCTACTTTCGTGCTTCTTCTGCCACACCCAGCTTTCACTACCATACATTAAAGTAGGGACTAACACAGCATTATGAATTACCATACGTGCCTTTTTTGATACATTCTGGTTCTTCACAATAGAGTGTAGTGCCCCATTCACTCTATTCCCTGCATTTACTCGTCGTTCTATATCCTTATCATATCTACCATCCCTTCTAAATAAACATACCAAATACACAAACTCATCCACTTGCTCAATTAACTCTCCTTCTATTCTTATTTCACATACCGTTTTGCTTACCTTTCTTTCAAAAACCATCACTTTCGTCTTACTTGCGTTCACTTTCATTCCCCTTTCTTTTAATGCCCAGTTCATTAATGTAACCATCATTTGCAACTCAGCCGCCGATGACGCAAATATGACTTGATCATCGGCATACAAAAGACATTTGACGGTTAACTCGCCCATTCTTAACCCACATTCTTCATCTTTCAAAGTTTGCAAACACCTGTCCATAAATAGGTTGAACAGCCAGGGGAAGCCACACAGTCCTGTCTGACACCCTTTCGGATGCCAAACCAGTCCGAGTAGACCCCATTGATCCTGACACAAGCACTAGAATCCATATAAAGAGACCTCAATGCCTGTATCAAACCAGCGCTCAACCCATATGAGTTCAGTGTTTGCCATAACACATTCCTGTCCACTCTGTCATAAGCCTTTTCCAAGTCCATGAACGCACAAAAAACTTTCTGGTTTTTAGCCAAAAACTTCTCCGCAATCATGCGCATGGAAAAGACTTGATCTGTACACCCCATTCCCTTTCTAAAACCCGCTTGCACATCCCAAATTTTTCCATCAGTTTCTTTCATAACTCTTTCAATTAACACCTTAGCATACAGTTTACCCACAATACTAAGCAAGCTGATACCACGGTAGTTTTTGCAGTCCTGCTGTGACCCTTTTCCTTTATATATTGGTACTATAACTGCTTTACACCAGTCATCCGGTACCCGTTTTAATTCCCAACATAAATTAAACAAGGTGTACAGCAGGACTGCCACCACTCCCTCTCCAGCCCTTAGCATCTCGAGTGATACTCTATCATATCCAGCTGCCTTACCTGCTTTCATGCTTTTCATTGCTTTCATTATTTCATCTACACTTATCTCCATACCCCTTTCCACTTCTTTCGGAATTTCTTGTTCATTTAATTCAGACGACTCTTCACTCATAAACACGCTTTCAAAGTATTCCTTCCACCTTTTTAAATTCGAAACTTCATCATTCAGAATACATCCATTCTCGTCTCTTATAGCATTAATTATAGGCTGTTTTGTATTTCCCCTGGCAGTTCTTACGAGTTTCCAGAACATTTTTATATTAGCCTGGAAATTATAAGATATCCTTCTATCATTCTTATCCGTTCTTTCTTTCTTTTTCCTTTCAACTACTTCTTTTACTCTCTTATTTAGACATCTAAATTCTGCCTTTTTTTCTTTCAATCTCATCATTCATACCACCAGAATTACCAGTTTTAGTTGCTAGTAAATCTAACCATGCTTTCTTCTTTGATTCAACTTCCACCCGCACCTCATCATCCCACCACAACGTATTACTTTTCCTTTCATTTGTTCTCTTACTTACACCACATACTTCGGTGGCTGCATCCACCAAACCTTTCTTAATATTATCCCACACAGTATTCAAGTCTAAATCATTCATACAAAACTCGTTCACACACCTAATATTTTCTCTCAGTCTACATTTATACTTCTCTTTCACATCTTCATCTTGTAACTTCTCTATTCTTATACGCTGTAACGCGGTTGTAGACACAGATGTCCGATGTCGCCAACGCTTGAAAAGACCATTAATTCGACATCTAAGACCAAGTAATGATCCGTCCCTACGTTGGACCCCCGGTAAACCCTTGTATCTACGACTGCGCTCCTCATTCTTTCATCCACAATTACGAAATCTAACATGCTTCTATCATCACCTCTTTCCCATGTATACATGTGAATCTTCTTATGACGAAAAAATTATTCGTCACAAAGATATTCTTTTCAACACATACGGTGAGGAGGTCTTCACCATTCTCATTTATACTTTCATCTTCAAACGGTCCCAATATCCTTTCATAACCAGACCTCTTCACCCCAACCCTTCCATTAAAGTCTCCTAACATAATAATATTTTCATTTTCCTTACATTTTGTAAACACCATCCTTACCATGTCCCAAAACTGCTCTCGGATGTAAGTGGGCTTAGACATGTCTGGGGCGTACACCCCTAGCAAGAACTTGCTTCTTTAAGCCCACTTTCATTTGTATCCATAGCAGCCTCGGGCTTACACATTCATACTCTTTCACACATTGACCCATTCTTTCTGAAAGGATGAAACCAACAAACTGGCATGCCCGTTCGGTCTCGTCTACACCAGACCAATACGCGGTATACGTGCCATGTGCAGTGGCATCCTTTCCCTTTCGTTTCGTCTCATTTACACATAACACATCTATTCCTCTGTCATTCATCATTTCGCATACTTCATCCATCTTATCATTCATTGCTCCACATACATTCAGAGTAGCCAGACGGGCTTGCGCAATCCACTTTTCGCCCCTCCGGGAGACAGAACGTGACGGGTGGCGAACCTCGTCGCCGGTTTTTCTCCCGAAGATTCTTCGCACCCCTGCCCCATGAAAGGGGCGCCGGGAACTCGGGGCCATTTCTTTTATCTCCTGACTCATGGTGCAAACAAGGGGTGGTGGTAGATTTCACGCCGCTACTACACGGCGGGAAGCCTAGTCTATTTTTTTTCGGCTTTGTCGCTCGTTTAGCACCACCCGGGGGACACGTGTAGGGTGGGCCTAAGGTTTGGTGGTCGAAGCCTACGGACGCGAGCGACTCATCCCACGGTAAACTATAAATATCAAAATCAATTGCTGTTCGTTAGTTTCGCTAAAACTGAAAAACTACTGGAGCGATTATATTTATAGACGCATATTACGGTAAACTATAAATATCAAAATCAATTGCTGTCCGTTAGCCTCGCTAAAACTCAAAAACGGCTGGAACGATTTTGATGAATTTTTTTGTGTGTTTGAGTGGGTCCCTGGATAGTTCAGATGTACAATTGAACCTGGTGAGTCGTGCTGTTGCCGATATCCAGAAATCACCCGTGCGAAGCTGGGGCGGATCCATAATTATAATAATGAAATTTTTAATATTTCTATGGGCGGATCAGTAGTAGGTTGATAAATAAATAAACTCGAAATAAGTATTTTAATTCTCAGACTCGTAGGATCACGACGCTTTCCTTTACATCTGAGCACGTAGTAAATCAGCACTTCATATTGAATTTATACCAGATGAAAAATTCCCAGTTCAACGACGGGAAATTACAAATTACTCTGCTTTATAAACAGGAAGCACCGTCAAAAATTCGTGACGTCAGGTACATCGATTATACCAATTCGCTAGTCAATCGTGGCGTTTAAGCCAAATCCTTTTTATTAAGGGTAGAGCACACACAGTGGATTTTATGATTCGGTAAGAGTGTGAGGTATATGTATATAGTTTCAGAAACAACGTTCGATTTTATATTACCTTATTCGAATCTCAAACATTGTTTCAGAAATACTCGCAGTACAGCAGAATTATTTATTATTGCAATTTATTACAATTAAATCTAAAATCCAAATATAATTGCTTCATGAATCATGGTTAACAATCTTTAGAAAGTTAAAAGGGATTATATTATACTACATATACTATACCATACTATACCATACATATTACACTTCCATAGGCGTATATCTTCTAAATAGCCAAATTTGTGAAAAATTATATCTACTGAAGATATAATCAGATTAAATACCATTGAGAAACAAAAAAACGTCTTAATTTCTTAAGAATACACATAAATTTGACATAAAATTACAAACAAGAAAGTGCTCGGAAATATTTAAAAATTGTACGATCAATACAGCTATATTGGATAAAGAGTTATTGGAACAAAACAAGAACGTAACATTTTGTACAATTACACACTGTTTAAGCACACTACATGTGTAATGCGAAATGCAGATACTATAAAGTGTACATAACCGACGTCTACTCGAAAAATCACAGACAATGTGTTCTTCCGAAACTGAAAACAGTGCATAACCATTTGCATGCATTTATCTACTACAGGTTTACCGTTATGTTGTGTTTCGCGTTTGTTGATTGTGATAAGAAGCACCTAGGTACTCGTACTTGTATTACAATAAATTAATTATAACATCAATGTATGCTCTACCACTTGCAATTATCTATACAAATAAATAAAATTGAAATGTCTGTTTGTAATGTCAAAATAACAGCTTTTACCTAAATTCATACGAAAGTATACACGGTACTTATAATAAGAAAACAACTTCTAAAATTTTTGTCTGTCTGTCTGTTTGGTCCAGCTAACCTCCGAAATGGCTGGACCAATTCTGACGGGACTTTCGCTGATACATAGCTAATGATGTAAACAGTAACTTAGGCTACTTTTATTTTAGAAAATGAATTAGGGTTCCCTGCAAAAAAAGCATAAATAATCCATCGTAATATTCCACGCTGACAAAATCGCGGGAAGCAGCTAGTGTAAGGCAATAAAAATCAAATTAAATTATTGAAAAATAAATCTTCAATTAATGAATTAGTTGCACTAAATTGCACACTTACTAAGATTACATTATAGTCAAGAAAAATTCATTAAGAATGTTTAAAATAATAACTCTAAAAGAAAAGCCAAAAGTAATCTTATAAAAGTACAGCTTAAGACAAGATAAGTTTTGTAACGGAAAGTTTTTCTTGCATATAAGTGTACCTAACAGTGCGAAACACAAATCTCAAAATTAAGAAACCCAAAACATAAATTTAACGGTAGAAATCTAAACAAGACTAATGAAACAAATAATCTTAAACGTAAACATTTAATAAAAACGGCGGGAGTACAAACCTTTGACGCCGTTGTGCCAAGATCTTCAAAACAATTTTTCTGGTAATTTTATTATCTAAGTTAATAAAAACATAAACGTACACATCTGCAAACCGCACATGATAAATATTTATTGAAACTCTGAAAAATTCCAAAAATAAACTTTTAAAAAAGATGATAAAAAAAACCATCAAAAAGCGTGCGTTGCAAATTATTTAAAACACGTCTGGATTACTCTCCTACCGCCGTTTGATTCAATAAAAATATCCGGTTATGTCGATGGCGAGTGCCGTTTTGTTACTAGGGCGTGGTGGGTGAATTTATGGTATGGGGATGAGACTGCGCTAAGGGATGAAAACGATGTCTGCGCAATTTCTTGAACTAATTTCAGAGCGTTTCTGGCGACTTGTCGGCTGCTGCATGACGTAACTTGTTTTAAATGTATTTTCTAATATGTAAACACTGTACACATATCGGAGGATATACTTAACAATAAAAACTCACTGTTTCTTAACTTACTGAAATGTGTGACACATCAAACATCCAAGACATTCAAAGTCTATTGCTGAATATATACATGAAGCCAAAATTAAAAAATAAGAAAAGCGACATCTTTGCTGGTGATTGTCAACTGAATGTCACTAACGGTTTTACGCGTTTTTGGTGTCATTTTAATTATTTTAAGTTTTCTTCTTTCTGATTACATTCCTAATATATTTTAGTATATATTAATAATATTTATCTGCATTTTCATATTGTATCTCAATTAGGGACAATTTCATACTATCACAAAACAGTTTAATGTAGCTTTTGTCTCTCGGTCGCCATGTCTAATCCAATTCCGCCTAAGTCACCATATCCGAATTATTCTGACACTAACATTATTTCCTCACCAGCTGCTTATGTTGAAATTCAAAATGATTTAGAAGGTTCATTTAAAAAACCATGGCAGTCATTATCTCAAGAAATTTTTAATGACAACTTCAAAATTATTTCAACTAAAAGAAAAGAAAACATAGAACGAAAAAAAGGAAGAAAGAAGAGCATGCTAATCGGCTTGACATAAATAGAAGAATTTCAGCTTTTTCCACCAATTCCTCATTCTCAGAATCGGACTGCGATACTGGTAATACTTCATCATCTAAAATTAAAATTATAGGCTCTAACTCTATCAAAGGCAACATGTCAGGACAACGTGCTTATGAATCTCCCATGTCTTTATCATCCAATATTGCTTGTACACAATCATCTAAAATCCCTCTTTCACAATCATCTGGCATTCCTCTATCACAAACATTAAATTCTGCCAATAGTTATATCTCTTCTAAATCTCTTAACACGCATATAGATAGCGATAATAAAAAATAGATTCACAAAGATTTCAATCTCTTCGCCCTTCTATAATTCTAGAGATTCGGGTCCTTTTATCGTTCATGTTCAAGTAAAAGAAGATTCTCCTAATTCTAGTAAAACTTTAAATGCTATTTCATTTGGTCACTTTTTGAAAAAATTAAATGTACAAAATATACTAAACGGAGGCCTAAAACGCATTGGGAGAAATAGAATAACGGTTGATTTCTTTACAGAACAAAAACAGAAACAGAAACTTTTTTATTCAATGTAGATTATAAAAATACTTATTGAAAGTCACTTTTTTCATTTACCACTGGTTCGCAAAAAAACCTCTGTCCTGGGAAGAACCAGCAAGAAACCCAGCGCGACTATTTTTTTCCAATAATAGCTTACAATCATGTTTACAATTAACAACACAAGACAAATTAGAAATAGCTTGGTAGCGATCACCCTAAATTTATTGATGCAAATCTATTTTTAGAAAATCCATCCGTAAATGATAAATATAAAACGTTTATTCCCTCCTTTCACGGATCTTGTATGGGAGTTATAAAAGGTGTACCAAAAGATTGGACACCAGAAGAGATTATTTCCACAAACTAATAAGAGTACTAACGTACAGACGACAATCTTCCATACTAAAAAATTGGTCTATAGCAGGGGGGTACACTTCCATACTTAAGGTTGGGGTTCAATAATTTGCAAAGACACTAGTGCCATCTTGTACTATATCCCCATAAACTTTCGAACATTAAATTCTAAAAGGTGCGCTAGATGGCGACTACACCAATTCTGGTTATTCTGGAAATGGCAAGTAGCAACTTTATATGACATAATGGCAGGGGGGTACACTTCCATACTTTAGGTTGGGGTCCAATAATTTGCAAAGACACTAGTGCCATCTTATACATTGTCCGCATAAACTTTCAAACATTAGTTTCTAAAAGGTACGCTAGATGGCGACCACACCGATTCTGGTTATTCTCGAACTGGCAAGTAGCAACTTTATGAATATGACATAATCATAATGGCTACCGGCCCGGCGTCTGAGCAAGTTGTTGTTTTATTATAGTTTATAAGTGATTTTCGGTTTTTGCTACAATAAGTTTGGTTGAGTTGGGATTAGCCCTCTGTTCCTTTGTTGTCTGTTTAGATTTTCATTCTGGAATTACATTGTATGTTTGTGTAGTGTTGTGCGAAATAGACGCTTTCATTTATCATTCCGGGAAACCCGGTGGACATATTTAATTTGGTTTGGTGTTGTATTTTGCGGAATAGACGCTTTTACATCGTGTATGTTAAATATATATAACAAAAATAAATGTTAATATTACTAAAATCTATAATACGTCTTTAATTGAACCCTAATCCCTTAAAATATAAAAATAACCGCCTATAGTATAGACTATAGATAGCTGTATATACATAACTACATACAGCTATCTATAGTCAACATGATATTGAGATTAGTTCAAGGGATATGATACCAGGCGGCGACACTATTCATATTGGGTGACAAAAAATCCTAGGAGATGGCTATTTCTGTATATATTACTCTACTCTATGGTCTATAGCGAGCCTCAAAGATTGAAAGTGACGTTTAGGTTTTTAAATTTATCTAAGGCAAAAGCATTTATTTTTTTCAGCCTAGTAGCTAGTGGCTATAAATAATCCTCCCAAAACTTGAAAATTTATTTTATGGTTTTAAACTTATGTACGTGTTCACAATGTGACCACGTACATAAATTTAAACCATTATTAACATTTATTTAGATATAAAGAAATAAAATACAGAAATATTTATTGTCTTTTATTTTAACATTTCAGTGTAAATTTACAAGTGCAAGCAAATTCTTTCCTTCTAGGCGTAAAACATCAATTTCTTTTAAATATTGTCACATCCATTGAAACCTCTATAATAACAATCTAATTTTTTATCAAAGGAACTGATGGTTCTTTGCACATAGGTAACATATTTAAATTCAATTGATGTAACGAATGTTAATATTACTGAAATCTATAATACGTCTTTAATTGAACCCTAATCCCTTAAAATATAAAAATAACCGCCTATAGTATAGACTATAGATAGCTGTATATACATAACTACATACAGCTATCTATAGTCAACATGATATTGAGATTAGTTCAAGGGATATGATACCAGGCGGCGACACTATTCATATTGGGTGACAAAAAATCATAGGAGATGGCTATTTCTGTATATCTCTCTCTACTCTATGGTCTATAACGAGCCTCAAAAATTGAAAGTGACATTTAGGTTTTTAAATTTATCTAAGGCAAAGGCATTTATTTTTTTCAGCCTAGTAGCTAGTGGCTATAAACAATCCTCCCAAAACTTTGAAAATTTATTTTATGGGTTTAAACTTATGCACGTGTTCACAATGTGACCACGTACATAAATTTAAACCATTCTTAACGTTTATTTAGATATAAAGAAATAAAATACAGAAATATTTATTGTCTTTTATTTTTACATTTCAGTATAAATTTACAAGTGCAAGCAAATTCTTTCCTTCTAGGCGTAAAACATCAATTTCTTTTAAATATTGTCACATCCATTGAAACCTCTATAATTACAATCTAATTTTTTATCGAAGGAACTGATGGTTCTTTGCACATAGGTCACATATTCAATTCAATTGATGTAACGATTTTTCTCAAATTTTTCTCTTTTTAGTATCTATGGTTTGTGCTTGTTGCTCCCCCATTTACCTACCTATTATTTGTTATTTAATATGCAGCAATATTCAAAGCTTAAGCTATTTAATCGCCGAGTGCTCCTAGGCAGTTTTTAACCTGCAACAAATATAAAATTTATTTAAAAAAGTAATAATGAGTTGATAAACATACTAGCATTTTATTCAACATTGTGTGAGTATTGTAAAGGTCCTTTTTAGATACAATCACTCACTAAGGGTTCATTTTTCAATGATCACAAACAAAACAAAAAAACAAATGAGAATTACAATTGAATTACAATTGTTTGACTTCACATCAGCTTGTAAACAATCTACTATTGTACCTGGCAGATTAGCATTCACATTCTACTTTTTTGGTCGCCAGTTTAGATATTAGATATGGCTATATTTTTAGATAATATACAATCTGTCGAAAATCCATAAGATGTCCATTAATAAACACAGGATAATATAGATAGGTGTATCTTAATGGCTACTTTAATTTGCTTGTTTGTATAATAAGAAAAATATATGAGAAAAGTATTAATGAATATTTCCCTATATTGATATTCATTGTGTCAATCTTCCTTATTTTCATCAGTTCCAAAAATAGATGGTATGGGCATTTCTGCATGTATCAAAATATATATTATTATCAGGAATACTGAAAATAGATTAAATATAAATAACTTTCCTGAGTTACCATCAGATTTGCATGATTTAGATATGGGGTAATATTCTATTCTGACTAAAACAAAATCTCACTTTGTAGATCCATAATATGCGCCTTAAATAATCCTGCATTTGAAAGAGAATTGTCAGGAGTTTAGTCAAGTCAGTCGCACACCATTTAGTGTCACTGCTACTAGTTATGTCAAGTGCAATAAAACAATTTATTAAAAGTCGAAATGCCATCTTATGTTTTTAAACATTGTAATAATTATTATGTAAGTGTAAGGTTAAAAATGTATCATTTAATATAACTACTTTTATCGTGTTTCATTTAGTTGATTTTAATTGAATTTCGGGTGCTTTCCAGCTTTTAAAAGCTGAACATACTCTGGGTAACACTGACATTGGGACACCAATCACCTCAGTCCCCCATAACCATGCTGTAAAGCACCTGAAACGTCGGGAATTAAAATCAACTGACTTTAACGCGATAAGATCTGTACAAGTAGTTTTATTCAATGTGTAGTGTTAGAGTAAATATAAGGAATCATAAAGTATCATTTACTTAAAACACTAAATCTGTATCTAATAAGTCATCGAGTGTAACACACAAAATATTCAGTCAAATAAATATATCTGAATATACCTTCTCTCAAAAATATCACTTACCATCTCTCAAAAATTTTTGAGGTGTCAACCTCCATCATTTTAATATTTTATAAATTAGATGGCATCATGGGCATCGGAATACCTATAAATAAAAATGACATATTAATGAGGCACATTACAATAGTGGGTTATGTAAGGTATTGCATTATTTACTAATTGCAACTACAAAGTTATACTTGTATGTGTTGACAGTGATGACATATGGATCTGAGATGTGGTTTACTGCTGGACATATAAGGAAGCTCAAGGTCGCTTAGAGGGCTATGGAGTGAGCTGCGCTCAGAGATTTACCACATGATAAACTTAGAAATGAGGGTATTTGCTGTAGAACCAGAGTTAAGTGACATAACGGATTAATAATCTGAAGTTCCAATGGACTGTCAATACAGCTTGAAGAACCGACAACCAATGGAGAAGAAAGGTTCTCAAGTGGCGGCCTTGTGCCGGTAGCCAAAGTGTAGGGCAGCCCCCCACTAGATGGAGTGACAATATGGTAAGATATACAGGAATTCGATAGACGCTGGTGGATCAGGACTGTGTTTTGTGGTATTCCTTGGGGGAAGCCAATGTTCAGTTATGGACTTATAAAGGGCTGTAGTGATGATGATAAAGTAAGTTTTGTTAACAGTAGAATAAAAGGAAACAAAACCACTAACACCAAAAGTTTTTATAAAACTTATATGGATATTATCCCATTTGAAATTCTTTTTTCACCCATAACACTTATGACCATTATAATGGTTTTATTCAATATGTTGTATTTGTATTCTTCATCATATGTTAAAGTCAACTGCTAGAAATTCACCTCTTTTGATGGAACTAATATGGAATGCCTTGTTACCAGTAAAAAGTCTCCAGATGTCTACACTTATACAAAACACAGCATCATTAGGCTGCTGTTTTACGCGGGTATTTTGTGAGAGTGTGGTTCTGTTCTACCCTAGTCAAGTTGACCCATTCATACTACCACCATAATAAAGCTTCATATGGTATATGACTACAACACATGATGTTAGGCAATCAATCAATCAACTTTTATTTGCCAACCAAGTGTAAATAAATGGTCTTATAATAATAACAATTTGTCTCAACTTAGTATTCTTTTTTAGGCATAGCAAATTTCAGAACGTATAGATAAAATAAGTTATTAAAAACAAACATTATAGAGAAATTAGATTAATGATTAATAATATTGTAACGAGCTTGAGGTTCTGACAATAAAAATTGCCATAAATTACCTAAATTACTTTAATTTACTTTACACAAATTAAAACTTAAAACACTAATAATTAAACACACTAATTCACTTTATTCCGCTCCGAAGCTTCGCTTGTCTCGCCAAATCCAATACTGCCCCGATCGCATCTTGCAGCGCCTATATATACAAATTAGCAATGAAGCATCCGGAATATTCAAGTAAATGCGCGCAAGGCGACGAGTGTTCGAGTGTAGATTTTCTAGAAACTTAGTTCTTCGGTTTGAGACTAGATGGCGCTGTCGATTGAAAGATTTGTGATGTCATTTTCTGCAAAGCTCCCCTCGCTCTGGTTCCTGACACTAGATGGCGCTAGTGTATGACGTTGACTTATTCACGCAACACTGCCCCCTCCTAAGACATGCTCGTCCCGAGCATTATCGGTCACATAATAACGCGCCAAGCGATCCACATGGACGATCTTAGGAGTCCCTCTTGCGCCTTTCAGTAACGGCTCCGCAATGTCAAGGGATGTCCTATCCCGTGGTGCACCAACATTGTACAATTTCGATGCTCCTCTACTCCGTGTCTGAGGTCCCCTCACAGCCACACAACTTGTACATGTACGACACCAATCCTCGACATCGTCACGATAATGGACCCAGTAAAACTGTTCTCGAACCTTCAGTAAAGTTCGTTTTAACTCCCAGATGGACTCTTGAACGACCATTATGGCACAGCTGTAGAACATTTGGCACTTTAGCTTTAGAGACAACCATTTGCAAACGACAGCTGTCTCCTCCACCAGTGTCCCATTTACGGCACAGGACTCCATCTGGAAGCAGCAAGCTGTCCCATTGCCATAGCACCTAGGGCTGTATCCTTTGTTGCGGTCGCGAACTGTAGCTGCTGCAACCTCCCTGGCGCGATGGGAACGACGATCCTGCCGCACGGCTTCCACCTCCAGTGCATGGGCCAAGGCGTCCCTTAAGCGTCTCGTGATGCCCGAGCCTCACAGCAGCTCTGACTTCCAGGTCGCGGATGCCGTCGATGAATGTCTGCACCAGGTTCCCTTCAATGAGCGCAGGTACAGACCGGTATGCTTTTCGCACCAGCTTCTCCACTTCTAGAGCCCACTGCTGCAGGTTTTCGTTGATACGCTGCACACGATCTTTAAGCTGCGCACGAAAGACGTGTTCCAGGTGAGCGTCGCCATATCTCGCCTCCAATGCCTCAAAGAGTTGCTCATAAGTCACTTCCTCACCGAGAGCTTCCAGAACTGTTAAGGCCTGGTCACGCAGGCCTAGTGTGAGAGCAGTCATGGCCTGATTTTTATTCCAGCCGTTCGCCTTCATAACAGCTTCGAATTGGATTTTGTAGGCTGACCAGGAAGAAGTCCCGTCAAGTGGTGGCACCTTGAGCCCACGTAGCGAAGGTGTAGTAGCTACTACGGGAGCTGTAGTTCCCTCCCCAAGTTTGAGTTTGTCCAGCGTTTTCTTCATGTCAGCCATTACGTTGTCAACCTGATTGTTTACTTGGTCGATTCGGGTTTCAGCTTCCGACAGGCGGTTGTCATGTTGAGTAACCTTATCCTTCACCACCCGTATCTCTTTTCCGAAGGTAGCGTGAAGGTCTTTCATAAGGAGCATCTGCTCTTCCTTATCGCGTTGGAGTTGCTCTTCTAAACGACAGGCCTGTTCCTCCTGCCGGCGGGCCTGTTCCTCCTGTCCGCCCCGCAGCTGCTCTTCCAAACGGCGAGCCTGTTTCTCCTGTCCGCGCTGCAGCTGCTGCAGCATCACCATCAGAGCACCTAAGTCAGCTGCCACAGACGTAGAAGCTGCTGACGGGCCGGCTTCCGTGGCCGGCGGCTGGCCCTCAGACATCTGCGGGGTTGCACCACCAAATCTCCTCTGGTCCGTCTCCTGCTGGCGTTGACTTCGGGTACGGACACCCTCCATCTCGTCCTTAGGTAAAATCTGCATGATTTTATCCGACTTCTGACACCAATTGTTACGAGCTTGATGTTCGTGACAATAAAAATTGCCGATAAAATTACCTAAATTAACACTTTAATTTACTTTACACAAATTAAAACTTAAAACACTAATAATTAAACCCACTAATTCACTTTATTCCGCTCCGAAGCTTCGCTTGTCTCGCCAAATCCAATACTGCCCCGATCGCATCTTGCGGCGCCTATATATATACAAATTAGCAATGAAGCATCCGGAATATTCAAGTAAATGCACGCAAAGCGACGAGTGTTCGAGTGTAGATTTTCTAGAAACTTAGTTCTTCGATTTGAGACTAGATAGATTTGTGATGTCATTTTCTGCAAAGCTCCCCTTGCTCTCGTTCCTGACACTAGATGGCGCTAGTGTATGACGTTGACTTATTGACGCAACAATATAGTCTAATAATTGAACAATATTAAATCATGCAAAATAAAAAGGTATTTGTGACATTTTACATAAACACATAATTTTTCTACTACTGATACTGTCCATAATATTATTGTGTATCATAACGGCTTTTTCCTTTCTTATGTATTTTATTTGTGTTAAAAATATGTAATTTGTTATTTAGTGTAGTTGATTAAAACTACTTTTACGGATTTTATCAAGTTTATTTTTGCTTGATTGATCTTGATTTTCTAAAGCCGTTTTGGCTGTCATCAAGAATATATTTTTCTAAAAAATCATATAATCTGATATACATGGCTTTTTCAAACACTTTCACAAATATGAGTAATAGGGCTATAGGTCTATAATTACTAGGAGTGTAAGTGGCACATATTTAGGAAACGGTATTGTACTGTTGTATGTAAACAAGTTTTACCTTCTAATATATTCAGGTGAAACTGGGAGTTGTCTCTCTGTCTGTCGATTGATTGAGCACAAATGTGATTTACATGTTTTTTCCTTTGGGAATAAGAGTGGTATTGGTCAAATCAACATATTCTGAAAAACAATAAAACAATTATATTAAAAGCAGGATCCTTAATATAATATTATTAACAAGACATCTTAGTGTAGCTAGTAAAGTAAAGTCTACTATGACTGTTTCATTTTACAGGCACTATATCAAAAAATATTCACCACTGTTAATGATAATAAGACTTGTTCTTTTCTATTTATAGATAACAAGAAACACCAAATGTTTTGGCACTAAAAGAAGGGATATGTTACTAACTAGTTTTGTGTTTTTGTAGTTATTAATATGGAGTTTTTTATTTTTAAATGAAAACAGATAAGATCAGATAATCATATAAATTAATTGATTATACCTATAGTCTATCAAATATTTTCATTTGAAATAAAGACTATTCTATGACATGCCGACTTTTTACACAATAAAATCAGGTAGATATGCTTGAGAGCAAAGTGGGTATAAATTTATAATGTACATACATAACCAAGTAAATTATAATTTAGTACTGTAATATACATGCTGGGGAATTAAAAATTTTTTTGTTTTGTGATATTTATTTGGACAGTATTTAGGTACAAATATAAATGATAGTTTATACTTGTGGTGACACTTTGATATGGTCACCACAACTTTCATATTTTGCATTGTAAGAGTTTTTAGACTACCGTATGTACAATATGTATATATGACATTACTAGTGTTCATATTAATAACGTAAGTGGAAAATGATAAGAAATGCGCCTGTCAAATTAGAAAACCAAGGCATATACACTACTCTTGCGGAAACTATGACAAAATCTTTCCTAAGTGGCAATCTATGGCTATGGTCAGCAGCAGGCTTTCATAGGATGTATATTTATAGGAACAATGAATTAAGAAAAAAATAAATAGAAAAATTACTGACCGGCCGTAATATCAGCTTCTGTAAACAACGTGAGATAAGCATCCTGGTAGGGCAGTTACTTTGATCTTAGACCCTGGTGAATACCAGATTTATTCGGGTTAACAAATCGTAGCACAATGTGTCGGTAGCACACATCATCAAGGCCTCTCAAAAGGCGCGCCACTTAGCCCGATCTTCGGCTACACTCATTCAGTTTCTAGATTTCTATCAGCCACCTTGCACAGATCGTTGCTTGGTCCACTACATAACACATATATAATAATAAATAGCACACATGCAACTTATTTTATATAAGTTCTTGAACTTAACCTTTGAATTTTTTATTAATTAACCTTTATGTTCTCTAGTACATAGTCAGTAATCTATGGTTTATGTCGTCGTGTAATGGCCGCGGTGCTTGCCGCGTCTAGCTTGCTATATACGTATTTATTTATCTATGGCCGCGTCTCGTGGTGTGGTTTGGACACAAATACATTTGTAGTCAATAGCTGTCAACATCGATTTTTGAGGGCCATAGACATAAGGCTAGGAATATTTGTATAGAGATTACCACCCGTGGATTATTTCTGAATTATCTACGTACTCAAACACGATTCCTGTATTAAAAGTAAGAAGATTAAATTATCGATTTCGTAACGAAGACAAAGTCAAATATGAAAGCTCTGAAAGTGTCGTAATCACATTTGACGGTCAAATTCTTCCCTCGAGGGTTTATTTATGCTATTCTTCCATACCTGTTGAAATTTATAAGCTTCCAACGATTCAATGTTTTCAGTGCTGCAGATTTGGACATACTAAAGATTTATGTCGTTCCAAGCCAAGATGCTCAAAATGTGGAGGTGATCACTCCTCTTCTTCTTGCGACAAATATAATGGATCTATTTGTTGCTTATCTTCCTCAGGTAATCACAAAGCCACAGGTTTTAAGGTATACCTGACGAGAAGTGTTGTAATTTCCTGAACGCTGCCCAGTCGAGATGAATATACAAAAAAGTTATTAAAAGTTGAATCTAAATGAAAATACTAAGGTGAGTGATGTACCATTGATGAGGGTACCGTATGCTTTACAATCGAGTATCTTGAAAACGTATTCCAATGCAGCGGTAAAAAGTTTCGGGTATAATATAACCTCTACCTGTCTTACACCTTTTTGCATTTGGATAGCTTTAGTTGCTTAAATAAATATAACATTTTAATATATATATCGAAATAGATATGAATTCGATATTCTATAATAAATATCAAATATCGATATATCGCGATGAAAAATATCGACGATAAATATCAATAATTTTATGAGAAAATATCGATATTTTTTACCCAAGCGGCCCAAGCCTAAAGAACGGCACGGCACAACCAGTGTTGCCAACTTGACGGGTTTCCCGTTAGATTTGACGGGACAGCGAGGTCAACAACGGGAAAAAATCGGCTGCGTTCCGCCATTTTGCTTATTTATTTTATTTGTTTTGAAGTAGAGTTTATAAGTTCTTTTGTGCAATTAGTTTCAAGTAATATAATGACATGAAGAAACATAATACATGTTATTAAATATTTTTGATTGCTAAGTTTTAATACGAATACTTTGCATACATATATTTAAATTAGGTTAGGTTCCCCGGTTAAAGCTAACTTAGTGTCCTAGAGCTATTTACCATTTGACAGCGCTTACCGCTTACGATCGCCATTTTGCTTACAAGCGCTTCCTAGCGCTTTTTTCTGCCAAACGCAGCCATTGTGTTTAACGGCTAACGGATTTTTTAACGGGACAACAAACATTTATATTTTTTTAGATTTTTTCGAAATAAAATTAATTTGGAAATGGCAAAAATGAAATAAAAATTTTATTCATTTTTTTAGTTTACAAATGCGAAAAAATGTGCAATACATTTTTAACTTTAAAAAGCTGAGAGAGTAAATTTTCATTTGACGTAATTCTTTTGAATACAGCTCGGAAATTGTTTTGTCGTTGGTCAGCCAAATGATTTTTTTTTGCGCCCGAAGCAAATAAGGGCAACCCTCCGGTAATGGGGGAGGGAGGTGGAGAATGCTCATAGCATGGGTAAAAGTCTACCCATGCTATGAGCATTCAACAACTTTTACCCACTAAACTCCATCTTTTGGGATTGGCTTACCGATCTGACAAGAGATCTTTAAGCCGTAAACGGACGCAACCCTCCTTGGCAGAAAGGAGGGTGCATGCAGAAAGGAGGGCGTAGGCAGACAGGAGGGCCCCCCCGAACGGGTTCCCGCCTTGTCGTGGCGGGGGGCCTTAGTAGCCGTGGCTTGGTCTCCCACGGTGAACAAAGAGGAGCCCACGTGGCTGGCCCAAGGTGAAGGGCCGGCCTGAGGTGGCCACTCCGAGTGGGCTTGGGGAGCCCACTTCGGATGTGTGCTGGTGGACTGCAGCGAGTGGGGACTCGCGCACCCTCTACCGCTGCAGCCGAGGTGGAGTCGCGGAGGAAGAGGAGTGTTGGTATGGCGATGCGCCACTCGCCCTATCCTTCGCGACTCAAACGGGGCCGCACCGTTGATGCGGTGGTGGTGGGGCTGCGGGGGGAGAGGATTGTCGGTATTGCGAGGCGCCGCTCTCCCTACCCTCCGCAGCCGAATCTTGGTTGGCGGCGGAGCCATAGACCAGATCCGCCGCTGGGGTCGGGAAGGCTAGTACTTCTAAGTGCTCGTTTTTCCTGGCCCCATGGCCTTTGTGCATCGGACGCAGGGGCGTCTGTTGCACAGACGTAATTGGAGGCCGTGGAGGAAGGCGCGCCATGTGTTCTGGTGCGCCTTACCTGGGAAGGAGAACGGGGAGGAATTTTCCTCTCCGAGGAGGTGCTGCCATGGGGCGGCAGGCGCTAGTAGGGCCGCGGATGTGTGCGAAAGCGTTCCCTTAGCCCTGCCAATATGCGACAAAGGTGGAACACCATGGGGTTTTAGTCGGTGCGATTCCGACATAACCAGTCCTTGCCCCCCGCGAGGCGGGTATGCGTAGGCATTTCCCCATGCAAAAAAAAAAGGCAGACAGGAGGGCGCATGGGAGGGCCAAAATGATGCGCTACTGTTGAATATATAGAAAACTATCAACTACTCTATTTGTTTCATTCTCTCTCTTTACTATTTGAGTCGCATATCCTGTGAACCTGTGATATCCTTGAAAGTCAATAACTTTTAGTTCGATAAAATGACTTTATTACCTATAGCATGTTGTAGATGGCGCTATTATAAATCTCGAATAGAAAATGTTCGGTTCCCAATGGATCTCAAAGACTCAACAGAGTACTGGAGCCCGAAGCCATTTGAATGATCGATCCGAATGTACCAGTACGCGAGACGAAATGTACTAGAATGATTCCGTCACTAGAAATAAATTATTGACACTTGTCTACCATACTTGACGGGATTAAAGTGTTCTCTTCAACGGGAGCTATATTTTAATGTTAGAAACACTGGGCGCAACTTTATAATTTGTGAGGTCAGAATTGGCGGGAACTCCAAACGTGGCGGTCGATTTAATAATTTTTACTGTTTTTCGTTAAAAATATCTTGTGTAAATATAACCAAAACTTATTTTAGTCAGTGTAAATAATTGTACATTGTGTGAATTATCATAATGAATGGACCGGAGGACCCAGATGGAACTCCAAAACGATCCAAAATTGTTTGTAAAAGAGGTACGAAGGAATGTGAACCTGAAGTAGGCGGCGGTGAGAATGACTTTATTCCGTTTTTTATGCCAGGTTATCTGAAACTTTATCCTGAACATTGTACAAATACGGACTTCAAAGTTTTTGTTGAGAGCCAGGACCAACAGGTTAAAATTGGAAATAAAAGTCCAGTTTACTTAAATCATATTTTTACTTCGGAGGTGAAAGGTGTGGTAGCTTTAAATGAGTCAATGCCAATAAAATTGCGATTGTTTTTAAACAATACAACACTGCAAATAATTTCATCACAAATACAGACTTTTTAACAAAGCACAACTTGAAAGCACATATTCCTGCAGCGCAGATAGAAAAAACTGGAATCATCAGATATGTGCCTACCAGCATTTCGAACAAGGATTTGTAAACGAAACTGTCTTCGATCTATGAAATTATTTCAGTGAGAAGATTTACGAAAAAAGTCGGTCAAAGTACTGTAGGTCTCGAGACTGTCGGTATAACTTTCTTATCTAATGTTCTGCCCGATAATGTCAATATGACCTATTTTCGTTCAGGGTGTTTGAATATGTCCCGCCGTTACAGCAATGCTTCCGGTGCTTCAAGTTCAACCACCCTGCGAAAATTTGTAATGGTAACAACGTTGCTCGATATGTGCTGGGGAGCATAATTTCAGAGACTGCGATAAAAAACAAAACCTGTGTTGTGTCAATTGCAGTAGCCCTCAACTGGACATTTACAAATCTTGCCTAATAAAAATGAAAAACATACTTGAAAAAAAGGGTAAAATTACTTATGCCTCTGTGGCTAATACAATTACGTCAGCTGATTTTCCATCTTTACTGGCACAGTCGAGCAGCATTGTTAAGACCCTACCATCAATAAGCCAAAATGTACATAAATTAAATAAAAATGCAAAAATTGTAAATAATGTAAATAAAACAGTGCCTGAACCATACTTAAACCTTAAGGCTCAAATTGCAAACAATAAGAATATTCTGATGGCAATGGTTCAAACTTTAGTTGAATTGGGTAATAAAACAGATAATGAACCTGTGACTACACTGTTCATTAAAGACTTACTTTTAAAAAATCTGTCACATTAATGGACAGTACAGTACAGAACATACAGCAGTTATGTATAGCTCAGTACAATATTCAAAGTATACATAGGAAAAAACCCTTATTGTCAAAATTTTTAGCTGAGGAAAATGTTGATATATGTCTACTCAATGAAACTTGGCTTAAACACACTCAGCATTTTAAAATTTCAATTCAGACTATAGCATTATCGTTATATGTAAGTGGTAAACACTTAACGATTTCATGTGTATCAAAGATGTTTTATAGGTACAGATACCGTGTTGCTAACACATCGCACCGTTCACGGTGACGCCAGTCTTTGATTCATGTGTGCGTGAGTACCACGTGACGCGCATATCTTACGTACCATGCCTGCATTAGTGTGCGTGACTTCGGTAATAATAGTGCGAATCGATTGCCCAAAAATTTGGGAGATTTTATATTTCTTTCATATTGACATACCTGAGTATAAAATATGTGTGCGAGGCGTGTGCATTTGTGTACGTATTTGAATGGGGATATACACACAAGGGATATGGCTATGTTTTATGTAGGTACGAAAATCGCACTAAAATAGTGAAGATAAGTAATAAAAACTAGATATAATTAATGTAACAGTTAAAAATAAATCAAAAATCACATTAGATATTTATGTATCTAACATATATTGAACTAATCTATTATTATTAAATATATATAGAGTACCACACTTTCGTACCTTAAAACCCAAAATATTGCCGCGAAGACATTAATTATTTTTAATCTTAAGTAAAATGACGTACAAAAGTAAGTTTGGTTAAGTGTAAACTTCAGCCAAGAGATAGCAAATGTTTATTTTTTTACATTCATATATCGATACAGTTTCATGAGTAGATAAAATCATTGCGTGAAATCAATTAAATCCTGCCACTGGAAGACGATTAAAGATTGTGTGTTTAAAGGCTACATTTTATACTGTAAAACCTGTAAGTAAATAAATAAAAATAGCATATAAAGCAATGTTGATTGTGTATAAGTGTCCTTGACATGAAAGTGGATTGAACATTATATTATAATTATGTAACAAACAATAATATAACATAATTATATAACAAGTAATAATATAACAAATAACAATATAACATAATTATTATAATAATATAATTTAATCACACAACTAAAGCCCTCATTAGTAATGTAATTGTAAAAGAATTTTCAAAATTAGTCAAGTAATTTTCGAGATAAGCCAAATAAAACATATTCATAGAAAGTAGTGCCATCTATAATAAAATACATCCTACATTAGATATCTTTAATTATACATAACATTCTAGTGGTAAAAGAATTCTCAAAATCGGTCAACAACTGTACGACTTTAGCTAAAAAACATATTCGTTGATGGTAGTGCCCTCTATATTGAAATACATCCTACGTTTCACAATCATAATAGCATTCTAATGGTGAAAGAATTTTTTAAATAGGTCAAGTAGTTTTTGAGCACCATTCCAAAAAGCGATTCAGCTTAGCCAACCGCAACACAGTAAAAACTAACCATCCTTTTTCGTTTGTAGTCGGATAAACAACCGGTTCACAACGGTTGCGTATCGGCTGCTTTAGATAAATATCCGTTGTCAACAGTTGCTTTACGTCTATTAATGACATTAAAATAGGGACAAACATTTCATACGGTAGGCAACACTCGAATATTATTGCGCAGTATTATTACTTGTATTGACATTCAGCTTTCGTATTATTTTATTAAGAAATACACCAGAAAATTGTATATTTACTTATGAATTATCTTTTTTCCAAGAGTAATTTTTACATGATTTCACAACACAAACAGTCATTTTCCGAAATTAAAAACACTGGTGCATGATGTATGTTCGCAGTGAACGTCGCTGGCGTAATGGCGGAACGATCGAACGAATACGCCAATATTGTCGCCTTTTAAATGGAAGCGTTTTAGGTGCGCATACACGGTATCTGTACCTATAAAACATCTTTGATGTGTATACTGTCTACCCTCGAATGGTAACTTCAGAATAAGTAAACTGCGTGATATAATTAGAGATTTGCCTAAGCCAATATATGTGGCTGGAGATTTCAACGCTCACCAGGTGGCATTTGGGTGTATGACCACGAAAAGTCGGGGTCATCAATTATACGATTTAATTGATGAATTTGATCTGTGTGTCCTTAACAATGGACGCTTCATTACTATTAATTATCCTAACCGAAATCCATCGGCTAGTGATGTCAGATTTTGTAGTGCTCCAATCACTCCACTATGCGAATGGTGGGTGCATGATGATTGTATGGGGTGCTATCAATTTCCTACGCTTACTCGTGTTTTATTGTCCGTTGATAGATATCAAACTAATCCTCCCATTGAAAAATTCTTATACAACAACCCAGATTGGATGAAATACAATGAGCTGTCTATAACTGCTTTTTCTAATTTTGAAGTTAATTATGAGAATTCATTACAGTCATATGACGAATTTATCGAAAGGCTTGATACACTTAAGAGGGATACTATACCAAAGTTTGTCGAAGCAAATAACTATCGTTGCAAACCTCCAGCACCTTGGTGGAGTGACACATGTGAAAATAGTCTTATTAAAACTTATGAAGCTTTAAAACTGTACAGAAGGGATCCAACCATTGATAATTATATTAATTACAAAAGACTTAATGCTGTTAAGAAAAAGACTATTTCAGAACATAAACGCAATGGTTGGGCAAACATCTGTAATACTTTAAACAGAACTACACCTGTTAATATTATTTGGAAATACATCAAGTTATTTAAACGAATAAAATGTAATAATAGAACATATAAAGATGAATTTGTTGTCCCTCTCTTAGATAAATTATCTCAAAATGGATGTAGGGTTATTAATAATCTAGAAAGTTATTTTCAAATTAATAATAGCCTTCAGAAATCCAGTTTCCTTATAGAACCCTTTACTTGGAGTGAGTTTTGTACAAGTTTACAATCCAGACGAAACACAACCCCTGGTTTAGATGATTGTCCATACCTTTTGATTAAAAAGCTAAATCAGTCCGTTCAAAAAAAACTATTAGCTAATCTTAATGCTCTTTGGCACTTAAAAAATTCCTGAATCTTGGAAAACGCAATGTGTAATCCCTCTACTTAAGCTTGACAAGCCACCTGAAGATCCTAACTCATATCGTCCCATATCATTGTCATCTTGTGTTGGAAAGCTTAATGAAAACACGATAAAGATGCGTCTTGAGTATTACGTAGAGGCGAACAACATCATTCCACATGTTCAATATGGCTTCCGGAGAGGGCGAAGTTGTGCTGCCAGCTTCATGTCTCTCTTGTCAGATCTGATATATGCCAATAACAATAATAAGTCCAGTGTTTGTGTTTTTCTGGATGTTCAAGGTGCGTTTGATAATGTTGACCCTGGCATTTTGGTTCAAGTTCTTTCTGACATTGGTATACCAGGCATGCTTTGTCATTGGTTATTTAATTTTTAACACATAGAACTTTGTATATAAGACATAATAATAATCTCCATGATCCCAGAAAGGTCTCCAAAGGTACAATGCAGGGGGCTACATTATCTCCATTGATGTACAATATATATACTAGTCAAATTCTTAATTTTGTAAATGTAGAAGGTGTAAATATTCTACAATTTGTGGATGATCTTGTAATATATTGTACAGACCATAATGTAGACAGAGCTGTAAATAGTATAAATAATGCCTTAGACCAATTGTTCATATATTATAATGACAGGTTGGCTCTACAGATTAACCCCAACAAAAGCAAGGCTATGATTTTTAGTAAAGATTTTCCCTCTAATGGCATACTCTACAATAATCATCCAATTTCAGTTGTAGCTAACCACAAATTCTCGGGTGTTGTCATTGATAACAAACATTGTTTTGATTTACACATCAATCATATTATAACTAACTCTCTTAAGGGCTTAAATATTATAAGATGTTTAGCTGGTGTGACTTGGGGTGCAGACCCCAAAGTTTTAAGTATGCTATATAAATCTATAGTCAGAAGCCACTTCAACTACAGTTGTTTAGCCTATACAAATAGTAGTTGTGTAAAAAAACTAGACATAATTCAAAACAAAGCTCTGCGAGTTATTACTGGGGCTATGTGTTCAACTCCCATACGAGCTATGGAAGTTGAAAACAAAATAATGCCACTGTGTCTCAGAAGACATCTACTAATAGAGAGATACTTACTAAAGCTGTTATCTGGTAATGCTAATGTTCTCAAAAAAAAAATAGTACTTTTTCCTGTACAATCCTCGGCCCAGCAGACTTCGGGAGATGAGCTTTTACGAGGTTATTTACCAGTTTTGCCTCTCATTGTACTACAAATGAATGAAGATTAAAAAAATGTAATTAAACAATCAAAGTGGACATGCTACCCATACCCATATTACTGTATTATATTTTAGACCAATATTTTTTTTATATATCCTTTATTTCCAAAAATCCTATTACAAATATTTGTCGAGTCTTCCCTTTATGTAGTCAGAGACACTTGTGTTGGGAATAACTCGCTACTTCCCTTACAGACACAAATGCATGCTACATTTAATTAGAGTGCGCTTCATGTCTGTTGATGGGTAAATCAGCCCACCCCTGTTCTTTAAAGTTATTAAACTTTTTTGATAGTCTTTGTGATCGCCAAACAACAAATTTGCGCAAATATCGCATTTTATAGACCGTGCCAACTTTCTTGATACAAAACCAGCGATATAAGTAACTACGCTGTCGGAATAGTTGGGTAGGTTGTTGTACATGCAATGAATAAATTCTTCGTATTAACTCACCATCATCCTCAGGCAATTCAACAAATGAATTTCTTTCTGTCAAATCGTTTATGGCCGTGACTGACTTACAAGAGCAAGTTAGTATATCAATTTGTTCCAGGGGTACACAGTTACCAAGTTCCGCACAATCACAATTTCAGCTCTTATCAACAATCTTTTAAAAGCTGCCCTAAATTGAACCGCGTTTGTGTTATTATTGAAGCCACCTCGTGCCCGAATAGATGAAAAAAACAACTCGAGGTGGTCCTGGCTGACCTTGTATAATGGCAAGTACTGTAAAAGTTTGGTCAAATATTTATAGAGTTGAATTGCACTGATCATATCCAGAATAAGCCCTACAAAGCCGGTTTTTCTTCTAGTATCTACAAGTTTCTGCCCAGATGGCAACGTCTGATTTTGAAGGTAGCTTATAGTGCCTTGAGAGCCGTGGTAGCTCAGTGGTTAACACTCGCTGTAAATATAACAGAACGCGAGTAACCCGGGTTCGATCCCCGCCGGCACCAATGAAATTGTTAATTGCAATTTTAAGTGCTGATTTACCACGTGCTCGGCGGTGAAGGAAAACATTGTGAGGAATCCTGCATGTCCGAGGAATAAGAAAAAACAAAATATTTCGAAGACATGTGAAGTTCGTCAACACGCATTTGGGCAGCGCGGTGGACACTTCCTTGCCCTAAAACCCTCTCAGAAATGAGGGGAGGCCTGAGCCCAGCAGTGGGACGTATATAGGCTGTAACTTTACTTTACTAACTTTTTATAGTGCCTTCGAATAAAGCTTCCACCAAACCAATGTTTCCAGAGAAAATAGACTTTTTCCACACCGGTGGTCTAATTGATCGGCTGTTCAACACATCAAAAATATTGTTTATTAACCTAATAAAGTTAATTGTGCCTTCACCCTTGAAATACCGGTATTTTATATTATTACAATGCTCCAAGTTATCTGCCACCGAGTCACTAAGAAGCTGCGTGGCAAGTTGTAACTTCATTATTTGTTTTTGATAAAGTACGTGAGTATTTGTCAATTTCATGGCCATATGCAGTCCTGCTACTTCCTGCAAATTTAGCAGATGTTCCAGATAGATGTAATTAATTTCCCTTCCATAAATATCACAAAACACTCTTAGTTCTCCGAAAGCATTTCGGACTAGTTTGATAGCATGGCAGGGATCAATAAAAGCGTGTACGATGCTGTTACTAGAAGTAAAAGTCGTCTTGCTTGAATTGAAATCACATCCTAATGTTGAAAACATGCTAAAATTTGCAGCTGAACCATCACTGATCAAGCTCACAACTTTGACACCTACTTCTTTACATTCGTGAATGCATATTTTTACTAGTACTGCTTTTTGTTCCCCAGACAAAGCTGTTATGCAAAAGTATCCCACAGGCAACTTCCAACTACCGTTTATACAGGTCAGGAGTAAGACAAGACACTCATTGGCTACTTCTAGTGAGTCCATATGACAGTTAGTGCCCACGTTAACTCTTCCATAATAAGTCTTAGTTTGAGGATCCCAGCAAAGACACTTTCTGATAGCCATTTCATCTAACACTAAAGAACATAGCACTGGCATCTCACTTGTTTGAGCTTTGAGTTTCTAAGTATTAAAAGCTTCTGTACAAAAACCAGGCTCAGCATTTACATTCTGGTATCACCTATTTAAAGTTCTCGGATAGTAGGTACGACGAACAAAATCATAGGCCTTTGGAGACAGAAAATGAAGCGTCAATGCGAATTTTCGAACTTCTTCGCTGTATTACCTTTTCATAGGCAATCCTACCGATTTAGAAATTTGTCTCTTAAGAAAATCTTTGGGGCCTGCGCACTGCTCCAACACAGTCGCATGATCATCATTAACATAGTTTTTGTACTTTGTAAATATTGTTACTAAATTTTTTTTTAATAACTGTTAATTATTAAGTTTTCGTTCCGACAATAACTACTATACTTTGTATAGTGGTAGCAAAAGTAAGCTCATTGTGCGCAGTGCTGTTTATGATCCCCAATCCAAGATTGGTCAAAGTTTTCTTCTGGACCCTAAATGCAGTGTTTTCAATGCACATGTATATGCGGCCTTCGAGGCCCTGAAGAGGATAGCACATATAAATAGTTTTAATATTTTTTTAAATTTTAACAGACAGTTTAAGTATGGTCCAAAGTTTAACCAATCTCAGATTTGACTTTAAAAAAACCTATATTTTGTATAATATTAAAAAAATTCTCATTTATTTATGCACAAAAGGGTATACAGGTCTCTTTCATGTGGATTTCATCACATAGGGGCATAACAGAAAATGAGATAGTAGATAAAATTACACGTGATGGAACCAACATGTTGGATGTTAGCTTCATAGTAAAAGTACCTTTGACCGACTATTATCAATCTATTGACAACCAGGTCAATAGCTTATGATTCGAATTTTGGAAACAAGACCAAGAACAGAAGGGTAAATGGTATGGAAATATTCAAGCAAATCTGGCTGTAACACCATGGTATAACAAACTGAAAATGGCCAGTCGGGACTTTATTACGACTATAAACAGTCTGCGTTTTGGTCACACCACCATCCCGGCCCACCTGGCTCGGTTGGGCATAGTGGAGAGCAGTTACTGCACCTACTGCAATAATTCTGTTGGTGATATCGAACATTTCATATTTATAATATGTGAATATTATATTGACTGAGAGAACGAAATGTGAAATATGGGTAAATCAGGAATATCTAGAACAGGTAAATGAAATTGTATACTTGGGGAGTGCTTTCAGCCGGGATGGAAGATGTGATTTAGATGTGGATAGGCGTGTCGCTGCCGGAAAGAAAGTCAATGGTGCCCTGAATGCATTACTAAAAAGGCAAGGCGTGGTGAAGAGTGCACGCCTTGCAATACATAATGCAGTGTTGGTACCGACTTTGTTATATGGTAGCGAAACCTGGGTATGCCAGAAGAAGCATAAAAGCAAGTTGAATGCAGTGGAGATGCGATCTCTTCGTAAAATGTGTGGCGTTACCTTAGCCGACCGAAAGCGAAACGAAGAGATTCGCAATATGGCAGGATTGAAAGATGACCTTATCACAAAAATTGATAGGGGCGTACTCCAATGGTTTGGGCACGTTGAACGAATGAGTGAAGACCGAATGGTGAAGAAAATATATAGAGCGAAAGTAAATATTAAAAGGTGTCGAGGTAGACCGAGACTAACTTTCGAAGACCATGTGAGCAAATTGCTCGAAGAGGGGAGGGTCAAGAGTACTCGGATACCTAGACGTGCATGTATGAAGAAGTTAATGAACCTGAAGGAAGCGAAAGAGGTATGTAAGGATCGTGATACTTGGCGATCTGTTCTCTCTGGCTACCCCGTTAGGGATTGTGCGTGAAGATAAGTAAGTAAGTAAGTAATAATATGTGAGTGCTTTTCATTCTTTGACTGGAAGAAAAAAGAAAGGACATGACATAAATATCGTTAGTTGTAGGAATGGAACGAAATGTCGGCGTCTCGTTTTAGCTCATGAGTATATTCGTATGTAAAAAGGACAACATTACGTTTATCATTACCGAATATGACAACAATTTTTTCGCTGCGGACGGTCGCCATGTTTTGTCACAGTCAATGACATGCGTAGTATCCTCTTAGTAGTCTGTGATGACAAGTATATCAGTTGTCATAGTGACTAGTTTGTTTTCAAATGTTTAAGAAAATTTTATGTTTTTATGCGTTTTATGCAAAAATTGTGCATTTCAAAACTAGTAAAGGACTACATTTATCATGGGCAGGTGCAGTGTAATAAGCTGCTGGATGAAAAACAAGAACACACATCAAAATATTACTTTGCATAGGTAAGTAATAAATATATCGATAGATGAATAGTTCCTATTTAAAGAGGATTTCTTTTTTGTGGTTTTAGATTACCAAAGTGTGAGAAACAAAAAGAAAAGTGGCTGAATATACTTGGTGTAGAAAACTTCAACACCAAAACTAAACACATTTTTATTTGTTCGCTACATTTTGAAGAAAAATGTTTTAATCGAACTTTAAATGTTACAAGGCTGCGCGATGATGCTTTACCTTCAAGCGAGTTGTTGGTAAGTGGTAAAATGCTTACGCAGTATGGCTGCAGGTTAAAAACAAGCAAAAAAATATTACAAACATATATTTGTATTTTTATAGTTACCAGCTCAATTTGAAGATTGTAAGGAACAAGAATCTGTTTCTCGCAAGGTGTTGGTAGAGAAACCTAGCTACAGCACTTCTAACTATGCAGAGGTAAATTATGCTCATTTCCTAAGAGGGTGCGGTGCTGTGGGTAACTAAAATATCTTGACAACATTTAAATAAAAACTTACGAAATATTTATTAATATTTTTATTTGACCTTTACAGTTATCAGCCCAATTTAATAAGTGTAAAGAACAAAAATCCGTTTCTCACATAGTACGTGAAGAGACGCCTGTCTGCAGCATTTCTAGCTATGTAAATGTTAGTATGATATTTCATAATTTATGTTACTTTCTAGGTATAGAATCTGGACTTCTAAATACAAATTCACTTAATATTAACCCTTTCACAGCGGAGCATTTTAAGGCGCCGCTTGATACGAATGCCGAGCGGTACTCGTGATTCGCTGTGAAAGGGTTAAAATATGTTATTGTTTTCTTTAACAATTACCAGCCCCATGTTACAGAAGTGAGAAGCAACAAACTGTTCCTCGCAAAGAATTCGGAGAGAAACCTGTCTGCAGCACTTCTAACTTTATTGAGGTGTGTTATTTTCACATGTTTTTTTAACATATAATCTTAAAGAATTTTAACCAAACACATTAAATGTAGTTAGATGAACTGCTTCTTGTAAAATATTCATCATGAGTTGGATCGATAGCCTATTTTTCTTTTTATTGAAACTTACAAAATTAACAGAAAAATACTTAGAACACTTTGTTTGGTTTTGTAAATGTATTTTTTTTTTGTTTCAGGATCAACAGTTTAAAATAATCCAAAAACTTAAGATGAAATGTGAAGATCAAAGGAAAAAAATTAAAAGATTAAATGAAAAAGTTAGGAGCCAAAGTAAGAAATAAAATAGCTGATTTTAAAATTTTAATGAAGGATATAAAGGACAATAACTATGTTAATGATAATCATGCGACTGTGTTGGAGCAGTGCGCAGGCCCCAAAGATTTTCTTAAGAGACACATTTCTAAATCGGTAGGATTGCCTATGAAAAGGTAATACAGCGAAGAAGTTCGAAAATTCGCTTTGACGCTTCATTTTCTGTCTCCAAAGGCCTATGATTTTGTTCGTCGTACCTACTATCCGAGAACTTTAAATAGGTGATACCAGAATGTAAATGCTGAGCCTGGTTTTTGTACAGAAGCTTTTAATACTTAGAAACTCAAAGCTCAAACAAGTGAGATGCCAGTGCTATGTTCTTTAGTGTTAGATGAAATGGCTATCAGAAAGTGTCTTTGCTGGGATCCTCAAACTAAGACTTATTATGGAAGAGTTAACGTGGGCACTAACTGTCATATGGACTCACTAGAAGTAGCCAATGAGTGTCTTGTCTTACTCCTGACCTGTATAAACGGTAGTTGGAAGTTGCCTGTGGGATACTTTTGCATAACAGCTTTGTCTGGGGAACAAAAAGCAGTACTAGTAAAAATATGCATTCACGAATGTGAAGAAGTAGGTGTCAAAGTTGTGAGCTTGATCAGTGATGGTTCAGCTGCAAATTTTAGCATGTTTTCAACATTAGGATGTGATTTCAATTCAAGCAAGACGACTTTTACTTCTAGTAACAGCATCGTACACGCTTTTATTGATCCCTGCCATGCTATCAAACTAGTCCGAAATGCTTTCGGAGAACTAAGAGTGTTTTGTGATATTTATGGAAGGGAAATTAATACATCTATCTACACTCTATTTGCAGGAAGTAGCAGGACTGCATATGGCCATGAAATTGACAAATACTCACGTACTTTATCAAAAACAAATAATGAAGTTACAACTTGCCACGCAGCTTCTTAGTGACTCGGTGGCAGATAACTTGGAGCATTGTAATAATATAAAATACCGGTATTTCAAGGGTGAAGGCACAATTAACTTTATTAGGTTAATAAACAATATTTTTGATGTGCTGAACAGCCGATCAATTAGACCACCGGTGTGGAAAAAGTCTATTTTCTCTGGAAACATTGGTTTGGTGGAAGCTTTATTCGAAGGCACTATAAGCTACCCAGGACCAACTCGAGTTGTTTTTTTCAGCTATTCGGGCACGAGGTGGCTTCAATAATAACACAAACGCGGTTCAATTTAGGGCAGCTTTTAAAAGATTGTTGATAAGAGCTGAAATTGTGATGCGGGACTTGGTAACTGTGTACCCCTGGAAAAAATTGATATACTAACTTGCTCTTGTAAGTCAGTCACGGCCATAAACGATTTGACAGAAAGAAATTCATTTGTTGAATTGCCTGAGGATGATGGTGAGTTATACGAAGAATTTATTCATTGCATGTATAACAACCTACCCAACTATTCCGACAGCGTAGTTACTTATATCGCTGGTTTTGTATCAAGAAAGTTGGCACGGTCTATAAATTGCGATATTTGCGCAAATTTGTTGTTTGGCGATCACAAAGACTATCAAAAAAGTTTAATAACTTTAAAGAACAGGGGTGGGCTGATTTACCCATCAACAGACATTAAGCGCACTCTAATTAAAGTGGAAATCTTAAAGGGTATTTTTCAGAAACAACTGCGATCTGAGCAATATTACCTCCATGTGTTCAGATTTTTAATGGAACATTTTAATGAAGCGAATTTTTGTAAATCAAACTGCGAACCAGACACGACACATAGACTTTTACTTATTAAATCCATAGTCGAAACCTATATGGATCTGAGGTTTAAATACTTTGGAAAAAAAATAACAGAAAAAATTTCATTTCGAAATTATTTTAATAAAATTATATTATTTCGTAATAAGTAAGTGCGAGTAATTTATGTTTGTAATAAATCTTTTTTAAATGGAAATTTCAATTTTATTATGAAGTAGCGTCCGCCCGAGTTATCTTCTTATTTTATCTCTCGGTATCTCTAATCCTATATGTTAATTCAGGTAATAAACTATTTATGTGCCAAATTATTACATTTAAACTTGTCTGATACTTTTGGATTAATTGAGGAACAAATGAACATTCAAACTTTTGCATTTATTATAGTTTGATTAGTGTGAGTGTGATGACTGAGCCTAATTAATTGTCTAACAAACAAACAAAAATTTTTTAATTAGTATTTCTTGTTTAGGAATTCCTGAGAAATAATTGTAACATTAATAATAGATAGTTAAATTATAAAAGCAAAACAAAATGACTACTTAAAAGTAATGAACTAAAAACTTAGGTATAACTTATATATATTTCAGTAATGTCCTTTTAATTTTCTTTATTTTGATATCCCTATCGATAGGTTGAGTAAAAAAAATTAAGGACTTACAATTTGTCATCCGTCATATTGATTTAAAAAAAAAACCTATCTAAGAACACTCGCGTGTTTGAGACGATTCACACGAAAGAATCTTTTTTCAAATAAACACCACATTATCGATATTAAGTATAGTGCGCAACACTACGTCAAGCCGCCATCTATGTGCCACACTCAATTTAGGTATACACGTTTTTTTCGTAGGTATGTCATGTCCTTTCTTTTTTCTCTAGTCAAAGTTGTCATTTGACAGATTGATTCTTGTCAGTAAAATTAGTGATATAATGCAAAATCAAGTGACAGTGCAAGATCCCTCCCGCCGCCTGAGTGATATGTTAAGAAATAGATCCTATTAAGTGCCTCTATATAAATTTATCAAAAATACAGTGGGGAAATTAAAATAAACCGAATAAAATACTCAAGACTTGGCCTAAAGGTCTAGATACCAGGCCATAAACTCCAAAAAAAATTGTGACGGCAATCGGCAATGTCAGTAAGTATTGTCCGTTCATCGTAACTTGACGCGTAATCCGATTGGCAGCACTGTAATTTACAGTGTTGCATGTTTCAATGTGAATAGCGTTCCCAAAATGTAGGAAAAGGCATTATGGATATGGATTTGGTGCTGATGACTATACTTATGTGACTTTTTAAGTGTCATAGTACAGTACAGTCCTGTTACAAGTGACATACTAATTAAATGTCATATCTCTGAAACAATTCATATATCAATAGGAACATTCGGGATAAATTTATTAAGAGAGAGTTAAAAAGAATAATTTTATATAATTATGATCAATAAGGTGTAAAGGAATAATGTCTTCTTCAATGTTACTTGAATACTCACTGTCGCTGTCACTTTCGTCACTGTCAATGCCAACCCATAATAAAAAATGATCACTTCCTTCAACTATTATTTTATTTTTCACTATGTACTCATCTTCAATTTTTATATCACGCGAGCACTCTTTTTTCCAAAGCTCTTCGCTTATTGACCTTAACGTTTCTTTTATAAGAGATTCCAAATTGATCACCTCTCTGGCCCCCATTTTTCTCTTCGAACCATCTCTTCGAAACACTTCATATTAGCTCAATTAGATTTAAATCCGCGAGATATTGGGGTAGTCGCAAAATATTATGACCATGTAATTTTTAGCTTTATGTATGGGCTCTGGTATATTTTTTATTAATTCATATAAAATATTTTTAGGCAAATTTGGTGAAAACAACAGTCCCTTGTTTTAAAGCCACTCTACCATATCTATTTTGAGGCTTGCCATATCATGACTTTTATTTATTTGTACAGTATGATATGGTGCACTGTCTACAGAGTGCTTCAAAAAAATGTATACACACTTTAAACTATTGTAGTTTTTCCGCTCTACAAGGCTAATGTTATATTTCTTCGCCAGGTGCCAGCATAATAGTCCCTCTATGTTATATTATCAGTTGGAATTTGTAATATCAACATGGGGGACGTATGTTTGAGTTTTGAAGAACGTAAGCAGGTTATTAAGTGGTACTGGAAATTTGAGAATGTAAATGAAGTTCAAAGACAGTGGAGAAGGGAGTATGATACAGAACCACCTTCAAGATTAACAATTACACGCATACGAGACAAATTCGAAGTTCATGGAACAGTGTGTGATGTGCATAAAGGTCATTCAGGTCGGCCTCGAACAGCTACAAGTGATGAGTCATCAACGGCAGTCTTTCCGGACCTTTTCGATTTGAAGGCACTGTAACTGGTATTAATTACCTAACAATGCTTGCTGATTCCATATTTCCTGCCATTCGTGCATTATACGGTAACGATGATTTTTATTTTCAACAAGATGGTGCTCCGCCGCACTATCACAGGGACGTACGAGCTTACCTGGATCAAAATTTGTCGGGCCACTGGATAGGACGCAGGGGGGCCAATCGAGTTTCCAGCACGCTCTCCAGACCTTACACCACTGGATTTCTTCTTGTGGGGCACAGTAAAAGATGAGGTGTACAAACGTAAACCACGTAACCTAGACATTCTTTGGAATGAGATTCAAGCAGTGTGTAGAGAAATCTCATTGGACGTTTTGATACGATGTACAGAATCTGTGGTGACTCGTACTCAGAATTGTATTGATGCTGCAGGTCACCAATTTGAACAGTATTAACATTTGTTATTTATGTTTCATTTACATTGGACTTTCAGCTTTCTATTTTCCTGAAATTTAACTTTGTAGAACGGTAAATAAATTTTCTATGGAAGTTCAAAGTGTGTATACATTTTTTTGAAGCACCCGGTATTACAATCACACAATTAGGAGGCGGGTTTGGCAAAACTTGTTTTCCAGACATTTTATAAATTGATCGCTATTCATGTCAACATGGTAGTCGGATGATTTTGTTTGTGATTTTAGTAGTGGTAACGCATTATTAATGAAGCCGTCTGTAGTTCCAGCATGTGTAATTATCCATCGCCTACCCATACCTGAATCTCTCACTAATACAAGTTCTCCAGAATCTGACTGCCATCATTTTTGTACCCATATGCACAATGAATAAATGTTTCATCTAAGTAGACAATAGTCCGCCCCTCTTTTTGGTATTTTTTTAAAATTTCATTCAAGTAATTAAACCGCCAGCTATTACTATACTGTTCTGCTACATCTGTTCGCTCCACTAACATTTTTCGTTTTGATTGACACTTTTCGTATTATCCGAGTCGTTTTAATATATTCCATAGTGTAGTACGCCCCACCTTCAAAATTTATTTCATCTCGCAATTCGACAAGTAATTTGTTTAACGTAGCAAGTTTTTTTCGTACAGCGTGAAATGACATAAGAATTTGTCGTATTGCACCAGCATCAGAATTATCGATTTTGATCTCTATATCGCGATTTAGGCACACCAAAATTTGAAAAACAGATCTGGTCTCCTTTTCTTGTCTCAAAATTCGGGTTACAGTAGATTTCATTAAACAAATGCAACTTTATTTTCTGAGGTAGTTAATAATATTAGAATATTTTAGTAACTCAAGTAACGTTACTAAAATACATACGTTACCTACTAAAATAATAATACTTCTTTACATACAAATATTTTAATATAATTTAGCGAATTACATAAAGAACAGTTAATCTAAATCTTTGTAACTGGTCACCCTAAAAACATACCGGTGATGGCGGCAACTCGGACACGAACATGTTGCAATGGCAAAATCATCTTGCTTTCAGCCTATTCTTTGTCACAAAAAGCGTAAATTTAAAGAATAGTTCGCCCTTTAGCACTTTTAACTACTTTCGGCATTTTTAAAACTGAGATTAAATTATTAAAAAGAAAAAGAGCACACAGATAGCAACCAATCAAACTAAAATTAAGATGGCGACAGAGGAAACAGTGCTACCAATCACTCACGCGTCAAGTTAAGATGAACGGACAATACCGCAGAGTACTTTTTGTATACTAAGTAAAAGAAATGTAAACACAGTGACAAAAACAAATTAATTAAAAATAATCACGCCACTTAGTATTATATGACATAAATTTACCATTTATAAAATTGGTACACTATGCTTAAATTTGCTGTCTACTGCCTGTTGTTTCATACTGAACAGTTTCACTTTCAAAGAACATGTTTGGTCTGCCGCAGTCTCCCGGCGGCAGGGTTGCCATTTCGAAATTTGAAGTTGCCGTGTCTTGGGATTTGGATTGCCGTGTTTTGGACTACAAACTACAAAATTACCGTGTATATTTTTATTTATTTTAAATTAACGCGCAAGACTAAACATGACATACAAACATTACTCTTCACAGTCATCATACAAATTTCTCATCGTATCCAAAACTTCTTCCTCGCCTTTGATCAATTTATATTTATTATTTTCTTTCACATTGTCTATCGTTTGTTTTGTCGGTTCGAAATTTACACAATTTCCTTGGGATCAGATGAAGTGCTTAGCTAGTACAGTTAAATAAAGTAAATAAATAGCAGTATATTTTTTAAACCTTCAGCTCCCAAGCGGTCTCATGAGACCGCGGCCATATTCCGTCAAATCCCTAGCGGTCTCATGAGGTAGCACCCACCCGCAGCACTTTAATCCATAAAAACCTAAATATAGATACTACTTTTCTATGAAGAATATAAATTTTAATGGTTTTAAGTGTGGTGGGTGCCGTCGCATGCGACCGCTCGGGATTTGCCGGGCGCATGCGACTGCATGAGAATTTTAATTGGCCTGAGAGGTTAATGTACTTTTCAAAAAACAAAACAATGAATTTAATACCACAAACAATGAAGTGTGTGCGGATGTATGTCAAATTCGCGTTGTGATTTCCCCACTCATAGAGTCATGACTACGTCTGGTGTAGTCTAGTGATGTGCGTTATAATGACTTATCGACTACTGATAAAAAAAATTTGAAAGTATTAATCAGAATCAAAAATTATTTATTTGCCTACTTGTGTATTTATATTTGCATCCTCACGGCCGGTGAACCGTGGGAGGGTGAGTCAGCTACCTTATGTCCTAGGTGGATCTGTGTTTGCTGTGTTTTGCTTATTCATAATAAAGTTTATACAATAAAATTATTATGTATTTCATTTGTTTTTGTGTACTTATTTGCTAGCCTTAATTACCTTATCCTAAGAGGGCGCGGGGCTCCCGTGTTATCGGTGGGCCATCGCTTGTAATTTTTCTTTTTGGGATCATATACAATTTCACCTATTCTATGATTGGTCCTGAGGGGATTGAATTCTCCGTGCGCCAGGTAGGCGTCACCGGGGGATTCTAGGTCTTCTATTTCCAGCTGGGCAATGTTGTCCAACATCTTCTGATTTATGTCCTCGGCACGTAGGTGCAGGCTTCTATGTCAGCCATCTCCCATAGCGCCTCTGTGGATATTCTTTTCGGTAGTTGGGCAGCACTCTTGAGTGCCATTCTGTAGTGTCTTTCGATTTTACTCAGGTTCGTCGCGCTGTACCTCGATAGCAGTTGGACCACTCCGTAGCCCAGCAGTGGCAGAATGCAGGCCTGTATTATGGCCAGTTTGGTTTCTAGATCTGTTTTTGCGTAGTATCCAATTATCGGGCCAAGGGCTCCGCTGACCCGTTTCAGTTTCTTCACTACCTTTTCGGTGTGTTGATTCATTCTCATGCGTTTATCGAAGACCACGCCGAGGTATTTGATCTGGTTTTGGTATGGTAGCATCTGTTGTTTTAATTTCACCGCTGGGCGGTATTTACTTTTCTTTGAGAACATAATGCACTCGGTTTTCTCTATGTTGCATTTGAGCCCCCATCTCGTATAGTAGTTAATAATGGTTTCTGCTGCCCATTCCGATCGCATGGTTGCATGGTCTGGGTTTGTGGCTCTGTTGAGAATGCAGAGGTCATCCGCGTACTGTGAGAGTTTGAGCCCCTTAATTCTGTCATGTATGTCCCAGATGTCATGGACATACAGGTTGAAAATCACCGGTCCCAGGATCGATCCTTGAGGCACGCCACGGAGTATAGGTTTCTCCTCTGTTTCAGTTGTTCTAAACCTGCCTTTCAGTTGTCTGCCTGCAAGGTAGTTTTCTATAATTTTTGTGATGTTAGTGGATACGTCTTTGTCTTGTAGCTTTTTGATCAAGCCTTTGTGGTTAATCGAGTCAAAGGCTTTCGAGAGATCTGTTGATATCATGGAGACGCTGTCGCCGTTGGCCAGGGCATCTGTGATTATTTTACCGGTGCGAAGGATCTGGGTAGCTGTGCCTCTGGCCCTTGTGAAGCCGTGTTAGAACGGTGGTTGCAGCCGGTCCACCGTGGCGGTGAGTCGTCTCAGGATCAGTCGCTCGCACAGTTTGCCCCTTATGTTGAGCAGTGTAATCGGGCGGTACGATAGTGCCTGGCGATGATCTTTGCCAACTTTGTGCAGAAAGATGCACATGCCGGTTTTCCATGTGCATCTTTCTGCACAAAGTAGCCTGTGAACAATATAAAGTTTCTTCAAGCTTCTCTGGCTTGGTGTTGATTTGGGATTTGAAAGTAGGTCCCTTTTATTTTTATGTATTGTCCGGTCACGTGGTCTGTGAACAGTTTGATGCCCACGCCTTCAATTTCTCTTCTCAACTCTCCCCACCCCGGTGTGACCTCTGTTTCGGTCCATCTTAGCCCCCTTTGTATGTACATGGCCGTGGTTAAGTGGGTTTTAAGCGAGTGTGTGATTTTATCGTATTCTTTCATGTTAAACTTCTCCTTGTCAAAGTCGATTTTTCATTCGTTTATCACTATTATGGCTGGCCTGTATTTTTCTGCCAGCTTTTTTTTACTTCAATGAATTTATTTCTCAGTCCTTGTGCCTTTAGGTGTAGGATTTTGAGGTTCTGTATTCTTTTTTGGTCGTGATTAGCCATTGGTCTGTCGTTATGTGTTATTCATGGTTTCTATGAGCTTCATTAGTAGTTGTTCTGTTCGCTCCAGTCTTAGGTGGAAGCTTTCTATGTTTGTTTCGTTCATCATTGATAACATTGCCTGCTCTTCCTGTGATAGTGTCGGCTCCTTCTGTGGCAAGACGTGGAATTGTCTTTTGCTTGAGATATCCGCATATCTGACTCCAGGTCTGACTGTCGCACGTCTGATTCTCTTGTTTAGTCTGTTTGGCTTTCACTTGTTCCATTTGTTTGGATATCATTTTTTGAAATATTGGGCAGGTAGCGTTGTTCGCGCCGTGTCCTTTTTACTTACAGTTTTTGCAGACCATCGTCGTAGTGCCCTCGGGTGTATTGATTTTGATCTGTGATCAAAATCTTCTTGTCTGTCGCAGCAAGACTGTTTCGAGTGTTCAAATGCGTATCATTTCTTGCATTGCACTACGTGTCTCGGGTTTTCTCTGAATGGTTCTAATTTTATGGAAGGGGCGCAGAAGAACTTCCTATCAGCAGTTTTGAATGCTTTCAGGACGCTTTTTTGTTTATATTTATTTTCAAAAATCAAGAGGTGTTGTTTACCTGCTTTTCCTAGCGGTTTTATTGATATCGGTGCCAATGCATTCCGCTATCTCTTCTGTGATTGTGTCGGGTTCCTCACCGTATTTTTCATTTTTCAGTACCACTTTTGTCGCCGGTTATCTGTCAGCTTTCGGTTTTGGTGCTATTATTCTTGATGGTTCGCACACTTGGATTTTCGTGAGAATGTCTTCCCGGGCTGCTGAGCTCCCCGGGTTGATTTTTATTTGTCCGTTCGTCACTCTAAGCGTTGAATTATTTGTTGATGTCGCCTCTCTTATAAATCTGACGATGCTTTCATTATTTTTTCATCCCTAATTATTAGGGATATGTGTGTTTTTCTGTGCGGTCGTCACGAACTTATCTGTGCCGGTGCGTTGTCTTTTTATTCCTCTATTTTCGTTTTGTAGCGTTTCAAATCTGTTTGCTAACGGTATATCATAGATTGTTTCCGAGTATGCCTCGGTTTGCCTGTCCGTGCGCTGGTGTTACATGTGGCGGCCAAACTCTGAGTTGTTTCGGTCGCGCAAGTACGCGCCGTGGTCGGATGGCTTTGGACGATGGTGTCGTTTCTTTTGTTCACTAGCGTAGACGCTCGCACGCTGTGTCGTTCCACTGAGGTGAGGCAGGGGGCGGTCCGGGCAGCGAGCGGCTTGCATGTGCCGTTCGTCGGCTCTAACCTCGTTCGTTGTGCGTGCATGAGAAACATTGGATTTTCCTCGTGTTCATTTGATTAGTACCCCACAGGGAGGCGTCCGTTTGGAAGTATTGTTCGCATTTCCAGCACTGTATTATATTTTTATTGAACTCATTGAGGTCCATTTTCACTTTTTTCACTTTGTCTTTCACTTGTTTACTGTTCTTGTCTAGACTAAGTAGATCCGTGTCCATATCATTAGAGTTGTGTGAACTTTCACTGTTGTTTTTCGAGAGCATGTTTCCTATTACTCTTGATTCACTAATTCTGTTGGGTGTTGCCTGTCTCATTTCTTCTGGTGAATCCCAGGAGGTGCTCCCCCCGGGGTCCTCACAGTTCATGATTTTTCACTTTCTATTCACTTCAAGTCTCGTTCCAATGTGGATTGTTTTAAGAACCGCACAAAATTTCAAGATACCACACGCAGTGCGTGGGTAGTGCGCGGATCGGCTCTCGGGAGCTTTCCGCTGCGCGCGTCCGTTCGCTACGGCGGTCCGCGCGAGTCTTGAAAGTATTAGTAACCATTGTTTTGCCGTGTTTTAGAATATGGCAATTAATATGCTGCCGTGTACTTGGCAATTGCCGTGTAAATGGCAACGCTGCCCGGCGGCATAGAGTAGAGTGTTTACAGAAAACCGGCGGTTGCATTTTCTATATATAAAAAAGTACTCTGTGGGTTGCATTGATGTTACAATTGTTGACAAGTTGTCATGTTTGCCGAATTTCGTGTGATTTACTCGATCTTTTTGACCTTGTTAGGTTGTTAGTAGTTTAGTGAAGTTTTGTAATAGTGTTCTGTGAATGTTTTGATGAAGATTGATTGAGCACGCCTGAAACCCTTGCCAAGTATTATTTCATATATTTTTTTCATAACCTTGCTATTAATGTGCTAATTGGTAACAAAATATTTTTGATTTTAGAATTCATCAGTAATAATCAGAATGGTTGAACAATTGGTTAAATATCTCGCTAATAGTCTAAGCACATTGACTATTTTATCGTGTTTATTTTTAAAAGTGCCACAAATCATATACATCAGGCAGAAGCAGTCCGCAGAGAGCATATATATTCAAGCAATGCTAATGGAAATTATAGGGTATGTAAAGAATTTTACTCATGTCTGGTTTAATATTGTTATCTTATTTTTATATTATGCTAAACTGAACATGTTAATTAAAGCACTGGCCAAAATTGACAGTAAAAATTCTAAAATGCTGAACCCAAATTTTATTTTTAATTTTTTTATGATAAGCCAGTGCTTGACTACAATCCCATCTGATGGTAAGTGGCTGACTTAATTGAGCTCAACAAAAGCCCATTAGCTAACAAATTATTAATGGTTCAAAGTTATAGCCTATATATGTCCCACTGCTGAGCACAGCCTCCCCCAATTTCTGAGAGGTGTATAAGGCAAGGAAGTGTCCGCTGCGCTGCCCAAATTTGTGATGGCATACTTCACGTGTCTTCAAAATACTTTTTTCTTATTTCTGACATGCTGGTTTTTTCACGATGTTTTCTTTTACCACTGAACATGTGGTGGTAAATCAGCACTTAAAATTGCAAGTAATAATTTTATTGGTACCAGCAGGGATCAAACCCAAAGATCAAACCAAATGCTCACATACTGTGGAATTCACCAAGAGTGCTAACCATCTTTAAGATTAAGGTTCATATTAAAATGGTTCTTTAAAAGATATAAAATGTAAATACAGTGAATTTCGGTTATAATGACGGAGAAGGGACCACTTTAATGTCGTTGCTATATCAGGAGGTCTCTATATCCGAAATAATAAAAAGTCATGTACATATTTACTTATCATTTATTTAATTATGTTATACACGGGTGTTATTGAAAAAATGTGTTATAGTGCACTGTTTAAGTTTAGTTTTTTGTCCACTCTGTAAGGTGTATTCCATTTTCATAATTCCTTCAACATCTAAATTATTCTGGCCTTCACCAAATAAACAGTACATTTTGAGCGTTATTATAGCATATAATGCATCTCTAGTTGTTGAAATCTCACTTAGATTGCAATCTTCATCCTCCTTTTCTTGTGTTTGAAGCACATACTCAATAATTTCATTATCAGTCAAGTTATCAGTAGCGATAACTTGATCGTCAGTATTCACATAAGTTTCCCAATCCATAACTGTTGCTTCCGCTGATGATAATCTCGCCAATGACAAATTGTCCAATTCATCATCAGAATCGTCATCAGTTGTATTTAAATTCAAAAAATTAACAAAACCCAGCATGTGAAAAACATTTTTTTATTGTGTCTGGAGTAACTCGTGCCCATACTGTTGTTGTCTGACGATTGACGGCAAATGGGGTAGTACTTTTTTCAATGTCGTTTACCATTTTCTCCACTAGAAGCTTTCGATAATGGCCTTTAAGAGTCTTAATTATACCTTGATAAATAGGCTGAATAACTGATCTGACCACCAAACACGGTGGTAAGAATGCCAGTTTGATGTTAGTCAAATTTTGAATTTGTGGGTGAGCTGGACAATTGTCAATAAATAAAATGATCTTCTTTTGTTTCCTCTTAGCTGAGAGTCCCATTTCCGTAAAAGTTTTTCAAAAATCTCCGATGTCATTCATGCTTTTTTGTTGGCTTTGTAATCAACTGGCAAAGTTTTTACATTCTTGAAACACTTTGGTTTTTTCAACTTCCCCATAACCAGCAATTTTCGTTTTTCGCCTGCCATACTTGAAGCAATAAGCGCGGTTATTCTATCTTTTGATAGTTTGCCGCCAGCACACTTTTCTCACGCTGGCGGCTCCTCCACAAACTTTACTGACCACTATATTATGACATTGTCTAAATCTGTAAATTAAGCTTTCTGAACACACAAAGTTTGTTTTCCCGAGATGTCTGGCAAAATGATTAGCTTTCTCTTGCAAAAGAGGACCGCTTATGGGTACATTTTGGCTTTTCTGAGCTTTAAATCACACTAAGAGAGCATTTTCAATATCTTGATGAGTTGGATTACCATTTTTCTTTATTTTCAGGGATTTTGATTCAAAACACTCCATAATTTTAGCATGATTTGTCCACATCGTTGATATTGTAGAATCTGAAACTCCAAATTGTTTACACAGATCAACATGGTTTTCTCCATTTTGCAGTCTAGAAATGATGTCCACTTCTTCTTTAACAGTAAATGTACGTCTAGGAGCCATATTCACAAGTTTAAGAAACACTGTGCACTCACTGGAATTGCTATGTCTGACACTTTTCTTCACAAGTTTAACTTCGTAAACATGCTATGTAGTCCTACATACAAAGAAAGCATTAGTTTGACCATCTGTGAATGTAAACAAAGGATAAGAAAGCTTAATAGTTTTATGAATGAGTCTTTGTGCCTTTGCGGACTCAGTGCCAATATCCGCAAGGGATTTCTAGGAATTGGTCATAAATGGTTCATAAAAACAATTTGCTATACCCGAAATTGATGCTATAACCGAAGTCGCTATTACCGAATGAATTTCTTACAAAAGTATGCTTTAAATTCAAGGGACGTAAGTTTGACGTCGCTATAACCGAAAAGTCGTTACAACCGAGGTCGCTATTAATGAAATCCACTGTATTATAATTTATAGTACCTATTATAAATTTTTACAAACTATGTTTACACATGAAATTCTGGTGTAAAAACAATTGTATGCTTTTGGTTTTCAGATTCTCCATTGTGACACTTTATAATTTCACTAACAGTTATAGTATAATGACATATTTGGAGTATCCAATAATATTACTGCAAGTGTACGTCTTACTTTATTATGTTCTTAAGTACCGAAGGTTGTTGTGGAGGCCTATCATAACATTTGCTATTTTTACATATTTTGCATCAGTATTGGGATTTGCTCTTGGTTTTTTCTCAAGAAATCTTTTGTCTTATATGGTGGTAAGTGCTAATTATTTAAAACATTCATCTATACATCCATATTATAACCATTTTCCATACATATAAATAGAATTGAATTGTTAGACTGTAATATCAAAATAACTGCCTTTTTAAGCACATGCTGTTAAGATATGAATAACTATCTTCAAAATGGCTTGAACAATTGTGATGAAACAGAGAGAGAACAATGCCAGGCTAATTCACTCCTATATTATATGTACTAGCGATCCGCCACAGCTTCAAACTGGTGATTTATACTAACACACACACATACACATTCACTCTCTCTCTCTCTCATACACTCACAAGCACACACACACACGTACATGCACTTACATATAAATTAGTTTTTAGTTTTTAAATAGTTTTTTATTTCTTTTTATTGTAACCTTAATTACAAAAACAATAACTATAAATCATATTGTCGCATGAAGTGTACTAAAGTTAAACATATGTAGATAAATGTTACATTAAGGGACGAGAGTCTGGTGATTAGTCATAGAGGTCTTTCCTACTACTAACACCAGGCTCTCACAAATTAAAATGGTTATACTTTCAATGGTATTATTATAAGGCAGTGTAAATTTGTGAGAGCAAATAAAATACACATCATTATTATCATGGGGTATCTATATAGTTTTCTCATCTGGTTGAGTTCCATAAATATATAATTGTGAATGAAAATGATAAATATACATAAATATCAATAAAATAAAATAAATACGTAAAAATACGAAAATAAATAAAAGCCCAACCAGATTGAAGCCCTCGGCAGGGGAGACCAAACGGACGGGGGTAAGGGGGAAAGAGAAAGAAACCGGCGGACGATGCGGATGCTATCGAAAGGCACCGCCTTTTGCATTTTAACCCGGAGCGGTCCGTCACGGAGTCCTAGTCGCCTCAGATGACCCGAAAGGCTGACCGGGATTAGCCCATTTGCAGAGACCACCCCACATTTCAGTCCAGGTCCAGATATTTTGTTTGCTTATCACTTTCGGCTTTCACGAAGGTTTGAGTTTGAGTCTGTCAGTCAAATTTTATTATTATTATTACACTCAAAATTTCATCAGAATCAGTTGTATGGTTTCTGAATTAGATAAAATTTAAGAGTATATTGTTTTAATACATGTCTTGATCTAATATTAAAAAATATTATAAAACTAAGCTAAATACCCTATATGTAAGGTAAAATAAAAAAATGTATTCTCTTTTTATATGTAAAATAAATGTATTTTTTGTCTGAATTTACATTTTTGAGTAATATATTATGAGCAACATATCTAGAAAAAGACTCCATAAAATACCCCTGACAGATTACTTTCCAGTAAAGTAAACGAAAAGTAAATAAAGCTGTAGTATTTAGAACTTTGGAACCTTATGTTATGTCCCAACACACACACATATGGTCAATTTTTTTAATACTAATTTCAGCCATTTTGTACACCTCTCAGCGGATTCGCTAAAGTTACATACATTTATGGAATCATTAAAGCTGGTAATGCTGATGAAGTTTCATTGACAACATGGATTATTTCAGTTTCCACAAATATGTGTAAGTAAAAATGTAGGTTACTATATAAAGTTAAGTTAGTTAAGTTAAGTTACAGCCTATATACGTCCCACTGCTGGGCACAGGCCTCCCCTTATTTCTGAGAGGGTTTTAGGGCAAGGATATGTCCGCCACGCTGCCCCAATGCCTGTTGGCGCACTTCACATGTCTTCGAAATATTTTTTTCTTATTCCTCAGACATGCAGGTTTCCTTCACCGCTGAGCACGTGGTAAATCAGCACTTAAAATTGCAATTAACAATTTCATTGGTGCCGGCGGGGATCGAACCCGGGTTACCTGCGTTCTGTTATATTTACAGCGAGCGTTAACTATCTGAGCTACCACGGCTCTATTACAGTTACTATATATATTTACTTTTAATATAAACATTTTTTTGAAATATAAGTAACAAATGGATGTAGAATCAACCTGATGTTAAGTGGCTTGCACAACCTATGTTCAGCACCTGCAGCCAACATCACCACCAAGGACCAAGATCAAATGCCTCATAGGCTGTAAATTTACTGTCTCTTGGTAGCTTCAGACTGAAACACAGCACTGATGCTGCTTGGCGACAGATGAAGTGTCCTACTACTCAACTCTACTAGAAAACTACCAAAACATTCTGTGTTAACACTTATTACTACATTTAAATATCCACACACCATGCGCTTGAAAAAGATACTACTGCCAATGTGAATAGAAATTACATGCATCCATCCATCTACCTGATGTTATGTCTCCCTTAAAAGAAATGGTTTTGGTATAATCAATGCATAAAGTAAATAGTGCAGAACAATTTTGCACGGCTTGTGCTGATGGCATCTTAGATTTGCTATTTGGACTAAATTCAAAAAAATGTTAGATGTCTGGTATCTCAAGGGAGATCTTAAGGGAAATGAAAGAAACTGAAGGGTTAGGTGTAGTAAAAATATGAATATGAGCATTGGGTAAACAAATTCAATTGTTGGTGTCCGCAGATGCTCTTGAAGAAGTTTAAAGTAAAGTTACAGTTTATATACGTCCCACTGCTGGGCACAGGCCTTCCCTCATTTCTGCGAGGGTTTTAGGGCAAGGAAGTGTCCGGCACACTGCCCCAATGCGTGTTGGCGAACTTCACATGTCTTCGAATTATTTCTTTTCTTATTCCTCAGACATGCAGGTTTCCTCACGATATTTTCTTTCACCGCCGAGCACGTGGTAAATCAGCACTTAAAATTGCATTTATTAACAATTTCATTGGTGAGGGCAGGGATCGAACCCGGGTAACTCGCATTCTGTTTTATTTACAGCGAGCGTTAACCATCTGAGCTACCACAACTCTCAAGAAGTTTGCGCTTGTACAAACCATTAGATTCACGCTTGTACAAACCATTAGTTCACCTAAAGATTCCCATCCATGTCACCTTGCAGAGAATGCATTATTAAAACAAAAAAAATTAACTAGATCCTCCTTCTCATCAGCCTGTAAAGTCCACTGCTGAACATAAGCTTGCTCTGATGGGCATGCTAGGCAAGAGGATTGGTGAATGCAGAACCAAATATCTCGCACACATGATGCTGCTGCCTGTAGAAGAACTGAATATTTACTACTTACTTTTCATACTTATTTAAAACTATGATTATTGTAAGATATTATTTCTATTACAAAAATATATTATATACATAATTTGATTTCATAAGTATAATAAGTAATAGTAGTAATAGTATAATATAGGTACTCTTCTATAAAAAAAACTAAATGTATACAATAATATTAATATTAGAAATTTGCTATGGGAGAGCAGAGTACCCTGATAGTGTTATTTTAATCACTTACTAGGAAGCTCAAAATATGTAAATGTCTACAGACTGTGTCAAATGAAATACATTTTGTATTTTTGTTCCAGCGCGTCTTTTTACTGTATATGTGGATTCTGCAGATGTGAAACTCATGATAAACTTTTTAGTTTCATCACTGCTTAGCGCTGGAGTGTTAGTAACTGCATTATTTTATCAATATAAATATCCAGCAGTACAAAAAAGACAAAATAGGAGAAGGTCTTCGTGCAAGAATCATGATGATTAGGAACATGCTGACTAGAAAAGCAAAGTTGTTGTTTCATAATATATTTTTTATTAATGATATTCCAGTTCATTATAGTTAGTTCAATAGAGTAAACTTATTTTATCATAATAATTAGCTGCGCAGTTGAATTTTAAAATGGAATCATGTATAAGCAACTAGATCTGGTGATAGTTGAAGTAAATTTTTGAAAGAATTTATTATTCTATTATTCTATTATTATACTTTTATATTTTTTGATATTTTTAACCTCTAGTCATACAAAAATTTATAATTGCGCTTATTTGGTTAGTATAAACCAAACATTTTTATATTTGGTTTAATTTTGGAAATTTATTGGTTAACTTGAAAATAGTAGAATTTAAAAAGTGTTGATCAATTCTAAATTTTCTATTTTCTTTTTTTCTTTACGTTATAAATATTTTTAAATATTATACTTTAATATAAACTAAAATGGAAAGATATGGATGGCGTCCAACCTTCAAAAAGTGGACCACAAAAACTATGTAGCTGTCGCACTAATAATATCACTTGTTGCGGTCGGCACTGTTGTCGCTTACACACGTTTTCATGTTGTTGTCGAAAAAATACTTAGAATTAATTTTTTAAATTATTTAATACATTAATTAATTTCTTAAACTGGCGGTGTAAGAATATCCAGTGCCCCATATCGTACCGTAGGTGTCGTGAGAGGCGACAAAGGGAAATTGAAACAGGTAATTGGCTGCAGCATCTTCCTGATGACAACTCAAAATAGTAAAAAAAGTGCTGTTGACTATCCGCTCGACAAGCGTGTCAACTATTGCAAAATCGCCCTTATGAGGCAATCTATGGGGGAGGCCTATGTTCAGCAGTAGACTTTTATAGGCTGCAATGGATGGATAAATAGATGGATGGATGGATATAATTCTAAGTATTTTTTACATTGACATGCCTTCATTGTATTTATTAAATATTTAAATGCCTTCAGGCAAAATAAAAAGTCACACGGAGTCACTGTTCACGTGTAAGAACATATCTAATATGACTTTATACAAGAAACTTTTATTTTTAAACTTATAATTTTCGAAATAAAATTGATCGGCCATGTATTTGAAGAGAAGCGGGATAGAGTGCTTCGATCGCAGTGATGTTTTGATGTTTTTTTTTTTAATTCTGCGTGCACTATGTGTAGTGAATGTAAAACAGTTTTCGATTCTAAAATTCTGTATGAGCGTTAATATTAAATAGCGACACGCAATAATGTACGCGTAATGTAAAAGACATTTTATTAATAAGTGAAAATTATATTCCCGCTGTAATGCTAGCACAATTGTAGAATAAAAGGTAGGTAGAATTAGTGTTATTTAGAATCAATTTGAATCTACAGAATAGGCTACTAAAACATTCTCATACTTGCACCGTATTTATTTCTACAGCCTCTTTGGTCTAGTAGTCAGAAACGCGAATGATGATCGTGAGTGAGTTGAGGGTTAAAATCAATAATTGGGTTTTTCTGACAAGAAATTCTCAATAGCAGGCCCTCAGAATGTTCGCAATGTAACACCAACTACCTTGGAAAGTGCGTAATGACTTTGGTCTTGCTCCTTTCCCGAATCGTGTCGGATTACCGTCCCACCGGGATATGAAAGTGAGGGAATAGACCTGTGCGCGTTGCGTATACACTCGAATACTATAATCCTGTCCTGCGTAGATGGCTAGTCTCCGTTGAGACGAGCCGCCGTGACTGAAATTCGGTCTGGAGGACATTAATATTTCTGTCTAGTCGAATAAACATCCTAAGCACTGACATTGTATGATCTCAAGCATTGTCTGTTCATGTCAGATTTGTTAACTCGAAGTAATGTACTTTTAATTTATTGCGTTGTTCTTTAAACAGATTATTAGGTAATAAATTACATATTTATAGCTTAAATATATTCAAATTCAAGTGGCCATATTTAATAATAAAGGTACAATGCTGTTGATAGATAAACATGTTATTAATTAAAATAATTTTGCGAATTATTTCATTTATTATGCCTATTGTTATAAATTTTATTTGTTAATTTTAAATTTAATTGTATCAATCGATTGTAGAAGTAGAATATTTTTATTCAATATATATTGTTAAATTATTAATTTTTTTTTAATTTACCACTCGACCTGACCTGGTTGAAGACACCTTATATAAGGACGTAAGATAAACTTGGAGTTATTCCGTTTATCCACCCTAGGGTGAATGCTCGGAAACACATGTTAATCTATCCATCCCTGACGGAGTAATCGGAATTCACTTTTGTTCTTCAGAGTTTTTACACCAAGTACAGTTCTACATACACTTTAATTATTAATTAATTATTGATAATCACAAATAACAAAAATCATATTACTTATTGCCGTTACCGTTACAGCCTAATAAAGTCCATGCATTATGTATTGCATTTAAATCAAATTAAACTTTCTCGTTTTAGATAAAATTATTATGTAATTTACAAATTATGCAATATGTCTAGGAAATTACCAGCATTAACTTCATTATTGAGTAGTCGTAATTTGATATCCTGGATAAATTCGTCACTGTTAATGCGCATTTGGAATCGTTTTCTAAATTTCTTTGCTACAACAGTTGTGTTAGCGAAAAACTGGGCGTTTTTTTCTTGCAAGTATTCCAAAAACGTTACGATTGGATATGTGTGTAACATGTGCAATGTTCATGATTATCTTTTTAAAGCCCTTTCACTAATCATGAACATAATGACCTTACAAATTATTAATTATTATACATACTGAAAGGTCTTTTTAACTATACCTATACATATGTATCTATCAGTTTTATAGTTTTTGTAAATTATTTATTTCTTTTTGGGATATAATAATGTACCATAATTTTTGAATGAATATTCATAGTTCAATTGGCAATCAAATGAATGCAAATGATTGGTTGTTTTATGCGTTAATTGGTTTTATTATACTTTTTTAATATTTTTAGCCATTACTGTGATTTACCTACAACCTTTTAACCTACATTTTATAGTATAAGGGTGACAAACGAGCACACAGTCCACCTGATGGTAAGTGGATGCTGTGGCCTAAATATATGTTCTCTATCCTTAATTAAGTATCAAAATACAGAAGCATTGTCATCCCTAAGAACTAAGATGGAATGACTCGTATCTAGTGAAAAGAGTCTATGCATTCACCAAACGAAACAGCAACATAGACTGTGAGGGCGTGGTCCTACCACGCTAGATAAAGCTAGTCAATAATATTTATTGCGGTAAAAGGCTACTGCAGCCCTGGGATGGATACCTGAAATCATTTTTAAAAAAACTAGGAATGTCACAAATAAGTTCTTATAGCCCAAAAAGAAGTTACACTACCAAGTTGTGAAATGGTATTTTAAAACCACATTTACGCTAGAGAACGCGTTTTTATAACAATTTGATAAGTTATGTGATATGGGACTACAATGAAGTAAGAATCTCAATGTTCATAGATTTTAATCATGATAATACCTAAATAAATATTTTTAAACCTATGTACTCTTGACCATTAATTATGATTATGATCCAACATACGAAATTTTTGCAAGATTTTGTGAGCCGGAGAAGAGTTGTTACACGCTGATGATGGAAACTGCAGAACTTTTTTCTCTTTGATGCTAGCACTTGCATGCCGTTTTCTTTTTGAAATAGAATTTTCTTTTGATGTGTTTTGATTTCTAGTAATTAATAGACGAGAACAAATCTTTCTAGGAGAGCTTTCGAAAGAGGAAGAAGATGACAGATTTCGTATGGGGGAGGAAATATTAGAACCATGTCGCGGTGAACTGACATACGACGGTTCACATCTGTATACATCATGACCTGTGTCGGTTAATATACTTTTCACTTCGGGTAGCGCTGGCAGTCCTTCTGGCTCACTTGACGTAGAGTTGTTCAGATTTGACAGATTCTTTTGAAATGCTATTATTCCTTCAGGCTCTTGCGCGGCAAAGCTGGACTTACTTGCAAGATACCTGCCCTTTCGTCTTGCTCTAGCTTTGGCAATGTCAGCGGCTTCGGTCGATTCAAATAAATTAATATTCTGATCTATATATTTGCAAACTGCTTCCGCTTCTTCTTGTGGCGAGAGATGAGCATCTCGAAAAAAACCGTAGCCATTGCGTAAATCATTTATTCCTTCTATAATCAGCCATGTTAAAGTTGCAATCACTAAGGCAATAGTTGTGAAAACAGCAACAACAGTAGTTATGTCTGGCTCTGGTAGTTTATATTGAAGCTCTCCAATTACTCCATATGTCACTACATTGCGTGTCAGTTTATTTGTATGCGCACGACAAGTATAAAAACCTCGATGATTATTTTCAGCTGTTGTAATAAGTCTAAGAACTCTGCCATCGCCAAGGGTTTTGACAGATTTACCTTTTAAATCACTATTCACGGCGGTATCTAGAAAAAACCACCAGGCCTTATTCGGAGTTCTTTTGGTTCTGGCGTGAAGACAAGTTAAATTGAAACTACTACTTGCACTCCAAACAGTCTCATGATAGAAACCAGAAATACTCGCTGTTCGAGACGATAATATCATTATGTTATCCTTGTTGCGCTCAATTCCAAAGCTGTGTACATCCAATAACTTGCCGTTGACACTTAACGCCGCTATAACTCCAAAAAATGAACCAAAATCTTCCGGCATTTTATTTTTAAATTCATATGGTACACTTCCAATATAAAACTCATCATAACATAAAACACAATTAGTGTAATTTACAACACTGCTTGTATTACTGCTTTCTGGCTGTAACGCACTCTGTAATAAGTATTTCTGTAGCGGAAATAATCTGTTTAATTCACGTCGATTTCTGGAGTTTCTATCCATTAACAAAACATGAAGTCGTTCTCCTCCATTTATAGTCGCCTCAATTGTTTCACTTTCGCCCTTTTTAGACAACACTATATCCAACCATTGCCCGGGATGACACTCCGTAGAACTCGTGCTTTCGGATCGAAAGTCACCTAATGATAGCTTTACCTTTAATCGCATATTTAGTAACGCTAAGCAGAGCCAGTGATCGTGTTGGACGCCTGGAAGAAATAGTATAATTCCGACTTGTCTTTTTGGTCTTATTGTCAAGCTTAAAGTCCATTCATTTTGATTATCAAAACAAGGCAAGCGTAAATAATAGTCATTATCAAGATTTAGGTAGGCTTCTTCAAAATTAGCATTTTCATAAGCTATATTTGAAGCAGAGCTGGGAACGTAATTTGATCGTATCATGCGGTTACGATTATTTATTGTCATGTCTAAAGGAATAAAGTTGACAACAAGTTCTTGTACTACACCGTGAAATTTTTCACCGACCGTGACAAACAGTGCGTCATCGGTTAATTCTGGATCACACGGGAAAGCTCCTCGTATTGGTGTAAGTGCGTCGTTTATTCTGAGTGAAGCGCCGTCTTTATTAACAGTGATCATTACAGAAAGCCAAGTAGCTGGTTCAATCGGATAAGTTGAACAAATCCGTAGCATGTTGCAAGACTGTGAGGACCCTCGTGCATCTAAACAAAGATACCATTTCTGCAGACTCAACCTAATAATTGGGTAAGTTATATCACCGCGACGAATTAGTGAACCATGAGGGGATAAGGGCATAAACCGTATGAAAGAATGAAAAAGCGTTGATCGTTTCTGCGGAAAATCATATTGCAAAAATGAGTCACCATTAAATAAAGCAACTACATGTGAGTGTACTTCGCATGGTGTTAAATGACAAGAGCCTTGTTCACTTTTAGGTCCCACACAATTAGAACCTCCAGATGGTATAGGTCTGGTACAAGAACGAGTCCTAAATCGCTTACCGCCACCACAACTCTGAGAACAACTTCCCCATGTGCTCCATCCTGACCAGCCGCCGTTCAACAAACATTGTTCATTTTCACAAACTTCCAGCTGATCATGTTGGCCTCTACAATGTGTGCCCCATGTTGCAGAAATACGCGTCATTTGGTTCTCCACACAAGATCTCCTTCTACGTCTAACGCCTATACCACAATTTTCTGAGCAAGCAGACCATTTCTCCCAGTTACTCCAAATCCCGCTAGCATTCTGATCTGAATATTTACCATCCATAGCGCATTGATCTCCTTCACACTCTTCGGATTGCAATGGATTTCCTATGCAAACCAAACGTGCATCAGATGGTGGAGGGGTGTCGCACCTCCTGAGTCTCCAGTGGAAACCTTTACCACACAGCGCCCCACAGTTTGACCATGAACCCCACGTTCCCCACTCTCCGATTACAGGGCAGCCTATATTGTGTTTCACACATTGAAGTGAATTCCATATCGTTTCAGCATTTAATTGCCATGCATTATCTTTAGTTAATGCTTTTTTTACTGATTCAAATGAGCATTCTTTTTCTAGACATTGCTTCATCAATGCCGGAACCGCTTCTAATTGGTGCATGGCTTCTGTTCTTATCAAATCACCTTTAATGCATTCACGAAAATCATTAACTGAGCAGTTCTTTATATAACAAGTATCAATTTCTTCATCTGAACCATTGCATGGCGTACCTTCTTTGGAGGTTGGTGGATTATTACATTCTCTGGTTCTTTTGCAATGGCCTACACTATCACATGTTCCGTGGCAATTAGACCAAGGCGACCATGGAGACCAACCTCCGTCAACTGGACATTCCGCTTCTGCTATGACTCCTAATGCACATTCAAGCCTCCAAACAGCTTGTTGTTCTTTATTATGTGGTTTCTTGGTTGCCAATTTTTTAAAAAAAATTATGAGTAGCAATAATACGACAAAATAAATTAACTTATTTAAGTCACTCATTATTAACAGCTCATCGGCTTACACAAAGAGTAATAATAACCATAGACTATTAATACAAAACAAAAGTACTATTATATTTATAATAAATATAATAGTTTCATATTTTTATACCTATTTAAGAAATTACAAGAATTCATACTTGTCAGAGAATTACAAACGTCTAATTTGATAAACCTACAAAACTTTTTAATAAAAACTTAAGAATGAAACCTTTTACATATTATATTTTATAATAATAATCCTCGAACGGTTTTACTTATAGTACGGGATCCGGTTAGAAGATTACTACGTTCATATAGTTTTTAATCTAATTTTAGTACATGAAAAGGGTACCTATCAAAATATGGCTGCAAGTATTTTTAATTAAAATAATATCTAGTTTTTTTTTTTAGGTACTACTTCACATGAATAAATGTAAAGAACTTGGAAAGGTTTGTTTGCAGTAGCGCACTTGGCCGCAACCTCTCCGAAGCCAGATGCAAACAAACATCTACTTTGTTACAGTTATACGTTTATGACGTACACTCGTATTCATTATTTATATATAAAATTAAACCGATTTTTTTCTGAGCACGATGAAATGTGGTGACCTATGTTAAAGTGGCCGCAAACAAGGGTAACTAGTTAAAGATAGATTAAAAGTGAAAGAGAATTAGCGCGCTACATCATTCGTTAAACGAGGGCGGACGCATGCCCATTTATTCTCTCATTCTTGGGGACCATTAAATATTATAATCAAAGAAACTGAGAACATCAAATATTTTTTGTTCAAAGAACTCAAGATTAGATATTATTTTTTTTTTATAGAAGAGGGGGCAAAAGAGCATGCGGCTCACCTGATGTTAAGTGACTACCGCGCCCATGATCAACCGCAACACCAGGGGAATTGCAGGTGCGTTGCCGGCCCTTTAGAAAGGAGTAAGCTTTTTTCTTGAAGGTCCCCAGGTCGTATCGGTCCGGAAAAATCGCCGGTGGTAAACTATTCCACAGAGAGATTATATTCCACGCGGAAGAAAACTCCTTTTAAAACGTACTGTGGTGGACCGCCAAGCATCCAGATGGTGTGGATGGTATCGGGACGTTTGCCGCACAGTGCGTTCACGAAATTTGGCGGCTGGGATTAATCCGAACAGTTCCTCAGAGCACTCTCCATGGTATATGCAAAATAAAATGCAAAGAGATGCAACATCTCTTCGCAGTGCCAGTAAATCGAGCCGATCAGAAAGCACTCGGTCGTCGACGATTCGAGCCGCTCTGCGCTGGATGCGGTCAAGTGGAAGGAGCTGGTACTGGGGAGCTCCAGCCCAGAGATGGGAACAGTATTCCATGTGCGGCCGAACCTGCGCCTTGTAAAGTCGCAGGCGGTGTGCCGGCATGAAATACTGTCCCGCTCTGCTGAGCACGCCAAGCTTTTTTAGAGGCCAATTTGCCCTTCTCTTCCAAGTGACCACGAAACTGCACGTCACTCGATATGTCAATGCAGAGGATTCCGATACTGGCTGAGGCAACAGGGGGAGTGCCTTGAAACTGAGGAGATACGACAAAGGGGTTCTTTTTAGCGGTTAACGCGCAAACTTGTGTCTACTGGGGGTTAAACTGGACTAGATTTAGTCGCCCCCAATCTGAGATTCTGTTCAACAAAGACTCGACTTCAGACACAAGTTTGTCCCGGCACTCGGAGACGTTTTCCCGAGAAATATTGGCTCGGCCGGTGTAAAGAGCATCACCAGTGCTGTCATCTGCATAGCAATTAATGTTACGGGTTTGTTTGCAACATATCATTGATATGCAGAAGAAACAGCGTTGGTGATAGCACGCAGCCTTGTGGAACACCAGCAATAATAGGCTTGCAATCGGAGCTTGCATCGTCTACAACGACCTTGATGCTCCGATCTGCAAGAAAGCTGGTGATCCAATCGCACAATTTCTCGGGAAGCCCATAGGAAGGGAGCTTCGAAAGAAGCGCTTTGTGCCAAACCCGATCGAACGCCTTCGCAATGTCCAAACTAACGGCCAATGCCTCCCCCTTGGACTCTATTGCCTCCACCCATCTATGAGTTAGGTAGACCAGAAGATCACCAGCTGACCGACCACGGCGAAAACCGTATTGGCGGTCACTTATCAGCTGGTGATCCTCAAGGTACCTCATGAGCTAGCAGTTTACAATAGACTCCATTGTTTTGGAGAACAAGGAGGTGATGGCGATAGGCCGGTAGTTAGACGGGTCTGAGCGGTCGCCTTTTTTTAGGGATCGGGTGGACGAAAGCCGTCTTCCATAATTCTACGCCTAGGGAGTAGGAGTACCAGAAAAACGCTTAAAACTCAACTCTGGAGTACACGTCCTCAGCACAATTGGGGGGATTCCGTCAGGCCCACTCGACTTGTGGATGTCCAGGGAGAGGAGTGCTTTTCGAACCGAGCGCTGTGTGAACTGCACTTCCGGCATGGAGCACTCACACCGCGGGATGGTCGGCGGCGTACTCCCCCCGTCATCGAGAGTCGAGTTGGACGCAAAGAAAGAGCCTAGAAGATCGGCTTTCTCCTTTGCGGTATGGGCCAGTGAGTCGTCCTCCCTGTGCAGAGATGGAAGAGATGGCTGACAGAAATTCCCCTGGACAGCCTTGGCGAGAGACCAGAATGCACCGGTTCCAGAAGGAAGGCGAACTAGTTTCTCGCCAATTCTGCCTATGTGTTCTGACTTCGCCTTGGCAACGACTCTTTTGAAGGACCTGCAGGCGGAATTATACTTATTTTTTATAGCGCTGGTGTTTACATCCCGGGACGCTGATGCGTCAGCCCAGGCTCGGTAGCAGGTGCTTATAGCATGATGCTATTTTACAGGAGCGACCAAACCATGGCTCAGATTTGCCTCCAATGGGCACCACAGAGGAAGGAATAAAAAGTTCCATACCCTGAAGTACCACATCAGCGACAGAATCCGCAACAACGTTGGGATCGTCCGGCGAGAAGCAAACTCGCCCCCAAGGGTAGGATGCAAAGAAAGACCGCATCCCATCCCAATCGGTTGACCTATAGTGCCAAATACTGCGGCAGCCTGCAGAATGCAACTGCGATTTCAGCATGAGTGGCACACTCCGGACAAGACAATGGTCCGAGGAGCCTAAAGGGGAAAAAAGCCTTCGACGGAAATCTGATATCCGTCCTGGTGAGAGGTCAGTAGAAGGTCCAACAGGGAAGGTACATGATCCTCCACATCTGGAATCTGCGTAGGCGAAGTAACCAGTTGTGTCAGACCATATGCCAAGGCAAAATCATGAACAGATCTCCCCGCATGATCGGTTAAACGTGAACTAAGCCATTCGGCGTGATGGGCGTTAAAGTCGCCGAGGATCACGATCTCTGCGGAGAGGATCTGCTGTAGCAACAAATCTGTAGCCATTTGGACGTGGTCGAAGAGTCGGTCTGTTTCGGCATTACCGCTATGGGACCTATAGAGGCACCCGTAGACGCGCGGATGGTCGTCGCTGTCTACGCGTAGCCAAAGGATGGACAGGTCCGAACCTTCAAGTCTGCCGAGGCGTCGAGAACAGATGTCCTCTCTGACGTAAACGCAAACTCCAGCCCGAGGCACAAAGGAGTGTTCCAGTATGTACCCCGGGTAGGAGATAGAGAACGAGACATCAGCCGAAGAGGACACCTGCGTCTCGGTCAGGAAGAGCAGAGCCGGCCTCGCCGTCTCGAAATGGTAGTGGACGGCGTTTTGGTTAGAGTGAAGTCCCCTGATATTGCAGAAATTCACGGACAGCGTGGCAGGGGTCGCCTTGGTCTTGTTGCTCCGTTTGCCCCGAGCAGTTGTAGTCTTGAGCGGAATTTTGCCCCCCCCCCAGAATACGCGGGGCAGCCTGAGCACCCACGCTCCGAAGTAGAGAAACATGGTCGTGGATGCTCAGCGAGGGATTCTCCAGGGGTGCTGGTACCCTCCTGGGGTAGTCTATCATTATTTAATTCCGCTACCATGTTGATGGGAGGGGGGGATTTGGGCCTCCGGCCACCTGCACTCACCAGACGAAACGCGGAAGCAGAGCTTCCACTTTACGCCGTTATTCTGTAAGGTCGTGGTACCACCCCGGTTTGAGCCGGCCCATACGTGCAACAGCAAAGCTGCCGCGTGGCTCTACCACTGTTTATAGACATAAACAATCTTAACAAAATAATTTTGTAGAAGGTAAACACAACCCTTTTAAACTAAAAGACTTCGATCAACAATAGATCGAAGCTAATACACAATTTCATTCACTCGGTCGTCGTTCCTGTGTACGAGTATAACTTACTATACTCTTTGTAATTTATTAAACCGCTCGTAACGTTTGAACAGTTTTTTTTATAGAATAAGGGTGACAAACGAGCACACAGTCTACCTGATGGTAAGTGGATGCTGTGGCTCATAGACATCTACATTTATCCTCGATTAAGAATCAAAACGCAGGTCACCCTCTGTCACCCCTGAGGACTAAGACGGAATGCCTCGTAACGAGTAGAAAAGGGTATCCTGATCTTTACACTCACCATACGAAACACAGCAGTATTAAGCTGCTATTTTACGCTGGTATTCTGTGAGAGCGTGGTCTTTCCTTGGTCGAGCCGACCCATTTGTGCTACAACTATAAAAAGTAACATAAAGTAAACCTTCTTCAACTCTACGTGTTAGAGCCACGCTGCAGCTATATTATGGTTGTAGCACGAATGGGTCGGCTCGACCGGGGAATGACCACGCTCTCACAGAATACCAGCGTAATTGCAGCTCCCTTTCGTTGCCAAGGACTCGCGTCGCGAGTTTTTTAAAATTGCACACTGGTGGCCTAGAACTTGATACGCGATTCCTAACTATTTATTGCATTTTCTTCAAAATTACAAACAAAAAAATTGTAAATTATCAGCAACTTTGAATATTGTTTTACGCCATAAAACCGTGGCCCGCGTGTCAGGTAAATATTTAATTTTATTCATAAAAAAAACGACGGGTTGCACTTCGGGAGTGCCGGTAGAAGTGAAAACTTGAATATTAACGTTGTGCATTTTTGATATTTTGGAATGGTTAGGGAATAATTTTGCACGAATTGCTTTATCAGTATAAAAGTACTATCATTTATGTGGTAGAATACAATATTTATTTATTGCGCTATCGTACACAAACATGAAAATTTATATTAGGCACATTCGCGCAAGCGCCCTGCGCCGCCTAAACGAAACAGCAGGCGCAGGCATACATTTTCGCCCCGCCGTAGAAAGAGAGAGGGATACTTCCTCTAATGGTGGTTAATATAGTGCATAGCGCCATATTATAGCGCGCTATCTCTCCATAACGCATAGCGCGTACTATGTAAGTAGTCGCCATGGCGCTATAGCGCTATGACGCTTTGACGCTATTAATATCGAGTGTCAGCAGCAACGCTGTTGGGAGTAGACGTGTGACGCAAATTTAATCTAGCAGCACGCTATTCATCGCGCGCGAACTAATTTAGTGTTAGACGTTGTTTAGTTAGTGTATACTGTATATTTATAAGTGATCAAAGGACACAGTTGTCCGCTACAAAAGAAGCCTAACTAATGTTTTTAAATGTAAATAACATACAATAGTGTTTGTAAATAGTTTATTTTTGTAAATACAATCAATACACTTTTAAGTACACCTTTGATTTATCATTTATATTAAGGTTAAAATAACGTTTACATCAATTATAATAAAAATTATTAATTTTATTTTGTTTTAAAAAGTACATGTCTTAAAAATATTTTTAGGATTATAGAAAGTCGTAAGCCTGTAAAGTATGAAAGAGCGTTCATTGTTTTCTCTTTACCACTTTATTTTATATTTATCTAAAATGCGTACCTATTACGAAATAATGTTCTTATAATATAGCACGCGATCTGTCCAATAAACGACACGTAATGTAGCGTGCTCCGAGATATAGCGTGGTGCTAGACTTAACGCGTTTGCCAGCCTCCTACACACTTTCTTATAAATAGCGCGCTATAACATAGCGTATTTAATAGCGCGCTAGAAGTTTACAGTTTATAGTCTGTAGCGTGCTATTGATTTATAGCCCTATTGAACAACTTTAACTTCCTCTTCTACGCTGCGCTGGCTGTCTCTCTCTCTCTCTCCATCTGTCTTACGAATTTTCGATGAGGGTCACGTGCCCTGACGCGAGTTTAACATTTTTTACTCGTTACAAAAAAGTGTACAACGCCGCTAAAGAAGTTTTCACTTCAAAAAAAATATGAGATGAGGGGTGGGGTGTGACGCCCTGCGCTACCTTAATGGCTCACTGGGCAAGATGCCCAGGGCGCACCTCATTCGTCGTTATGTTCGCGTTGGTAGATGTAAGTCTAGCGGGTGATATTGTTGTATAACTTTCCTTTGGATTTGTTTGCTTATTGTTACCAAAGGGTTATATCAATAAGGTAGTGTTTTTTTCTTTCAATATTTCAAATACTTCTTTCACCTTGTTACAACGTGTGTTTTCCCGTGAAATTTTGACATCTCACTATTTTCCCAAAATATTCGTTGCATTGAGATTCCTTTTCTGGATTCATGTTGCAATGCTGGAATTCCGTCATAGTACTGTAGTAGTAGTAGTAGTAGTATAATTTTTTCGGAGTATTATGAACCACCGACATGCTGAGAATTAGATAGATTGTCTGGTGTATCACAGAAGGTTTCCTGGTATTTTCTTCGGAGTGGTATGATCCATCAACAGACTGAGAATCGGGTAGATCCTCTGGGCGTATTACAGGTCTCCCGGATTTTTTCTTTAGAGTAGTACGATCCATCGACAGGATGAGAATCGGGTAGATTATCTTGCGTATCAGAGGTTTCTTGGCTATCAGTTGACACCCTAGTTTTCTTTGCCTGGATTCATATTCCGTAAACTTATTTCCCGATTCAGAATAAACATTTCGAGTTTCTATAATGGAGGTATTATTATTGACTTTGTGCAGATCTGTAAAATGAATTCGTAAGAAAGTGAAGTTACCGTAAAATAATAAAAATATTGGAATAAACTTTTCGTGATCATTTGGTACCTCTAGTGCACCTGTAAAAACAAGTACCTATATCTTATTATCTATAAATTACGTGTCACATTGTTCGTCCGCGATGGACTCATAAACTACTCAACCGATTTTTATCAAATTTGCACACCGTGTACAGTTTGGTCCAACTTGAGAGATAGGATAATTTTTTTGCCCATGAGTGCTACTACGGGCTACGCCACTGATTGTGGGTACAATCAGTGGCGTAGCCACCTAGGGGCTAGGCGGGCAGTGCCCCGGGGCCCTCGAATCCTTACCAGAAAATCTCGATCGAACTGAACTTTGAAATTTTCTCCCATTTTCAAAATAAATATGATAGATTACAACCCGACTTTAATCATGGCAACTCAGTTGAGAGAAATTCGAAAGTCATACTTAGGGTATTCCTCTAATTTCTTTGTGTGGGTTAGTAGTGTTGTTGTAATTTGACGGATAGCGATATGTGTGTTTTATTATTCATCATTCAGTAGCGGCGATAAAATGTTCGCCGGGGATTCCCCAACGCCGTCTTGTAACGTGTATTAGGTACGGTTCTCCTTCTTTTTATTTTTAACGTCATCAGAGAGTACCTCTACTCGAGCACAATCTAATATAAATATTGCATAAGTAAATTAGAAAACTAAAATTATGGACAACAATAAGAAACCCAGTGGTGCTTATAAACAGCCAAAAACGCCAAGAAAGAGAAGATAGTAAACAAAAATTACCCAAAATTGAAAAAATTTTATTAAGCCTTCTGCAAGTACTTCTGAACAAAACATTTCTATTGATAAAAAAATGTGGGCCACAATTTTTTTTGCGAGTTTAAGGATTTTTAATAGGACATGATAAAGGGTCATCGAAAAGGGCAGAACAACGTCTGCCTGGCAAGCTAGTCATATATAAAAATGATTCTTTAAAACTAAAAACTTAAGAGAAAGAAAAAACAAAAAGAGACTCGTTCCTACAAGTATGCAACGACGTATAGGTACCAAATGATCACGAAGGATTTATTCCAATATATTTATTATTTTGCAGTAAAATAAGGTGCTACCACCATCATGGCGCACACATATTTTGTGTGAAAAATCTACTTTAAGCCAAAAATATATTTTTTTACTTACCCATTTCAAAACAAAATCGGAGTGTTTATTCAAAGTCGTTTTGGTTAGCAACGCAGAAGTTTTATTTTTTAGAACTAGTTTGAAATCTATTTAATAAGTAAAATTCGCTTCTAACACCTTAAAATGGGCAAATATGCATTTAGATGCAAACTCCTCATTTGTACGGCCAGGGACTCACCACGCGAGATGCATCCTTCTCATACGTACGGCCGACGACTCGCCATGCGAGTCTCAGCAAATTATGGGAATAAATAAAAGATGTTTCGTACGTTGTGTGTAGAGATCCAGAGATCCCTTTTTTACTAGAAACGAGGCATTCCATATTAGTCCTCAGGGATGACAACGCATCTGCATTTTGATTCTTAATCGAATGTAGGGCCACAGTACAGCATCCGCTTACCATCAGGTGGACTGTGCTTGTTTAGTCACCCTTATTCTATAAAAAATTCATCCAAGAAACGATTAGTGGAGAAAAGTAGAAGAAAACACTTTAAATGAGTCCATGCACTTTGTCCACCCAGTGGGACATTTGGAGGGAAACAGTGGAATAATCTATTGAACACAGCCTTAGAAAATTTCTATTAGAATCAAAGTTCGCCGGGTATTTGCTTACCGAAAATATCTAAACAAACACTATTTGATCAGGAAAATATGAATCATATTGTTTGAACATTTTCTATCACAAGTTAATAACACACTTAAAGCTTTTGTATTGTGCACAAAATAAGCAATTCCATTTATTAATACAACCAAAAATATAAATAAGCATTTAATTCAGATAGAATATATTATGTAACAATAAACAATTATAGTAACAACAATCCGAAAATATCAAAATAAATTTATTGCAAAATTTTAAAACAAAAGAAGCATTTTAGTATATTAAAACCCAGTTCTGGGGATGATTATATGCAAAGAAAATTGGACAATGTAGTAGTAATGAATATGCACTTCCGTCAATGTTTCCCGATACATAAAGCCATTTATGCAGCCAATCTTTCATCTCTTGATTGCTTAAATTTCTACTGTTTAATCCACGTATCTGGCAAGCATTTCTAAGCGTTTCTGTATTCAGTATTTCTACTCCCCCTTCTCTGATAATCGCTTTGTCCATTTCTAATAACAAGAATGCTCTATATTTTAGCTTCTTTCTCCTAAATATGCTTCGCCGTAACCCATGCATTTTAAGTAAGTATCCCTGAAATGTCATTAAAATGACATTTAAATATATATATTCACAAAAAGTAAGTTATAATGAATAAATGTTTTACTACCATATGAGCATAAGATAAACTGCCTAGGTGATATGGTTCCGTAGTGAATAAATCTTTACATGCCAAGACTTCCATTGGAGTAGGATGGACACCTGAACCTAACAAAGCCAGCACTCTCCTCCACTTTTCCTTTATGTCACTGTCTGGTATAATATCTAGCTTTGATTGGAGTGCCCGGAGAACAGGCCGATTATTTCTTAATCTGTCTTTTAAATCTTGAATTGAAAACTCTGCTCTTTGTTGTATAGACCAAAAGTGTGAGCACAATAATGTTTTTGGCTTTATAAATCTGTAAATAAAACAAAAGTGTGCTGTATACATAAATTGAGATTAAGTGGTGATTCTTGTTCCTAAAATCGAGCTTGAAATTTGAGAAATATATTTAAAAAATTCTGCTCTAAATAGTGTTCGTAACTATGTTTTTCTGGTTTTTATATGTATATACGATATACATTGTAGCCTGGTAGCGTAGTGGTAGCATGGTTTATTAAGCCAATATAGTTAGCTAGACTGTTTTTTTATAGGAAAAGGGTGACAAGCAAGCACAAAGTCCACCTAATGGTAAGTGGTTGCTGTAGCCCATAGACATCTACATCTATCCTCGTTTATGAATCAAAATGAAGATGCGTTGTCAGCCTTGAGGACTAAGATGGAATGCCTCGTTTCCAGTAAAAAGGGTCTCCGGTTTTCTACACTCACCATACGAAACACAGGTAGCCTTAAGCTGCTATTTGATGCTGGTATTCTGTGAGAGCATGGTACTTACCCGGTCGAGCCGACCCATTCATGCTACAACTGCAACAAACTATAGCTGCAGCATGGCTCTACCATGTAAATATATTTAGTCTTTTAGTTAAATTACAACTATGCTTAACACATTTAATACTTGGGCTGATGGGAAATGGACCTTATAGATGATGCAGAAACGAATGCCACAAATACGAAAGTTATTTTTAATACCACTTTGATTTGAATTTTATGCGAAGCTAGCAGTCATTTCACATGATGGCATCAACAATTGAAGTAATTTTACTAATTGTAATAATGAGTTGTGATAATTTTTGTAAAATATTGGTCTTGAAAACACTCTAAGGCATTACATTTAAAACTTATCATAAAACTTACACTATACTTTAAGCATTTTTGCACACTGTAACAATTTTGTTTAAGCTGCGAACAAAGTAAAGTTACACAAGGTAGAATTAATGTTTGTTATGATAAAACAGTAATAATAGGTCTTTGCCTTTATTAATTGCTATTCTGCAGTACTGTCCATGCCAAGAAATAATTTTTGTTTGGCTAAGAATTCTAATTTTTATTTTATTTTAAAAACATGGATTTAGTTTTTCAAATTTTGTCACATCTATTGATTAGTGAAATGTCTTCATCGCATTTGTACCTTTTGTGTCATACATAAAAATTTTTTTTAGGTTTCTAATCTTGATATAATGACCATATATACTATCTGTTCAACATCCTAGAGTAGATATGCTTACCTCAAATTATTGTTTCTAACAATGGACTTCAGTTTACATACCAAGATTAACTAGAACTAAAGGAATTTTGCACATAACATCATCACATTATTGTCTAGTAGTAAGTCCCAGTTTTGAGAAAATGTTAAAATTTTGTGCTTGCTTGACAATATTTAATCATATTTAAGGAGTAAACGATGTTTTAAACAAATCCATGGTTTTTATTGTCACTGAAACCAGTGCATCTACATTTTTAGCCCAGGCCCATAAAAATGTACATCTACATGAAATGACAAATACTAGAAACCAGCCACCGTCAGCCGAAGGACTAGTCATTAATGCAATCCACCTTCTATTGTTCCATGTCAAGAGGTTCTAAACTCCTTTCAAGATTGCCAGAATGTTCTTCAAGAGAAATTTAATCTGTTACCTCCCTTTAACATTACTATCTTTAGCATTACATCAGGCTCATACACTGTGAGGAAGTTCTACGGTTACAGAATGCAGTGGTAAAATAAAACTACCTCCTCATCAACTGTTTGAAGGGTATTAAGAACTCCAGGTTGATCAATCCGATTAGGGATAAATGTTTTACATTTGGTTAGCCTACCAACCTCCTTTTGTATTGTCACTTCTTATAATTTTATTTTTAGTGCTTAAATATTGTCTTTCATTAAAATATGATTTTTCTTACTTACATAAAGTTAAAGTTTCATTGGAGCCGGTGGGGATTGAACCTGAGTTTGTGACTTTACTGTGAGCGCTAACCATCTGAGCTACCATGGCTCTATACTTACATGTTGACTATTACTTTTATGTTGCTGATATTTTAAAAATAGGTAATTGACATTGTAAAAATAGGTAATTGCGGTAAGAATTTTCATACAGTATAGTATAATTATATTGGAATGACACTTACGCAAGAGGAAATATGATGTAGTTTCCAAATGGGATAGCAGATAGTATTAATACAGGTGCTATTCTCCACATATCAGATGGCATTTTTTGAAACAACTCGATTTCCTGGCGGCTCATATTGGAAAAACCACGATCCTTTGTAATTTTTAATCTCAGTGAGATGTAAGTTTTTAAGTCTCTTAAGAAATCCTTAATACCTACACTAAATACTCTGTACATGTGCATTGCGGCGGGAAATCGGTTCTCTATCACTTTTGTATAATTTTTAACATAATCAATGTAGCGGTGAACAATATAAGTTCGAATTTTGTCCTTTTCATTTTTAAATGCTCTTGTGTGTTTTAAGCGTTCGTGTGTTTTATACCTGAAAGTTAAATTACAATTTTTTTATATTTATAGGAAAGAATGCATTGGAAAGCGGTGCCTATTAAAACATGATTATATATGATCGATTTTTTAAATATTCATTTAGCGAGTTATTAGGGTAATTTGGTACCTGTATGCATTGCACTCTGTACTTGCATTAACAATTATTGAAGAAGACCTAGTACATTGTAAAATAAATCTAGACACTGTCACTATTCTATGAATAGACATTTTGAAATAATGACGGATTCTCTGCATCAAGAACTACATACTATTATCTTGATCAATTCGTCTTAATCAAGGTAGCAAGTAACATACTACCACATATTACTCTGCTCTTTTTTATTTTTTATAACATTATATTTTGTAAAGTAGTAATTATAAAGTGTAGAGCATAGATAAATAAATGTGTAGCAAGCTAGTGTAGAGTGGTAGAGTCATAGACATAGATAAATAAATATGTAGCAAGCTAAGTCATAGATTACTGACTATGTACTAGAGAGGTAGAGTGGTAGAGCAGGTAGAGAGAGTTAAGGAATACAGACCTATAAAAAAGTGTCCGTAGGAAAGCGTTAAATAAGGGTGGCGCAACTGTAGCTACAGTCAAAATTTTAAAGAACTTTTTACAATTTTTTTATTGCTTTCAATATTTTTATTTTCAAAACCATTCTCAACGTATTTTAGGGCGATTTATCATACTCTTATTTACGGCTTATGTTTAACTTACCACCAGATATAGTAACATATAACAGACAAAAATAGTAAATATAACCTATCTAACTTATTTAAGCAAAATGACTCCAAATAAATAATTGTTAACCCAAAAATAGTTAATGAACACCAAATTATTAACGACATTTCAATATAAAATGACATGCAAAAAAATAACATCTCGTTATCCGATTAAAGTAAATTACCCTCGGCAAAAAAAAAATTTCCAAACATAGTAAATAAGCTTTTAAACTTTTTTCTCTCCAAATTGTCTCCACTACCAAACAAAATTTTTTTAAGCGTTACGTTTATTCAACCAAATGCTATGCCTAAGATAAAAAATAAAACTTACAATTTCAATAATCCTTTTTTTGTAATTATTTATCGGCTAATATTAAATATATATTTAATATATTATATATTATTTATTATATATGTCATATATTAATTAAATATATATCTAATTAAATATTATATCGGCTCGGCTTTTTAATATTATATAGCTCGGGCGAGCGCGGCGCTTGCGGTGCAGTTGGAAGGGATTGCAAGCCAGATACATAACTTATTATAGCATCATAATAATTTATTTGGTAATAAGCTTACATTTTATGGCAATCACAGTGGTTTATTTAGGCAGAAATAGCGCACTAATTTGCTCGCTAAGATTTGGTGATCATTTACTACATTTGGTGTTCGAATACAATTTGAAGTGCGGTTGTAACTAAAATTTTGTAATTTTTAGTCACAACTTTGTTGTAATTTTAGGCTTTATTTTTCTGGTGTCAAGTATATATGTATTTTTGGTAAAAGAACTAAGGGTATCAAAGCATTTTATGGTGGTCATTATATTTAACTCCCATATTTAATGCTTACAGATGGACACATTTTCAACTATTCTCCTATGGGAGATTGTCCTCCTTACCTCTATATTCCACAGTAGTAAGCAATCATTGACTTTGACGGAAGTTTTGGTGGGGACTTGGCCGAAGACGGACTGTCGCTCCCGTTTTGTCGCTTGAATAATGGTTTGAAGTGGATTTTAATTCGTAAAAGTGATGTGATTTTGTGAATTAAGTATCTGCGCGTGTGAACTATTAGAGAAAACGACGAAACAAGTGCTTTGATATTGATATAAACCTCAAGTTAATTTGATCGCTTGGGCGCCTTATGAACTTGAGTGGCGAGTTGAGCTGTCGTCGAAATCTCCCAAAAACTTCGCAATGTGATGCATCGCATATTGTGAAGAAAAAATATATAAAATCAAGATTCTGAAAGAAATGATAGGCTCAGAAAGGCTACCCAGAGGTACCCAGAGCCGTAAAGCCGGTTTAATAAAAAAATTGACTTTGACATTTTTCGGGTATGTCAACCGACTACACAAAGGCATCAAATATATACAGCCTATTCTAAAATGTAGTAATAAATAACAAAATTAATATGCCTTAAAAAAATTATCTGCAAACATACACTTTGGACCAAAGAGATTTAAATATATATCTACTATAGAGCGGACATTAGGAACATTTGCATACAAAAACTGTGAGCACGCGCGTGTGTTAAGCCCTCTAGCGAAAAATAGCAATAATATGATGAATATTTATTCGGAAAACATTGAAACATTTTAGCCATTTCCCATTAGGTGACGCTTTTAAATATAAGGTAAAATCGGTTTTAGGCACGTCTTTAATTACTACAGTTCGGCCGTTCAGAGAATGCGTTCCTGACACCTATCAGTTAGTCACGACTAGTGATGGGCACAACATAACACTGAGTTCGTTACCGTTCCTCCAAAATGAACCGCCGCGTTATTTTTAAGATTATTTTCGTTTTAAATTGGCGGAATCATTTAAAATTTATATTTTAGTAATTTAAGTGGAAACCAAAAAAAGGTAATAATATAATAAAATTGTTTTATTTATTCTTTGTTACAAAGTTACAATCTGTATTTCTATGCAATAATACATTGAATTGAATGTGCATACAGAATATTAATCAGACTCCGATTCGCTTGAGGAGGTGGTGTCTTCATCATCATCTTCGCCTACATGTATATTTATATTATTATCAATAACAGAATCAATCCTGATATCTCGGTCAAAATGTTCCACAATCAGGTTTTTAGTCTTCTCAACAACCTTTGCCCAGTCATCTCTTGTGACTTTCCCGCAGGCTTCTTTTAATAGGGTCATCATCTTTTTCGTGCTGAATGGCGGGGAAGTATTGTAGCGGGCCGCGTAATCCTTTTATTTGAGCCCAGATTAGCTCAATCGCGTTATATTGGCAATGATACGGTGGAATTCTTAGAACGCGATGACCGTACTCCAGAGCCAATTCATCCCCCCCGAACGGGTTCCCGCCTTGTCGTGGCGGGGGGGCTTAGTAGCCGTGGCTTGGTCTCCCACGGTGAACAAAGAGGAACCCACGTGGCTGGCCCGAGGTGAAGGGCCGGCCTGAGGTGGCCGCTCCGAGTGGGCTTGGGGAGCCCACTTCGGATGTGTGCTGGTGGACTGCAGCGAGTGGGGACTCGCGCACCCTCTACCGCTGCAGTCGAGGTGGAGTCGCGGAGGAAGAGGAGTGTTGGTATGGCGATGCGCCACTCGCCCTATCCTTCGCGACTCAAACGGGGCCGCACCGTTGATGCGGTGGTGGTGGGGCTGCGGGGGGAGAGGATTGTCGGTATTGCGAGGCGCCGCTCTCCCTACCCTCCGCAGCCGAATCTTGGTTGGCGGCGGAGCCATAGACCAGATCCGCCGCTGGGGTCGGGAAGGCTAGTACTTCTAAGTGCTCGTTTTTCCTGGCCCCATGGCCTTTGTGCATCGGACGCGGGGGCGTCTGTTGCACAGACGTAGTTGGAGGCCGTGGAGGAAGGCGCGCCATGTGTTCTGGTGCGCCTTACCTGGGAAGGAGAACGGGGAGGAATTTTCCTCTCCCGAGGAGGTGCTGCCATGGGGCGGCAAGCGCTAGTAGGGCCGCGGATGTGTGCGAAAGCGTTCCCGTAGCCCTGCCAATATGCGACAAAGGTGGAACACCATGGGGTTTTAGTCGGTGCGAGTCCGACATAACCCGTCCTTGCCCCCGCGAGGCGGGTATGCGTAGGCATTTCCACATGCAAAAAAAAAAAAAAAAAAAAGAGCCAATTCATCGAATTCGTATCGCACATTTGCCGCTTTATTTTCTTAAACTAATTTAATTAGCTCTGGTTTTAGCATCTGCATATTTGTGTCAATGCCTTTTGTTTGTAACCAAGCCACCATTTCTTCTTTTTTATTAGCTTGGGTAGGTGGTTTCTGTATTTGAACCGAGTGATAGGAGGCATTACCCATGAATATTACAGAAGGCTCTGGTAGGCTGGGCAAAAGCACGTTCTGGAACCACTCTTTAAATGTAGTGGCATTCATTTCCTCACAAAATGGCGGCCCATAACGCTATTTGGGGTTACCATTTTCAACCTAAATGTAAAAATGCTACTTTCTTTCGCGCGTTCGGTTTGGTCGTAGTTTTATTTTTATATTCAATAAAAGTTATCTTATAGTCCATTATTTTCAAATTCTTTAAAAGAAAAACAAAACGTATTATTTTATAAAGTATAACTGTATAAGAACAGATTACGATACTGTTATTGCCTGTTATTGTTAGCACAGCACTATAAATATAAAGCGCTGTCATAACCTTATGATAGCGCAGTATAGATTTAGAAAAATATTGTTTACCAAGTTATTTGCCACTCAGTTTGGCACAAAATTATAACATTCATTGATTATTATTGATATAATAATGTTATTTTAATACTCATCAATTGTTAAAACGGTAAACAACCAGCAAAAATATTTTTATCGTAACTGCAACGCCATTACAAAGTTACGTCGTCAGTTCAATCGCGACGTGTCAGGAACGCATTCTCTGAACGGCCGAACTATAACATATTTGTAAATAAATAGTAACCTTACTGGATAACAGAGGGCACTTATTACAATAATTTTTCTTTCTTCTAGAACAATCTACCAGAAGGAACAAAATTTATAGATTATTTGTAAATATACATTATTTTTAGGATAATAAACCGAAATCATTTTCATTTTCTGCTCCATATCGTGAATTACTTTACCTTAATGCTCAACCGGGCATATTTTATTTAAAAAAATATTTTAAATTTATGAAACAAATGCGTCTTGACCTTTCGATGATGTCATTTAGACTAAATGACAAAAATCGAAGATATATCCTATAGGACAAAAGTTACACACGACAATTTTGTTGCTGATGTCCGGTCTATTACTACTACATACATAAATGTTGAACATACTGGCGTATAGACAACCTGATAGCCCAAAAACGCGTGACCAATTTTTATTTGTCATTGTGTTATTTGCGTTCGCTAACGATGTACATTTAACTTACAAGAACTATCGAAAAGTGATTGTTAAGAAAGCGGTAAAAAGATTAAATAACTAGTTAAGAGCACGATACTGAATTCCTTCAAAAATTTACTGAATTTGTAACATGATTAAAAAAAATTATGTAACATGTTCCCGAAAATAAGCAGCACCTACCTACCTGCGTTTTATTGGATTTTAATTCAGAATGTACAAAATCCCAATAATCTCTGTAGAAGTGAGTCTACCGAATAAACTTAAACAATTTTCCCCAAGAATCAGATCGGAAAATTATATTTTCGAGGTATGACCTATAGAAAAAAATATTTACTGACATGGACAGTTTCCTCGGAATTTCTTTTTAACATAATATTAAACGAATATAAATAGTAAAACAGGGACACGGAGTACATTATGGCTGCTTTATTTTTCATATTTTAAGTATTACTTTTTAAAATAACATACATTTAATAATCATTAACTTAATACATTATAGAAGTTTATTTTAACATTCGACTTAAATATGAATGTAAACTTAATAATTTAAGTAAGGAAAATTTTAGAAATCAGTTAAATAAGATTGCTCTGTTTAAAGGCCAATCTGTAACAATAAAAAATATGTTTATGAGGCTACTCTCTCTTTCATCTGTTCCTAAAAAATATAAAGTAATAATAAACTTATTATGGTTTTAGTTGCATAAATTTAAAAACATAATGATCTTAACAGACTAAACAAATACGCAGGAGATATTAAAGTGCACCAAGTGCCATTACTTAACCACGAGCTTCTATTCTCTACGACTAACGCTGTAGGCACAAGCTATTAAGATTTCGGCACACTGTCGTCGGCCATCAAGCATAAATCGGGCATCGAGCGTTGTGGGTATCTAAGTTTTTTTTTGCGCCCGAAGCAAATTAAAGGCTACCCTATACGTAGGGAGGCGGAAAATGCATTACGCATACCACGATAGCCGGTTTATCGTGGTTATGAGGGACTCACATCCTACCGGGGAACCTAAGTGATACCCTCTAAAAACCGCCTTTAGGGACAGGCAACCGGCTGATTAAGCTTTATTGTGCCTTATCGTGAGCGACCCTCTTTTGGGAAAAGAGGTCGCAGGCGGCTACGAGCCGCTGAGGGAGTGCCTACAAAGGCAAATTAATTGTGAATAATAATTTAATTTAATTAGAGTTGGCCTGAGCCGCTAGGAGGCAGTTCAGATCGTTTGATAGTTTATTAGGCGGGTCCGAGTGAGAGTTTCTCGGCCTGCGGACTCGATAGCGAGAGGGGGGTGGGGCTGCATAAGTAGCTGCCTCACGAATTAAATGATTTGAGTGCGACTCTGAGGCTTTGAAGAAGTTCTCAGAGAGTTTTTTGAGAAATTGTTGAATTGTGGGGAGCTCTAGGTCCCGATGAAGGTCGGCATTACGGACGTACCAAGGTGCGTTCGCAGCTCGACGACAGAAAAGGTTTTGAACTATTTGGAGTTCATTAATAATTTTAGGGTCGGCGTGGGCAAAAACGGGGCCCACGTAGGACATTACTGGTCGTATACAGACCTTATATAGGATACGGTTGTTTCTAAGGGACATTTTACTGTGTCGGCCCAACATACTGTTGAGCCTACTCAGGTAAAAACGTGCGTGACGGGTTACTCTTTTGACGTGGGGCCTGAAAGTGAGCCTTGTGTCTAGAGTGACACCTAAATATTTGGCAGTCGTATGCCAGGGGACAGGGGTTCCTAGCATACGTATTGGTGGAGTGTTTTTGAGACGGCGTCGTTTATAATCGAAGTGAACGGCGGAGCTCTTCTCCGGGTTCACATCGATGCGCCATTTTTTCAACCAAGCTCCTAGGTCGTCAACTGACTTTTGAATCTTGTTCCGTATGAAAGGTAGTGAGATACCTTTGCAGTAGATAGCAGTGTCGTCTGCGAAGAGGGAGAGCTGAACACCTTTCGACGGGATGGGAATGTCGTTGGTGAACAGGATGTACAGCAGAGGAGCAAGTACTGAGCGATGAGAGACACCAGCTTTGATAGTGCGCTGTGAAGATAGCGTGCCTTCGTGTCTAAAACGAAAGGTACGATGCTTTAAGTAAGAGGCCACGAGACGTACTAGACGATCGGGGAGACCAATTTTGTACAGCTTGTAGATAAGGCCTGTATGCCAGACTCTATCGAAGGCTTTAGCTATGTCGAAAAAGACCGCGATGGTCTTATGACGACGAGGATAAAAACCGCTGAGGATATATTCCACAATACGGTGAACTTGTTGGGGACATGAGTGTTGCGCTCGGAAACCGAATTGATGGGGAATGATAAGAGGGTCACCGTCTGTGGGAAACAGATAGCGCCTCATACGAGTTTGGATGACTCTTTCGAAGAGCTTGCCCATTGTCTTGAGGAGGCTAATGGGGCGATGACTGGAGGGGAGGTTGAGAGGCTTGCCTGGCTTGGGAATACCAATCACAGTTGCCTCTTTAGTGGGAAAGTAACAAAGGTTGAAGCAGGCGTTGAAGATAGTAGATAAAAAAGGTTAACACCTGCTCAGGAAAGTGTTTTAGGGCTTGGAGGCGGAGCCTTTTTAGGTTTAAGTCCTTTGATGAGGGATGAAATCTCATCATTGGACACAGAGATAGGTTCGGAGGCTGTAGGGGGTGAGTTCCGACGGCAGACCTCATCCTTCACTGCCTGGACGTGTGAGGGGTCGACGGGTTGAGAGCTAGGAGAGCATTGTGCGGCAATGCTATCTGCAAAGCACTCAGCCTTTTCCTCGTCCTCGAAGGCAACCGTACCGTCGGGACGGGAGAGAGGGGGAGTGTGGGTGATAGCGTCTATGCGGAGGGCTCTAGCCATCTGATAGTACGCTGTATGAGATGGAGAGATATTCTCCATGAGTTTACTCTTTTCGAAGTCTCGAAATTCAGAGAGGCGGAAACGGAGTTCTCGTTGAAGACGATTGGCCGTGCGCCTATATTCGGGGGTGGGATATTTTGCTGCTCTCCGGAAAGCATCTTTTTTGGCTTTTAATAGGTTGCTAATATGTAGGGGAAGCCCACTATTGTTAGCAACCGGGACGACCCTTTCGTTCTCCTTAAGGGAGGATTTAATAAGGGTGGAGAGTGAATCGACCGCGGTGTCGATTTTTTCGGGACTGTCTAAGTCCGACGGTAGGGAGATGGTAGAGTCCTGTGAGTCCAGAGCTTTAGCTAGGGACTCCTTGAATCCCTTCCAATTAGTGAAGGTTTTCGTGTGTGTTGGGGGAGGTGGCTGATGGCCAAGAATGAGGGAGACCGGTCGGTGATCGGATCCTAGATCGTCTAGTGTCTCGATTGCTCTGAGGTTGAGAGAAACTCCTTGGAGTAACGCAAAATCTAGTACATCGGGGGGCGTGATCGGTGTTATCGGGAAAGTGAGTAACACCGAGGGGACTATGGACGGTAATATCAAGAGACTGCGTGATATCGAGCAGTATCTTGCCACTAGGGGACGTAGGTACGGCATGTCCATTCAGTATGCTTGGAGTTAAAATCTCCAAACATAATGACTGAATTGCCTAAAGATAAAATAGCCTCAAAATCTTTTTTGAGGGGATGGGTTCCTGAAGGGATGTAACAGGAGGCTATGAGGATGGACTGATGTCCAGTCATAGCTAGCCTGCATACCGTGGCTTCCATGTTGGTAAGCTGCGGAGTAGAAATGGGCGAGCAGTGAAGTGTCTTCTTGTAATAGATGGCCGTTCCGCCGCCTCGGCGGTCGGGTCTGTCATTACGAAGAAGAGAGAAGTTTTTAATAGAAAGGCCTTTAGTGTCCTTAGTTTTGAGATTAGTTTCCTGTAGGAGGAGGAAATCGGCTTCACGATTCCGAAGAAAGAGCTTAAGCTCTGGGAGGTTATTTCGCAAACCGCGAATATTAAAGGATACAAGCGATAAACCCTTTGGTTTGATACGACCGTGAGACTTTGGTAGAACAAACTTTTCTGTCATTGAAGTTAAGTTAATTAAGTTAACTGGGTATCTAAGTAATACTATTGAGTTTATATAGCCTGGCACACTGAACCGCGCGTCTCATGCGCGCGCGTCTAGCGGAGCTTCAGGAACAATTCTAAATATCTATACCTAACTACGCCAAATTTTAACATTGTAACTTGGGAATATAATTCAAAGCTCCGCTCAACCCCTTGGGGAAAATAGCGTGATACATTCTTAAATACTGAAGTAGTGTGACCCATGAGGTGCGGATGGTTAAGTAAGGTTATTACATTCTCTCGGTTTATAAATAAATACGTAGTTGGGTTCATAATGGCTTAATTAGTTTTATAACGTTCACTGGTCACGCATGATAAATGAAACGTTACAAATAATCCGAATGCACAGTTTATTCACTTAAATAGTAACAGTATAGGCAATATTTGACACGTAAGTACATAAACGGCGTCTCGCGAACGCAGCGCGAGCGCGGGATCAAACAATAATACACATATGTATAGCTCAGAGCTAGTCGGCTAGCATACTGCTTGTATCGGCAGTCAAAGGTTCGGACGAGTGGCGCGATCCCGTGGCGCAGGTGGGGCACCGTACGAGAGGGGATAGAGAGACATCGGGTGACATAGGTAAGTATCGGCGCGCTACATACTCCCCCCTTTTGACCAAGAGGGAACATCACGAATGGTCAAACTATTAGTTAGCGCCTAGCTGCGATCCTTACGCGGACGACCCCTACGACGCTTAGGAGCAACCGGCTCCGGACATTCTTCACCACCCCTGTCATGGTATTTACGCAGATCCGACACATGATACTTACCAACGCCTTCACCAGTCTTCTGCGAAGTTAGAAGGTAGGTAGTTGGACTGACCTGTTTGGAGATCACATACGGACCATCCTGCTTCGGGATGAATTTAGAAGTAACACCCTTAGCAGCATTACTCAGGACATGTGTCTTCATGAGTACGAGATCACCTTCTTGTAACGGATCCGAACCACGGCGATCGGAATCGGCTTGGAGCTTACGAAGATCCTGTTGATGTTCAATGTTCTCCTTAGCTTCCGAGAGAGAGTCAGCAAGCTTCAAGAGGTAAGGCGTAATCTGAGGGACAAAGTTTTCAGACTCGGTGACCGCTCGTAGATCAGCCTGAACCGACAAAGGAGACCGGAGCTCACGTCCAAATGTCAAGAAAGCCGGAGTGGTACCCGTAGAAACGGTGACTGAGCTATTAAGAGCAAATCGGACGAAAGGCAATATCTCAGACCATTGCTTATGGTTACCCTCCACGAGAATGGCGAGGTGAGATTTGAGGTCCCGATTCTTCCGTTCCACAGGATTCGCTTCTGGGTGATACAAAGGCACCAGGCTCTGTTTTACGCCTAGGACAAACAGAGCCTTCTGCATAACATCAGCCACAAACTGGACACCGTTATCGGAGATCATCCGCCTAGGAAGTCCATACCTCATAAAGATTTCACCAACAAGAGTTTTCGCACAGTTTTCGGCTGTGGCCTCGGTTAGAGCAAACAGTTCGACCCACTTACTAGCAGTGTCCTCCACTATCAAAATCCACCTTTCACCCTGAGGTCCTTTGGGTAACGGTCCAAAGAGATCGACGGCGATGACCTCGAATCGTTGAGCCGGTACCGGAGTCTGGAGTAAGCCGGGCGGTTTCAAGTTGGAAGACTTATACCGCTGACACTCAGTGCAGGTCTTCAGGTAATCGGTGATATAGCGTCTCATACCAGGGAAATAGAACTGCTGGGATATACGATGCAAAGTCCGTTGAATACCTCCATGAGCGGCGGTTGGCGAGTCATGACACTCAAACATAACTTTGCCCCGCAAACTCTCAGGTACTACCAGCTGAGGCTCCTCAGTATCGGTGTTGTCCACGTACCGGTACAATACACCTTGGTTTATCAGGTACCCCCTCTCCGACCACCGATGAACTGACAGCTCATCAGAACTTTCCAAGTCCTTAAGGATTTTGGCTACTTCTGGATCAGCCAGCTGGGCTTCACGGGTTGATGTAGCATCCCAACGTGGAACATCCACAGACACGGGGCAGACACCACATTCCGTCAAAGTGCTATCGATGACTGGACGGCTGAGTGCGTCAGCTAGCACGTTAACCTTCCCAGGGGTGTATTCCATTTGGAGACCAAATGATTGTAGCTTTAAAGCCCAACGAACAAGCCTACCACTAGGCGATTTGACAGAAAAAAGCCACTTCAGGGGTTGATGATCACTTCTGACCACTACCTGGTGACCATCAATATAGCCACGGAATCTTTCCACGGCCCACACAACTGCTAGCGCCTCCCGCTCCGTAGTGGTATAATTTTTCTCGGCTGATGTGAGGAGACGGCTCGCGTACTCGATTGGGTGTTCATCCTGTGGAGACTCCCCCCTGGAGTAAAGCTGCACCTAGGGCAAAATCGCTGGCATCCGTCCTAAGGATAAATGGCTTCGAGTAGTCTGGCTGAACAAGAATGGGTGGTGAAGCCAGAAGGGACTTAAGATGTACGAAGGCTTTGGCCTGATCATCTCCCCATTGCCAGATCTGTGACTTTTTGGTAAGGCGCGTAAGCGGTTCAGCTACCTTCGCAAACTCTGGTATGAACTTCCTAAACCAAGAGCAAGTTTGCAGGAAGGTACGAAGTTGCTGGAGATTAGTCGGTTCTCTCATCTCTAGGACAGCACGCACCTTATCTTCGTCTGGAGATATACCGTCGTTGGATATTACGTGACCTAGGTATTTGAGCCGGTCCCTAGCGAACACGCATTTTTCACGGTTGGCTCTTAACTTGAACATCCGAAGACGCTCAAATACCGCACGTAAATCAGACAAATGGGACTCAAAGTCCTCTGAAATTACTAATAGGTCATCAAGATAACCTAGAATATGCCTACCACCAAGTGAAGGTCCTGACCGGAAGCGATCTATGAGACGCTGGAACGTTGCCGGAGACCCCTTCAGGCCGAACGGCATACGCGTGAAGCGGTAGGTCCCAAAAGGTGTAACGAAGGCCGTTTTATCCCTATCCGCCGTACTGACCTGCCAGTACCCACTACGGAGGTCTAGCGAGCTCATCACACAGCCCTTCTTGGTCGACTGTAACAGCTCGTCGATACGCGGCATGGGGTATGCATCTGTCTTGGTAACCGCATTTAGCTTGCGATAGTCTACACAAAACCTATAGGTACCATTAGACTTCGGTACCAGGACGCATGGTGCGGCCCAGGCGGATTCGCACTCCTCAATCACACCATCAGCCAGCATCTTGTCTAACTCGGCGCGCATGATTTCCTTCTTCGCAGGCGTGACCCGATACGGGGGCACAGCAATCGGCGGGTGGTCACCGGTATCTATATGGTGTTCGGCGAATGGTGTCGGTTCTCCGACAACATCAAAAACGTCAGAATACTCACCTAATAGATTCGCCAGTCTAGACCTCTCCGACTCCGATAGCACGGTGGCCTCGTCCTCTCGCAACACGTTCAATGCGGCGGCGCACTCAACAGGTTCGCGACGAGTCTCCCATGACAAGGCGTGAAATGTCCGGGGCTGATCAACTGTACGCCAATTCCATTTATCAAAATCAATAATCATTCTAGCCTTTGTTATAAAGTCAATACCTAACAAAGTATCGTTATTGACGGCATTCGGTAAAATAATGAACTCGATAGGTATACTTAAGGAAGCAAGTTGAACATTGACCTCCGTGAGTAGCACCTCCCTATTCCTAATAGTACCGTCCGCAAGCTTTACCGACATCATTTCGGTACGAAAATTTAAACCGATACGTTTCATTAACGCATAAAGTGAACAACTCGCAACACTACGACGCGCGGCGGTATCTAACAACGCGGTACCCGAGTATCCCCCTATACTCACTCGTACGATAGGCCGACCTTGCTCCTTACAATCGGATTTCGAATTCGAGATGCAATTATTAACAAAGATGGACGAAAATACATTTTCAACTTTAATGTCATCATTAGAAGGTATACTTTGTAAACATTTAGGGCAATTTACTCTAATATGACCTTTCTCGCCACAATTATAACAAACAATACCTGAGTTAGAAGAATGAGATCTTTTACTTAACTTATCACAGGAGTCACGGACGTGTCCTCGCGTTTTGCAGTAAACACAGAATAGCTTTCTCTCACCATCACTATTTTTGCTCACACAATGATCACTACGCGGCACAGGCACACGGTCGCGTGATGACTGCGAAGCGGAGTCGGGGGGCGCGCAGTTGCGGCGCCGTCGAACTCGAACCCGAAGTACTATGTTGAAGTCCCTCGCCATGCCTGCGGCTAGGTCTCGCGGGCACACTCAGCGGCGACGCCAGCGGTTGTGGCGGCGCGAGCGGTGGCAGCGCAGCGTTCTCCGTCAGCGACTCTTCTATAGCTCGAGATCTTTCAATGAGAGATTCGATGTCATTCACAGTATCTCTCGACAATCGTTTTCTGATTCTCTTATGTAGAAGCCCATAAATCATATCTAATCTCGCTTCCTCTGGTAATTCATAGGGTAGTTTCGCTAACAAAGCCCTTATCCTTACGACGAAAATATCGGCACGCTCCGATCCTTGTTCGGCGGCAAAAACGTCTCGGTACAACTTATATGCAGGTCGTGGAACTCCGTACATCGAGCGCAAGCGTTTCACAGCATCCGACCACGAGTGTATTTCGTTTCGGATTCCACGCCACCACACTGCAGCATCTCCTTGAAGTAACATAGGGATACCGCGAAGTGCCATCTCATCACTAACTGATGCACAATCCTTATACATTTCCACCGCGTCAATGAATGCTTCCACTGCTTCCGGGTGTTGAGATGAACCGTCGAACCGTGTAGTGCATTTTACGAATGTTCCTGGGATAGATGACGACCGCGGTGACGTGACAGTGGCCGCGCCGGCAGCGCTTGAATCGACATTCGGCGGCGCCCCTAAGTGCGATGTCAGAAGAGACTGGACGAGCTTCTGGTTTGCCTCGGCTTGTGCCGCAGAGAAGGCGGCCAGAAGCGACGAAAGCTGGTTCTCGGACATAAGCACAGGTGCCGCAGGTGTCGGGTTTACAGGTGTCGGCTTCACCGGTTCCTCATCCGAACTGGAGTCATTATTACGCGGTTTTCGCGGTGGCATTATGACTGTGTCCTTGTAGTTCACGTCTCAATATCAAGGAAAAACGCGTGGGTACACTAGGCATACACTCGCGTACGTACTTGTGCACTAGAAACTTCGAGAGCCACGGTAGGTTCGTTCGTGGCCCACCGTTGGGAATACGAGCCCCGCCAATATAACGTTCACTGGTCACGCATGATAAATGAAACGTTACAAATAATCCGAATGCACAGTTTATTCACTTAAATAGTAACAGTATAGGCAATATTTGACACGTAAGTACATAAACGGCGTCTCGCGAACGCAGCGCGAGCGCGGGATCAAACAATAATACACATATGTATAGCTCAGAGCTAGTCGGCTAGCATACTGCTTGTATCGGCAGTCAAAGGTTCGGACGAGTGGCGCGATCCCGTGGCGCAGGTGGGGCACCGTACGAGAGGGGATAGAGAGACATCGGGTGACATAGGTAAGTATCGGCGCGCTACAGTTTTATAATGTATAAAAATCTATCTCTATTTTTATCAAAAGTTTTTGAAGTGAAATTTTTGAAGTCTTATTATAACAATATACTTACTAGTACAAATAATGTAGAAATGGCTCTTTTTAATGAAACTGTTTTATTTTACTTTTTCTTTTATACTTCTAATTTTTAGTTCTTTGGATTTTAACCAACCCGCCCAATAAACTTAACTATTTTTTTTCTAATTATAGAATCCGGAGGGAATCTGTTTGACAAACGGAAAAATAAAGTTACATTTTAGAACGCTAGCCGAGCATTTTCATTCCGTTGTGTGGGTATAAACAAAAATAAGAATAAATCTATCTATAAATTATAAACATCAAAGAGTATAATAAACATTCAACACAAAATATCGACATTAATTTTGACATATAGAGTCAGTCCCTAACGTACATGTAAAATATTTTGTATTAAAATGTATTTACCAAATTAAAAACATTCTATATTTTAAACAGTATAATATACAATACACATACATTTTAACCATAAATAGACGCGTCTTATTATTGATGACGTCTTGAGAATTTACTAGTGAAATGTGCAATTATCAAGATTATAACAACAAGGTTAGTCACGGAACATGTAACCGTTTTGGAAATGTATGAATTACAAAAATTAACATATAATAATCTAAAAAATTCCAAAATATCTAGGAGGCCATTCCTATATTGCCGACTTGTGTTGATCTTTCATTCAAAATCGGTTACAAAGTCTTGAGATTTGCTATCCTTTTCTATTTAACTATATTGCCATACGGAATTTTCTTCTACCTTGCACACTATGTCCGTCTATTACTATCCAAGTCTACGTGTACAAATTACACAAAAATGTCAGCTTTTGATTCTAACTTTACGTACAGCCCATATTATACTATAACTTTTTGTTCTGATACCAGTTAGCTGGAACAAGATTTGCAAAAATTATTACCTTTTTTCTTATTATTGACACAAACTCGTGCTTGTGATCTCTTTTTTGATGAGAATTATTTAAGTTTCCGTAAAAGTTTAAATTAAAGAGCACAAAGAAGGAAAAAATGCTAAAGCTAAAAATGTAAATGTTATCTTTTGATCGTAACGTCCTCAATTGTTAGTAGGTTATATTTTAACCGTTCTCTGAGTCAATATCTTTTTGAGCATAGGTCATAATGCTGTGAATAGATTTGTCGAAATAGAAAAGACATGTGTCGTTGGCATATGTTAGGTGCCCTGTTATTTTTATTATTTATATTATTTATATAAATTAAAAAAGTAATGGACTTATAATTGGGCTTTTAGGACAGCCGTACGATTTGTTTTTAATCGAACTAGTAAAATTATCCATTTGAGTATTTAACGATCAACTGCTGAGACGTGTTCATTCTCTCAATGAAAAGATAGAAAAATAAATGAAAAAGTTGTATTAACTGAAAATAGGCGAAGTCATGGAGAGTTATTTAAACTGAATTAGAAGTGTGTGCCACCAACGCTACATTTTAATCAGATAACAAATTCCAATTTACCACAAGTTTATCAGGAGATGATGGTGCATCAAAATAAAGAACATGTAAGATAGTTGATAGATAAAGAGTTCGGCATTAAAGTGACTTTCGAAAAAGAACTTTGCGAACGATGCATATATTATGGTAAAGTTCACCGTAAAAGTTTTGGGACAAGATCAAGAGCATCAAAGGCAGGTGAAATTCGTACCGATGTCAATGGGCCCAAACCGTTTTCATTTTAGAAATACAGATATTTTGTTTTATTTAAAGACGATTATACCAGTTATCATTCTGAAAGAGAAATTATAAGTAGTCTCATTTCTTAATAATACGGCAGCTGACATAATTGTGTCTAGACATAAAATAGGAGAAATTTTCTTGATAGTGGGGGAGAACTTGATAACCAGCGTGCCTAGTGCGAGTTTTTTTTACGTCAAACTATATTATAAAGTTAACTGTAATTTAAATCGAATAATAACAGCGCTATCTAGTGATACAATAATGACTCAACTCAATTAATGAATGCGAGTTCGTCGATATCGACCGTTATATTCCGTAATATTCGATATAGACCGATAGTTCGCGACATACTATTCGAATTATTCGAATATTACGAATTTTTCGAATATTACGAATTTTTCGAATGTTTTCTACTTAAGAAACAACATGTCATTTAACTTACATATAGCACATACTTCGTGGATGTTTTATAGCACATTGACACTTAGGTAGAGTTTCAAAAGAAAAATAAGACAAATAACCTTTGATTATATACCTGTCATATAATCAAAGCGAACAACTTTTTTTTAAATATTTATTGGCATAAATCACTAACTATCAGACGTAACAAAAATAATAACAAATATGTTTCTCTTGTATGTTAAATTTAAGAGAATAATCTATTTAATCAACTTCTACATATTTTTCTTCTATGAGACATAAATGAAATAAATTCTTCTATTATTATTCATACACATAAAGTTAACATTTTAAAATTACAATAAAATCGACTTCCTATACCAAACCATAAAAGGAGACGGGCGAAAGTTCATAGAAAGCTGGGCATCAGGCCCAGTAACGATTACTGCATTATTTTATTTATATACCAATACTATTTAAAAAAACTAAAATGTTTACGACTGCTTCATGGGAGAGAAAAAATATAGGATGTTATTGGTTGGATGTTTTTATAAAAACAATGTTACTGCTTATGTCATGCTTACAATGTTATTCTTACACCAAGCTCTCACATTATCACATTACACTTTAAGAAAATAATTATTAGACTTCGTAGAAGATTCAGACGCCGCCGTCCAACTAAATTCTAGAGGTTTGAAATAATTATAAAAAGCAGAGGAGTATGAATTAAAAACACTTTCTCTTTTAATAATTTATTAATCGTCCACTTCATCATAAACAAATAAAATATCGTCTAAAAACGGTGCATGCGGTATTAAATTCTTTTGATGCCAGCTTAGGTACCATATTATGGACATAACATGACTACAGCAACCTACAGTTTTTTTCCTACTAAGCAATTAAAATGATACTGTTTGATGGCCTGTCTACCATTTAAGAGAACTGTCAACTAAAATATATGTAAAATATGTTTTTGAGCCTAAGTATGTCTCGATGGTTGGATATTGACAGTTCTCTTAGTAGGTTGCTGTCCGTTTCTCCACACACTTTTATTTCATATCTACCATCTTGTCGTATGTGTTCTTCATAATGGGATCTAGCCTACTTAATTTGATAAATACCTAAAGATATTTTTATTAAATCACTATGTGTGAGCTGGGGAAAATCATTTAAGTTTATTTATTTATTTATTTAGGACAACCAACAAGAAGTACACGAACACATTGTAAATACTTCAAATTACAGGAAGGTTTATAACTAAGTGTCATCTTAATTAAAGGTTGCCACGGCATGCAATGTGGACAATGAATATGTTTTTTAAAACTTACAACTATAAACTTAAAACTAGGTCTAAATGTTAGTTAAAAGTAAAGTTATCATTTTGTACATGTATTCTTGTAAACAAACAAACGTAACAAATGATTTGATTAACGTTTGAGTTTTTGAAGTAACGTTGACATTTCCGCTTTGTGACCTGTATAAAACATTGGTAATCGATTATAAAACCGATTTATTAATCTACTCAGTCAATTTATTCTTACGACTTTTTTGAAACGTTGAAGTGTCACGAGGAAACCATTATTTAAATAATAAGTTTCTTAAACTTACCTAAAGAAGAAAAGACTGAATCACTTTTTATGGTCTTTTTTTCTATTTTGTATTAAAATCGATTAACTAACCTATTTAATCATTCCGCCTGTGGCATCGCTTCCGAGCGGTCGCATCCAGGTAGTCCGCGCTTTCGTTCCTGTACGGTAGTGCTCTCCCGCTCTCGCGCCTCCGCTGTCCCGCTCGCGCTGTGCAGCGCCGACGCAGTGCTTAGTCCGCCAGCGGCATCGTTCTCGGACGGTCTCCTCCTGGTGGTCCGCGCTCCCGTACAGTACGGTAGTGCTGTCTCGCTCTCACGCGCCTCCGCTGTCCTGCTCACGCGGAACAGCGTCGAGGCTGCCGGTGAGTCACTTCTCGCTACAGCTCTTACCCCCCTGTTTTCGGGCAGGGAGGTCTGACTGACCTCCGCTTCATTTTCATTTTTCATTAATTTTCATTTCATTATCATTTTTTTTGTGTACTGTCATTTTTCTTGTGTTCTTGCATTACTATTACGTGCATAGTGTGTTGTAGTACGTCTCGCGTTCTAGTCCCTGTTCTACCGAGAGCAGGGACCCGTCCTCACCTTTACTTTACTTAGCTTAGCTTACTCGACCGAAATGGCAAACTCCAGCCTCACTGAGTCCCTAGCCACCCTCATTACCCAATACGAGTTAAATGGCAATGAGACGGTCATCGCCGCCATCGCCACCATTGCCGCCCAGGCTCCCATCCCTGCCCCTCAGGCACTCCTCCCACCGCCAGTAGTACAGTCATACCTCGAAACGAGGAACTCCTTTGCCCCACTAGAATCTGCCCCCTTAGATATGGAGTACGCATGCTCCGAATCCTCGGCACCGACCTCCCGGAAGAGGCCCGCCACTACCTCAGGCTCCGGTTCATCGGAGTCCTCTGACTCCGAAGAAACCGGAGAGTCCAACTTCACCACCGTCACCTCCAAGCGCAATGGAAAGCACGCCGCGATAAAACGCACGCGCCCCACTTCAGCGGCCCCTGCCGCTCCTTCAACCTCCGCAGCCCTTGACGCTGCCCCCGTCTCACTGATGTCCCTAGACATCCCCACACCATCCAAACCAGCCTCTCGTTGTGCTCCAGTACTAGCGAAGAAGCAAGTCCCGCCCCCTGTCTTCCTAAGAGACAAGGCTAAGTTCACCCACTTGTCTAAGACCTGCTACGACGCAGGTATTAAATACTGTTACGCGCTCAAATCGACAATACACTAGCGCCATCTAGTGTCAGGAACGAGAGCGAGGGGAGCATTGAGAAAATGACATCACAAATTACTCAACCGACAGCGCCTAGTCGAAACTCGAACGCTCGGTACCTTGCGCGTGTTTACTTGAACATTCTGGATATTTCTTTGCTAATTTAAATATATAGGCGCTGCAAGATGCGATCGAGGTAGTGTTAATTTGGCGAAAAGCGAAGCTTCGGAGCGGAATAAAGTGAATAAGTGTGTTTAATTATTAGTGTTTTTAACTTTAATTTGTGTAAAGTAAATTAAAGTGTTAATTTAGGTAATTTTATCGGCAATTTTTATTATCACGAACCTCAAGCTCGTAACAATTGGTGTCAGAAGTGGGATAAAATAATGCCGATTTTTATCTAAGGAGGAAACGGAGGGTGTCCGTACCCGAAGTCAACGCCAGCAGGAGACGGACCAACGAAGATTTGGTGGTGCAACGCAGACGTCGGAGGGCCAGCGGCCGGCAACGGAGGCCGGTCCATCAGTAGCTCCTGCATCTGCAGCACCTGATTTGGGCGCCCTGATGGTGATGCTGCAGGAGCAGGCCCGCCGACAGGAGGAACAGGCTCGTCGGTTCGAAGAGCAGCTGAAGCGCGGACAGGAGGAACAGGCCAGTCAGTTGAAAGAGCAGCAGGAGGAACAGGCCCGCCGACACGAGGAACAGGCCCGCCGACAGGAGGAACAGATGCTCCTCATGAAGGACCTTCACGCTACCTTCGGGAATGAGATAAAGGAGGTGAAGGATAGGGTTGCTCACTATGACAACCGCCTGTCGGAAGCTGAAAACCGAATCGAGAAAGCTGAAACCCGAATCGACCAAGTAAACAATCGGGTTGACAACGTAATGGCTGACATGAAGAAATCACTGGACGAACTCAAACTTGGAGATGGAGCTACAGCTCCCGTAGTAGCTACAACACCTTCGCTACGTGGGTTCAAGGTGCCACCGTTCGACGGTACCTCTTCCTGGTTAGCCTACAAAATCCAGTTCGAGGCTGTTATGAAGGCGAACGGCTGGAATAAAAGTCAGGCCATGACTGCTCTCACACTAGGCCTGCGCGACCAGGCCTTAACAGTTCTGGAAGCTCTCGGTGAGGAAGTGACTTATGAGCAACTCCTTGAGGCATTGGACGCTCACCTGGAACATGTCTTTCGTGCGCAGCTTAAAGATCGTGTGCAGCGCATCAACGAAAACCTGCAGCAGTGGGCTCTAGAGGTGGAGAAGCTGGTGCGAAAAGCTTACCGGTCTGTACCTGCGCTCATTGAAGGGAACCTGGTGCAGACATTCATCGACGGCATCCGCGACCTGGAAGTCAGAGCTGCTGTGAGGCTTGGGCACCACGAGACGCTTAAGGACGCCTTGGCCCATGCACTGGAGGTAGAAGCCGTGCGGCAGGATCATCGTTCCCATCGCGTCAGGGAGGTTGTAGCCGCTACAGTTCGCGACCGCAACAATGGATACAGCCCAAGGTGCTATGGCTGTGGGGAAAAGGGCCATCTTCGATCCAGCTGCCCTAAACTAACCGTGGAAAGGAGAGTTGATCGATCTCGGGAGGGTAGTACAGCTAACGGCACTGCCTGGCAGCGACAGGATCATCGTTCACCTCACGCTAGGGAGGTTACAGCAGTTACGGTTCGCGACCACAATAAAAGATACAGCCCTAGGTGCTATGGCTGTGGGGAAAGGGGCCATCTTCGGTCCAGCTGCCCTAAGCACACCCTAGGAAGGGAAGGTGAACGGTCTCAGAAAGGAAGTGCGGCTAACAGCACCGCCCAGCAGCAGCAGGAATACGACTTTACTATCAGACACTGCAGCGGGAAATCTCATGGCAACGCAGATGCATTGTCAAGAAGACCTTGTCCTGAAGATTGCAAACATTGTACTAGGCAAGAGAGTAAGGAAGTGGTATCCGTGAGGATGCTCAGGGCAGACCACCTCAGCAACGAGTGGAAGGACAGCTTACAACGTGCACAGCAGGAAGATCCGGACATCAAGCCGATCCTGGAATGGATGAAGGCCAGTGCTCCCAAGCCCAAGTGGAGCGACGTCTCAGCGATGAGTTCGACCACTAAAAGCTATTGGGCCCAGTGGGACAGCTTGCAGCTTCAGGATGGAGTTCTGTGCCGTAAATGGGAAAATGTTCGGGGAGACAGCTGTCATTTACAAATGGTTGTCCCTAAAGCTAAAGTACCGGATGTTCTACAGCTGTACCATAATGATTATTCAGGAGGCCATCTGGGAGTTAAACGAACTCTGCTGAAGATCCGAGAACGGTTTTACTGGGTCCACTGTCGAAACGATGTCGAGGACTGGTGTCGCAAATGTACAAGTTGTGCGGCTGTAAAGGGACCTCAGACTCGTAGTAGAGGTGCATTGAAGTTGTACAATGTTGGTGCACCATGGGAGAGAATAGCCATTGACGTGGCGGGGCCGTTTCCGGAGAGTGAAAGAGGTAACAAGTATTTCATGGTTGTGATGGATTACTTCACTAAGTGGCCAGAAGTCTTCGCCATTCCAAATCAAGAAGCTTCAACAGTTGCTGATAAACTAGTTCATGAAGTCTTCTGTCGTTTTGGTGTACCTTTAGAGATTCACAGCGATCAAGGAAGGAATTTTGAGTCTCAAATATTCCAGGAAACTTGCCGAGTTATGGGTACTCATAAAACAAGAACGACTTCTTATCACCCGCAATCTGATGGAATGGTGGAACGATTTAATCAGACATTGGAGAGGTACCTAGCAAAAGTTGTAGACAATCGGTAACGAGATTGGGACAAGCACATACAACCGTTTTTGTTGTCATATCGAAGTTCTGTTCACGAAAGTACAGCAGTGACACCAGCTTTCGCAAACTTTGGAAGAGAATTACGGCTGCCTGCAGACCTGATCACCGGGACACCACCTGATGCTCCACGCAGTATAACCGATTATGCAAATGACTTGCGGAAAAAAATGAATGACGTTTATGAGCACGTCAGACAATCGGGCCAGCAAATGTCTGAAAAGATGAAAACCCGGTATGACCGCAAAATGAACAACAAAGGGTTCGACGAAGGTTCACTTGTGTGGTTGCACAATCCAGTCCGCAGCAAAGGGAAATCTCCTAAGCTTCAAGCTAAATGGGACGGCCCGTACCGGATTGTGACCAGGATCAACGATGTAACTTACCGGATACAGAAAGGCGCAAGAGGGACTCCTAAGATCGTCCATGTGGATCGCCTAGCGCGTTATTATGGGACTGATAATGCTCGGGACGAGCATGTCTTAGGAGGGGGCAGTGTTACGCGCTCAAATCGACAATACACTAGCGCTATCTAGTGTCAGGAACGAGAGCGAGGGGAGCATTGAGAAAATGACATCACAAATTACTCAACCGACAGCGCCTAGTCGAAACTCGAACGCTCGGTACCTTGCGCGTGTTTACTTGAACATTCTGGATATTTCTTTGCTAATTTAAATATATAGGCGCTGCAAGATGCGATCGAGGTAGTGTTAATTTGGCGAAAAGCGAAGCTTCGGAGCGGAATAAAGTGAATAAGTGTGTTTAATTATTAGTGTTTTTAACTTTAATTTGTGTAAAGTAAATTAAAGTGTTAATTTAGGTAATTTCATCGCCAATTTTTATTGTCACGAACCTCAAGCTCGTAACAATACGATCATGCCGTCAATCTCGGGGAGGCGATTAAAATCATCCCAAGCTCGATTGAGGACTTCCGCGCAATCACCCGGCTATTCACAGCCGAAAGGGTATCTTACCACACGTACGCTCTCCCTGAAGAGCGCAAAGTCAGGGCCGTCATCAGAGGCGTCCCATTCGAATTCTCTAACGAGGAAATCCTTGAGGACCTTAAGTCCCAAGGTTTCTCCGTAGAAGCAGTGCACAAAATGCACAATAGAACGGGCAAGAGATACAACCTTGCCCTAGTAATCCTGACAAACGTGCCGGAGGCTAAAGCCATCTTCCGGCAGGTGCGCACAGTGTGCGGCCTGTCAAGGGTGAAGGTAGAGCCCCCACATAGGCCCGGTTTCCCGGCGCAGTGCCACCGCTGCCAACTTTATGGTCACGCGGCGGCCAACTGCTCCGCCCCACCCAGGTGCGAGAAGTGCCTGGAACCTCATAACACTAAAGAGTGTCCCCGGCCCAAAGACGCCGAATCCCCGCCCGCCTGTGTCCTGTGCAACCAGACAGGACACCCGGCGAACTACAAGGGTTGCCCACGCGCACCTCAACCTCGCCCCAGTAGGAAAGCTCCACCGCCGGTGAATGACCGCTCATTCCCGGCCCTCCAACAACGGCCCCGTCAGGGCCCTTCTCAGCCTATCCAGGGCTTCCCTCGACCCTCTCAGGGTCCCCCTAGGGCCCCCTCAGGGTCCCCCTAGGCCCCCCTCAGGGCATAATTCGGCTCCCTCCGGGCTTCTCCAAGCCAATGCAGCCTCCAGTCTTTCCCTGGGGGCCCAAAAAGGCAGACCCACCGCGGACAACCTCGTACGCACACGAGGCAGAGCCCACACCCGACGACTACAACACGCTATATTCCGCGATTAGGAATATTGATGTTAGGGAGATCATCGTTATAGCACGCAAACTGCGCGCGGCGAAGTCCCCTCAAGAGCGTCTCCTCGCTCTTGCTGAACACAACGATCTTCTGCTAGCGTTGTAAGTTAAGTTAACTTAATTAACTTAACTCCAATGTCTGAGCAAATTAACCTACCAAGATCCCACGGTCGTATCAAACCTAAGGGTTTATCGCTTGTATCATTTAATATTCGCGGCTTGCGAAATAACCTCCCAGAGCTTAAGCTCTTTCTTCGAAATCGTGAAGTCGATTTCCTCCTCCTACAGGAAACTAATCTCAAAGCTAAGGACACTAGAGGCCTTTCTATTAAAAACTTCTCTCTTCTTCGTAATGACAGACCCGACCGCCGAGGTGGCGGAACGGCCATCTATTACAAGAAGACACTTCATTGCTCCCCCATTTCTACTCCGCAGCTTACCAACATGGAAGCCACGGTATGCAGGCTAGCTATGACTGGACATCAGTCCATCCTCATAGCCTCCTGCTACATCCCTTCAGGAACCCATCCCCTCAAAAAAGATTTTGAGGCCATTTTATCCTTGGGCAATTCAGTCATTATGTTTGGAGATTTTAACTCCAAGCATACTAAATGGACATGCCGCACTACGTCCCCTAGTGGCAAGATACTGCTCGATATCACGCAGTCTCTTGATATTACCGTCCATAGTCCTCTCGGTGTTACTCACTTTCCCGATAACACCGATCACGCACCCGATGTATTAGATTTTGCGTTACTCCAAGGAGTTTCTCTCAAACTCAGAGCAATCGAGACACTAGACGATCTGGGTTCAGATCACCGACCGGTCTCCCTCATTCTTGGCCATCAGCCACCTCCCCCAACACACACGAAAACCTTCACTAATTGGAAGGGATTCATGGAGTCCCTAGCTAAAGCTCTGGACTCACAGGATTCTACCATCCCCATACCGTCGGACTTAGACAGTCCCGAAAAAATCGACACCGCGGTCGATTCACTCTCCACCCTTATTAAATCCTCCCTTAAGGAGAACGAAAGGGTCGTCCCGGTTGCTAACAATAGTGGGCTTCCCCTACACATTAGCAACCTATTAAAAGCCAAAAAAGCTGCTTTCCGGAGAGCAGCAAAATATATCACCCCCAAATACAGGCGCGCGGCCAATCGTCTTCAACGAAAACTCCGCTTCCGCCTCTCTGAATTCCAAGATCTCGAAAAGAGTAAGCTCATGGAGAATATCTCTCCATCTCACACAGCGTACTATCAGATGGCTAGAGCCCTCCGCATAGACGCTATCACCCACACTCCCCCTCTCTCCCGTCCCGACGGCACGGTTGCCTTCGAGGACGAGGAAAAGGCTCAGTGCTTTGCAGATAGCATTGCCGCTCAATGGTCTCCCAGTTCTCAACCCGTTGACCTCTCACACGTCCAGGCAGTGGAGGATGAGGTCCGCCGCCGGAACTCACCCCCCACGGCCTCCGAACCTATCTCTGTGTCCAATGATGAGATTTCATCCCTCATCAAAGGACTTAAGCCTAAAAAGGCTCCGGGCGCGGATGGCATCTCCAACCAAGCCCTAAAACACTTTCCCGAGCAGGTGTTAACCTTTTTATCTATTATCTTCAACGCCTGCTTCAACCTTAGTTATTTTCCCACTACGTGGAAAGAGGCTACTGTGATTGGAATTCCCAAGCCAGGCAAACCTCTCAACCTCCCCTCCAGCCATCGCCCCATTAGCCTCCTCAAGGCAATGGGCAAGCTCTTCGAAAGAGTCATCCAAATTCGTATGAGGCGCTATCTGTTTCCCACAGACGGCGACCCTCTTATCATTCCCCATCAATTCGGCTTCCGAGCCAAACACTCATGTCCCCAACAAGTTCACCGCATTGTGGAATATATCCTCAGCGGTTTCTATCCTCGTCGTCATAAGACCATCGCGGTCTTTTTCGATATAGCCAAAGCTTTCGATAGAGTCTGGCACACAGGCCTCATCTACAAGCTCTATAAAATAGGTCTCCCCGATCGTCTAGTTCGTCTCGTGGCCTCCTATTTAAAACATCGTACCTTTCGTTTTAGACACGAAGGCACGCTTTCTTCACAGCGAACTATCAAGGCTGGTGTCCCTCAGGGCTCAGTACTTGCTCCTCTGCTGTACATCCTGTTCACCAACGACATTCCCATCCCGTCGAAAGGTGTTCAACTCTCCCTCTTTGCAGATGACACTGCCATCTACTGCAAAGGTGTCTCACTACCCCTTATACGGAACAAGATCCAAAAGGCAGTTGATGACCTAGGAGCTTGGTTCAAAAAATGGCGCATCGATGTGAACCCGGAGAAGAGCTCCGCCGTCCACTTCGATTATAAACGACGCCGTCTCAAAAACACTCCACCAATACGTATGCTAGGGACACCTGTCCCCTGGCATACGTCCGCCAAATATTTAGGTGTCACTCTAGACACAGGGCTCACTTTCAAGCCCCACGTCAAAAGAGTAACCCGTCACGCACGGTTTTATCTGAGTAGGCTCAACAGTATGTTGGGCCGACACAGTAAAATGTCCCTTCGAAACAAGCGTACCCTCTACAAGGTCTGTATACGACCAGTCATGTCCTACGCGGGCCCCGTTTTTGCCCACGCAAACCCTAACATTTTAAATGAACTCCAAATAGTTCAGAACCTCTTCTGTCGTCGAGCTGCGAACGCACCGTGGTACGTCCGTAATGCCGACCTTCATCGGGACTTAGAGCTCCCAACAATTCAACAATTTTTTAAAAAACTCTCTGAGAACTTCTTCAAAGCCTCAGAGTCGCACCCAAACCATTTAATTCGTGAGGCAGCTTCTTATGCAGCCCCACCCCCCCTCTCGCTATCGTGTCCGCAGGCCGAGAAACTCTCTCTCGGACCCCTAATAAACTTTCAAACGACCTGAACTGTCTCCTGGCGGCTCAGGCCAACTCTAATTAAATAAAATTATTGTAATATCTAACATTAATTTGCCTTCGTAGGCACTCCCTCAGCGGCACTTAGCCGCCTGCGCCCTCTTTTCCCAAAAGAGGGTCGCTCATGATAAGGCACAATAGAGCTTAATCAGCCGGTTGCCTGTCCCCAAAGGCGGTTTTTAGAGGGTATCACTTAGGGTCCCCGGTAGGACAGTGAGCCCCCTCATAACCACGATAGACCGGCTATCGTGGTATGCGTAATGCATTTTCCGCCTCCCTACGTATAGGGTAGCCCTTTAATTGCTTCGGGCGCAAAAAAAAACCTATTTAATCCGGCAGCATTGTGTAAAAATGAAAATAACGGAAGTCAGTATTATTTTTATTAAATATTTAATTTATTTTGCCATGACAAAACTGTTTAATATTTCATTATTAACTACAAAAAACTGTAAAAAAATATTGATAAATATTTCACTTGCGTAACGTTAGGCCCAAATTCGCCCGTCTCCTTTGCCTTTTTAAAACTAAGAAATAACAAATTGACCTTATGAATAAAAGGTAAGAAATATTTAACAAATGAAAAGTAACGTTTCTCAAAAAGTTATTAATCAATACTTCTTGCTCTGATAATATGACCTAAGAAATGAGAGGCAGTCTAGAGTGTTATCATTTAAGGCGCTACGAAGGTAACTGGATGTCATCCTACATGACAAAAACACTTTCAGATTCTACACTTGTCGGAGGAATCGTTAACAAAAAATTATATGCCCTCATTAAAGGTACATTTTTTAAACCTCCAGCCTCATAAGATGCCATCTCTACACGTATTGCAATTTCTAAGTCTTCGTTAGACCTAAATGTAGATGAGGGGGATTATACGTCTTATTAATCAACGTATCATCAATTTGATCTCGCAGCTGCTCTTGGATACTTTTGTTAGCAAAAAAATTTTGAAGCATTCTTTCCCGCTGTTGTAAATCAGAAAGTGTGACTTCATCATCTTCATTGAAAATAATGTTGCTGGTCATTGTCTTAAAATATTTCTTATTGATGTAGATTATTGTTTCAACCATCATCTCATTTGAGGTATTAGGAAATACATCAGAAGGCGGTTCATGATGAAATTTTAAGTGGTTATGCTTTTGATTGATTCAGCTAGTTCACGGCTTATTGTGCTATTTCTTTCCGTAAGCTTCGTTATCATAAATAAGCTTTAGGGCTGTTTCACATGTTAATAGATTTGCCTTATGTTCGCAAAGTGCTTCAATTGTTGCCTTTATTATGTTCAGCGAGTTGGAAAGATCTTCCAATATTTGGATTACTATGGCTGAAAAATGTTCTGAAGTATTTTTATTATTAAATTCTATTTATCTTTATGTTATTTGTAGTATTCGAAAAATTTGAAATGTTCGAATATTACTCTACATATTATTCGAATAGTATATGAGGTGAATATTCGAATATTCGAGTAATAAGGACTACTCGCATTCGGCAGTATTGCACGTTAATTCTCGTGATTGATTAAGTATTAGTAAACTTTACGCCGTCGCGACTGTAAATAATTGTTGAAGGGTTAATTTTATTTTGTTTCGGGTGAACGATATATAATTATGGCAGGATGTTTTGCTTTCACTTGGAGGATTTTTGCAGCCGCTAAGGCATTAATAACTGATAATAGTAGATGACTTCTATTATAACGCCAGTGTCGAAGCAAGAGTTTGTGCATATTTCAGTCCGATGTTACACATCGATAACAGAAAATCTAAGAATAGATATCGCCTTTTACATGAAAGTATTCAAAAATTTGTGGAAATAGCGTTTTATAAATCTAAGGTCTATTACCACTCTACAATAATTAAAACAATTCCTCCCCATTCTTCATTGAGGTTACCCTATCCTTTGCATTAGAGGATGCTTTGCTGAGGGCTCTATGCTAAAAATCCAATAAATTCTAGTTTGTGAAACCTAGTTACAAAACACACGCATCATAAGTACACTCAACACTAAGTAACTTAAATTCAATTTACCGCTCCATAAATGTCACCATAAAATCATATTAGAACGAAAAAGTCTTCATGTTTTTTGATTTTAATTTAATACTTTCAATTATTAACAATTAAACGGCTAATTCTCAATCTAATAATACTAACACAAGGGTCAGCTTCGATTGTAACTCACACTCGCTTGTCTTCTTTTATCGATATCTATGACGTTAACTCGGTTAACGCGATGATAATTTGATTTATATTATTATAGATTTTAATTGGTGATGGTAAAGTCATTCGAATATTTTTGTGCAATTCGCATTAGGCATTCGTGAAGGTCCGTGACATTTAACGAATTAATGGCATTACTCAACAATTGAGTATGCCATATAATTCCGAACAAAATAGGAAGTTCAAAAAGGGATAATAGGATGATTGCAGAGGCTTCCAATTGTAGAGAATTCCAATAGTAGAGACCTCCCATAATGTATGTTCATGAAAAAACAAAACAAAGAGAGTATGATACCTCTAATCGTAAACACGACTACTAACTTTTTAAATCAGACAGGGTGGACGAAGATTGCTGAAAAAAAATCTCTTTATGAATCGTGGCATGCCAAAAAAACCAGGTATTAAACATCTAAGGATTATAGGTTGTCAGTGTTATGTTCATATTCCTAAACAAAATAGAATGGAACTTGACAAAAAAAGTATAAAAATGGATCCTATAGAAACAATGATCCTATAGAAAAATTATTTGTTTAAGAGACGTCACTTTTTAAGAAGCAACTTTGATAGATAAATCACATAACCTTCTAACTTATGATATAAAAACTTTACCAAAATGTAATCAGTTCAAATTGCTTGAATCTAATCAAATTGAATTACCTACTAGTTACTTATCTAAAGTTACTTCAAACGATGAGATTGAGGAATCTCATAAATGAAGTAACAGGTAACAGTAGAAGAAACAGGTTACATGATCGAACGAGAACCTGGCATACAAGAAGAAAATGAGGATAACATAGATGAATTGTTAGAACGTGAAATTTAAAATGAATCTCAAATGACACTTCGAAACCGAGCAAATCTTAAACGTCCTATTTGTTTTCGGGACTATACCTATATACCTATGATGATGAAATGTTGAAATAAAAACGTATGAAGAAGCAAATTTATGGCCCTTACAGAGTCTAGGGGCGAGATGCTAAGGGTAGTGAAATTAATTGCTTTAGGGAAAATGAAACCTGGAATTTGGTAACATTACCTTAAGGTAAGGTTTAAAAGCAATACTTTGTAAATGGATGTTTAAATTAAAAACCTACTCTCAAGGTGAAATAGATCGTTATATAGCCAGGTTAATCGTAAAAGCTACTCACAAAGAGACGGTATTAACTTCTACGAAACATTTAGCCCCGTTGCTAAAGGAAGAACTATTCGAGCTGTAATATTATATATAATAATAATTTAAGCGACAGTAGCCTAATGGCAGGGCGTGGACCGCGAACTCAAAAAGGTCGTGGGTTCGAATCCACCATTCGACTACTGGCGTGAACCACTCGTAACACAAGCAATTTAAGCTTACCACGAGTGGTTAAGGGGAATATTAGTCATGTTTACAGCATTGTTAATATTCTTTATTAAAAAAAGCATTACTGCAAAAGAAAACTTGGTGATTGCCGAATTTGATGTTTTAACCGCATTTCTTTACAGAACACTTAAAAAAGATATTTATACGAAACCCTGCAACGGTTATATCAGTAAATCCTACATAGTCTGTAAATCGATAAATAGTCTTTATTCAGCAGGCGTCACGTTGTTGTAATCATTGTACACAATATGTTATAGAAGTTTATTTTATATAAATTTAATTAACCCTTGTTTGTTCATATAAGGAAGCGTGGAGGTATTAAAGTTATCATAACTCTATGTCGAAGATAGATTAGGTACTAGTAGCAACAAGTCGTCAACTCGTGGGTTCTTTCTCTTATCTGATGACTTGAACTATACCACACATAACAGATATATTACACACTGATGAAATATGAATAATATTTTTTGATCTTAGCGACATAATAGAAAAAACTGAACTGGTTATTTGAATAAAAAATCATGAATGCAATTAGTTTAATTTAAATTTTCGTGTTTTTAAAAAAATACTAAAAAAAAGGGCTCGAAAAAAAAGATTTTTTTCAAAAAAGAGAGGAACTTGAAAAAAAAAATTTAAAAAAAGTCGGTCGGTCGGTCTGGGCTCGAACTATGGTATTACGATTTTGCGACGGCCCAATATACCAATTAAGCTATTTGTAATCATTGATAAACTGTCAAAATTTACCTTCTTATTCTAACAATTTTGTAGCAGTTTTTCTTTGCCTAAAAACACGGACAAAAAGACATTTTATAAAAATAAATCCTAGCTAGATCGATTTATTGCCCCCGAACCTCCCTGCACACAAAATTTTATGAAAATCGTTGGAGCCGTTTCCGAGATTCCGATTATATATATATATATATATATATATAGACAGGCAGGAGATGGGCAGCAGCATCTTTCCAATAAAAACAGTGATATAATAAAAAAAATGGCAAATATCCCCCCATGAATAACGACGCAAACAAACGGCCCCTAGTCCCCGGCGACCCCGCTATTCCTGGCTACGGTGGCGACCATGGTAACGGCGGGGCAGGGGGTGCTAAGAATGTCCGGTGGAGGTTCGGTTGCCACCTACGACGACTCGACCTGGCAATATATAACGCACGCACCCTGAGGAATGACGAGAAGATACTGGAGCTGGAAGAAGAGGGTAAGGATTATCAGTGTTATGAGGAGTCGACATATGCTGAATATTTTTATTTTGTGATCAGAGAGGTCTATAGCAGAATATTCTGTAACATTTTCGAGTGACACTATTAATTTCAATAAGATTTATAAATTGAACACATTTTTTACTGGGTAGTATGCTGGCTCTTCCACGTCTGTTTTGTCTTTTCAAACTCGACGCTAATTTTAAATTAGGCATTCTTAAAATTTCTCCATTTCCAGCTATCATGTTATGTTCGGTGATACAAATAACCTCAACTATTTGACCTTTATCTGTTAATTCATCTAAAGATATTGTTAACATGTCAGATTTATTTACTAATTCAGTAATGTTTTGATGCATTACGCACAGACTGTTACACGAAAAAACTGAGAATTATAGTTTGTGTTTTTAGAGATTTCACAGTCAGTTGTCACAACAGATTTAGTCATTTTGTCTGAAATTATGTATCAGGACAGATTTTACATTTTTCTACATTCAGTTTGGGTACAAACATCGTTATACGTCATTTTATCGGAAATAATTGTAACACTATTAGGACAAATTTTACATTTCTCATATATCTTACATTCAGTTTCAGTACAAACAACGTTATACAATTTAAAAATTTGATCGCGTTCGTTAAATGACTCTAATTTATTTTGAGACTACATATTTTTTAAAATTACTCTAAAATTACTTATATGACTGAATTAATTGCTGTTTAGTACAATTTTTAGTAGTTACGTCCGTGTACAAATTCGATGTATTTTTATTATCTGTATTATTTTGGGGTTCAACAATATTATTGATATGTGTTAATTTGTTTACGTAGTGTAAGGGGTACGGGGTTTAATTCTTTTCTCTTTTTTAAATATTGTCAATTCTACTTCCTCCTGGTCTTTTAAATTTATTTCTTCATGCTGTAAATAAGCCTGCTTGAAATTATCAGAAGGTATCATTGAAGTAATATGTAATATGCGTAGTAGCTCAATGGAAGGTACTGATTTTTTTCACTTTGTGAATACCTATATATATAGATATATATAATATTTTCTTTATATAAATAATGATTTTTGTCGTTTTGCTAGTTTGGTTGAGGGTGAAAACTTAGGATTCTCAATATACCCAATTCTTTTATGCGTGTCCACTATTTTTATGTATTTTTCTAATTGTATCGTGAGACTATTTATAATTATTAAGAATAACGATAATCTGCATATTTTCAGTGAAAAAAGAATTTTAATGTCTAAAAGTCATATGTCAAATAATCTGTGAGCAAAGAGTAAAATATCTAATGTTATTTTGACTGAAATAAACTGTTTATGAGGTCTGGTTCAACGAAAATCGAGATTTTCAATACTAAGTACGTATGTAATAGTATAAAATATTTATTACAGAGAAAACTAAAACTAACAACTAAATTTATCAAACATCTCTACTACGTGCTACATGAAACACTACTCGCGGTATAGCGCCAAGAAAGCTGGCTACTTTTCCTCGCTGAACTACTTGTCATTTGGAAAAGAAAAGAACCAGCTCTCTTGTCTAAAACAGCAACGAAGAGTTATGGATGCAGTTGTTTAAGAAAATTATTCGCACGTAGACCTCACTAACCGATAGTCTTATAATTTTACTGTGCTGCTTAGTGCCTCTAATATCATCCGGGCTCTAAAGTCTCTCTAAGTCTGCTATTTCCAAGAGTTCTAGTCCTCTGAGCTGCTCCAGTGAGCTACTTCACATAATGTAGTCAAAATATTTTATTCCTTTGATGGTCCTTTGATATGCAAGTTATCTCAATATTTTCCTTCAACGTCGAACAAACTTTACATAAATTATAGAATACTTTCTGGGCTGAAGCTGTTCGATACCAAACTTTAACCCACACTTTTGTCTAATTAATTATTACAAATTTTAAATATGCTATTTCTCAATTGTTTTTATAAATTCATTAAGGTTGCCTATGTATGTTGTAGTATGGTTGAACATAAGAAATTCAAGAAATAACTTCTGAAAATCGTCGTGGAACATGGAGTCACACTTGTGAGATTTGCTATTGTTTACTGTAATAAGTATAGAATTGAGATTGTTTAATCACATAATATTTATAAATATATTATGTTATTATACTAAAATTTAAAGCTTTTTAATCATCATTACTAAGAATTTCGCAAAATATTTAACAAACTTATTTTATATACTTACGATATTTTTTCAACGTTTCTATTTTATTTTTCAACTCTTCCTTTTTATATTAATATTGGTTTGTTTTTTGTAAATTATAATTTCGAAGGTAGTATTTTGATGGGAAAAATAAATAAACATTCAGAATTACTTTTGTTTGAATTTGTTTGTGGTGACAGTATGGAGTATACTGTAACGGGGCATTACGATTATACGACTAACTAATAAATCAAACAAAGTAAAGTGTTTATTATTTTATAAATATTCTTAGTTAAATATGTATTATCTTTTTTAAAATATATTTATGTTATATATTAGTAGTTACTTCCAATTTGTATGGTGCTGAAAATGTCATCATAATCAATAATGCCCTTCACAAGTCCACTGTTGAACATAAGCCGCCTCAGAAAAAGCAACAAAATATGGTTATGAGACGACTGCAGACACTGAATGTATGTCCGTCATTCCATCTAGTAGAGGGCCGCCCTACACTAAGATTTAGAACAAGTTGCCAGAATCCAAGTATTACTCTGTGTCATACTTCTCTTTTTGAATATCAGATAATCCTATGAACCCAGCGAAACTTGTCTATACCTTCTTCTAGTACCGGGATTTTCTCGTCAGTTCTCAGGGTGCGTGCATTAAATGTTGCTTGGTCGAGTCGTTGAAGATTGTTACTAAACCTCTGTCAGATATTCTTATCACCCCCTGCCCCGCCGTTACCATGGTCATCACCAAAGCCAGCAATAGATGCACCACCAAGGACTGGGACTGTATTTTGTGTTTTGTGTCGTTTCTCATGGTATGGGGTAGGAGTGAGATGTAACAGGAAAATCACATATCTGCTCCACCTGTTCCAGTGCACATAAATAAGAGTTCCAATTACCTGTTACAAAATGGCGATTTGTTACTACAGTCTTGGTATTGGTAAGTACTTCACTTTCTAACTAAGATGTTGATAAGGACAGAGCTTTTGACTACTGTAACAGGGTTTCATAGAGTAACAGTAAAATTTTTTATCTTATTATAATAAAGGTAACCGTCATATTATGTAGGAATAAGGAAGAACTTGTGACTGTAGTTTAATGAATTTTGTTATCTCGTGGAAAAGGAGCTGTTATTTCAGTTTGTCATAGTAACAGACTTCTATTTTAAGACTTTCATAGGGTTCTTATCTTTCTAACTAAGGTGTTGAATCTATGCGAGAAAAGGAAAGAGCTAGAGACGAGTAACAGGATGTCATGTAACATATTTTACCCAATGATTTCAAAAGTATATAAGTCAATGATTTTACCTTATTTTGACAAAGGTAACTGTCATATGTATGAATAAAGAAAAACTTGTGACTGTCTTTAAGTGGATTTGTTATTTCGTGGAACAGGAGTTGTTCTTTCGGTTTGTTTATCACAGGTACAGTCTGTTGTTTTTAAGATAGCTGTTTTTTTCCGTTACGATAAATACGCCTCACTCCTAGTATGTTGCTATAGTTGTCATGCTTGGCGGGTAGGTTGTCAACCACAATTTTTTATTACTAAGTTGTTAAATAAAATTGTTTCCACCCGTTGCCTCTTACGACAACGATGGGATGAAAATTTGTGGTATTAGACTTTATACGTCGCCACTACACGGCTCAAGATTTTTAAAACGTTAATTCATATTTAATATCAAATAGGCTGGGCTGATGCATAGCTAAAAATAAAGTTAAAAGTTACAGCCTATATACGTCCCACTGCTGGGCATAGGCCTCCTCTCATTTCTGAGAGGGTGTTAGGGCAAGGAAGTGTCCACCGCGGTGTCCCAATGCATGTTGGCGAACTTTACATGTATTCGAAATATTTTTTCTTATTTCTCAGACATGCAGGTTTCCTCACGATGTTTTCCTTCACCGCCGAGCACGTCGTGAATCGGCACTTAAAATTGCAATTAAGTATTTCATTGGTGCCGGAGGGGATCGAACCCGGTTTGCTCGCGTACTGTGAAATTTACAGCGAGCGCTAACCATCTGAGCTACCACGGGTCTCCAGCTAAAAATATGGTAGGGAAACTGATGAAATTTATTTTAAAATGTATATTATAGTAAACTAAAATATTTATAACAAATTAGGGGTCATCGATTGTGCGACAGGTGTCGAGCGGCAAGAAGTAAGGGTTTTGCGAAGGTTCTAAACTTACAAGATTCCGGATTAAATATTTATATATACAATAAGAATGATAAGGAGGTTGGTTATTACATTTAAAAAATAATTAGAACTATTGCGAACATTGTTGTTAAATTTACTTAAAATAAACAATGTTTTGAGGTAACTAATTTATATTTTACAGAACTCGGTTAATAAACTGAAGGCGGTTAAAAATATAATAATGCACAACACTAACAACAGAGAACTAGATAATAATCAATTGATAAGGGAAATTAGTAAGTAATAATCTTTTACAAGAATAGTTTTTGGTTGAGCAGTAATTAATTGGATTAAATAACGACATATACTAAAATATAAGTAAAGGATATAAACGTGCCATGAAAGGTAAATAAAGGTGGAGGAACATTGTAAAATGTTGAATACAAAAAATCCAATCCACTTATTATTCTAATATATTTTTCTTAAAATTTGATATCACTTTTCTATATTTCTTGGAAGAATTAATCGCTATTATCTTCATAAATCGCGTTAAGCTACTTTCGATGAGAAATTATACTTCTCTTAACAAAATTGCATAATATGAGTACTGATATGCCGAGAACTTATTTCGTCATAGTTCCAGTAGGTACATTACGTGCTATAAGATAGAACATTTTTATATAATTAATAATGAATTATTTTCTATTTATTTTTTCTGGATTAAGATCTAATGTCTTGCATGAACATTTAAGTATTATTCAGCCGTAATCTTAAAATATTTTTAAGGTCTGTATAAATCTGGTTGTCGTCAATGCAAGTTGCTAATTCGTCAGATTCGTAATCTTGTAAATGATGTGAACATTGTTAACACAAATGAAGTTTTCGGCATTTGTGAACATTGCAAAGCCTCAAATACAACAAACAAGTGTAAAAGATGTGATTATGTATTAAAAACATTTGTAAAAAATAAAGAATATATGGAGGAACATGATGAGCAATGTAGAAAAAGTATGTTGCAAATTAAAAGCCTTCTCGAAAATATTTCAGAAGAAAATGTTGTTGCGGAAAATGAGCTTAAGCAAAAGAGTATTGCCGCAGAAGAATTGCAAAAAATTACTGAATTAATGAAGGTACCTTCGAATAATTACATGATAGATGCACCATATTTTACAAGTCCGAAAACATTAACATTAAAAAACAACGATAAAGACTTAGATGTGCATAGTGAATTACAAAAAAGAACTAAATTCATGAAGGTACCTTCGAATAATTACATGATAGATGCACCATATTTTACAAGTTCGAAAACATTAACATTAAAAAACAATGATAAAGACTTGGACGTGCATGGTGGTAAAAAAGATATTGACAAAACTTTGTCAAATGCAAAACCTGAAATTAAGGGAAAGGTTCTTGAGAATATTTCAGAAGAAAACCTTCTTACGGAAAATGAGCTTAAGCAAAAGAGCATTACTGCAGAAGAATTACAAAAAATTGCTAAATCTGAAATTAAGGGAAAGGTTAAGTATTTGACAAAAAAAACCTTATCTTCAAAAAAACTTATTAAGACACCAAAAGAAATAAAATTGAAGAATGAAACCCTGAAAGCTACATCTAATACGAGTCAAAAACTATTTTTGAAAATGATACAAAGACAAAAAAAGAATCGGAAAAGAGAGGAACATATATTGAAAAGATTAGATAAGATACGAATAAGCGATTTGCCTCCAATACCTCTCAAAGTATTAGATGAAGCTGAAGAGTCTGAAGAATCTGGAAGTATCGTTGAATGCGTTGATATACATTTTCTGGAACCTACAGAAATGATAAAAGGGGACCAAATTGTTCCCTTTAGTCCACACCATAAGCAATTAATAGTTAATAATTTAAAACCTTTGTTGTTTGAAGTTCAAACAGATATTTCCTGTGACATGTCCCTCACTCAAATTAATAATAATTCGAGAATTCTTCAAAGTGAAAGAAGTACATTAGAGGTGAGAATTAAAATAAATGTAACCCTACAAAGTTTTAATCAGTTTTTTTCAATTTATATTTAACTGTTCGATAGAGCTATAGTATTTACTACGAGAAAAGTACATGCCGGCCAAAAGTTTAAGACCACAATTAAACAACATAATTATTGTAACGAAATCCCATAAGATAAATAAAAGAAATGTACACCTGCATATTCGATTGTCAATATCAAATATCTAAAGAAGTCCTTCTTTTATTCACTTTCAAGTTATTGGACAATAAACATGTATCGTTTTCAAACACCGACAAACTCTGCATTAGAGCCAGGTGTTAGAGTCGTAATAATATTTTTATGATGGACTAATACCTAATTGATTTGCTTTTGTTTCCAATTGGTCAATAATTAGAATAATTTAGCTTCTAAAACACGTGTTTCCGACTTATTATTACCTAGGTTTACATGGTTTTGTTTACAGACAATCTCCATTAGTCTAACTTGTGGTTTCTACAGTGAAGACGTTTTAAAATGGGAATAGCACGCAAACTTAACAGTGAAGTGCGTTCTGCCGTCGTTGTTTTACATAATGAAGGCAAATCCGAACGTGAGATTGCTTTACAATTAAAATTATCGATGACTTGCGTTCATGGCACAATAACTCAATACAGGGAGACAGGCACTTTTCAAGATCGTCGTTATTGTTGTTACCAGAAAGCAAAATAGATGCTTAACAGCACCGGAAATCCACACTGAAGTAAACAAAACCCGAGTTAAACCTATATATCATTGACTACAATAAATCGGCGACTGAGAGAAATTGTATGGTCGTGTCGCCGTTCGAAAACCTCTATTAAGGCCACAAAACAAGAAAAAACAGATACAATGGGCCTTTGCCCATCGAGATTGGACTGAAGAAGATTTTAAAAAAGTTCTTTGGACCGATGAATACAAGTTTGATCTATTCGGTTCAAAACGAAGAATTTACGTTCGACTTAGTGACCAAGAAAAGATGATGCCAGACTGTGTAGTCCCAACAATCAAGCATGGTAGTGGCTCAATTATGGTCTGAGGCTGCTTTTATAGCCAAGAAACTGACGATTGGATCAAAATTTATGGAATTATGAAAAAGGAAGAGTACAAAAAAATTTGGACAAAATGCCGTTCCTTCGGGGTTGCGATTAATTTGAGATGGATTCATTTTCCAGCAGGACAATGAATCAAACAACAAAAATTATGCAGAGGATATTTGGAAAAGAAAGAGGCTCAAGGGGTGTTAAAACATGGTTTGGCCTCATCAAAGCCCGGATCTCAATCCCATTGAACTTTTGTGAGAAGAGCTCGATAGGAACATCCTTAATTGTGGTCCATCCTCGCGAGAAGAAATGTGGAAGTCTTTGTGCGAAATTTGGAGCGATATATCACAAGACACTATCAACAAACTAATTGTTCGTATGCCGCGACTTGTGAGAGATTTTTTTGATGAAAAATCAGTTTAGCTAACTATAGCCTTTTTTAGCATGGACTGTTAATATTTCTTCACGATTTTCAAGTATATTGATTGTCAAAAAGTGTTTTATTGGATGATTTAACAGTTTAATTAAACATTTAATATTTTATTGGAGTTTTATTTAATTTTCGTACTTTAATTAAGGTGGTCTTAAGCCTTTGGCCGGCAGTAAGTGATAATATCCTGGCATAATATTATAGGAGGGGCAAAAGTAATGTCATAATGTAAATAAGCAGCTATTTTGTTGGAAATGAAACTACATTGGATTTTGTTTTCACAAAAATATTATATGAAGGCGTAAAATAGATAACACTAAGTTGAAAAAAATTATATCGGTCAAATGAGTACCTCCTAGGTTAATGCACATTTTGTGCTCATTTTATGACATTTTGAATTGGTGCAAAACATCCTGCTCTGAATTGGTGATTTTTTTTAATGGTGGCTTTTAAGACTAGTAAGGTTTGTAATAAGTTGTAGTAAACGCGAGATTTCAATTAGTTTCAAAGGAAGATGTTTGGCGCAGTCAGATCTGGCTATCTGGAAGGCCAGTTCAAATCGTTCAAAAAGCTAAAACGGGTGATTACATGCCCCAGAAATTGATGTTTCAAAATCTCCATTGTTGCTCAAGCCGTGTGAGTGGTTGCTCCGTCCTTCCGGAACCAACAATGTTTGAGACTAAATTTAGCAAATTGCAGAAAAAACTTGTTTAAGGTTCGTCTGTAGCACTCACTCATTACGGTTACAGTGGTGATTTCAGCAGCCTCAAAACAATTAGACTCTATCACTTTTTTACTGCCAATGCCGCACACAATTGAAGGGATTCAATGGCTTTTAGTAATTCTATGTGGATTCTCCGTGTCCTCGAAATGCTAATTTTGTTCATTAATTTAATGACTTAAGTAAAAATGGACTACATCACTCAATCATCCTTTCGAAGTCATTCTCTTCTTGCACGCATCAGGTTTAAAATCGAGAGAGAGAGAATGGGAGTATGTTGACTACTTGATGGTCAGCAGGTAGCACTTAGTGAACTGTTTGCACTTTGTAAGGGAACATGTTCAGGTATTTCACTAAAATCCAATGCAATGAAAGTTTGCTGATCCCAAATTTTAGTTGCGTAGTCTGTGACTCTCAAGTCTCACGATATCTGGTGTGCGTAAGATTATTAGCCCTCATTGAGATTGGTGTGTCAAAAATCGTGTCAAATGAAAGTCCATAGACTCTCTTTACCCCTCTAGGTGAGAGGTCTATATTTTTGTATATTATATATTTTTGCGATATTCCCTCTATTCAAGTGGACCCAGTTTGCACGATGCTCAGCTTAGTTATTCGCATACATTGCACAGGACAACAAAATTCACTCTGCCTTGAGACAACAGATTAAATCAGACAACAGACTTGGTCAAATAAGTAGTAACAATAATTGCGCGTTCTTCAGGTATATATCACTCCATTGCTTGTTGTCAACTAATTTTATATCTGTTCACTACGTAAATCGTTAAAGCTCAATGACATTTGACGCCATTAGCAACAATTATAGCGCATGCTCATTAGGACATTACGTGTGCTCCCACTTTTATATAAACTTATAATAGTACGACTTGTGGAAATGTCCAAAGCTCTTGTGGTCTCCTATAGTTTGCCGGTTAGTCATCTTGAATTTATACAGACAGGAAGCAGTGTCAAAGGTTCGAAATGTCTAGTACTGTGATTCCTAATCCCCTAGCTAAGGCTGTCATTTATGTAGACATATTTACAGCAATGGATTATTCTCTGTCTGATAAGGAAGTACAAGGTGATATCATCTATCAAACGTTCTTAACCTTTACGAAAGCGGCAGCAATATTGAACACGGAAATGGCATGTATGTAGATAATTATTTATTTCACAGGGGCAGAACCAGCAAAATAATGTTATTTTAAGATATCAGCTATCAAACAAGAAATTTATAGACGATGGTTGGACTGTGCTGCCCATATTAAAAACTGTGCGGCGGGTAATTTGAAAAAGTCAAAATAAATGAATTATAAAATTATGAACTTTCTGAGAATTTATATTTAATATTAAACTTTTAGATATTGATATAAGAGTGTTGTATGTGACATAAAAAATAATTTTTATTCTTGCAGATCCATATATATAAAGTCATTCCAATAAATCAAAAACACGACTGGTACGAAAATCTCAAGAAAAGGAAGCAAATGTTTTATTTAACAGGGGAAAAATTAATTGAAATCGGTGTAGATAGACGTAGTAGACTTTATTATAGAGATGGCAATGTAGCGTTGGAGTGTTATGATGGACAATGTATGTATATTTCATTCATTAAAGAAATTATAAAATAATTTTAATAATAAAGTTCCCTCTTCTTCTTCGTTACCGGTCACACGATGTAACAATAATAAAGAATATTATCATTAAGTAGAGATTAAATGAATAAACAGGTTGTGTTAATCTATACGAATAAATAAATTTAAAGTGTCTGTTTGTGATATAAAAATAACAGCTTTTTACTAAATGCATATCAAAATATATACGATAGTTATAACAAAAAAAAAAAAACAATTTCGACGGGTCCTACGTATACTAATGCAAGTGCATGAACACAACTTTACAGATTTAAGAACTTGTGAATTTTATATAAATCGATGAAAATGATTGAATATATGAAACGTCATACCTGAATATTTGAGGAAAAAGACGGCATCAATAATTTTATATATTTTTTAAAATTAAAAACGATACGAGACAATTAAATGTTTAATATTCGCGTTGATAGAAGAATCCATTAGAATCATTTGACCTACTGCTGCACACGATCATTCGTTATTCCTAGGAGGAATTTCAGGTAGCCACAGCGCTGCTGCACTTGGGCACTTCTTTGAAATGTTTTAGTTTCGTCGTCATGCATGTCTGATCATTGCATTACTTACGATGCTGCCAACCACGTCATGTATTAGTACTTAAAATTGTAATTAGAAATAATTTAAAATGTTTTAGTTTCGTCGTCATGCATGTCTGATCATTGCATTACTTACGATGCTGCCAACCACGTCATATATTAGTACTTAAAATTGTAATTAGAAATAATTTAAAATGTTTTAGTTTCGTCGTCATGCATGTCTGATCATTGCATTACTTACGACGCTGCCAACCACGTCATATATTAGTACTTAAAATTGTAATTAGAAATAATTTAAAATGTTTTAGTTTCGTCGTCATGCATGTCTGATCATTGCATTACTTACGACGCTGCCAACCACGTCATATATTAGTACTTAAAATTGTAATTAGAAATAATTTAAAATGTTTTAGTTTCGTCGTCATGCATGTCTGATCATTGCATTACTTACGACGCTGCCAACCACGTCATATATTAGTACTTAAAATTGTAATTAGAAATAATTTAAAATGTTTTAGTTTCGTCGTCATGCATGTCTGATCATTGCATTACTTACGATGCTGCCAACCACGTCATATATTAGTACTTAAAATTGTAATTAGAAATAATTTAAAATGTTTTAGTTTCGTCGTCATGCATGTCTGATCATTGCATTACTTACGACGCTGCCAACCACGTCATATATTAGTACTTAAAATTGTAATTAGAAATAATTTAAACGGCACTGGCTTGGGGAACCAAAAAAACCAAATGTTAGCAAAAAAAATGCACCTAAGCATTTTATTATTTTTAAATTACAGTCAGAGATTCCAAGAAAAGGTATTTCGTTTATGAAGCTGCTAGATTAAAGAAGAACGCAAAAAATAGATCATTACTGGCCTGTTTTGATAACTTTGGAAATGGGATAGTATACGATAATGTCGGGGGTATCAGGTGTGTAAAATTACTTATAAAGCAACTTTGTAAGTTATTACAACTTTTTATATTATTAAGTTATTACAGCGAACAATGTAAATTGACAAAATTGTTCACTACTCTTTACAGGCTTAAATATAATCAGTCTGAAGGCATTGTTTTTGATGCAAAGATCGGTCCATTTGGTAGATGGAAATGGCATAACCTAAATGATCCGCCAGTTTTAGAACAAGTCTTTAAAGATAATTGCTTGAGTCCTACTGACGAATTTATTAGTAAAATAAATGACGACATAAAAGGGGTTGATTTTAAAAGTATACAAAATAAATTAAATGAAGAAATCGTAGCTATTGAGTTAGATAATTTTATAAAAAAAACGTCAAAGAAGGTACTTATGACGTACAAACCATTTGAAATTAGATCGAAAGTGCTTAAATTGAACGAATATTTTTCGTTAAAAATTATCAATCAATCAAAAGTTTATCTTTTCTTTAGATGTGCTGAAATTTTCTTGAAAATAAGTTTAGGAATCAAATTAATGAGTAATGAAATAATAGGCACAGAATTATTAGATATCGAAGAGGTTGTAACTCCCTATGATAATCAAATATTAAAATAATCAAAGTTAACAATTTTCTAGAAAACGCTTAATATATTATTTTTTCTTCAAACTATAATTAACTGGAAAGCCTTTTAAAACTTCATAAAGGAAATTATTCCTTAACTTACTTATTAAAAGAAATGGCCATAAATGCACCTTACATATATCGATTATTTAATAACATTATTTTGCTATATTGTAATTAGTAACGAAAAATATAATTCGATTCATGTTATTATCGCATTCCTTAAAAAAACATGTAAAGTACAGAAAAACCCTTTCGTTTTATTATGTTCATAAATACCGTTGATATGCACAATGCTTACAAATAATTTTAGCTGTGAAAACCTTTTGCACAGCCTGGTGGTTATGTAGTTTCAGTTTTAACACTTGTATAATATTTATTTGTAATTAATCAAGTTAACAAATTCAAAAAAAAATCAGACAAAAAAGGCCACTGATGCTTTGTTGCTCTACTGATCATAAGATAAACGCTACTTTTACAATAATTAGGCAGTAGGTGCACTGTTGCTTGGTGACAGAAATAAGAAAGAGATTGGTATCTACCAAGAGAATGAATCATAAGTATATAGCTCAATCAGATACTATGTGTTCTTAAGACATTGTGTGATATAAAATGTGACTAGGTCGGGTAAATTTTTGCAATATTTGTTTGCATTGTTAGATTGTTACAAGAAAGTACGTATATTTGTTTCATATAAGTTTTACTGTTTATTTAATTTGCGTGTTATAAAGTTGATGGTTATTTTATCCATAGTTTTATTTCTTTCTTGTTTTATTTCGGTTTCATCTTCTTTCGCACCATTGCCAAGCCATACGAGTCCACATATGGACATCGGCCTCTCAGTTTTTAAAATAAGATTTGCCTTAATAGCCAGGCTTGGCGATCCAGATGCTTCTGACCTTTGATGACACTTCCCTTTGCTAGTCTTGGTATAAATAAGACCAGGATGATCATTAGAGTCAGCTTCTAAGAGCGTTCAAAATGTTGACCTATTTCGGTAGGGTTGACACAGGATATAATGAAATAAACAAAAAGTTCATCAGCTTTTTATTATGTACATATGATAAAACTTATTCTAAATATTTTCTAATAATTTCATATTATTTGTTTTTGAAAAAATTATGTGCCTTTTAGTTGAACGGTAAATTTTAAATGTAATATAAAGGCACTTTCTTAAGCTGCGTATCGACTTCGCGCGGCAAACCATCGAACATTGGCACGCGCGGCAGCTGTGCACAGTGGATAGTGGATACTGCGTTGCCGCGCGCGGCAATTCGAACATAGCGCACTCAAATATATCTCGCGAAAAATCAATCTATGTCAAGTTTTAACGACGGCAAAGGAATCTCAGCGAGTTGTGCTCGCGCAGTTGGAATGGTCGTTTACGTATTTTAGTTGGCGCGCGCGGGAAAAACATGGATGGACAAGTGTCGTACTTTAATTAGATTATATGGTATTAAACAATTTCTATGGAACAGATAATTTAGTGATTATCACAACAAATCATTAAGGAAAGATGCAATGAAATCAGTGCAGAAATGGGCTTGCCCGTTGCACTTCGCCGACGTACAACGTCCATGGTTGCCGCGCACAAAATGAACGTTCGTTTGCGGATCGGCTGCCGTGGGCGGCTGCCTCGCTGTAGTTAAATTGTGTGCTAAAATTGGCTTGCGAGACAAAACCCCCGGGCATAATTTCGCGCGGCAGCCGCGCAAAGTCAATACGCAGCTTTAAATAATCTAAATAGAAAGCAATCACACACACATACATGCGGATCAAATAGCACTAAGCTTGCCAGAAACAAAGAGAAGTAGAGGCCGCCCGCCAATGACCTGGTGGTCTAATATCGCAAAAGACCTAAGGAAAGCCCAGATGTGATAACCCAAAAACATTTGTCTTGGCGTAGACAAGTGAAGAGACCCGAGCCCAAGTAACGGGATCAGGGATGGAAGAAGAAGATGTCACAAATAAATATAATAAAATGTAAAATAATTCTGATTTAGGTAACAATATTATAATAAAATCCCTTAAATAATAAATACTCTGATACTCTGCAGTCTGCATTGTTTATTCCATTCACCTCTTTATTCAGATCATTCGGGATTCGGTCGGTTTTCGGCTCACTCACAATTCACACCAATCATGGGTTAAAAATGTTCCGTCAGTTGTTTGTGATTGGTTGTACCAGTACATTCAAAAACAAATGAATGTAACATCAATACTTTTAAGTGTCTGTAAGTGAAAGACTGCCTCGTTGGTCTAGTGGTTCTAGTAGTGCGATTGCTGATCAAGAGGTTCTGGGTTCGAATCCCGGGTCGGACCAAAAAAACAATTATTGAGTTTTCTATCAAGAAATTCTCTCACAGTGTCTCACCCCCATGCCTCGGAAAGCACTTAAAGCCGTTGGTCCTGCGCCTGATCTCTCTCCCGGTCGTGTCGGTTAATCGTCCCATCGGATTATGAGAGTGAGGGAATAGAGAATGCACCTGTGCTTGCGCATACACTTGGGCACTATAATCCTGTCCTGCGCCGATGGCTAGCCTCCGTTGAGGCAGGCCGCCGTGGCCGAAATTCGGTCTGGAGGATTATTACTTTTAAGTGTACCAGCTCCTTAGAGTAATTACTACCATGGGGAGAGTCCTAAAATAGGAACGAAATACCTATAGCTGAAGCCCTTATACATATGACGTTTAACATAGTACAAAATAAGATAGCTATATTATTCTCACCTTCTTTCTTTTACGAGGTGGTTGCCGTTTTTCCATTCCATAGACACTGTTTGTGTCTATGGAATATAAAAAACGGCATATTGATATGCTATTAGCGAAAGAAAAAAAAATGTCGATAAAATCATTTAGTCTATGACTTAGTAAAACAAAGATTTTTTATTAATCCGGTTCGTAATACTTATTTATATCAACAAACGTTTGTGGAAGCATCATCTGACATGTTACAACAAAACGTAGTTGAATAATGCAGGATTTCGTACTATCGTTGTATAATTTAAAATATATCAGGAAAAGTTCACTATGAAATCTACTTCAATTCAGCGGATATATTTCTGCCAAATTATCCTTAGACTTAGTATGGGTTTCACAAGGGATAATAACTGTGTTTGTTTTATTAATACTTAGTTTGTGTCACGGAACGTACACGGAGGACATATCCAAGACAGTTATATTTAGAGAATAAGGGTGCAGATGAGCACACAGTCAACCTGATGGTTAGTGGATACTGTGGCCCTTATTTAGATGTCTAAAGACTGCCCTTTTCCTTTCTATATCATCATTCGTACCGCTAGAATTACCAGCTTTTGTTGCTGGTAAATCTAGCCATGCTCTCTTCTTTGCTTTGACTTCCATACATACTTCATCATCGTACCATAACGTATTATTTTTCCTTTTATTCGTTACTTACACCACATAATTCGGTAGCTGCATCCAATAAATCTTTCTTAACTTTTTGCTATACAATCTCCACGTCTAACTAATTCGTACATAATTTAACCAACCCCTTTTATTTTCTTTCAGTCTACATGTGCACTTATTTTTCTCACCTTTATCTTGTAACCTTTCTGTTCTAATACGCTGTAAAGCAGTGGTAGACACAGATGTCTGATGGCACCAACATCTGAATGGACCACTAATTCGACATAAAACCAAATAAAGGAACGGGTCATTCCTACGTTGGAGCCCCAGTAAAACCGTTGTATTTACGACTGCGCTCTTCATTCTTTCATCCACAATTATAAAATCTATCATGCTTCTATCATCCCCTCTTTCCCAGTAATAGTGTCCTCTTTCCAAGTATACATGTGAATCCTTTTGTGGCGAAAGAAAGTGTTCGTTACAAAAATATTATTTGTCACTTTAAAAATAATGAGTAGGTATTAATCAAGTACGAATTACTTAGTGGAGTCCTTAGGATAGTGAAAAAAAATTGAATTTTTATTAACTTTATTTACCTTGAACTGGTTACAATATTATAGCAATATTATAATATTATGCTATTAATAATAATTGTTAATTGAAAAAAAAAATATATATATATGTTCTATTATTATTCATACACACAACGCAGTAAAAATAAAGTTTATGTAAAATATAAAATATTTACATTTTTTATATTTTACATAAACTTTATTTTTTACTAATTTATTATTTCTGAATAGAAACGAAACGAAAATAGGCATGATGCGCGACGTGTTCACCCTGAGTACTCTGGTTCTGTACTCGGATAGCCATCGTAGCCCAAACACTTTTGTACAAACACTTCAGCATTTCAATATACCAACAGTCAACTTGGCACTGCTGAAGAGACTGCAGCACCACCCAAATTCTACGAAATCAAAGTTTTTCTGATAGTCCACATACGCATAAGAAAAGGGCAAATTTTAATCTTTAGTCTTCTGTACAATTTGTACAATAAATTTGTCGAAGTATATGTGTATGGTCAATGGTGCTAAAGCTTTTTCAGAAACTGGTTTATTTAGGTGGCTGGAAGTCACCACACATTCATAATGACTCTCGAAAAAAGCACGTAGACGCGACTGAGAAAGGAAATCGGTCTCCAAGAGAGAGTTCTCGCCTCTCTTGAAGAACAAGACATTTATACTCTACGTCTTTGGAGTGGTACCACTATGGAGGACGGAATTAAAGAGCTTCTGAAGGACTTCAAGTAGCGGTTTTCCACCCGCTTTCAGTAGCTTCGCTGTAATTTTATCCTAATCTCGTTCGGACTGACAGTCGTGATATCATCGAAGTATCGGATAAGACTTGCTCTTTAATCGTTACACACACTTGCGTGTGGCTCCAACGATGTCATGTACAGCTGCCCATACAACCTTTAAATCTCACTCAAAATGTCAGGTGCCCGGAAACGATGCTGCTACGGACTTCAGCTTCAACATTTGAATTTTTCAGGTAGACAGTTGTCTTGCAAAGACCCTGAAGCCTTAGTTTCACTCAACAGCTTCTTCAATACGAGCTCTATTGAAGTTGCGTAAGTCCCGCCGCATAGATTTAGAGTTCTGTCTTTTCAGATTATACTTAGAGCTCGTTCTCACTTTTAGAGTGTCGGCGCTTTTGTTCACACTAGTCGGTGGTTGGACCTGATCAAAACTGGAGCCATTTTTGGGCAGTTTATGTGAGGAGACAGTACACGATGGACATCGACGAAGCTTTTATTGTAATGTACTATTTTAGAAGAAGACAAATAAGAAAAAAGCAAAGAAAAGAAAATTTTGGGTTCACCTAATCCAGAGAGAAAGATTTACATTGGGAACATTTTAAATTCAAATTCAAATTCATTTATTTATTTGTGAATACAGTAAGTTAGGTGTTATAAAAATTTACAGTAGGTACCGTGTATTCTACCACAGTGTGGTGTACAAATATATTTCTTCACGTTATAGCCAATAACAGCAAAATGGAATACTTTTAAAATTGATTGCAAATTATAAAAATACAATAATCATATTTGTAGGTGGTATTAAATATTCACAAAAATGTTATATATTATAAGTGAAAAGCGTCTTGCAATGATACCCATGACACATAACACATTTCGTAATGGCGCCTTTACGTCTATATTGAAAAAAAAAAAAGAAAAAGGTGAAGTAAATAAAAATGTCATCTTTTCAAATTATTATTACTATTATTAAATACACGAGTCAACAACAAATACTGCATCTTAAGCTAATGTCACGTAAGTAAACTATATATATATATATATATATATATATATATATATATATATATATATATATATATATATATATATATATATATATATAAAAATCAAAAATGTCGATGTCATCGGCTCAGACAAAATAAATATTTTGTCTGAGGTCATCGGGTTATCATAATATCATGTCAAATGTATAATATGTGGTATGTCAAATCAAATATAAATATTATACTATTATGTATACCAAAACAATCATTTAATTTCTATGTCATTAAGGTATTCATTAATAGAATAGTAAGATTTAGTAATTAATAATGTTTTTAATGATTTTTTTAAGCTTTGTATATTATTTATTTTCTTTATGTCATTAGGTATTTTATTATATATAGGTATGGATAGGCAAAATATACTTTTTCGCATTATTGCTGACTTTGATTGTCGAACTTTTAATCTCAGAGGATACCTTCTATTATTTAAATTTTCAAACAGTGGCAGGTTTCTATGGACAAACACAGCCGTCTCATAGATAAAAAGACAGGGAAAAGTTAGAATTTGCAGCTCTTTAAAATGTGGTTTACAGCTGTCTGTCCAGTGTAGATTTTTGATTGCTCGAATACACCTTTTTTTGAGCTTTGAATACCTTTTCCCGATCCACTGAGTTTCCCCAAAACATTACACCATATTTAAGTGTTGACTCAACGTATCCAAAATATGCTATACGAAGTGTTTGCGTATTTGCTCTTTTATTTAACATATATATATATATATATATATATATATATATATATATATATATATATATATATATATAACAAGGCATATGAAAATTTATATAATTTACTGCAAACACTATCGACCTGTGCCTTCCAGTTCAGTTGGTTATCAATGATAATTCCTAAAAATTTAGTTTCTATCGTTTCATAGATTGGTGAACCTTTATAATTAATATTAAAACTTGATAAACTATCTTTTTGCCAATTAAATTTCATGATTTTAGTTTTTTCTAAATTTATATTTAAGTTATTTTTTACGAGCCAATCAATTATAAGACCAATGGAATTGTTAATCTCAATTTCATAGCTTTGGGTATTATTGCCTTCATAAACGACCGTACAATCATCCGCAAAAAGGACCATAGATTGTTGTATCACCGATGGAAGGTCATTAATGTACAAAAGAAACAGGAGTGGACCCAAAATGCTTCCTTATGGAACGCCGTAGTACACAGCTCGGGGTGTCGATCGATAAACCTTTTCTGTCAACTTTATAGGACATATTCTCCTTATTTCAGTAATCTGCGTCCTGTGTGTAAGATATGACTCAAAAAGATCTAAAACTGTCCCTCGCAATCCATATTGATGTAATTTTCTTATTAATATTTTGTGATCCACAAAGTCAAAAGCTTTAGTCATGTCCATGTATAGCGCGGCCACAGGTATTTTTTTGTCTATACATGTTATAATTTTGTTGAGCAGGTCATAAATTGCCGCGTTTACAGATTTATTTTTACGAAATCCTTTTTGCTCATTTACGAGTATCTTATTATCTTCGAGATATTTATTTAAACGTTTATATAAAACTTTTTCAAAAACTTTTATATAAACGTTTAGAACTCAATTGCTGAATTAAGAAGTGACGAAGTGAACATTTTGGATAAAAACACAACAATTCCGCTTGAGTGCTGCGATATGTGTGTGCGTGATCTGCGGTAGAGAGCAGAGGTGCCGGGTCCGTTAACCACTACGAGCACTTAACCCTATAGAGAAGTAATACATGCAAATTTAAAAGAAAACAATTTTGTCAACTAGTTGCGGTGCGGGGGGAGTTGTGATCGCTGCGAACTACTCCGAACTATTCCGAAGAGATTCCGGACACGATCGCTAGGACGTGCATTGTAATGACTTAATGCTTTCTATCGATAATGATAATTTTTTTCGCTTTTTTAATACATGCTTTCGGTATCAGTAACTAGTAACTAGCTTTGACTGTGACTTCAATTTTCTATGCAACTAAGAAATGCAATTTTAAATGTACCAACATTTTCAACATTACAATTTTACAACATTATATTTTACACCAGTATACTCAGGTAAAATATAAATGCCAACTTCGAAAAAATTTCTAGATTTAATTTAATCTTGAATTTTTTTCGAAGTTGGAGTTTAAAAGGAGTTTAAAAACTTTTAGTGATTTGTTGAACTTTAACATAAAATTACTTTAACATAAAAAATTAAAATATTTAATAGGTGGTAGAGCCATGCTGCAGTTATATTAGTAGTATAGTTGTACCATGAATTGGTCGGCTCGACCGGGGAAGGACGCTCGACGCACCAGCGTAAAATAGTAGCTTTATGCTGTTTCGTATGGTGAGTGTAGATAACCGGCGACTCTTTTTACTGAAAACGAGGCATTTCATTCCCCACGGGTGACAACGCATCTGCATTTTGTTTCGTAATCGAGGATAGATGTAGATGTCTATGGGCCGCAGCAACCACTTACCAGGTGTACTGTGTGCTCGTTTGTCACCCTATGCTATAAAAAAGGCCCCGTAGGAGATACGCAAGATAGTTCGGCTTAAGGTCGAGGCACTACGAGGTAGTACGGAGAGATTGAAAAGATAATAAAAAAAGATTTTCACGTTTATTTATTATATTTATTTTATTAAGTGCTATTATTGATTTTGAAACTTCTTCTGCACTTCTCATTAGTCGCCGCTTATTTTTTGTCATCAAAAAACAATCCTCAGTAAAATGTTTTGAGCACATGACGCTATATTTGGAAACCAATTTTCTCTTTATTGTAACGTTTATCAATTTGTTTTTCATATTACCATCTTTTGGAAACCTATAGAAAAAAATCATACAGTTTAAATAAAATAACATTGTTATCGTACTTATCCAAAGCTCATACACGAAAAGAATAATTATAATTAATATTATAAAGTATTACTAAAAGTAGTAAATAATAATCTACTAATCTTAGTAATACTTTAATATTAAATTATATATATATCTATAATATTAATAAATTATGGTTCTGTCTATATCTAATAAATCAAAAAAAAAAAAAAAAGATATATAAATACAATAATCATTTTGTGGATAATTATCGACAATATAAAATAAATATACCGCCCCGCACTAGTCATTAGCGTCACGAGGCTAATTATGATAAGGAGAGACAGACATACGTGTTTGCAGTAAATGCAAAAAGGACGGGGAGTGACGCGTGACGGAACTGTCCAGTTTAACTTGACCCTCGTTGCGTAATAAAAATGTCGAAAATATTTTGGTAAAATAAAGAAATGTACTTACCGATGAAAAGTAATATTGTTTGTTGTTACACTACATGTTTTACTGTTGTTTCCGCACCATTTAACGGCACAACAAGACATGATGCCGTAAATAGATTTTAATTTATATTTTAAATGTAATCCGTCTCTACGGTTCTAGCTTTTGGTCACAACTGGCGGGAAGCAAAAGTGTTCCGAAATATATCAGTGACTAGTCACTGACGAGTTGACAGGTTCGGGTCGCCTTGTATTACGTCTCTATAGGGTTAAGTGCTCGTAGGTTAACCACCATAATGTGAACAGCGCCATACTTACTCATAGGCTAACGAGATTCGACACGATTTTTTTATGGACGTAGAGGGCTGGCAAAACATCCGAAATTTTTGTCAGATATTTGTGTGTCGGATAAGTGTGAACAGCTTCATATAAATTGTTCTGCCACTGGAGCAGCTGAAGTGCAGCTGGGTGAAGGAAAACATCGTGCTTGTTTTTGTTTGATGAATTGTTGATTCTCTCTATGCATACATATATGCGTATGTATGTATAGAGAATCAACAATTCTACATATTATATTGAGTCGATATACTTGTTTTATCACACTCCTTTTAATTTTATTTTCAAGTAAAGCAAAAAGAGTAGAGGCATACATACATTTCTTTATATATTTTTTAATAGGTCAAAAGTATCTGAATTTGGGATTTTTATAACCCTTAAAAATTCGTAATTCCGAAAATATTAACTTTATAGTAAAAAAACATACGATCTTTTTTATTCGTATTTTATCAAAGAATATGAAAAACTCTCCCGTTTAAAAATAACAATTCCTTGCCATTGAAAAAAAAATCAGTTTAAATGGCACGGAGTTGAGACATGGCGACATGCATTTATATCATCAGTATGAAAATTTAAAGAGAATCGCATAAAAACATTTGGGGTGGAATAGTTTTTGGTATTCATGCGCCGATTGCTCCTGGGCTATATGCCAAATATGAGAGTTTTAAAGAAAAGATTAAAAAATATAACGAATTTTTTTTTGGGTCAGATAAAGAAACTGGCAAGAAATTAAGCAGTATGGTGGTGGTATATTAAGAATCATAGCGTAGGATAAGCAAAAAGTATTTCAGTTAATATAAACTGATATAAAAAAAATTAAGAGTTTACTAATGAATTACCCTAGAATATGCTTATCTTCATCCTCGTTTTGTAGACTGAGACCGTTTTGGGTATGTCTTTACAAGAAAAAAACGGGACACTTGTCCATGTAAGACCTATAAAATATGGAACTGTTGGTTTCTGGCTTGCATAGAGCTAAGGTTATGTCAGAAAGTAATGCAAGTTAACCTTTAATTTTCGTGCTAATATGACTAAAAATGTTTGGGTCGTATGTGCAGGAGTGTTACGTATGATTGATTATTGAAGAAAATGATTTAAAAAGCGTAGACTACTACCAATAGAAGTTGTACTACAAAAGAAAACTTCAAGTCATTAATATCTAAAGTTAAATTGATAGAGCCTAATAACGCCGTTATATCGAAAGTAGAAATTCTTTGCGTAATTAGTTTGTCTGAAAGAAATCACTTCCAGAAAAACTTATTACGCAAAGAATTATACAAAAGAAATCAGAAGAAGGGAAGTGTACGTGAATTATATAATTAAGTTATAAAATAAAATAAAAATACAAACACAATATAATGACTGTTAAGGCAGGCTACAAGTCCAAAATCAACCAAAAGAAATATTTCCAAACGTTTACGTGTATAAAAACATATTTATGAACTACAAAAAATATTGTAGGGAGAGAACAACCTGTTGCAGTGGAGTAACGTAACATAATTTGAAAAAAAAAGTCTGGTTTATTTTAATTTTTTTTTACAAAATGACGAATTAAAAAACTGCGTAAATTCAATTACTCTGAATTTTCAGCGTCACCCTTTTTTATAAATTAAGTAATAAGCCAACCTAATGGTTTACAGAATTATCGAATTAGATTTTTTATTTCATATTTATATTAAAAGTACTTAGATGAAAACCCGCATAAAATATAATCTTCGAACTCAAAGTCATCATTATCATCAAGTGTGATATACGATTTTCAAGTCAAAACCCACTTTGGGTAGCAAAAAAATAGATCGCGCTAGCCCGTTTAGTTCTCGAGCAGTGTTCGAGTTGAAAGATCGGTTCCGGACGCTCTGTGTCACGCTGTGCTCTCAGATTGGCGGCTGCGCTCCGCCCAATGTGGGACGCGCTGGTGAAAAAAGAATTTGAAATCGTGCTTAGACCTCGTCTTAAGGAAGTTAGGATATATAAAAAAGGACAAGAAGTATGATGGGAATTATTAGAATTCCAAGTTTTGAGTAGAATTTTGAAGGGAAAACGCGGTCGAGCACAAAGTCTTTGTATTAGGAAGGAGTGCCATGAGTGTACAGCTGTAACAGAAAATGATAACAATTGAAGAAAGAGGGTGAATGTATGGGAGTATGAAGAGTTTTCTTTATTCGAAAGGCGAAAACTGCGATCATTATCATTCCGAAATATGAGAAACTTTCCAGTCAGGACTGTTTGTAAGAAAAAACGTGGATGCGGGGCAAGATCGCTCAGATCCGTCAAACTACAGGCCTATTGCCATCACCTCCTTACTGCCTTATAAATGAATCCAAAATAATTGAATCTATTATAAGCTGCCAGCTCATGCGGTACCTTGGAGATCACCAACCGATTATAGACCGCCAATATGGTTTACTTCGGGGTTGATCAGCTGGTGAGTTTCTGGTCTACCTGACTTATTGATGGGCGGAGGCAGTAGAGTCCAATGGGGAGGCATTGGGCGTTAGTTTAGACATTGCTAAGGCCTTCGATCGGGTTTGGCACAAAACGCTTCTGTCGAAGCTCCCTTCCTATGGGCTTCCCGATAAATTGTGCAATTGGATCACCAGATTTCTTGCAGATCGGAGAATCAAGGTCGTTATAGACGGTGCATGCTTCGATTACAAGCCTATTAATGCAGGCGTTTCACAAGGCTGCGTGCTACCACCGACTCTGTTTCTGATATGTTGCAAACCGGTAACATTCATTGTTATGTTGATGACAGCACTGGTGATGCTCTGTCTGACACCGGCCGTGCCAATATTTCTTGGGAAAACGTCTCTGAGTACCGGGACAAACTTGTGTTTGAAGGCGAGTCTTGCTGAACAAAGTCTCGGATTGTAGGCGACTAAATCTAGTCCAGTTTAACCCTCAGAAGACAAAAGTTTGCCCATTAACCGCTAAAAAGAACCTCTTTGTCGTATCTCCTCAGGTTCAAGGCACTCCCCTTGTTGTCTCAGCCAGTATCGAAATCCTCGGCGTCGACATATCGAGTGACGTGCACTTTCGTGGTTACTTGGAACTATACCATCTGGATGCTTTAAGGTCCACCACTGTACGTTTCACGAGGAGTTTTCTTACGCGTACGACCTCTCTGTAGAATAGTTTACCACCGGCGATTTTTGCGGATCGGTACGACTTAGGGTCTTTCAAGAAAAGAGCTTACTCCTTTCTAAAAGGACGGCAACGCACCTGCAATTCTCCGGTGTTGCAGTGTTCATGGGCGGCGGCAACCACTTAGCATCAGATGAACCGTATGCTCGTTTGCTCCCTTTCGCTCTCTCCTCTCTCTCTCTCTCTCTCTCTCTCTATATATATATATATATATATATATATATATATATATATACTAGCTTGCCAGGCAGACGTTGTTCTGCCCTTTTCAACGACTCTTTGTCATGTCCTATTAAAAATCCTTAAATTCACAAAAACATATGAGTCACTTATGGGCAAAAAAACTATCCTATCTCTCAAGTTGGACCAAACTACACATGGTGTGCAAATTTGATTAAAATCGTTTAAGTAGTTAGAAGTCCATCGCGGATAAACAACGTGACACGTAATTCATATATATTAAGATATATGTGTATATATAGGGTGTATATTTCTATGTATTATATAGATATATAAATATAGAGTGTGTATCTCTATAATATATCTGCGTACTCTCTATATAAAGACATCAACCGTCGCAGTGGTATGCGTTTGCCAGCATTAATACGGCAAACATTAACGGCAAACACTGCGCAGATTATTGTACCGATTAATTCTCCTTTAAGAGTGCTGGGCAATCAAATATGTTGTATAAAATAATGGATTGATAAAAAAGGCCACAAACCCACCCTGAAGGAAAGCCATTTTTAACAAAAGTAATGTTTTTTTTTTTTTTTTTTTTATAGGATATGGTGACAGACAAGCACACAGTCCACCTGATGGTAAGTGATTGCTGTGGCCCATAGACATCTACATCTATCTTCGATTACCAATGAAAATGCAAATGCGTTGTCCCCGTGAGGACTAAGATGGAATGCCTCGTTTCCAGTAAAAAGGGTCTCCGGTTCTCTACACTCACCACACGATACACAGCAGCATTAAGCTACTATTTTTTTTTGGTGGAATTTTAGTTGAGTTTATCAAACAGTGACAACAGAAACAGAAACTTTTTTATTTAATATGGATTATAAATAATACTTACTGAAAGTCTCTTTTTTCGTTACCACTGGTTCGCAAAAAAGCCTCTGTCCTGGGAAAAACCAGCAACAAACCTTGCGGGACTGTTTTTTTTTAAATAAGAGCTTACAATTACAACGTAACCTTACACAAAACAGTTACAGCGTTTAGATGAAAATATTTGCTAAATGTATCTACAACGTTTATTACTAAGGCGAGACATGTGGCAAAATAACAAGTAATAAGATCTTAGAATTTAATTTTTCATACGTGGTAGAGCCACGATGCAGCTATATTATAATTGTAGCACGAATGGGTTGGCTCGACCGGGAAAGGACCACGCTCTCACAGAGTAGCAGCATAAAATAGCAGCTTAAAACTGCTGTGTTCTAATGGTGAGTGTAGAGATGCGGAGACCCTTTTTTCTTGGAAATGAGGCATTCCATCTTAGTCCTTAGGGGTGACAATGCATGTGCGTTTTGATTCTTAATCAAGGATAAATGTAGATGTCTATGCGCCACAGCATCTACTTACCATCAATTGAACCGTGTGCTCGATTGTCACTCTGATTCTATAAAAAAAAACTACTAAATATCACTTACTCAACGGCTCTCTATAATTTTTTTTAATATTAATATAGTTTGATTATCTTGATATATATATATATATATATATATATATATATATATATATATGTATATATATATAGATATAAAAAAAAAAATATAAAGATTTTTTTAGACTTATTCTAGTATGTCATTTTGTTTTGACTAGTACTCTATAATACAATCTAATTTATAATACAATGTCATATTTCATTAATAATTTTTGTAAAGAAGAGATGCGATCCACTACTTAAGACTCCTCTCTTGCTTTTATGAAGTACGTGAGGAGGTCGATTGGTAGTGGGAACACGATCGTTGAGTTCTTCTCAGCCGAAATAGTATTCAGAGTCTGAAAAAAAAAGGAATAAGTAACTATTTTCTGTTGTTTAAAAGTTTTTAAATTTATAATAAACTAGTCTGCTTCTTATAACAATACTATGATATAGTAAAAAGGAACACGTGTCTCAGTGGTCTGAGTTTTAGCATTCAGTCAAGGATCGTATCGTATTATCGACGGTGGTGAGTCTTTCCTAGTGTAGTGGTGTTGGGATTAGTGGTGATAGGCTAAGATGTTTTTACTTACGTCTTTGGTGACAGGTATGATGCAGGCAATTGTGAGACGACGAAAGGTTTTTTCAAAATAGGTAAGACATAAAGTTAACTAATTAATTTTTAACATTTTAAACATCTTTTTTAATATCTATAACACTGTATAGACTATGGTCCATCCACTCTATCAAGTACAGTCCTTCACAAGTCCACTAACATGACCTACAAAGTATGCCACAAAACACAATTCTGATCCACCTAAATGCATTGACTTCTTGGATGTCTTACCAGTTCTTCACTAATCTAGTCTGGATTAAAAATATAATAATTAAAATTAAAATAAAACGCGATAAAATCCGTAAAAGTAGTTTTAATCAATGTCTTTATCGTATTAAGTGTTACATAATTGACCTATCGTCTAAACCCAAACTTACCCTGAAAAACTCCGTATGCTTATATATATATATATATATATATATATATATATATATATATATATATATATAGTCTGCTCCGTCTATATGAACTAATCACCAGTATGGCTGAACCAATTGTAATTAAATTTCAGGTAAATATAGAGAGTAATAGGGTTGAGGCCCCTAATACCAGTCACACCCTTAATTCCAGCCCTTTCACCGTTTTCCTTCGTATAAAAGGTTTCTGGAAGTCTTCACTACAAATATTGTCAGCTAAAAACTTCTTCGTCACTAGAGGAAAGCTAATTTCAGATATTATCACACAATCATAAATCTAACAGTTTTAAAATAAAAATCAAAACGCGTAAGCAACGGAAATGCTCATTTTCCTGATTTTTTGATAAGTTGTGGTCTCGATAAAACTAAGCTTATTTTACATTAGCTCATCTTTAGACTTTTTGATTCACATGAATATGCCTACAGGCATAGTAATGCAGACATTTTAGTTTAAATTTACAAGTTTTTTTGTTTTATTTTAGTGGTAATTAAAGCCTCATTGGACTGTAAATAGATACATGAAATGTATGGAGTGCATAATGTCAACCGTCAGGCTGATATTTGTTTTTACGTACCTAATAAGAAGTACCTAATTTCAGCCATGTAATATAAATCAGGGCTATCACAAACAGGAATAAATACGATTAATTAGAACTTAACTTATTTTAAAGTTAAAAAAGTTAGGATCGTTTCGTCTATGTTTTAAAATTGATTTTTGATTTTAAAGTTTAGCAAAAAATTTACTTGCTTTTCTATGAGACATTCGATGTATATTAAAAACACCCACCAACCATCTATTCAATTATTTTTTGAGAAAGGCAAAAACAAGCAAGAAATACAATTAAATCTGATATGGTAACACTAATTATAACTTAGAAAATAAATGAAAAAATTGTGACAAGGAAAGTGACTCAGGACCATGCTTTGCGGCAGTCTGTGGAGGAAGATGTTTAGTAGTGGACTTGTGAAGGGCTGTAACGATGATGATAATTCGAAAACTTGCATAATTATTTTATAAGGAACCGATGTGCTTCATATGTTTTTTTCATAATTTGCTTTAATTAATTGTTTAATTAAAAAAATATTGAACTGCTTGAAAATAAAACACAGTAAGGTGAGTAGTAAAACGTTAAAATAAAATAATTGCTGGCGTCGGCATTACATGCTTGTGACATGCATGATTTAAAATTAAAAGTTGTTACGAGTTACGAGTGCCTCTAAAACTTTCCAAATCACCTATCAAAAACTCATAAGGCGCAACCCTATGCTATGCTGGCATTAGGTACACAAAAGAACGACATTTTGTGCAGGGTGGCTGGAATTTGAGCCATAACGCTTTTTGCTTAACGTCATTTTTAAAATTGTTCTCGAAATTATTTATGGTTATAAATAAATGTTCATTACGTTTTTGGATAAATAGCTTATCGGTTACAACTAGTAATAAATACTTCTGGCCCGCTAAGTTCAAATTACACTAAACATCCGGCCCCACTCAGTTCATAGTTACCTAGGCGGCTATTCATAATTACCTATACTTGTGGTAATTCAGAATTACCTATACTTCTGGCGCCACAGTATAATTACCTATACTTGGGGCCCGCCATCGTTCAAATTTGACCGAGTGGGGCCCCTAGAAGTCTGCTCACTGTACTATATAATATTCTTCATGAGACTTATGACGAGGGGCCAGAAGTCTCGGCAAATTATGAACTGATGGCGGGCCGCCAGAAGTATAGGTAATTAAAGACAATAAAGAATTGATAATAATGTTGTAGCGGCGCTGTCGTCGCGCCACTAGCACACCGAAACACACCGAAGCCTAAATCACGCTATCAACATTCCGAATCATGAACAGGATATATAGAATATCTCCGAACTATCACATGGAGTGTCGGCCGCTCCCCAGGCAGTACACCTTGCCTGACGGGAGATCTCCCCTTTTCCTTCCACGGCCACAGTGGTGACCCCGACGTGATCTGAACATGCAACCAACAATCTTCGGAAATTTCAAGCTTCATCATCGTCATAAAATACCCCACCCATTCGCTCTCGAGCAGATATCGTCTGCAGTCTTCATATCCTGCAAGCCAGCTAGCTTCACAAGATTCATCGCAGCACTGGAATAATAATGCTTCCTGTTCCTTCAAGCTACTCTCTGCACTATACAGTGTTCGGCACGGCTCTGAACCTTACTGCTCGCCTCTGCTTCACGGCACTCTCGCAGATTACTTGCCTTCTTCTCGACTCACCGCAGACTACAAGGCAATCTCCTGGCACTTGCACATTCGTCGGCAACGAGGCTGCACTATCGACCTCCGGTCTGAGCAGGGGGGTGATGTAGCGGCGCTGTCGTCGCGCCACTAGCACACCGAAACACACCGAAGCCTAAATCACGCTATCAACATTCCGAATCATGAACAGGATATATAGAATATCTCCGAACTATCACATGGAGTGTCGGCCGCTCCCCAGGCAGTACACCTTGCCTGGCGGGAGATCTCCCCTTTTCCTTCCACGGCCACAATGTATTAAAATTGAAAAAGAATTTATTAATTTAAAGCGTGGCACTGCATAGTGCTTACAATCTTTTTTATATTTGGCTCAAATTTACTTGTAGCAACACGTAAAATGGCTTCCAAACTTTCATTTGCAAGGCGGTTTTGATTTTTTGTTTTATTATTATTTAGTATTGAAAAGGTTTGTTCACATATATAGGTAGAACTAAATAAGCTAGCACATTTCAGAGCGTTTATGCGCAACTCTTTGTACGTATTTTTATCAATGCAGCGGTAAAAGTTCAGCAAGTCTCCTTCGTTGAATTTGTTGCGTAAATCTTGGTCGTTTTAAATGTCGATAATTTCTAACTGCATTGACTCTGGCGCATTTTCAACTGAAATCGTGAAAGGATTGCTGAATATGTCCACCAGAGGTTTCACTTTTTTAAACTCCGAAAATCTGTCTTGAAAAGATTGAATCAAAATATCTAGCTTTTCTACATAACTGAAATTAATCGCAGTTTTGTTGAATTTTTTAGCCATTTTCTTATAATTCGGAAAATGATTGTAATTTCCAGAATTCAGTTGCGATCTGAAAAGTGTCAGCCTGCATTGAAAGGATGATACACGAGCGTAAGAGCTGGGATATCAGTTGATTTTTGCCTTGAAGCCGTGTGTTCAAGACATTCAAATGATTTGTAATATCAACTAAAAAAGCCAAATCACACAACCAATCAGGATTTTTAAGTTCCGGGAGATCCCTTTGCTTTTCCGCCAAAAAAATTCCAACTTCTTCTATTAAATTTAGAAATCGTTCCAGTGTCAGTCCACGACGCCACTTACTTCTGTATAATACGTAAATCCCATATTCGCTTTCGATGTCATCAAGGAATTGTTTGAATTGCCTGTGATTGAGTCCTCGTGATTTTATGAAATTTACAGTCGAAACTACCACTTTCATGACATTTTGAAATTCAATTTTTTTAGAACAGAGGACTCCTTGGTGTATAATGCAGTAAAACTGCATGAGATCTTCAGCGTTTATGTATTTTTCTTGCAGATGCTTTTTCAGCAAAGTAACCAGCCCAGAATTGACACCAATCATCGAAGGAGCACCGTCAGTCGCAACTCCCGATAATTTTGATTCAAGTCCAAATCAGTTTTTGAACACTCATCCAAAAGTACATTGAGTATATCAACTCCTCTGGTTTGACCTTTCAATGAACACATTCCTAATAACTCTTCTAAGACTTCAAAATATTGAGTAACACACGGGGTGTTACTCAATATTTTAGTTGAATATTAGAAGTTGAGCTGTGAAACTAATATCAGTGGATTCGTCGAGTGCTAATGAAAAAAATTCAATGACCATAGTTTTTTCATTTAATTGTTCCGCAATATTACCTGACAAAGACATAATTCGTCTTTGGATAGTAATAAAACTCATTTGAATTTTCTCAAACTTTTTTGCTGCTTCTGGACACATTTTCTTAGCGGCAATTTCTATGCATTTTTTTACAAAATCTCCATCATTGAAGGGGCGACTTCGCTTTGCTATCATTCGAGAAATTTCGTAACTAACTTCTGTAGCTGTTTCTGAATCTTGAATGGGTAAACATAGCTCTCCAATAAGCTCGTTTTAAAGACAACATGTTTTGCTTTCTTAATTCGCCTGTAAGCTTGGTAAAAATAGGATGCTGCGTTTCATAGTGCCTTTTTACATTATATTCCTTTGCAATCGCAACAGAATTCTTGCAAATTAAACAAACGACTTTGTTATGCGACCATACAAAAAAGTATATCTCAGTCCAAATTTCTTGAAACTGCCGATTTTCATCTTTCACCTTACGTTTTTTACTAGGTCCTGGCTTGTCCATGTTGCGTTCTAATCCTGGCTAGGATTAACACAGCACCAGTACAGTACCTACTTAAATTACCCATCCTTTTTTAAATTACCAAAAATAATTGATTAAATATGTAGGGAAACACTTATTAATAACAGAGTTTTACTTACGATTTCACAACACAATTATACACGGCACTTGACGGGAAATCTATGTTGAATGTGGATCAAAATATATGACACCGGCTAGTAGAGTTAAAATCTACACTAGAACTATTGACACTTCACTCAAATTAAAACCAAACTGTCGGTCGCTGCGGTTAGCGTGGCTTTTATACCGCGCGTATAGAGTCGAAAACTGTCTGGAGAAATCACGAAACCGACTCTGGAAGAAGGAAGGAATTCGGGACTATTGCTATCTCGCTTGCTCTAACAATATAACCCATGGATAAGCCGCTATCGCGCTGCCGTCGTCGCCGCGCCGCCGGCCGCGGCGGTTCCTCAAGAAAACGAATTTAACCGAGATCAGCACGAACGCTGTTACCGACGCATACACGGCGCACTTAAGAGCGCGCGCGCGAGATTCAAATTACTTTTCGAACATATTTTTTTTTGGTTTTATTCTGGAATATAATTCAATATTTTTCGAAGGTACTATTTTTGCTGTCGGCGTTAGCGCGCCGGTAGTAGTAGCGCCAGTATTCGACCGGCGGACCGCATGCGGCCCGCGGGCCGCGGTCTGTGCATCTACGTTATAGTAGAATAATATTATACGCTACTCTGTCTAATAGTATATAATATTCTTCATTTCATTTAATCTCGTCTTACTTTTATGGTCAAATAAGAATCTTATTTTCGTCTAAATATGTTACCTAATTATTTAAAAAGAAAAATATAAACATCTATTCAATACATCCTATCAAAAGTATTCTAAATTATAATTTTCGTTGTTGCTGATTTGTGTTAAAATTTAATACGCATTGAGTTGTGCGATTCGAAAGCCTGTCAAATAAACATTGGTTAAGATATAAGTTGTGTCTCGCTCGCAACGGAAAGTCAGGAATTTGCATTTAGAATTATTTAAAATTAAATAGCAAATACTGTTTACCTGGAACTTAAAAAGTATCATTTAATTCTTTAAATCTCTTGAGTGGACTAAAGAATATGACAAGCTCAAGTGAACTACTACGCCATCTAAATAGTTAAATAATTATAATAAGTATTTATATTAAAATAAGTATATACATTAATCCATTAAATAAAAAGAAGGATCACTAAAATAGGTTCGGTTTTACGATGATATTGCGTAAATACGTACATACATAATAAAAAAATAAAATATTGTTCAATCGCGGATCCCTTTCCTCGTTTTTTCTTCTAATTTGGAAACTGAAAATAAGGCTAAACTTTAACTAATTTGCTGTGTGGCGACGTCGTACTAAATTTATTGTCCCCTTTCTTTCTTCTGGAGTTGTAAGAGACGACTGACTATGCGCAATGACATTAAGATGTACTTAGATGGTATATTGTCTATGTAGATGGTATTTATGACAAACATAACGGTAATGGGAGCAGTATCAGAACTCTGCGTGACGATTCAGGCATGTACGAACGGGACACGCGTTAAACTGTGCACTGAAAGAGAAGAACTACGTATAACTTCCGGGGGATGCTACTCAATATAATACTTGGTTACGTGTAAATAGTGTTGAGTAAAATATCTACCTGTAAGTAACGCAGTTGCAAAGCAGCAGGACTGTCGCCAATGACCTCAGAGGCCTCACGTAGAGCGCGGGAAGCTTTTTGTTCCCCTTCAGCAGCAATTACTTTAGCTCGTGCCTCTCTAGCAGCTTCAGCCTCAGCAGCCATCGCTCGCTGCAATTGTACTGGCAGACGGACATCTTTGCTGTTCAGACATTGATAAATTAAGTCAAATCTTTTTTGATTGCTCGTGGTTCTTTTACTACAAAATGCAACAACACATTTAGAGCGATAAAAATTAAAATCGTATTTCTATACCATGTGTGATGTGGTTGCCGTAATCAATGAGCATATAATCGTAAACATAAACGTTATAATCGTAGGTAAGTATTAATCGTAAACGTTATTATGTAGCAAAGATAACATAATCACTACATTTAAGAGGCGGAACTTAGTAAAAGTAAATGTAAGAAAGAGCGCCAAGCTACTCTACCAATATCAAGACCTGAATTTTAATTTTTAACAAATAGTGCTGACAACATAGGTGAATTATAGTGTGCTGTAAATGTCGATCGATATTTTATATAATAAAACTCAGATCTCTATTCTCTATACTGAATAATTTATGAGAAATAAAAGTTTTTACATGGGGGTTGAGTAAAAATGCCGATTAGGATAAGAAATCAATGTAATTTACATATACAAAAATATATACAAAAAACACAAAATAAATTAAAACCACGCACAATTTCACTAGTATTTAGATAAGTAAGTAAAAAGTAAATGACGAATCCGTAGCGCAGTGGCTAAGCGTTTGGCTGCGGCACTGTGGGACCGAGGTTTCATTTCCGCACTGAACAAGTGTTCCTATGCTGTAAAATAAATAGTCTGAGTATTGTTGCTTGTTTTGAACCTTATTTTTTATAACAAAGCGGGTAAAAATATTTTTTTTATAGGAGAGGGGGGGGGGACAAACGAGCATACGGCTCACCTGATGGTATGTAATTTACCGCCGCCCATGAACACTGCAACAGGGGAATTGCAGGTGCGTTGCCGACCTTTTAAAAAGGAGTAGGCTCTTATCTTGAAGGTCCCTAAGTCGTATCAGTCCGGAAAAATCTCTGATGGTATTCGATTCCACAAGGAAGTTGTGCGAGGAAGAAAACTTCTTTTAAATTGCACGGTGGTGGACCGCCAGTCATCCAGATAGTATGGATAGTATTGCGAGTTTTGTCGCGATGTGCGATGGTGAAATTGTGCGGCTGTAATTAGTCCGAACAATTCCTCAGAGCACTCCCCGTGGTAGATGCGATAAAATACGTAAAGAGATGCAACATCTCTTCGCAGTGCCAGTGAGTTATGCCGATCGGAAAGAGCTTGGTCGCCGATGATTCGAACAGCTCTGCGCTGGATGCGATCAAATGGAAGGAGCTGGCACTGGGGAGCCTCGGCCCAGAGATGGAAACAGTATTTCATGTGTGGCTGAACCTGCGCCTTGTAAAGTTGCAGGCGGTGAGCCGGCATAAAATACTGTCACACTCTGCTGAGCACGCCACGCTTTTTAGAGGCCAGTTTGGCCTTCTCTTCCAAGTGACCACGAAACTGCACGTCACTCGATATGTCGACGCCGAGGATTCCGATACGGGCTGAGGCAACAAGGGGAGTCCCTTGAAACTGAGGAGATACGACGAAGGAGTTTTTTAGCAGTAAACGTGAAATCTTGTATTATATTATCTTGTATTATATTATATCTTGTATTATTGTATAAGACACAAGATACTATGATACTTAAGTCGATTATCTAATCGAACGAAAAACATAATCTTTGTTACCGAAACCGAACTTTTGGAATATAGTAATTTGAAGGAGATAACATCAAATCATCTATCAAGTAGTAGTTTTTTTTGTTTCTGTGTTTGTATAATATATGATATTATATAATATGTGAAACTTGTCTGGGATATCTGAAAAATTCTTAATTTTGTGGGTATAATATTTTTAACGGTATAAAATGAATCTCAATAAGAGCCGATATTATTGTATAATTTATTAAATAAAACATGTCGTACTCGTAATTTAGAAACTAACCGATCAAAGTAAATTTCGTAGCATGTAAGCTGCAACCCGGGTTCCAATGAAATTGTAGTTGATAATTTTGAGTAATGATTTACAACGTGCTCGGCGGTGAAAGAAAATATCGTGAGAAAACCGTCTCAGATATAAGTGAATGTTTTGAAGAGAAGTGAAGTCCGCCTACATGCATTTGGGCAGCGTGGTGGATTTCACCTTGCCCCAAAAGTCACACAGAAATTATATGAAACCTATGCCCAGGAGCGGAACGTATATAGAATATAGCTTTAATTATACTTTACTCATAAAAAATACTTTCGTATAAATAGAAATTGTCTCTGTAACAACTATGTTTACTAATTCCCGCAATATTATAGACATGAAATTATACGGTATTAAATCTAAAACATTGAAAGTCTCATCGTTAACAGTGGTACATATGATATATAATTCATAGCCTAACATTACATGTGCCCTAATTCCCACGACAAAAGTAAACTGTCAACTAAAGTTACTTGACCAATCGATACAGAAATTTAAAAAGTTCGCCACTAAAACGACTATGGTGAATGGTAAATTTTTAAAGGTTTAGAAGCTAACTCAATTATGGTCATTACGTTTACGTCTGTATTTTGTAGAGTTATAAATCATCGTCATTATTAATACGGTCCCTTAATGGACTTAACAGTGCTAAACAAAAGCCTCTCTCAAGGAATATAACATGATATTTATTAATATGTCTACTTTAAAAATTTTACTTTCGGGGAGGTTTATAGTCACGGGTTGTAAATCAGAAGAGAGTGATATTTATTTTCATTTTAAAGTACAACAACAGTGGCATTCAAAAACATTTTTTAAAAAGCGTTTGGTAACGATTTTGTATCATGGGGTCAGTTTTAGTGACGTTAAAATCTATCTTCAATTAAGAATCAAAATGCAGATCCTTAGTCCCCCCGAGGTCTAAGATGAAATGTCCTGTTGCCAATAAAAAGGATCTCCATCCAAAAACTATAATTACATACGTGCAGAAATATTATTCTGCTCTTTTACGCTGGTATTAACTTTTTCATTTATTGTGGAATTGGATACAAAGCCTTCAGCCATAAATAACACATAAAACGCTGAAATAAATAAAAATATAAATATGTAAAAAAAATCACAAGCATGTTGCTTTCCTGGTCAAGTCAGTATATATTATATACTAATGTAAATTTCTTTCTTATATTATAAGTAATAAGATTTTTAATGTTAGTTTAGTTACCTAATAAGAGGAAACTTTATAAAACTTTTTATGTATAAGGTGAGAATAATTTTTCGATTAATCGAAGGAAATTTATCATACATATTATATTTTCGTTTTATTTTGGTTCATAAAATTACTATATCATTAGTATTTAAATAATAAACTTTAATTAGTTGTTGTTTTTGTAAAATATGACCATGCCAAATGCTGCACATAAAACCCAAGCGTAAAATAAACAAATATTCATTTTTAATATCTAATCCTACTTCAGTTTGTATCAAAATTTTAATATAAAAACTCTCAATACATTTAAATTTTTCGAAAACGGGACAATTTTTATTTTTTGTGAAATATTCATAACGACGAAAAATAAGTAATAAATGAGACTAAGAAATAAGTGTTTCAATATTTCTTAAATTATAGTGATCGAACATGCTAACAACTTAACTAAGCCATTAGGTTAGAACACGTGAATCCAATCTATCCATTCACAGTGATTCTAATTCACTAATGGACCATTTTTATAACGACATATATGGTCCATACACTGATTATAATTCCTCAATAATTACAGTATAGCTGCGTATAAAACAACCGCAATTTAGTAAAGTATAAAAAGGTATCGGTAATGTTAATTATACAGGCTGTTCCAAAACTCTACATCAACCCAGACCCGGGTGAAAATGCAAGTCATGGTGTTTGTCAAAAATATGTGAAACAAAATCCAAGTTGTATGTTTTCAAAATTATAGGAATTTAAAAACCGAAAAATTTCACATTCTGTGACGGTCTTTTCGCTTCTGTTGTCAGAAATCTTTACTTTTTACAACTTTTTTTTTATTGTGTAACCCCGAATAATGCTTCTCTAAACTGTTTTCAAAATTTCAAAATCAGCTGCTCTAGCTTAAGACTAAGACTTTCTAAAAAAATTTCTAAATTAAAAATCACCTAGTTTTAACTGATTGTATTGAAAAAAAATTATACTTCGCGAGTTTGGCAAGTAGCGTCAAAAGTTGGCGCATTTAGTAAGGATTCTAAAATGGTATGACTCTTGGTATTTGTAGCTGCAATCGTGGAAATTGCTTTTTTTCGTAAAAACCCAGTTGAATCAAGTTTTTCTTACTTAGTTAAAAATTATTCCAATGTACCCAAGGTTTTCCAAAGGGTCGCAAATTGTAGTTTGAAGTGAAGGAGGCATTCTAAAAACAAGTGTAAGAGAGACAGGTATTGACACTAAAGTGGCTGAGAGGGAGAGAATCACTTTACCAAGTGCGAGCGAGACAGAAAGTGACGCCAGGTTTTCGCTATTGTACTTACACATCACAAATCAGTACGTTACGCTCCTTTGTTTACCGCGCTTGTTTTCGTATTCGTTTGTGTTGATTTCGTACTGACTACTTTTGGCTTCGTTTATAGACGTTCTTGTGATTGCTTGTGATTTGGATTCGGACCGTTTATTTTCACATAAAGACGACCTTTGCTTTCCACTGGACTATCGTGTGACTGCGTGCGTGGTACCAAGATGTGTGCATATACATCTAATTTATGGAGAATGAAGGTGTAATGCCAGTTCTGCTGACAGATTTTACCGAGAAAGGTACCCAAACGCAGCTCAGTACCCTGATCATTGAGTGTTTAAGAAGGTGCATCGTTTACTCTTCTCAGAGGGACGTCTCCCAAGTCAAGAGCGTGATGGAGGAAGACCCGCCAAACTGATGAAAGATACCGTGCCAGAGCTGTCGACGAAGACCCGAGTACTTCAGTGAGGACTATTGAACTAACCACCAGAGTGCTCAAAAGTACAGCCCACCGTATCTTACAATCACATGAGTTACACACGTACCACCTACAGCGAGTACTGACATTACAACCCGGGGACTACCTAAATCGAGTAAATTTTTCCCGGACGATATTGGTGAGGAACAGGGATGACCCGCCTTTATTAATGAAAATTTTAAAGTCTGATGAGTCTACTTTCAAAAAGTAATTTAATGAGGCAAGACTGGTGGACCCAGTAAACATGTGGTCCGGAATTTTAAATGGTCAAATAATTGGTCCTTTTGAGCTGCCTGAAGTGTTGAATGACGAGGTCTACTTGGACTTTCTACAAAACCATCTACCAAGTTTGCTAGAAGACGTGCCACTAAATATTTACAGAGAAATGGGGTTCCCGCAAGATGGGTGCCCAGCGCACTACACGCTTGCTCAGTTTCGAGAATATCTCCACGACGAGTTTTCCGGGAGATGGATAGGATTGTCTGGTACAATCTCGTAGCCAGCCCGTTCACCGGACTTGAATCCATTAGACTTTTTTTTTACTAGGGAGCAGTCAAAGAAAAAGTGTATTTGAAGCCCATTGAAAGTTTAATTGAACTATGGCAAAGAATAGCTGAAGCAGTTGAATTCGTGAACAATGGACGGTTCAATCGACTAATATCTCGATCTCTTTTAAAAAGATGTCGGGCTTGTATTGCCGCTGAAGGAAGGCAATCCGAACATCTATTGTTGATCCGAACATATATAAAAAAGTTGTGTTGGTTCATTAACCATTTTAAAAATTATTGTAAATATAATAAATCCTTGATATAAAATAAAATTTGTTTCAATTAAAATTAAATCGTTTATACAAAAAAAAAAAAACAAACCGGTACATTGGTACTGGCACCATTTTTTTTACTCACTAAGAGCACTGAGCTAAATGTAGTGAACAATTTATTTCATTCAATAAAGATAGACAAGTACAGACAGGCTGAAAATTTCGGGAATCAAGGAAGTGACACAACATTACTATTTAAAAATGTATTTATTGCTTTTCAAAGTATTCTCCGCGAAATTTGACACATTTTTCCATACGACGGAACCGATCATTGAAGCAACCATTCCATTTGGAAGTTGGGGTCTCCAAAATGGCCGTTTTGTAGGCGTCCACAGCTTCTTCAGGTGATGAAAATCTCTGTCCACGCAATTTATTCTTTATTTTAGGGAAAGTATAGAAATAATTAGGGCTTAGGTCGGGGCTGTACGGCGGATGGTCTAATAATTCTATGTTTTCTTGCTCTAAAAACTCTTTTGTTCTGTGTGCGGTGTGAGAACTCGCATTGTCGTGATGGAGGATGATGCGGAGGTTGCAGTTATCTTTACGGAGTTCAGAAACAACCTGTGGCAAACAAATGCTAGCATACTATTCTGCATTAACCGTTCTTTGTCCCTCAAGAGGAATAGTCGTAATATGGCCGGTTTTGGAGACAAACGTGGCCACCATTTTTTTTTGCAACACTCCGTGAACGAACAATTTTTGTTGGCTTTAACTCATTTTCGAACACCCAAACTCGTGACTGGTTTTTTGTTTCGGGTTCGTACGCGTATATCCAGGATTCGTCACCTGATACGATGTTGTATACAGCATTTGAGGATCCTGCGTGGAATCTTTCGAGAGTTCTGATGTACCAAGTAACGCGAGCCGCTTTTTGCTCTTCACAAAACGAATGCGGTATCCATCGGGAAAACAACTTTTTTACACCTAATTGTTCATGCAAGATTATTTGTATTTGACTCATGCCAATATCTAAAGTTACCTGAATTTCGCGGTACGTCACATGTCGATCGTCGAGCTTACGCACAGCATCAACGTTTTCTTGGGTGACTGCAGTTTTTGGACGACCTTGACGGGGATCATCAATGAGCTTGTCACGTCCACGTTGAAATTCAGCAAACCATCGATAAATTGTGGTTTTTGATGGGGCTTCATCACCAAATGCAGAAATCATCCGGTCAACACACGGTTTTTGTGTTAAACCACTTCGAAAGTCATAATAAATCATCGCTCTTGAATTTTGTCGAGTCAATTCCATTTTCTCAACGACTAAACAAGTTTGACAAAACCTTGTGACAAGACCGAGAATCTTTTTTTAAATAAATAAATGGTATTCGATTTTTAAAACCAAGGAGTTTTCAATTAAAAAGATTTTAATATGACAGGAACAGTGGAAATATTCCATTCCCGATACTTTTAGTGCAGCCTAGTACAATTAAGTTTTTAACCGGTGTGTGCATTGTAATCGGCTCCAATGTAAAAAGCGATAAGCAAATAGTGAGTAATTTGCTATGGAGCGTGAAAATGATTCCTTCGTCTTACTCAAGCTTAAAGTGATGACCCTGAGAAAATCCATGGGCACATTAGAATAATTTTAATCAAGTGAGATTATTTTTTAAAACTGGTTTAAAAAAATTGTCCACGATTGCAGCCACAATTTACCAAGTTATACCATTTTGGAATTCTAACTAAATGCGTCAACTTTTGATGCTACTTGCCAAACTCGCTTGTTAAAAATTTTTTCAACACGGTCCGTTAAATCAAGACAAATTTTTATTTTGGATTTTTTTTAGAAAATAATTCCACTTTTCTGGAAAAGTTTCTAGTGAAACTGGTTTTGAAATTTTGAGTTAATTTTGATTAACAGTTTAGAGAAGCATTATTCAGAGTTGTACAACAAAATAAAAGTTAGAAAATTAAAGATTCGTGGCAACAGGAGTGAAAAGACTGTCACAGGATGTGAAAGTTTACTTTTTTAAATGTCTATAATTCTTAGATATTTTTAAATTTTTCTGAAAACCAACATGGCTTGTCTTTTCACTCGGTTGTGGGTTGACTTCGAGTTTTGGGACACACGATATTTTGGATACCACCACATATGGAACTTTAAAAAAATTATTATTACCCACTGTATTGCTTCTTGCTTTTCTTCTTCGTCTTTATTTTAAAACAAATTGCTAGAAAAAAGTTTAACAATGTAAGTTTCAGGATATATATAAACCAGTAACCAGTAGAAATAAGGAACGCATATAACGCGGTATCAATAGCATTAAACTGGAAAAATCAATACTTTACCAATTATTGATTTTTTTACAACAATGTGGACCAGTCTTAATGTAAATTACATTAAGACTGGTCCAAGGCGAGAATTATTACATGCACCTAACGATACTGATACTGATACCGATAATGTTACCGATATTGATTTAGGTAGGTACCAATATCGTTAGGTGCACATAACAATTCTTGCGTTTGACCGGTCTTGTCGTATTTGTATCAAAACTGTTTGCCTCCAAACACGACGGATTTAGTGCAACCAATGGATCAAGCTTTCAAGATCTTTTAAAAAAATTCTGGATACCATGGAATTTGATTTTGACGTGACTGTTTAGGATTGCTGGAGAATAGACAAGCGAAATTAACAGCGGCAGAACCAGAAAATGTTGACATAAACCAATAAATAAGGACACATCTAATGCGGGAGAGTCTGTGAACTTTTACGTTTTGGTATTTCTAAAAGAAAATCTTTTTATGTCTTTAGTACGCTGCGCGAGTTAACAAGAGGTTCAAATTCTAGTCCTGTATTCAATTTACACATGCGTTTTGGTTGAAAACTGTTTAAAACTTACAAAAATCGTCAGGTAGTTTATTCGCATTGTGTGTTAGGTGAGATTCAGTACAACGCAGAATATGAACCACGACAGTAAAAATCGTGCGCCGAGTTGTCGCTAATTGAGCTTTTTGAAAGAAATTTAATTTTAAGCATGCATTATCTGATATATAAAAATACTGCAATCAAAATATAAATCAAGGTAGCTTTTAACATTAGGGGATTTTGGATCTTTTCTCTATTTGTGTCTCGACTTTTACTGGACGGATTTCCCTGAAATTTGGTATGTAGAGTAGTGAAAGGCTCTGCGTAACTTCTGAAGAGCAGAAAAGGCTTTTGTTTTGCCTTTATCTTGGTTTATTTTCATAATCGCTGCTTATGATTTTTTTAGTAGTAAAGACGTAGGGTACCTATTTAAAATGTATAGTACCTGGATGACCGAGCATTGCTCGATGTTTTTTTTTTTGGAAATCGTGTGTTTTGGAAATTATATTTAGATAAAAATTACATACTGATAAAATATGAAGAATTCTTTTTGATCTTACCGACATTAAAAAAAATACTAAAAAAAGGGCCCGAAATAATAGATTTTCTCACAAAAGAAGGGAAATTGAAAAAAAAAGGAAAAAAGTCAGACCGAAGACAGGGCGCGAACCAGAGACTGCGATTTCGCGACGGGCCGATATCCACTTGAGCTATTACGATCATTAATACAGTGTCAAAATTTACCTTCTTATATTGTAGCAGTTTATTCATTGCCTGAGACACGACAATCACGGACAAAACGATATTTTTTAAAGATGAATCCTAGCTAGATCGATTTATTGCCCCCGAAATCCTCTGGACACTAAATTTTACGAAAATCGTTGTAGCCGTTTCCGAGATTCCGATTATATATATATATATATATATATATATATATATAATATAAATATATATATATATATATATATACAAGAATTGCTCGTTTAAAGATATAGGATTAAATCGTATATATTGTACATATAATTAAAGTTTATTATAATTAAATATGTTAACATTAGTACGTTTTAAATAAGGCGCCGTCTATTATAGTGAAGAATGACTTTGGGTGGGTATAACTTCAGTTACGCATCCATAAATTAAACGTTTGCAAATATATCGAGCACAAATATGCCCAAAGTGATATGTCTGATTTTGAGATGTGAATGATTACTTTAATGTTGAATAATTCTTAAATAAATATAATTAACTTTTTCGTTTAACTCCCAATAGGTATCACCACAGTTTAAAATATTTAGAAAATCCGAAAGTGTACACCTTGATCGCTCAAGATAACAAAATAAAACTGTTGTCACTATGATCTATGGATTATAAAATAAATAAAGTTTGGAGACGTTAAAGTAACAATTAAAAACAAATGATTACATTATTCTTAACTCAATCGATACTATAGTAAGCACAATGATATTTTTTTAAACTTTATTGATCCTCACATATTAAGTACAAGATCAAAAGTACTAAAATATATACATATTATACATATAATTGTTATTAATTGATATTTTTAGTAAGTAGAATATTTTTAAAGAATTGCGCACCTTTATCTTGGAACTCTGAACAGCAATTAATTTTATTAATATAATATTATATAAAATACTAGCGATCCGCCCAGCTTTGCGCGGGTGATTTCCGGGATTTCTACTATAACGCAAAGAACTATCTAGGTGACCGTATAAATATCTAAAAAAATTTGATCGAAATTGGTCATGCCGTTTAGGAGGGGAAGAATTACAAACATAAGCACACAAACACACTGGAATCTTATGTATAAAGGATGAACATAACAAATGTATTGCAAATTCAGCTTAACCGTTATAATAACAAAGAAGCCGCTAGAAATATCTGTAGAATCAAATTATATACATACGATTTTTTTTTGCGCCCGAAGCAAATATGGGCAACCCTCCAGAAAGTTGATAATAATTAGTAGATATGGCTTATACTTAATTTTTAGTTGATATTTAATGGAGGATAGTTGTATGTGTCTATGGGCCGCAGCATCTACTTACCATCATACCATCAGGTGGATTGTGTACTCGCTTGTCACCCTTATCTATAAAAAATATACATCAACCTAACTTTAATTACTTACATTTCAACACGTTCCACTTTGATACCCCAAGCTTCGGTTGCTTCGTCCAAAGAGATTTGCATGTTTCCGGATATAGTCTCCCTTTCGCTTAGAATCTCATGAAGTGGTCGAGTGCCCATAGTGTTGCGAAGAGTCGTTTGAGCGAGGAGACGAGTAGAGTGATGAGCATTCTCTACATTGGCAATAGATATAGTGGCGTTATGGACACGATAATAAACCACTGCATCGACGGACACAGTCACGGAGTCTTTGGTCAAAACCTAGAAGCAAGATAATATAGCATAATTAATGTGGTCGACTGCCCATAGTGTTGCGAAGAGTCTTTTGAGCCAGGAGACGAGTAGAGTGATGAGCATTCTCTACGTTGGCAATAGATATAGTGGCGTTATGGACACGATAATAAACCACTGCATCGACGGACACAGTCACGGAGTCTTTAGTCAAAACCTAGAAGCAAGATAATATAGCGTAATTAATGTGATTCAGTAAGCTGAAACGTCAAAGGTTTGGCTATTTCCAGATGTGTCCGTTTACCCTTGAGGACTTAAATGAATGTTATGTTTCCAGTTAAAAAGTCTCCGGTTCTCTACATGGTCCTTTCCCAGTTGAGCCGACCCATTTAATTAATGTACATAATATAGTTGCACAGGAACTCTACCACATATAACTACCTATCACCCGATGGTAAGTGACTATTGGCATTATTGGCCAGGCTTGCAGCTTGCTGTAAACTTCAGGCTCAGTCAGGCATTCTATCTTAAACCCCAGAGGTGACAATGTATCTGTAGCCTTCTTTCTACTTCTAGAACTGATAATAGTAGGGTTAGGAAAAGCTCCTCGAATGTCATCAACATTTTACTAGTCAACGGAGTATAGTCTACTAACCTCTTTCAAGAATTAGTGACCTGCAGTACCATTGTGTAACCGTCGGTGACTTCGCTTTAACGTTTGACGTTTGATTCGCTGTATGGTGTAATTACGTAACAATATGGCATTGTAAGAATATCTACTACTTCATATCGTCACATGGGTGTCGTAAGGTTAGACAAAGGTAAATTAAAGCAGAAGATTGACAGCATTTTTTAATGACAAAACTCGAAATAATACTACATGCAAGGCGTGGCAAGTATCGAAAAATCCACCCGATATAGTGTTTCAGTCTATGGCAGGGGCCTTTTGTAAGTTCTAATAGATGGATGGATGGATTGTGAGCTGAGAGGCCGATTTTACTTATCATATTGGAAAAATATAACGCGGTTGTATAGTGACTCCCACTGTTAATGATTTCACCAGAGTTCACTGCTGATTATGCAGCATTAGATTATAACGGCAGCGTATAAAAAGTTACAGCCTATATACGTCCCACTGCTGGGCATAGACCTCCCCTCATTTCTGAGAGAGTTTTAGGACAAGGAAGTGTCCGCCGCGCTGCCCCAATGCGTGTTGGCGAACTTCACAAGTCTTCGAAATTTTCATATTCCTCAGATATGCAGGTTTCCTCACGATGTTTTCCTTCACCGCCGAGCACGTGGTAAATCAGCACTTAAAATTGCAAGTAACAATTTCATTGGTGTCGGCGGGGATCAAACCCGGGTTACTCGCGTTCTGTTATATTTACAGCGAACGTTAACCATCTGAGCTACCACGGCTATGTATACACGGGTATTGTATAGGAAACTATAGTTATAAGTCATCATCTCGCCGAGTTTTGCGTTTAATGTATTATAATCTTCTCTATATATAAAAATCAATATTGTTCGGTATCGTTAAAACTAAAAAACGGCTCGGCGGACCGGCGATGCAAAGGAATGACAACGGTGCGAGATTTTAATACTGCGATCGTTAATCTACCTTCCGAGAATGACGGTGAAGGCAAAGCCTATAACAGCAGGGGGCTTTATCCAGTGATATACTTTTACGCGCTGGCGATGATGGTTATAACCGTGGCAGCCTATTAAAATCTACTGCTGAACATAGATCTCCCTATAGATTGTCTCATAGGAGATATTTGCCATACTATCCACCCTTGGCAAGCGCGTTGGAAACCGCAGTTTATTTTTTATTTTTAGTCGTTATAAGGAAGACGCTTCTGTCCATCTCCTGATTTGTTTTCCTCTGTCTCTTCTTACTACACCACGGTAGTGGATATTCTTACAGCGCCACTACCCGGCAAGAAATCACTTTAATGGACGTGGATCTTCCCTTTGGTTAGGAGAACGGACGGAGGTGTTGTAACTTACGCTTAGGAGGTTGACTAGCTACGGCCATTTAAACACACTGAATGTCTCTTGTACTGAATTAATTAGTTGGAATTGTACAATTAGGAATGAAGAAAATTTAACTGTAATAGTAAACAAAAGGTTGTGAGTTCGAATCTCATGTTTTTACTAACCGGATTAAAGTATTAACAAGAAAATGATCACGTTATATAAATGTATCTTGTATTATAAATAACGAAACTGATTATTCGTATATTAATCTCGCCGTAAGGGTAAAAAATTGCGAAACTCTTGTTTCTTCCTATAGAAAAGTGTTTCCCTTTTTTTACTAGTACTTCCTGTGTCATTGATACATAATTTAATAGCGATTTATGTTGTATAGATTTAATCATACAAATTTCCTTCATGTGGTAACTTATACGTGCAGAGCCACGCTGCAGCTATGTAATAGTTGTGGTTCGAATGGGTTGGCTCGACCGGGAAAGGACCACGCTTTCACAGAATACCAACGTACAATAGCAGCTTAATACTGCTGTATTTCGGATAGTGAGCGTAGAGATTCGGAGACCCTTTGTTACTGGAAACCAAACATTGTCTGTTAGTCCTCAGGGGCGACAACGCATCTGTAATTTGATTCTTAATCGAGTATAAATGTAGATTTCTATTGGCCATAGCATCCACTTACCATCAGGTAGACTGTGTGCTCATTTGTCACCGTTATTCTATTAAAAAAACTGAACTTGTGGCCTGCAGAAACGTAACCAAACGTTTAGCACATGTGATATAACATATTATTGGTTATCGTACGTACCTCCTGTGGCGGTACATCGTAGGTAAGGGTTCGCAAGTCAACTCGAGCGTAGGTGTCGATACAAGGCAGAATGAAGAAAATTCCTGAAAAGTGTAATTACTAAAAACAATATAATCTATTTGGTGTATGTAATAAAAATAAACTAGTGTATTTAAAACCATATCTTAAATATAAAACCTATTACATTTTTTTAAATAATTTTTTGTCTTCGTATTTTCATACTATTAATAATATATACAAAATGTAATTTGAAATAAAAATCAAAATTAATAATTATTTTGTTGATGCTAATGTCATCGCTGATATTTAAATTAGTAAATTCGTATCATAATACTAAAAACTAAAAAACTTGGTCGTAATCATCATTAAATTTCATAATATCATTATCAAATTCATAATATAATTATTTTAAATTTTAATTACATTACCTGGTCCCTTAGCGCCACCAGAGAGTAGACGTCCCAGACGAAAAATAACAGCTCGCTCGTACTCTAGAACCACCTAATAAAGTTATCGATAAGTGTTACGAGTTATTCTATGTTATTTTTTTTCATAGAAATAAGAGTGACATACAAACAAACGGTCCACCTGATAGTAAGTGAATGCGGCGGACTATAGACATCTACATATATCTATTTTTGATTTAGATTCGAAACGCAGTTGCGTCCTAACCTCTGAAATCTAAGACTGAATGTTTGTCACTCACCATACGAAATACAACAGCAATATTACCGCCATTTCATGTTAGTACTCTGTGCGAGCTCGGTACTTCTCAGTCGAGCTGCCCTATTTGTGTACGACGCTGTTACATGACTCTATGACATATTTCCACGTCCTAGTCCAAATTTATTATTATTTTTTGATAGAGCCATCCTGCAGCCTTTTTATTGTTGTAACATAAACGAGTCAGCTTAATCGGGGAAGAGCCATGCTCTCATTGAACACTAGCGTAAAATGGCAGCTTAATGCTGCTGTGTTTTATATGGTTAGCTTAGAGACCAGGAAACCCTTTTTACTGGAAATTTTTAATTGTAATAAATTCATGATTTATTTTAGAATTAATGTACTTCGTTTACGATTTTTCATCTTTATATTCCAGCCTCTAAGAAGTTTATTTTATATATACTTTTGTCCCTTAATTTAAAGGGTTGGGGGATGCGTGTCTTAAACCTGAAACACGTATTTTTAATTTTTAATAAGAAGTTTCTGTATTTTTATAATTTTCAGATCTTAACATTAAATTACCTTTGTATAGGCCAATCCCTACTAATACTAGTTTGTAGGATAATTACTCGTTTATAACTCCTATAAAATTGATTTTGTGGTCTTTTATAATTTACAACAAAAATGATTTCTTATATTTACTCGAACACTATACATTGATTAAAACTACTGTTACGGATTTTATCGCGTTTTATTTATTTTATTTTTAATATCCGACCCGTCGGGTATTAAGTACGTAAAAAGCAAAGCAAAGTAAGTAAAAGGCGACCAGCACCCATGGTCCCCCGTGACAATGGATGCTGGAAAGTACCCGAAACGACGGGTATTAATACCTAAGTATGTCACGCGTGTTTCCTCTCGCATATTAAGTGTCCCTCGACATAGTTCCTCGGCCTTTACCTCTAAAGTTATAAATATACAGCCACCCACTGCTGCAATAATATACCTCCACCACTACGTAATCTAAAGATAATAGGAAATTTCAAAATACACTTTAAAATATTTACTGAACGAACAGAAGGGAAGTATAAATAATTGATCATGCTTTATTTAAGAATGACCTATTTTTTATTTAGTATTTCTAATCATAAATTTAATTTATACATTTAATGATAATTTAATGATTACTAAGTATTTATTACCGTGGCAGCTCAGATGGCTAACGCTCGTTGTAAATATAACAGAACGCGAGTAACCCGGGTGCGATCCCCGCTGGCACAAATGAAATTGTTACTTGCAATTTTAAGTGCTGATTTACCACGTGCTCGGCGGTGAAGGAAAACATCGTGAGGAAACCTGCATATCTGAGGAATAAGAAAAAAAAATATTTCTAAGACATGTATAGTTCGCCAACACGCATTGGGGGCAGCGCGACGGACACTTCCTTGCCCTAAAACCCTCTCAAAAATGAGGGGAGGTCTGTGCCCAGTGGGACGTATATAGGCTGTAACTTTACTTTACTTTAAGTATTTATTACCCTCTATATATATGTAATTATAAATATTTGTCTATATTTCTGTCATTTTTATTATATATAAACATACATATATACATATATTTATTGTTAACTGTTTAGTAAAACGTTGTGACGTTGCATAAGTAGACGGTCTACAGCACATCTCATATGAGGTATAGAATACAGATTTAGGAAAGAAAAAAATACTTGATCGCATTTAGTTGACCGTCCGAACTTGTTCAGTGGCGTCTGAAAATCAGCGCTGCAAGCTGGTGGATCATGTTGAAGCGGTCCCTTCCACCACTTCATCACAGCATAGTCTTTAGTGTTATTAAGTTAAAAAACCGATACCGAATAACCGAACCGAACCGATAAAATTTGCTAACCAAAATTCTGGAAAACTATTGAGGTCCATAAGATCAGCACTCCTATATTACAGCCATAAAACAGCGGCATTTACTGGCAGTTTCCCATATATGACAACGAAATGTTGGAATAACATCCCACCGACAATATGAAATTTTAACACCAACTACAAGTTTAAAAATAAATTCAAAACATATCTTCTAGATAAACAAAAACAAGGTATTCCCAAACACTTCGTTCGCCAGCTATAAACCATGACATTTTCTTTTTTCTTTTGCTAACTCAACATAGTTTGCTAAGTCATTAATGTACTAGCTTTAATTGGGTACGCAGTCTTACACATCTTTTCCGTAATTTTTACTAAATTAAGCCCAAGATATAAATCGTAGAGCTGAAAGGACACATCATTCACACATATTTTACACCACAATAATATTAACGTGCAAAAAATAGTATTTTCTTTCATTCTTTCTGATTGTACTATTTGTGCTCATTTTCTTCTCGCCAACTCGTGGGTAATAGCTGAAAATTAGTGTTTGCTCTCTGAGCAATATTAATCGCTGAGCTAGGACCCATTTGTTAAACCGCAACACACATGTACATTTAGATCTAAGTTTATGTATTTTTTCCTTCATAATAATGTGATTTGTATATCTAGTTTAATCACTGAATTTACGTGTGTGGTTGGAGAAACAAATAAACGCTTAAAAGCTTTTATTTGTTAGATAAATATTTAGATAAATCTATCTATCTATCATATCACATTGCATACATTTATAATAAACGCATTTCTTTTATTTATTCATATTTCTTGATTTTTTTGTTTGTTTGTCACTTGTTTTATTTTTAATTGTAATTTGTCACGTGTAAGTTTAATGTTGTAGATGTAAGTGTTGGAATAAATGTATTTATGTCTTACAAAATGAACTCCAGCATAAATGCAATGAGACATTTTAAAGGATTTGTCTTTAATAAGTCTCATTCATCATCATCACTACAGCCCTTCACAAATCAACTGCTGAACATAGGCCTCCCGCAAAGAATGCCACAAAGCGCGATCCTGAGCGACTTGCATCCATGGACTTAAAACTTGCGATACCATTCATATCATCTGGAGGACTGGCAGTCCACCATTAAGCGATTTAAAAGAAGTTTTCTTCCTCTCACAACTTCCTTGTGGAGTCAACTGGTGGGATTATTATTATCTAGGTATTTGTTTACTCGCGTAACTTTGGAGATAAGGTGGGTAAATGTTTTGGATAAATGAGCTAAATATTTAAAACTAAACACAATATAATGACTTCATATTTTTGAAATAGTTCTTTCTAAGTTTTAATTTCACACAAGTAATTAGTAACAATTGAAAGTGTTAAAATTATCTAAACAACATTTTTAAATCCGATTTCACTAAGAATAACTACATGTGATTTCACTCTTTAAACTGAGAAATTTTATTTTTAAAAATGATTACAATCAACTTCAGAAAAAGGAGGAGGTTCTTCATTAGTTAGACAGGGGCTACCTCGGGGGTGGCCTCATATAAAGTCAAGATGTGATAATGGTATCCACGAAAAAAATCATTGTCAAATTTACAAAGGCATCTTTATTATATTACCAATTTTGATGATTATATTCTTTTCAGTTCTTCGAAATCGATTCTTACTTTTCTAAAACTTCAATTATGTGTTTCGATAAATGCATGTTTCCATTATAACACATTTTTTATAGTTTACGTGATATAATCTCTACGAAAAACTTCAGTAACACACAGACCGAGATAGACACCGAGGTGATTCCTTAAATCGATCGTTTTAATAATCTTGGCATGAAATACTACTCTTGATATACTTTGCCTTCAGTACACCAACATGACAAATTTCAATTCTTTAATCCACACGAAGAAGGCTGCTGGAAAAAGCTAGTCTGAATTATAACGAATCTCTACGGGTTCTACTAATTATATGAAACAAAGCTTTGTAAAGGGAATGTTTAAGCAAAGTCCTTTTCCCTACCTATAACCTAGTACATTTTTGCCATAGTGAGCACATATGTACATTAAAGTTACACCACAAGAATTGTTTCATGAAATAACTCGTAGGGATTTGTTAAACCATCTGTAATAAGCGTCTTCAAAGAAATTAGTCATACCAGTGGTATAAAACTTTGCATCAACTTGCGACCCAGTGACCCAGGGGTGGAAGTTGATACTAAACATATATTTTCTTTTGATATCAATAGCGATACAATATTTTTTTCTAAAATGAAAAACAATTTAATAACAGAGAATTAATATAATATTTTACATTAAAGGTAAGCTAGAATATTGTAGCATTGTAGACGTTACAAGCCGTGGTAGCTCAAATGGTTAGTGCTCGCTGTAAATTTCACAGTACGCGAGCAAACCGGGTTCGATCCCCGCCGGCACCAATGAAATTGTTAATTGCAATTTTAAGTGGTGATTTACCACGTGCTCGGCGGTGAAGGAAAATATCGTGAGGAAATCTGCATGTCTGAGAAATAAGAAAAAAAATCGAAGACATGTGAAGTTCGCCAACACGCATTGGGGCAGCGTGGCGGATACTTCCTTGCTCTAAAACCCTCTCAATGAGGGGGGTCTGTGCCCAGCAGTGGGACGTATATAGGCTGTAACTTTAAGAGGTTACAAAACTCATGTTAATAAAATAGATCTTAGCAGGGGGAGATGAATCAATGGAAGAGATTTATTATGGTCATAATTTCTGCATTTAACAATTTATGGTAAAATATAATCTCCAACCATTCAAAGCTATTTTTAATAAATAAAATAGCCAAAACATTAATAACTTTTTCAGCCTCCTCGAACGCATCATCACTTTAAAATTGCCCCAGTAAAATAAATTAAGACACACATTCCCCTGTGCCTTCCATGTCTTGTCTTTGTATTGCATTAGCTCAAATATATTTTTTTATATACGAGAAAGAGCAAAAACGAGCAGACGGATCACTCGATATGAAGTGACTACCATTATCTATTAGCAACTTCAACACCAGAGGTATTGCAGGTGTATTGTGGGCTTTTTAAAAGTGAGGAAGGCTCTACTCTTGAAGGTTCCTAAGTCGTATCAACCTGGAAAAATTGATAGTTGTAGCCGATTCCACAAATAAGTCGTACGAGGAAAGAAACTTCTGGTAAAAGTGAAAAATTGAAAAGGTGGTCAAAAATTGTGAAGATGTGTGTTGGTGGAATTTGGCGGCTGAAAATTGAGATACAGTTCGTTACTAGTTTTATAACTTATCTAATTTTTACCAGAATTCACTTTATCAGAAATAACGGGGAAAGAGCATTAACGCGAATTCTGAGAACACTCTTGATTTCTGATTCTAGTTTTACTTTTTAATAAAAGTTTAATTATTTTACTCTTTTATGTGATCTAATAAATGTAACGTACCATGTTCTGTATCATTTATATCTTGAGCTTGTGATATTTCTTTCGTTTAAATAAATGTATATGTTTTTTTTTAATTATGTTTTATCACGTTTTCCCACTGAAGTAATATGTACGTAGTACATAATAGCACAATGTCTTTTCCTTAGGAATTTTCTATAAATTTCAAAGAGATCGTCCCTGAAGTATAAACCTCTTTCTTTATTTTTTTATTTAATTAGATTACTAACGATTGCTATACCAGTAAAATCTTAATTGATAAAGCTTAGTATCTAGGACATAATGCAAAATCACTTATAGGTAATCATCGCTTACACAATAAAACGTTAAATGATAAGGCCATAAACTAAAAGCTACATCTCCAAAATTGTTATTTTTTAATTTTGTGATTATCATATAATGTACGTCAAGGATTTAGTGATGGTTACAGTATTTGTTGTAAATACGGCTCATTCTAGAGGTCGGGAAATTCGATACTAGTAGCGTCCTACGGAATGTGCATACTAGAAGCTTGATATGAGCACGAGGTATTCTCCGCGGCACTCTAAAGCAAACTTTTGAGAGGAGTTCTGGACAGCATACGTAATTAGAAAGTACGTATGCTGTCCAGAACTCCTCGATATATACGCAGTTAGTAGTTTTAATGCTTTCAGCCGTTTCAGAGGAAACTGTGAACCTACATAAAAAATTGTTTTCATAATAGTATACTTCACAGCCAAGACCTGTTTTTGTTTGTGTTTAATCGCTTGCTATGAAGTTTTAGCGAAGTTCCTTGAGCTACCACGGCTACACATTCAGTATTTTACTGTCTAAACTCACAAGTATACAAAAGTATATTATAATAAATAAAATATAAAAGTTAGGCTACAATTTTGCTGCATATTATTATTGGTTAAAAACCGTGAATTGCTTTAATATATGATTGGATTCTTATATTCATTGAGTTCAACAATAAATGATAATTTTCGAATTCATTTTTAAAGCTACTGCATTTTTTATGTAGTACCTACTTTCTAAGGAATTATTTAAGTTTTAATAATGGTGAAAGTGATAGGACTCTTTGTCTGCCTTCAATGTCAGCTCCTTGTTATTGTTATCCTGGTGCAGTGGCCAAGGGCCACCCTCTTAAGTATTTTTGGCGTTGTTATTGGCATTGTTCCGCTCTGAAGTATATTAATAGCTAATACAGGTATTCAAGGACTACAATGATCACTTACCATCAGGTAGACTTTTAGGTTGTTTGTCACTACAGTTTTCATTAAAAAATACTACTGATATTTATGTACTGTAATATGATATTAGGAAAATTATTAAAATTAAACTGAAGGCATTAACGTTTTAATATATTTTTAAGTTTTTTTTTCAGGAGATCGACAAACGTACACACAGTCCATTAAGATGGTAAATTGGTGCCGTACCCCATCGACACATTTATATATCCTCAATATAAAACCCAAACGTAGATGCATTGCTACGTCTGAAGATTTAGATATAATTTCGTGTTACCGGTAAAAGGATCTCTGATTCCCTAAACTCAATATACGAAGTAAAAACATTATTCTTCATTTACATCATATATAGTAAATGAGGGTAATATGGTCATCCGGTTAATATGGTCACTTTGTTATAACTCGGAAACTACAGCCTTGTTTACATAGATAGTTCTGCAATAAGCTCTTCATCAGTCAATCAAACAATAAAAGGTCAGAAGGGCTCTGTTTTATCGACGCCATTTGGATACTTGATATTAAAGTAAATATTTTAATCGATTTTAGTATGGTGTAGTGTAGCTAGTTTTTTTAAGCTGATTTTTCTAAGAGTTCTTAATTATTGCCAAAGCTTGTTTGCTTTTTTTTTCTTCATAATAAGTTATAGTGCACGATTTTGTGTTTTTGTCTCTGTCCTCTTCCTAGTTTTGGTTTTATAGGGCGGTAAAGATTAAGGTGACCTTATTTATTTAACGTATACTAGATACCGTGCGAGCATGGTAAAACTGGCATTCTTAAGCTATAATACAGCTGCGACGTGGTTTTATCACGTCGGAAAGTAAGTTAGAAATTAGAATGTAGGAAGTTTCTTAAAATCAAATAAAATTATCACTTAAGACATTTTTTCAAGTAAGACGAGGTATGTTTTTACATGTTGTTATTGCGATGTAAGAGAATTAAGCTCTATTTAGACAGCAAATTATTACCTCCTTAGACAAAAAGGAAGTTTCTCAAAATGTTCATGATCCCAGGGCCCCAGTCATTACTTATTTTGTGAGTAACAAAACATATAAGAATAGAGTAGTGTTAGTATGTACCTACTTTAAACGATTGCATATATCAGGTGAAAAAGGTATGTACAACATTATTCACTTCACCGAAAGAATGTGCTGATTTTTGTAGGTATAGAATATTGCGGTAATTCCCGATAGGCAGGTGAATAGCGTGGTCTTATCTAATGTCTGAGTCTTGATGTTTATATAACATGATACTCAGAAAACAACTTAAATACTTTTGTTAAGCAGCCAGATTAATCGTAGGAGCCCAAAATCCTCCAAACACAATTCAAATAACGCTCATTTTGTCCCGCGGGTGTGAACAATTTATGGGAAATGCTTGAGAAATCATACAGCTTCCGGTAAATGGCAGTATTGTCCTCTCGTTTAAACCAGAATTAAAATACGCTGATCGACGGGAAGTAAGGTGCTAACCGTCTGATAATGCGATTCTTAATTCACTTGTCAAACATGACGGTTGAGACAAAATCTCCTTGCTTTAAAAGAGACCCACGTGTGAATTACTTTTGCCTTTTTTATAGAAGAGGGGGCAAACGAGCATGCGGCTCACCTGATGTTAAGTGATTACCGCCGCCCATGATCAACCGCAACACCAGGGGAATTGCAGGTGCGTTGCCGGCCCTTTAGAAAGGAGTAAGCTCTTTTCTTGAAGGTCCCCAGGTCGTATCGGTCCGGAAAAATCGCCGGTGGTAAACTATTCCACAGAAAGGTTGTACGCGGAAGAAAACTCCTTTTGAAACGTACAGTGGTGGACCGCCAAGCATCCAGATGGTGTGGATGGTATCGGGACGTTTGCCGCGTAGTGTGGCTTGCAATCGGAGCTTGCACCGTCAACAACGACCTTGATGCTCCGATCTGCAAGAAAGCTGGTGATCCAATCGCACAATTTCTCGGGAAGCCCATAGGAAGGGAGCTTCGAAAGAAGTGCTTTGTGCCAAACCCGATCGAAGGCCTTCGCAATGTCCAAACTAACGGCCAATGCCTCCCTCTTGGACTCTACTGCCTCCGCCCATCTGTGAGTTAGGTAGACCAGAAGATCACCAGCTGATCGACCACGGCGAAAACCGTATTGGCGGTCACTAATCAGCTGGTGATCCTCAAGGTACCTCATGAGCTGGCAGTTTACAATGGACTCCATTGTTTTGGAGAACAAGGAGGTGATGGCGATAGGCCGGTAGTTGGACGGGTCTGAGCGGTCACCTTTTTTAGGGATCGGGTCGATGAAAGCCGTCTTCCATGATTTGGGGACTACGCCTAGGGAGTAGGAGTACCGAAAAAGATGCGTTAAAACCGCTGCCAACTCCGGAGCACACGTCCTCAGCACAATTGGGGGGATTCCGTCAGGCCCTCTCGACTTGTGGATGTCCAGGGAGAGGAATGCTTTGCGAACCGAGCGCTGTGTGAATTGCACTTCCGGCATGGAGCACTCACACCACGGGATGGTCGGCGGCGTACTCCCCCCGTCATCGAGAGTCGAGTTAGACGCAATGAAAGAGCATAGAAGATCGGCTTTCTCCTTTGCGGTATGGGCATGCCCTGCGAGATGGAAGAGATGGCTGACAGAAATTCCCCTGGACAGTCTTGGCGAGAGACCAGAATGCACGGGTTCCATAAGGAAGGCGAACTAGTTTCTCGTTAATTCTCGATTATCTTCAATTCTGTGCTCTGACTTTGCCTTGGCAATGACTCTTTTGAAGGACCTAGAGGCGGAATTACACTTCTTTTTTAGAGTGCTGGTATTTACACCCCGGGACACTGATGCGTCAGCCCAGGCCTGGTAGCACTCGTGCTTATAGCACGATGCTATTTTACAGGAGCGACCAAACCATGGCTGAGATTGGCCTCTAATGGGCACCACAGAGGAAGGGATAAAAAGTTTCTTACCCTAAAGTACCACATCAACGACAGAATCCGCAACAACGTTGAGATCGTCCGGCGAGAAGCAAACCCGCCCCCAAGGGTAGGATGCAAAGAAAGACCGCATCCCATCCCAATCGGCTGACCTATAGTGCCAAACACGGCGGCAGCCTGCATAATGCAACTGCGATTTCAGCATGAGTGGCACTACACTCCGGACAAGACAATGGTCCGAGGAGCTTAAAGGGGCGTTGACGGAAATCTGATATCCGTCCAGGTGAGAGGTCAGCAGAAGGTCCAACAGGAAAGGTGCATGATCCTCCACATCTGGAATCCGCGTAGGCGAAATAACCAGTTGTGTCAGACTATATGCCAGGGCAAAATCATGAACAGATCTCCCCGCATGATCGGTTAAACGTGAACCAAGCCATTCGGCGTGATGGGCGTTAAAGTCGCCGAGGATCACGATCTCTACGCAGGGGATCTGCTGTAGCAACGAATCTACAGCCATTTGGACGTGGTCGAAGAGTCGGTCTGTTTCGGCATTACCGCTATGGGACCTATAAAGGCACCCGTAGACGCACGGATGGTCGTCGCTGTCTACGTGTAGCCAAAGTATGGACAGGTCCGAACCTTCAAGTCTGCCGAGGCGTCGAGAACAGATGTCCTCTCTGACGTAAACGCAAACTCCAGCCCGAGGCACAAAGGAGTGTTCCAGTTTGTACCCCGGGTAGGATAGATACGAAACATCAGCCGGAGAGGACACCTGCGTCTCGGTCAGAAAGAGCAGAGCCGGCCTCGCCGTCTCGAGATGGTAGTGGACGGCGTTTAGGTTAGGGTGAAGTCCCCTGATATTGCAGAAATTCACAGACAGCGTGGCAGGGGTCGCCTTGGTCTTGTTGCTCCGTTTGCCCCAAGCAGTTGTAGTCTTGAGCGGAATTTTGCCCTCCCCCCCCCAGGATACGCGGGGCAGCCTGAGCACCCACGCTCAGAAGTGGAGAAACATGGTCGTGGATGCTCAGCGAGGGATTCTCCAGGGGTGCTTGTACCCACCTGGGGTAGTCTATCATTTAATTCCGCTACCATGTTGATGGGGGGGATGAGATTTGGGCCTCCGGCCACCTGCACTCACCAGACGAAACGCGAAAGCAGAGCTTCCACTTCACGCCGGTATTCTGTGAGGTCGTGGTACCACCCCGGTTTGAGCCGGCCCATACGTGCAACAGCAAAGCTGCCACGTGGCTCTACCACTGTTAAATGGCCTGATGAAAAAGAACGAGAAGAAAAGTTTCCGCTTTGACCCACTGCAGGACGAAGACCTTTTTAAGATTGTGCCAATTGACATGCACTTTTTGTGAAATTTGCCCTGGGCAAGCTGACTTACAGGATTGCAGAACCTGGATGCCCTCGCACTCATACTGGTAATCTGATTACACTCGCACTTCTACTGATAATGCTACTCTTCATCACTAAGTCGTATTGCGGTCGCTGACGGTCTTTCAAATATTAGGGTGCACTGCGTGCAGGCGTGGTTGTGATTTAATTAATTTGAATGGAATATAGACAGAGGCAACGGAGGCATCAAAAGTTATTATACAAATATATTAATATTATCAAAACCGCTTATCTCAAAATTATACATAAAAATTAATCGTTCTGATGAAAATAGTAGAGCACATACATGAAATCATCGTATTGTTATCGGTCATTAACATGTCTATGAAATTTCAGAAAATTTAGACGTGTGGAAATAGACGTAAACTAAATTAAAATTCTATTACTAATATAGATACAACATATAGATGTTAAGCTATAAAGCGTGTTAAATAGAAAAAAAAAAACAAACGCATTCACACTTTTGCTATGTATTCCCGTATTTAAAAGTGAGCAAAATTCTTAACTATGAACCTTTCAAAATAATGATAATATTTCGCTTTGCAATAACTTCGAGCTAGTCTCGAATATTTCAACAAAGTAAACCGGAATTAGGTGTTGTAATTTGTCTTATCTAAAGTGGAATAAATAAATTTAAAAGTTAATAAATATGTGTCTTAGAATTTTAAGCAAATCTTCGCAAAGCCTTTACTACAAAAGAATTTAAAAAGTAATTTATTAAAAAAGGTTTACAGAATTATTAATTATTATTACTCATATTATATTATTGATCCTTAACAAAAAGTATTTATATAATTAAAAAAATATTGGAATATTAAATAATATGAACATAATATTTCATTGTAACAATGAAAGTACTGAGAAGACAAAAATAAAACAACTGAATAGAACCCATAACATGACACAATCCTTTTAAGGCTAATAAATAAATAGGGTAAATAAGTACCTTAAAGCAGATGAAAAGTGAGAACGGCATTGTTATTATGACTAGGATCCAGGAGAGCACCACCAGGATTTTCCCACATGTTTTCGACTCGCTATTGGCATCTTCATTAACTGAGAAATAAAGACAGATATCTTCAGTTTAATAATAATCTTCAATTTAATATCTTATATCTTCTGCTTAAAGTAAATATTTTTTTAAATAAGGAAAGTAAACTAAACGCACCAGACGTAATAGTTGGGTACAAATGTTGCCGGCTTGTCATTTCTACTACATTCGTCATCGATAACTAGATGTAAGATAACTCTGTTGATTCAAACCGATTGCTTCAACACGAGTGGCGCTCGCTGGGGATGATGTTTGAATGACGTCAGCGCCACCCTCGGCATGTTCAACACGGTTGTTCAATATTTAATATGGGAAATTTAAAATATGACAAATGGAGATTCACACGTTCGATTTGAGAATAAATAATTCTTAACCTTAGTCACATTTTTATGTTACTTACCATCTGAGTCATTTACCACCATGGTAGTGGAGTCAGAATAACGAGCCATTTTGATTGAAGCGTAAATCGACGACGTTCGAACGTAATGACGCTTAAGGAAATACTGACAGGAGTCTGCGCTGGTTATAAACCAATAAAGGTTGGAACTTTGTAGTTAACATGGGGCTTAATTAGATAGTAATGCGATTAAAATAGTGGCTTTTATAATACAAAAATTATGCCTTATTCTGTGCTATATTTTCCTTATTGCCAAAAAAGCCCTAGTTCAAACAGCATTTAAAATAATTTACATATAATAATAATATATTTTAAATGTGATTAGAACTTGAGCTTTTTCACTCTAATTGATTTTTCATAAATTTTCATATTGTTCAAAACATTTATATTTATACGTGAAGAGAAAACCTATTTCCGTACGTCTGAATAATCTGAAATATTGCTGACATAATAAGTAGCAAATCACTACTTTTTACGACGATCTAATGCATCATTGCTCGTTTATTCGGGTTTTGAAATTCCTATTAATTATTGATTTATGGCTTGTCTCGATAGAATTCTGCTTATATCGAGTCAGATTTTTGTATTTGTGCTAAGAAGCTAGCAGCAAACAAAATAAATAAGAATACTATAATTCCTATATCTACCTAGATGTAATCTTTTTACTGTATTGGTTGAAGAAGGAAAAATAAAACAAATGCAACTTCTAATGAAAAATAATAATAAAAAATTGAGACGACAGTTTTAAAACTTGGTTACTTGTAGCAAACATGTGGCAAAAGTCACAAAAGGCAATTTTATTATTAATCTACAATAATAATTATGTATTAAGTAGGTAACCATAAGAGGTTACCTATTTAATACATAATTATATAGGCACAATTTTTAGAAGTAATTAAATTGACATACCTAGTAGATTTTGAATTTCATTGAATGTAAAACACTCTAAATAGACACGTAAATACTTCGATATGTAAAGCAAAAAGTTACTAAAACCGTTCCCTCTAAGGAAACTACGAAGATAAAATGTACTAACGCACCATGATCTTCAATTTCTACGTAAAACAAATTTACTTATCTACATATAAGCTAGTATTTACTATTTACGGCCGCCAAAGAATACTAAAGTGACATCAATGACTCAAACTACCTACAGCTTTTGAGTTGCTGAACAAAATTGAAATGTCTGTTGTCAGTTAAAAAAAATACTAAAGTGACAACGACTAGAAATTAATCATAACTTGTATTACGTAAGTATTTGTCAAAACATGAAAATTATGATAAACACCATACTTTTGCAGCGCTTAAGCGCTTAAAAAGTGCTCAGATCATCACGAAATACAGACTAATCGACGCAGAAGAAAAAATCTAATCCAACGATATATATAACTAACTCATTTTGGCCAAAATGGCGCTTAAGTAGTATTGGCTGTTCAGTGACGATATAATCTAGCTTAAAATAATTATATACATACGTAATCTAGCCGCTCAATCCCCTAGCGATCTCATGACATCGCGGCCATATTCCGTCAAATCCCTAGCGGTCTCATGGGACTGCACCTACTACTTTTCTATGAAGAAGTTTGGCATAATAGAATCAATATGAAATTTTCTATCCTGTAGTTGAATAAAAATTCAATTAGTCTATAGATATTTATTTATAATCTACATTCAAAGTGCGTCATTGCCGAGTTTCGTTGTTGTACATTGTTGCGTTGATTTTTGGATTTTTCTAAGTTAAGAATAGTTTTTTTTATATTATGAAATTATTATAAAGGTCAACGTAGTTAATTACGTAAATAATTTCGAGTAATATATAGAAAGAATAGTAATTTTCTCTAAAATATAATGAAGTATTTTTGTAATGTTTAATCAAACTGACTTTTGTTTAAAATGTAGAATAGAGAATTTTGTATAGATTCTATAATACCACACTTCTTTATAGAAAAGTAGTCTATAAATAAATATAAGTTTTTATAGCATGCGTCCGTCAAATCCCAAGCGGTCGCCCCCACCCATAGCACTTAAAACCATTACAACTTATATTTATAGACTACTTTTCTTTAAAGAAGTTTGGCATTATAGAATTTATACGAAATTCTCTATTCTATAGTTATTTTTTGATTGTTTTATTTTTAAATCTACCGTAAAATTGCGCCATTTTCGTACGATCGGCAAATGTAAATTGACAGGAGTATAAAAAGCCTTTGAATCCGTCGAAATTTGGGCGATGCTATAGTCTAAACAAAAGTCAGTTACTCTATGAAGTTTTATTTTTAACCTACCGTAAAATTGCACTATTTCCGTATGGTCGGCAAATGTAAATTGACAGGAGTATAAAAAGCCTTAGATTCCGTCGAAATTTGGGCGGTGCTACAGTCTCTTCAGCGGTGCCAAGTTGACTGTCGGTACATCGAAGTCCTGAAGTTTTTGTACAGTAGGGCTACGATGGTTATCCGAGTACAGAATCAGAGTATAAAACCTATCCAACTGCAGAGAATTGTATGACAAGGTGACGTTATATCCCCGAAAGTCTTCACCGCTACATTGGAAGACGTTTTCAAGCTACTGGACTGGAAAGAATACGGTATTAACATCAATAGCGAGTACATCACTCACTTTCGATTTGCCTACGATATAGTCCTTGTGGCAGAATTGCTAGAGGACTTAAGCACTATGTTCAATGACCTCAATAGTGCCTCCCAACGGATAGGTCTTAAGATGAACATGGACAATACAAAGATCATGTTTAATGAGCACTAAGCTCGAAGTTGTTAACGAGTACGTTTACTTGGGACAAATAGTCCGACTAGGTAAGTCCAACTTCGACCGAGAGGTCAATCGACGGATTCAACTCAGCTGGGCAGCGTTCGGGAAATTACGACGCATCTTCTCGTTAGGTATACCTCAAAACCTGAAAACTAAATTGTACAATTAGTGCGTGTTGCCAGTGATGACCTATGGAACTGAGACATGTTCCTTCACTGCTGGCCATATGAGGACGCTCAAAGTCGCTCAGCGAGCTATGGAGACGGCTATGCTCAGGATTTCTCTGCGGGATAAACTTAGAAATGGGAGTGTCCGCAGTAGAACCAGAGTGACCGACATAGCCCAACGAATTAGTAAGGTGAAGTGGCAATGGGCCAGCCATATAGCTCAAATAACCGACAACCGTTGGGGAAAAAAGTTTCTCGAGTGGAAGCATCGTACCGGTAGGCGAAGTGTAGGGCGACCCCCCACTAGATGGAGTGACGACCTGGTAAGATATGCAGGAAATCGATGGATGCAGGTGGCTCAGGAACGTGCTTTGTGGCATTCCTTGGGGGAGGCCTATGTTCAGCAGTGGACTTGTGAAGGGCTGTAATGATGATGATGATGTGAAGTTTATGGTGAGAATACTATTCATCCTTTGAATTCTTCTAAAATTCTAATTGTTGTTTATTTGTCGCGATAAACGGAGATTTAATTCTGCAATAAGCATTTATTTCATATTTATGCCCCTTTACCACTTCGAAATAAATTTTATTAGAATAGGTAAATAAAACTAAGTGAAATATAAAATACGTAGGCACTAAAGTTATAACTGAATGAAATACAATTTTTCCTTGATCAGCATTCATATTGATCAATTATTGTGTATTGTGAGCCGACCTTCATATCGTGAAACGTAACTTTTTCCGTTCTACATTGAACAGTTTTATTTACCTACGTATCAATACATTACAAATATTTCTTACAATTATTTGTCAGTGGACGTTTTACTTTGTTGGCAAGTAGAGTTCTAAATAAATATTTAGTAAGGTTGTACCAAAGCTCTGTAAAGGAATAGTGAAAAATAAGCAGCTTTTATTAAATACGTACGTACCTACGTACGTACGTAATATACGTAGTAACGAAATCGACGAATGATTGAGTAAAATAATAGGTCAAATTTGTTGCTCTTTTGTCGCTGGAAAAACTAGCTTTCAACTACTCAATCAAGAGCTCGTTACTAAATATAAAGTTCCATTTAAATAATGTCAGCTGTGCAGAAGTAATATGGTGCGACAACTAACGGGATAATTTAGCAAACTATTATAGGAGTCGCAGAAAGGAATAAATAATACGCCTGATCACTTGAGGTCTGTTTTACTACAGTGCAGTGCCTATGTTCGGGACATCTTAAGTTAAACTGGGGGAAGAAAATCAAATACAAGCCGTGTAATGTGGTAATATAGAAATAGAATGTTTTATTCAATATTAAGTAAGGAATACTTATTAAAAGTCATTTATATTTTTGCTGCTGATTCGAAAAAAAATCTTTCCTGCAGAATTCAGCTAGAAATCTGGCGAGACTTTTAAAGTATTAATTTATCCTATATATATTTTCATCGTTAAAGGGCTTCACAAGTCCACTGTTGAACATAGGTCTTCCCTAAGGAATGCTACAAAGTACGGTCCTGAGCCACACGCATCCATCAACTTCCTGCATGTGTCACCAGATCTTCAGTCACTCTAGTGGTGGGCCGCCCTACACTTTGCCTACCCGTACTAGGCTTAATATTAATTCAATTTTATCTATAATTGGAGGATCGGTGCGTGATAATTACTTTGAAGCTTTTTTTTCAACCGACTTCAAAAAAAGGAGTAGGTTATCAATTCAACTGTATTTTTATGTGTGTTATTTCAGAACTTTTTTCTGGGTGAACCAATTTTGATGATTCTTTTTATTTGAAAGCTGGTGCTTTCATGTCGTCCTAAATATATTTGATCAAGACCTGACCAGTAGTTTTTGAGTTATTCTTAATAATTCGTATTTAAACGACTTTGACTACATTGATTAATTTTTCATTTTATTTATATTAAAGTCGGTTACACAATTTTTTTAATTTTACCATTTGTTTTTGAAAATGTTTAACACAAAGTTCAGACCAAAATGATAAATATATTTTTATCATTGCACTGTAGAAATGCATGATAACGTGAGGAAGTATAATATAATGATTCTCGTTATTACCCTCTCAGTAATAAACACGTCAGTCGAAATTTTGAAATTTCAATCTCACTTTTGTATTTGGATAACTTTCATTTGGATAAAATTACATTATATCACTTAGTACAATTGAAATTTTGCACTCAGAATTGAAACTCAGTGATAGATAGACAGACAAACAGAAACCAAAGTGATCTTATATGTGTTCTGTTTTACTGAAATGGAAAAACACTTAAATGGTTAAAAATTAAAAATAGAAACAAATGATTATTCAAAAATACCTTTATTCCATTTAAATCATATTAAATAACATTATTTGTGCACGGTTGTTGCATATAATTTAAACAAAATCCTCTATTTCCCATATCGGCAGGCGCTTCTACACTGTCCGTGTGAAACCATAGACGAAAAGGTTTTACTGTACCTGTTAACAATAATAATAATAATTACATCAAAGTTACACTTCTTTCAGAATGCACAACAAACTGTCTTAAACCCGTGATTTATCGATATGTATTTATGTATGTATTAATACAGTGACTTCGCGGTTTGAAAGTTTTAGATTTAGCATTTATTTGACATATTAAAAAAAATCAAACTAATATTTTTTTGATGATCTAATCAATATTTTCCCGACCGTCCAACCAATATTTTTTTTAAATGAAACGCGCTACGCCAGTTCTTCGTCTCGTGGACGTAGGTACTACGAAATTTAGCAAAATGTAGGGCGATAATACTAGTAGGTACTTATGTGTAAAAGGTACTAAATGTTTCGTATTTATATTCTTACAATTAAAAGTTACCCGGTTAAAATTAACAGCGAAATTAACAGTTACTATAAAAGCAGTTTCTAACTATTTTATTATCTATTCTTTCTATTATTTTTAGCTGGAACCAAAACACATTTATATCTGCAAACGCGTAAGATTAGGTTAATAATAATTAAATTAAACGTTTACCGTATGCTACATATAATATACTAAATACATAATATGCAAAAAATTAAATTAATAGTTTCACTTGTGGTAGGTAAGGTACATATTTCATTTAAAAAGAACAATAGAATTTTTGGTATAAAATATTAATATTTCCCTACAATAAACATATTACCAAGCCCGTAAGGAATTTATAGAACATTTATTTTATCACTAATTGATTGTTATATGTACTCGTATGACGAGGTCAATGGAGCCCAAGTGTACAGTTTTAATTACTTAGGCCCTTTTAGGCTTGCTGTTAATTACTTTATAATGAATTAACCACATTGGATATAAATTCTGACTAGCTAGAAATAAAAAAAAACTCTAAAAGCAGCTGTTGTTGATTTAGGTTATCTCTTTCTCTCAAGAAGACAGTAAAGGTTTAACCTAACTTACACATACTTATTGTATATATTATTATTTAACTTACATATACTGTGTGGGATAATAGCCAAATACTTAGTCACTGCGCAATATATTAGCCATTTAATCGTAGCCGTCAAATATTACGAGTAGTATTACCTAACTATTTTCTTAGTATGTTTTGTTTCTTTTAAGCATTGACCAAGTAGCAAAGCTTGATACTTAAGTGTTTATTAAATGTTTTAGATAACTAATGTTCTCATTTCAATGTGATCATTATCATCACCACTGTCTAACTGATCTGAACTGATCACTGTCTAAGGGTGTCGCCACACCAATCGATCGATCGTCCATCGATGCCATTGATCGACATCGATCGATCGATTTGTGTGGTATTTTTAACTGATCGATGGATACTGCTCAATAAAACGTTGTTCAGTCATCTATTGACGTTGATCAACAATTAATCGATATGGTTGTGGGATCATCTTCAGTATCTTTCAAAATGTTTTTAAAAAAGGACACGTTGTTGGCTAGTACGTTTTGCTCTTACTACTATTTCGAAGTCGCAAACATAAAAGACACTGGTTGTTACAGTTTTTTTTTTAGTCCAGAGATCATTTATTTCATCTAGACGACATTTTCAATAGCGATCACTGGAGCGGGGTGGGTTCTCGAATAATCAAGTGAGTCGATCGACGTCGACAAATCCATTCTACGACCGTCCGATGCAATTGATTGGTCGATGTGGTAATACCCTAACCGTTTCTTGCATGTATAGACTAACGGAGAGCAGTTGATTTTTATAGCGACAGTAGCCTAATGGCAGGGCGCGGATTGCGAACTCAAAAGGTCGTGGGTTCGAACCACTCCTAACACAAGCGTTTCAAACTTACCAGGAGTGGTTAAAAGGGATATTAGTAATGTTAAATAAGATGACTAATATTTAAAAAAAATATAGAGATTTATTACAATATCTGGTAGTATGGTGGCAAAGTTACAAAATCCATAATTAAGTAACGTCGATTAGTTTTAGATTTGGAAAATTCCTGAGCCCTGAATATTTTACGGGGTAACCGACGGGCCAGAGACAGGCACTTTCGAACCTTTAGATTTTAAGAACCTAAAGAAGATTTTAGATTTACTTTTAAATTTTGAGTCTTACTTAGAAGTCAACTCTAGAGAGGTAATAAATAAGTTTTGAAAATGCCATTTTAGGTAGAATTATGTGAGATGCTCGACGTGGAGCTTAAAGCTCTAGTTGCATCTTTGTGCTACTGAGACGATGATCAGTTCAGCCCAGCGCTCCACTCAGAATCTGCGCCTGATAATTATTAGCCAACAACTTTCAACATATTTCTGACAAACGCCCTTGAGGTTTGCCAATACCCTGTTACATCTATAATCAGTATTGTGTACCGTATCGATGCAGACTTTTTTTACGGGAATCATCCGTTAACTCATCTACAGATGTTCGTAGATATAGTCCCCTTCTCTAGGCTTACCTCATTGACGTGGTTGCTCGGGATTTGGCCGCTGTGACTACTGCTCCTTGGATCCACTAAGAGATTGCGGAGGTTAAAATAAGAGAGAACGCTCCGCTACACCCAAGTTTTGTTTACAGCAGTCACCTACTGTTGAGTGAACTATAATAACTCGTTCCTTATTCAATGTTATAAAAGCACATACTTAATTGAAAATAAATAAATATATGTATATATACTTAATACGGATGAGGCTTGCATAGACAGATCAGCCGCGAATGTTCCCCCGCAGATTCTATCAGTGCATAAAGCTTGTGCCGGTTGTAATCGTCCAACATTGGCAGCGCACGGAATCAACAACCAATCATTGGCGCAATTGTTTGGACCAGAACCGGAGCCAATCATAGAGTTGACTGGATTATTACTATTGCCAGTCAGAGTAAATGCACGGGAACGATTGTTGACTGCAAAATAAAACAACAATGATTTTCAGTATCGAGTATAAGATTCCAATAAAGAGTAAACCTAACTGGTTAAGTACCATCCTCCTGTAGCTGTCAAGCAGCATTGCTCTATGACGGCCTGAAGAGTATAGAGAGCCAGCATAATACTGTGAGACATTCCATCTTAGTCCTCAAAGGCATCATACGCTTATGTAGCCTTCATCGTTCGAAGCTAGTTGGTGTTCATGGGGTACTGAAGCCACTTACCAGCTGGTACACTGTGAGTTCGTCATTTCAATTTTATATAAGTAGAAAAAATAATAATACAGGAAGTAGGAAGTTTACGCCCAAGGACTGAGTGTGGGCGCGCGGCGTATGCGCTATACATTATGATCTCATCCTCTTATGTGTAATTAGTGGCGGCCCTTTAAAATGTATGCCAAACCCAACGCAAAACTGCACTGAATGGACTAATGTCTAATACTCATGACTTATAAAGTACGTCAGTAAATGTACGTCAAATACCATACTTCAACTACACTTTGGTCACTTAATTTATACACTAGAGTATGGCCTCAGTTGTAAGTGTGCGGTGGTTTCTTTTAGAGTTTTCACCAACTTCAGAAAAGGAGGAACTTTAACTGTATGGTCTCTTTTGTATGTATGTTGTGCGAAATCTACGTTTCTTTATTCAAAATTTATTTTAATTATTTCTTTTTACATTAGATAGACTATATTTTAGAGGTAGCCCCCATATAAGTTTGGAGAGAAAATTCTGCCCAAAGGTAGAAGAATAGGGGAAAGTTTTTCTGATATAATTATTTAGATGGCTTGGTCGTTGTGATGGTCCTAAGTCCATTTAAAATGGTCAAAATTTAATTTTTTTTATTTATTTGCTCTGGCGTTTCCGTAGCAAATCAACAACTGAAATTGCGATGGCAAATTTCATTGTTGCCACCCATGGACTGAACCTAGGTTGCTTGGGTCCTGTAAAATTCACAGCGAGTGCTTAGCACCTGGGCTATCACGGCCCAACAGTACAGCACATGTTTTTTGTTTGGTGTTACAACTAAGCGCCAATCCATCAGACAAAATTCTCCTTCGTTTCTTAGTATTATTGTCATAGAAATATTAATACGAAATATTAAAAAAATTACCTGTGTCGACGCAAGCGGTGTACTGGATGCCGCAGAAGTTTCTTTCTATTCTAATACAAATGCCATAGTCTTGGTTGCTGAGCTGTAAGCCTGATACAGGATGATAGTTAAAGGATTGGAGCTGTCCAGAGACTCCCGTGTAATATTGAAGGCAGCCTTCATCTGCTAAAAATTTCAGACCCGTTTCTTTAATAATCTCACGTGAAAAAACATACTTAAAGAATACTACAATTTAATAAGCTTGACCATATAAAGGCCAAGTGCAAGCTAACAGCATTACGCTGCTTCATTCGTCGTATAGTGACGACGAGAATCAGATACCGTTTTTAATTGTAACGAGGCATTCTATCTTAGTCCTTAGGGGTGGCAATCCATGGCTTTTTGTATTCTTAAATCAAGTATAGATGCAGATTTCCATAGGTCACAGAATTTACATGCTATCAGGTTGTTTTGCTCGTTTACTTGTATAAAACCTATAAGGCCAGTAATTTCCATAATTTTGCATATGTTCATAGGCGATGATCGACAGTTACTATTGACATAATATGTCAAGTGAGATGCATGCTCGTTTGCTCTCTCTTATACAAAAAATAATAATATATCAGTCTTTGGATATTTTTTATAAGTAACTATACTACTACTATTTACTAATAGCTTTGTATAACTTTTGACACTTCTTCATTTTGTTGGTGTAGGCGTTATTGAAATAACGTATATAAAATGACTATCCCTTTTTTTTGAAAGGAATAATAAGCATAAAATATGTTGATGTTTTCTAAATATTTTTAAAATAAATATACTTACTTACTTACTTATCTTCACGCACAATCCCTAACGGGGTAGCCAGAGAGAACAGATCGCCAAGTGTCACGATCCTTACATACCTCTTTCGCTTCTTTCAGGTTCATTAACTTCTTCATACATGCACGTCTAGGTATCCGAGTACTCTTGACCCTCCCCCTCTTCGAGCAATTTGCTCACATGGTCTTCGAAAGTTAGTCTCGGTCTACCTCGACACCTTTTAATATTTACTTTCGCTCTATATATTTTCTTCACCATTCGGTCTTCACTCATTCGTTCAACGTGCCCAAACCATTGGAGTACGCCCCTATCAATTTTTGTGATAAGGTCATCTTTCAATCCTGCCATATTGCGAATCTCTTCGTTTCGCTTTCGGTCGGCTAAGGTAACGCCACACATTTTACGAAGAGATCGCATCTCCACTGCATTCAACTTGCTTTTATGCTTCTTCTGGCATACCCAGGTTTCGCTGCCATATAACAAAGTCGGTACCAACACTGCATTATGTATTGTAAGGCGTGCACTCTTCACCACGCTTTGCCTTTTTACTAATGCATTCAGGGCACCATTGACTTTGTTTCCGGCAGCGACACGCCTATCCACATCTAAATCACATCTTCCATCCCGGCTGAAAGCACTCCCCAAGTATACAATTTGATATAATAAATAAAATAAATATGATATAATAAATAGAAGTAAATTGTGGCAGAAGCTATATGACGAGACTACTGTACTCAGGGAGATTTTCTTATCGTTATTCCAGAATTGGTAGAGACACCAGAAAAATATTGTGAAAAATGAGCCCTTATTCGGAAGTATATGGGTTACAATGTGGCGTGAGGCAGGGGGGTGGGGGTTAAGCTTTCCAAGAATGTTCAACCTCTATGTAAACCAGCTGACGGGTCGACTCCACAGTGCCAACGTTGGCTGCTATGTACAGGGTGTTTGTGAGAATAATATTAATTACGCTGATGATGTGGTGCTGTTGAGACCATCTATAAGCGAGATGAGACGACTGTTGTCTATTTGTGAGGGCTACGCAGCGGCTCACAAGTTTAAGCGACACAAGTAAAAGTGAGTGGATTCTATTTAAGTCGGGTTCAATTAACTACGCTGAACTTCCGGAAATTTCATTTAGTTGGAAACCTTTGAAGCGGGTTTTAAGTACCTAGGCCACTGGCTAACAGTTGATTTAAAAGGCAATATAAGCATGGAGAGGGAGCGTAGATCGTTGGCGGTTCGTTCTAATATTATGCTGGCTCGCAGGTTTTCGCATTGTAGAAACAGAAACGGAAACTTTTTTATTCAATGTAGATTATAAACAATACTTATTGAAAGTCACATCGCAGCCTGTGGGTTAGCTATATTCAGCAAGCAGGCAGCGATTTACGTGTCCAATATAACAATGCTTTGAGGGTACTATTTTTACAGCTTCTTCTATCTTTACAGCTTCCCCACGATAGTTAGGAAGCAGTGTGCCTCCACGCTAGTATATTTGCGGAACAGCACCAACAGTATTCTTGGAGGTAGATGTCGCTGTAAACACAGCTCTCTATATAAAAATCAAAATAAAATGTTTATTTAGCGAAATATACAAAAAGTTTATTTATATCGATAAAAAAAGTGCGGTTTTATTGTGACATTGTTATTCAAGTGTTTTGTGATAAAGAACTAGATAATTTTAAAAGGAATAAGATATAACGTTACGTAAGTTTAAAACTTTATTATATCTTAATAAAAGTATAATACTTTTATTACTTGGACAATATCGTTATAATCTTATCATATTACAAACATATAAAGTGAGCAGTAAGGATATTTTATGCAAATTTCAATTTCATAAATCAAAACAAACGTTCGTTTATATTCAAATGCACATTGAACTTTGATCCTTTGGAAGTTATAAATCTTATTTAACGCACGACTTTTACACAGTTTCTGATATCCTCCACAAGATGACGCGAAACTGTAAAAAATGCGGCAAGGAAATAACTAAAAAGGATTTTCTAATTTGTGTACTTTGTGAAAAATATTACCATTTAGATTGCAATGTCTCGTATCAACGTTTTGTTTTAATGACGCATGACAGAAAGAAAAATTATAAATGTCACGCATTCCTTTCGCCTTTATATAATAAACGAATATCCCCAAGATCCACGACCATATCGCCAGAGCATCAGGATTATGTTAGTTGGGCAATAAATATAAACTTAACGTTCATACGGCTAACTCCTTTAAAGAACTATCAGATGAAGAAACAGAAGGAGATTACTCGTCCCTGACTTCAACCCCAATTAATACCTTTAATAGAAGATATACAGAAATAAAAAGAAATCCAAATTATAAAATTGAAGAATTAAAAGAGCAAACTCACAAATTAGAACAAAAACTGCAAATAGCAGAAAATGAAATTGAAAATTTGTTATCGGAAAATCAGATGCTAACTAAACGAATTTCCGAATATGAATTAAAAATTAAACAGTTAACTTATATATGCAAATCCACGACGAAAAAAAGTGCTAAAAAAAGGGAAAAAGGTTTGACAAAAATGAAGTTAGATTTTCTCAAATTGAGGAAAATATTAATCGCCATAAAAGAGAATCAACTAAACATGTTAGTACATCAGTGCCTTTTACCTCAGAAACAAATAATATTAATCAAACAGAACAACAAATCGATAAAAACTCTCACTCTAACAGTATTCGCGAAACACCGATTGATGGCAGTTATACACAAAAGCAAAATGAAAAAAGATTTATTTACATTATTGGGGATGAACAACTAAAGGGATTGTCAGCTTCACTTATAAATACCAGGCAGGGCAAGTGGAATGATATCTGTATTCCCACGGCATCAAACCTGTCAGGAGCAATTAATACTGAAATATTAAAATACTGTGACATTATTAATGAAAAATTGACAGTAAATGACATTGTAATTTTAAGTATAGGTAATAATGATAAAAACATATATAAATTACACTCCAATATTTGTATAGCTTTAAGCAAGTTACGTAAAGTCTCTGTCTTTCTAATGCCTGTATGCTATAATCCTTATTTTGACAAATATACATTAAATTTAAATATAAAATCATGGACAAAACATTTTGAGAATTGTAAACTAATCAATATGAATGTTAAATATTTTAATGATTTTAATTTCTTAAAAAACCATGTACCCAAAAAAGGCACAATACCTTTCTATTTTCGTAATATTACCAAAAAAACAAAAAATAAATACTCTAAGTCGAGATGATAACGTAGACATTCAAAATACGCTAAATTCTTTTCAAAGTAACAAGGACATATTTTTTCAAAGCAAATAGCAAGTGCTTTACACTTTTTCACCAGAATATACATGGATTGCTCTCCAAATTTTTGGAGATAAAAAAAACCATATTAGTCCCGACGTACTATGTTTCACCGAAACATCTGTGAAAACAGGTGAAGAAAAAATATACTCATAAATAATTGTGAATTAGCCACATCATTTTCAAGATCATCTAAAAGAGGGGGTAGTTGTATATTAGTAAAAAAAGGTCTTGATTATAAGAAAATAGAGTGCTTCGATGCTCTTGCTATGACTTATCACTTTGAGTGTTGTGCAATAAATCTTATTAATAATAATTTAATAATTGTTTGCATATATAGAATTCCGTCAAAAGCAAAAAGTCACTTAGAATATTATTTTGATAAATTTGACTCACTAATAAATATATAATAAAACATTCAAAAAAGAAGATAACTATTAATGGGGACATGAATATTATTATACTTGAATCCAGTCATTACGCCATATGTATTCGTGCAAATCGTGTCTTGATCTTATTATTAGTAACATTGACGACGCAATTGGATCTGTGCGTTCACTATGGTTATCAGATCATGATACTGCACAGGTACTAAAGTTTACTGAAAAAAATAACAAGAACATCACACCAAAATTAATATATTCATTCCTTCGACATTATTCCGTAGAAAATAGAGACAGATTTAAAAAATATTTAAAATGCGTTTCATTTTGTGAAGTTTATGCTTAGTCTGATTTAAATAAAGCGTTTGACGAATTCTTTAGCCTTTTCACATTACTCTATAAAATATGTTTTTCTAAAATAAGAGTAAAAACCAAAACATTTACCAAACTAACATGGATATCCAAAGGCTTAAAAAAAGTTGTAGAACTAAACGTAAACTTTGGTACAAGTTCTATATGACGAGAAAAAATGTTGATGGAACTAAATATATAAAATACGATAAACTGTTAAAAAAATGTATAAACATTGCAAAAAGAACAACAAACAATAAATTTGTAGTAAATAGTAAAAATATATGTAGAGCTACTTGGGAAATTAATAAAAATGAGACAAATTGTGTACATACTAAAAACCACATAAATAATATTATATATAATGGAAAGACGGTAACGGAACCTGTTGAAATAGTATCTATTATAAATAACTATTTCATTAACGCAACAAATCAGATAAATTATAAAATAGAAAATACAACTGACATGAAAGTACCTCAATCTATTTTTCTAACTCCTATAAATGAAAATATTATTAAAAAGATAATAATGTCTTTAAATAACACAACATCTAAGGGTTATGATTCCATATGTACTAACATAATTAAATATTGTAAGAATGAAATAAGTGTAATATTAGCATTCCTGATTAATCTCTCACTAGAGTCAGGGGTTTTTCCTGAAAAATTAAAACTTACTATAGTAAAACCGTTACACAAGAAACCAGATAAAAGTGATATAACCAACTATCGACCAATTGCACTAGTTTCAGTCCTCTCAAAAATATTCGAAAAGGTTATGCATTACCAACTTACTTCCTTTTTTAGTAAATTTAATGTAATAAAACAAAATCAACATGGTTTCCAAAAAAATAAATCGCACAGCACATGCTGCATTCACATTAGTAAAGGAAGTATTGCAAAATGTAAATGAAAGAAACTATACAACAGTACTATTTATTGACATGTCTAAAGCCTTCGATCGCGTCTCACATGATCAACTACTGACTAAACTAGAGGTTAATGGAATAAGGGGTTCTGATCTAAGTTGGATAGAAAGTTATTTAAAAATAGGTATCAGTGTGTAGAAATAACACAGTTAAATTCTAAAAACATAGCTCAGGTGTATAGATCCGAATTCAAAAATAATAATGTGGGTGTTCCCCAAGGTAGTGTACTCGGACCATTGTTGTTTATTTTATACATAAATGATTTACCTGACATCTCAAACTACAAAACTATGACGATAACGACTAGTAAAAAAACCACTAGATCAACATAAAACGGACATTATAAATACAATTAATTCAGTAAATAAATGGCTTAATAAAAATAATCTACACATTAATTTAAATAAAACAAATATTAATTTTAATAACTTAAGCTCTGACATTAATATTGAATATAATGGACAACTTCTGCAGAACGCTACTAGTACGTCATTTTTAGGTTTAATTATAGACTCCAACCTGAATTGGAAAGAACATATACATAAAGTGTGTAACAAAATTAACAGATTTGTGTACGCGTTACATAAATTGACAACAATAGCAAACAAAAATACAGCGTATTTCGCATATGTAGAATCTGTTATCAGATACGGACTTTTAATGTGGGGTAATGGTAGACTCTCAAAAAGTATTTTTAGCACAAAAACGCTGTATTAGAGCTATTAGTAACATCCCATCAGACACATCATGCAAGCCTTACTTTAAGAGTTTAAACATACTTCCTTTTCCCTGCCTCTATATATTTGAGGTAGGCAAATTTGTAATGCAAAACAATCACTTATTCCTACAAACTAAAGATGCAACAAAAATAAATTTACGGAACCCACATAAATTAGTACTTGAGACAATTCCAAAAAGTAAGCGCTTTCAAAAAAATAGCTATGCAATGTGCAGCACGATATATAACAAAATATCCTCATATATTAAGCAATTACCTTATAATAAGTTTTCAATGTCACTTCGACGATGGCTAGTAGATAAAGCATTTTATACAATAAATGAATTTTTGAATTGTAGTGACTAAGTAGTTTTATCGTTAATTAAAAATCGATGCATTAATTAATTAATTCTGTAATATATATATATATATATATATATATATATATATATATATATATATATATATATATATATATATATATATATAACATCAATAAGAAAACATTTTGTACCTATTTAGTTGCAAATAAAAAAATTTGAATTTGAATTTGGGGTATTCATCAACGAATACCCCAAGAATACTGTGGAACCTATGGTGGGACTTGCCACTTCTACAAGCGTGGGTAGGGGTTCACACACAGTATCATAACAGTGTATATGTTGTTGTGCAGATCTATCCCCCAATAATTCATAATTGAAAAGAACCAGAAGATCATCGCCTGGTCGACCACCATAAAACCGTATTGGCGGTCACTAATCAGCTGGTTATCCTCAAGATACCTCATGAACTTGCAGTTTATAACGGACTCCATTCTTTAGGAGAACAAGGAAGTGATGGTGATAGGCTAAGAGTGGACCAAAGCTGTCTTCCATGAATTTTAGACTACGCCTTGAGTGTAGGAGTACCAGAAAAGACGCGTTAAAACCAGTGCCAACTCTGGAACACATGTATTCAGCACAATGGCACTCGACTTGCTGACGTCCAGAGCGCACATCTATAATAAAACACTCACACCGTGGGATATAGCGGATGCTGGGGATGATTCCCACCGTCATCGAGAGTCGAGTTGGACGCGTATAAGGAGTCTAACAGATCGGCTTTCTCCTTTGCGGCATGGGCCATTAAGACGTTTTCTCTGTGCAGAGATAGAGAAGATGGCTGACATAAGTCTCCTTGGACAGCCTTGGCGAGAGATCAGAATGCAAGGGTTACCGATGGAAGGTAAAACAGCTTCTCGCCAATTCTGCCGATGTGCTCAGTCCTTGCCTTGGCAATAACTCTTTCGTAGGACTTATACTTAGGAATTATACTTCTTTTTTGTGTGCTGGTGTTTGCATCTCGAGCCGTTGATGCGTCAGCCCAGGTCCGGTAGCGCGACTACAGGAGCGACTAAACCATGCCTCCGGTAGGCACCACAGAGGATCCTGAAGTACCACATCGGCGACAGAATCAACAACAACCCTGGTATAGTCAGGCGAGAAGCAAACCTGCCTACAAAGACAGCATGCAAGAAAGGACCGCATCCTATCCTGATCGGCCGACCTATACTGTCAAACACGGCGGCAGCCAAAAGAATGCAACTGCGACATTAGTGTGAGTGGCATCACACTTCGGACAAGACAATGGTTGGACGAGCCTAGAAGGGCGTCGACGGTACCTGATATCCGTCGGGATGAGAGATTAGCAGAAGGCCCAACAGGGAAGGTGTATGATCCTCCACATCTGGAATCCGCGTAGGTGAAGCAACCAGCTCTATAAGACATGAACAGAGAGAAAGGTCATAAACAGATCTCCCCGCATAATCGGTTAAACGTGAACCGAGCCTTCGGCGTGGTGGGTGTTAAAGTCGCCAAGGATCACTACCTCTGCGGATAAACTGCAGAGGCGTCGAAAACAGATGTCCTCTTTGACGTATACGCAAAATCCAGTCCGGGGCACAAAGGAGTGTTCTATTTATACACCAGGTAAGAGGGATATGAAGTATTAGCCGGGGAGGACAGCTGAGTCTCGGTTCAAAAGAGCAAGGTCTCAAGATGGTAGTAGACAGCGCAGAGGCTGGAAGGAAGTCCCTTGATGTTGCAAAAATTCACGGATAGCATGACAAGGGTCGCCTTGGTTTTATTGCTCCGCTTACCCTGAGCAGCTTAAGTCACAGAAATTGCCCCCCCCCCCCCCGTCCCATTACAGAATACGTGGGGTAGCCTGAGCACCTACGCTAAGGTAGAGTAGAATAGTTTGGTCGTAGATGTTCAGCGAGGGATTCTCCGTCACCAGGGGTGCTGGTACCCTGCTAGGGTAGGTTTTTATTTAATTTCGCTACCACGTTTTAAGGGTGAGGGAGCAATTGGGCCTCCAGCCACCTGCACTTATTAAGCCAATCGCCTAGGTAAACCTCGACTTCACGCTGGAATTCTGTGAGCTCGTGGTACCACCTCGGTTTAGAGCCGGTATCTTTATACGACAGCAAAAGTTGCCGCGTGGCGCCACCACTGTTAATGGCATAGTCAAGATAATTTTTGGTCGACATTACTATTCCATATGACCAGAACCTCGTGTAAGTCGAAACAGATAAGCAAACAAAATACCTGTACTTGGCTCACTAGGTGACTGACATATTTGGTTGTCTGCCGACCGAAATTATTCTTACAGTCGTCTCTGCAAATGGGCTGATACCAGTCAGCCTCTTGGATCATCTGAGGCAACTGGGACTCTGTGACGGACCACTCCGGGCTCAAATGCAGAAGGCGGTGCTCCTCGATACCGCCCGCACCATCCGCCGGTTTCTTTCCCTTTCTCATTAAACCCTCGGCCGCTTTGTCTCTCCTACTGAGGGCTTCAGTCTGGTTAGGATTTTATTTATTCATGTTAGTATATTTAATATATATATACTTATTACATCCGTTTTTTTTTCAGCCCATCCAGATGAGAATACTTTATAAATTCCCCAAATAATATTAAATTGCCTAAGGTGGTATAAAGATTATTTGATACGTTCTTTGTCATGCCGCACGTCTCGTCAAACACTCTTAAGATAATTGTTAGAATCAGGCGTTACTTTGCGGAAATTCACTATATTAAAGAAGAATATCTAATTCGCAACCATCCGCATTAATTAAATACAATGATGTATCTTACCTGTTTTGAAGAGAACCAACCGCCCCCCCCTCAATTGCATGCACTAATCCCGCCATCATTAGTCCCAGCACCACTACTTCCAATACCACTACTCCCGGCACCACTACTTCCACCACCACTATTCCAGGAAAGACACAACATCGACAATAATACAAATGTAAAATACAAATTTATTATCGTCGATGGTGTGTCTTTCCTGAAATAGTGGTGCTGGAAGTAGTGGTGGCGGGATTAGTGCACGCAATTGAAGGAGGGCGGGAGGTGTTCTTCAATCCAGGTAAGATACATCATTGTATTTAATTAATGCGGATGGTTGCGAATTAGATATTAATCTTTACTAAACGCTCTTAATCTTAGTCATCTTTTGTCATTTGTGAGTTAATAATATTACTTAGTGCCAAGGTGTTAACAAACGTTTCGATAATAACCGTTAGTTGTAAAATATTTGTAAGCATTAATTCTTACTATTCACAAATTCACTTGTTTGCAGTATAGGCTCTGGTAAATGGTTAACGGTAGAAAACACATCTAAGTATGTGGAAATCCTACACTCAGAGCTCTATTTAATAAATGTTTATAATTCGACTTAATTTTCGAATTGCACAATATTGAATAAATTTGTAAAATTGGAAAAATAACACTGTGAATCAATTGTAAAGTAAATGCCGTTTAATTAAGCTACAAAGTTGTAAAAGCATCTTTTGACACTTTAAATTATCATAAACTCTCACGCTTGTTACCCAGAGGGGTAGATAAAGTCCACGGACTTTCATTTGGCACGATCCTGATATATCTCTCTTCTTTCACGTCTTTCACTGTTAAATATTTGTAAATTAAACATTTATAATTTAAAAGAGGTATACTTTTAACGTTAATTAATGATCACTTAATGTTCAACATATTTAATGTGATAGTGTTTGTGCAAATAAAAATTCTAACTGCAATTCCACAATTTTGTAAATTTACAATGTAGAAGTGTCAAATGTAAATAGTAAGGACAAATTAAAAATTATAACTATATTTTATAGGGCCTTACGAAGATATTGGTTGGCTCTGAGTTCACATACCCTTTTTAGCAACGTATATTAGGCATTTTTTTAAGAAAGTAATCCACCACAAAGGTATATTCGGAAATGTAGTAACATTACCGAATATGCTTTTATCCGCCAGTGGATCTTGAAAACTGATAAAACCATAGTAAAATGAAGTTACAGCCCACATATTTCCCACGTCTGGGAATAGGCCTCCTCTCATATTTCTCAGCTAGCACATGGTAATAAGATATTGTGTATACAATTAATTCTATACACAAAATCTTTATTATATAATTAAAAATAAAATAATTATTATATACATATTAGAGTATTTTTAGACTATAATCATAAGGTTTATGAATGACCACATTATTAACGGAATAACTATAATGAAAGAGAAAATAATTAGTTACCTTTGTAAATAGTGTTGCAAGGTATTTGCGTTACTTTTACTTTCCATAGCCTCTCGAAAGGGTTTCCACTTGTGACGAAAGTAAGTTTAACTGGATTTGTTGTTCCAATACCAGCATCTACGTACACTAAAGATAATTCGTTGTTTTAATAAAACAAATATTTTAAGTGGCATTTTACCATATACATAGAGTAGGGTATAAAGCGGTTACAATATGTACGAGGTTGCTAGAGAAAGCCATGGGTTAAATTAAGCTTCGAACATAAGTTATTGAAACATGACCACTTCGTGCACGATTTGCTGTAGAGACTATTGGTGAATTCAGACAAGTTTTTTGACGAAATTATATTATCCATGACTGATCATCGCTGCTGATGGCCATCCGGTGCATTTTGTCGGATAGATTAAAGAACAGAACTTTCAGCCAATACATAATACCTGTATACGCCTTATCGAGTAAATGTCATATCGCCCGCTAACAGTACAATTGGCGATTGCGCTATGATATAATTTTCACACAGTTCACCTGATGCTAATTGGATGATGGCCAATAGACATTTACATTTATACTCAATTAAGAATCAAAATGCAGATGCGTTGTAAACCCTGAGGACTGAGATGGAGTGCCTCATTTCTAGTAAAAAAGAGTCTCCGGTTCTCTGCACTCACCATACGAAACACAGAAGCATTAAGCTGCTATTTCACGCTGGTATTCTGTGAGAGCGTGGTGCCACCCCGGTCGATGATATATCCCACACAGTTCCTGATCAGTGTGTGTAATGTGATCAGTGTTGTATAAGTATACTTAAACTGCAAATTTACAACTGAAACCTTTATTATTGATTGTCATTTCTCTCACCACCAACCGTTTTAAGGTAAAACTGTTTGAGATAGACCTTTCCACGAATGGATAAACCATTCATTCTAGCATGCGTTACTTTGAAGATGTGTTAAACTCACTACACTGGACAGGCGGATTCAGCCAGTACCTCTGGTAATGCTACTCTGCTTCACCAGTGTGGCAAATAATTCAGAGTTTTTGAATGAATTTTAAGTGGTCCACGCTGAAGCTATATTATGGTTGTAGTACGAATGGGTCGACTTGACCAGGGAAGGAACGCGTTCTCACAGAATATCAGCGTAAAATAGTAGCTTAATTTTGCTGTGTATCGTAAGATTAGTGTAGAGAACCGGAGACTTCTTTTTACTGGAAACGAGGTATTCCATCTTAGTCTTCACGGGTGACAACGCAATTGCATTTTGATTCGTAATCGAGGATAGATGTAGATGTCTATGGGCCACAACAACCACTTACCATCAGGTGGACTGTGTGCTAGTTTGTCACCCTATTCCATAAAAAAATATACACGCATGCATACATGCAGGCCAAGGTTAATAGTACCCAATAGTATTTACTGGTATTATGTTTGCGGTAAATATATAGATAAATGACTTTCTTTGCGAGAAATATCTAATTGGTTGCCATAATATGTTTCCGACTCCCTTGGAAGAAAAATCCAATTACAAATTTTAGTGTCGTGTCTTTTAAAATTTTAATGCTTTTATGCTAAATTATCTATTTATTATTTATTACTTTAAGAACACTCTTTATGAGTGATGGGCCCCTAAACTCAGAAATGTAGATGTAATTTAATGCAATAAAACTTAACTGTGACTGCCTTGGTTCGTTCCGCATATAGCCGGAATAGGATTGCCGCCGGAGACAATAAACTGATCTTGGTTGCAAACGTGGTTCATCTGTTCAGGACCCGCTATTGAGAAACGGTCGAAGTCTAACCTGTTTTTACACTGAATTTGTTAATTTCAATGATAGTTAATATTATCTTGAATAAACATTTACATCAATAATATTATATAATACTTGGATAAAATGATAACATTAGATTTCATTGAATGAAACTCTAAATTTACCTTATTTGACAAACATCTGGGTGCGACTTAATAACTGTTAATTCACAAGATCCTGTACCATCGTACGGTGCTGGATATCCAGAATTAACAAAATATGTACCATTTTCCGACGTACTGCTTTCACAAGATGTCATAACTGTTATAAAAAGTAATTAAGTTTAAGTCTTAGCTAAAATAACTTAATTCATTCCAGTAATTTCAGTAATGTGTTAGTTTTCCGATCAAACTACATTAATAATGGTATTTACCTACTGTAAATACCATTATTTTATGGTGTATAAAAAATTAAATTACTTTAATAATATTAAATAATAAATTGTTACTTACAAATGCAGCAAAGTCCAAATCCATTAGCGCAGTAACCGTTAGCAGAGCCACCTCTAGATGAGCATTCACGTGCAGTCATGCAAGTGCCGTTGTCACCAGATGCACCAGCACATCCACCGTTCGGGAATGTTACTACGGTAAAAAGGGATAGAACTGAAACGTTCGCAAAAAAATTAAATGATATGGTCAAAACGATTTGTAGATATTATGATAATGTTTTTGCACCGGTTTGATTTCACTACGTCTCTTGATGAATTTGACTGCTTCTCCATGTTATATTATATTGCGTTACCGATTTTTTTTGCTTGGATTTGTTATATTTTTCTAAGAAATTGGAGGAGCACAACTATGTAAACTAATTCTATTGGTAATTTATTGGTAATTATTTATTTTAATGGTAATCTTTATTGGTAAATTATGTAAGCCTTCCAACGCCAAACCGACTACTTATTTTAAAATAGGATTTAATTAAATTTTATAAAGAGCTAGTGTTAAAGTATACGCTATCAATAAATAAAACAACTAATGACCTTGGAGGTGCCGAATTATTTACATTAAATAATATTAGAGTTAAAAGAAACTTAAACAACATCCATTCATTATGATCTATGATGATACTTGTGAGATTTTTAGGTCATGGCCATGAAATTATTCTTAAATTATTGTACATATTGCAATTGGTTTTTAATAAGTGTGGAAAATTTCATATTATTCAAACGTCAGGAACTAGGTGAAAAATGAATTCAAACATTTCTATTCTTTAAGTACGTACTCGTACAGACATATACACATATTCTGCTAATAAGAGCGTTTTAAAATACAGTCGTAAAATTCGCTGTTGGCACAATGTTGAAAAGGTCTATATTCGTCATAACGTTGGGAGACAAATATAATGATAATAATATTTGCACACATCTAGTGTTCACTTTGCTATTTTAATTCGAAATATCGGATTTAAACTTACATTTACTTTCTCTTTGGACCGGGGACCAAAATCTATGTTCAATCTTTTTTGTGTCCTGATGACCTCTCTCTAAACCTCTATTCCACTTTGTTAAATATATTCCACCTGTTGCTCTGCTATCCGCAACTTTTGATAAAGTGTCTGTATTCATGGTTTCATTAGCCTTACAAAACTTTATCAAACCAAATAAAATCACTAAACACTTTAAACCCATATTAAAATGTTAATTAAAATTCTACGCAAGTGCAAATCGTTCCCTAGAAGGCTGTATGAATATGAAATGTGGCATAAATTATTCTCTGAATTTATAATATTTCAGCGGGAAGGGGAACAATAGAGTTAAATTTCTCTCATTATCGTATACTGGTGACAATGCCCACTTTAATTGTAATTTCCTTAAACGTATTTGAAAGCGCATTTGTGATGTGCAGTCATCGGCTTGTAACGGAGGGATACATTTTACTATCTAAAATAGTTTTGATATTCGAGCTGTTAGTTGGATGTCCATTGCCATTACGCACATCGATTTTCTTATAATCATTTTGAGTTCAAAATGTATATAATATTATTTTTCTATTAAATTATTGGATATCTTCGTATTACTGAAAGTGTGATCACATTTAAAAATATCTACAAGATAATACCCAGTAACACAAAAACTGGACATTAATGTGTTACATTTAGTTATTTTTATACATATTTGGATAATATTATGGATTACTAGTTCCGGATCCGGCGCGTTGCTGCCACGAAGAAATAATTGTGGAAATATCGTTTTGAATTTGGAAGAGTTATATTGTTTAATTTGGAATAATAATACCAGATAATACATTCATTGCAATTTAATCTATATCTATATTTTATATTATTATATACTTATAATAAATCTGTAGAAAAGTCGTGTCTGTAATTCTAACATTTTTTTGGAGAAAACAAGTCCAGGAGACTAAATAAAGAGCACTGAAAGCAAATTAGTGGTTTTTAGAATTTTTGTCTGTCTGTCTGTCTGTCCGTCTGTCTGTCTATCTGTATGTCTGTCTGTCTGTGTATTAAAGATTCACGCAAAAACTACTGACACAACGGTGACACTCCCTGTACGGAGCGCATATTCAAATATTCGACGACTCCGTGGCGCAGTGGCTTAGCAATGAGTGGCTGCGCTGGGGGTCGCGGGTTCGAATCCCGCACGGAACAAGTATTTGTATGGCCTACAAGTAGTTGTTCCGGGTCTGGATGTTCGTCCTTGTGTAATTTATGTTTGTAAACTGCCCCCACAATACAAGAGAAAATCTTAGTGTAGGGGTAACGTTTTTTTAAAAAAGAAAAAAAAAAATAATAAAAACAAAAAAAAAAATATGTCCAGGTCGAAATCTACGCGATCGCTTTGGAACGGCGCGGCGTAATATTGACGCACACTACAATGTTATCTCTATGTGCGTGTCAGGACGAGCGTGAGGCTATAATAGTTGCCTTTAGTTGCACGAATCACTTTGATCTTTGATTATATACCTGTCTTTGATACTATTGGAACTAAAATAATAAAATATAATTTCCGTATAATGGCTTATATAGTGTATAGAAATCGGAGGCTAATATGTGGAAATTGTTTTATTCTTTTAGTAAATTGAAATCGGCTTTACATTTTCACCCTATTGAGTATATTATAATATATGTTCTAATTGAAAAATATGTATTGTATAAAATATATATCATTTGATAAACTTTTATTCTGTTTCATAATGTAAACATAATTCATCAAACTAACAATTTAATTAGTGTCGGCGGGGATTAGTGTTGCCAGGTCTAGCAAGTAAAATTTCGGGACGGAAGGTAAAATTAATCGGGGATTTGGTTTTCATATCCGGACATCTAGAATGACTACAAAATATAGGTTTCTTTGTAGCTTTTTTGTGCTTTATTGAGAGCCGCGGTAGCTCAGATGGTCAACGCTCACTGTAAATATCACAGTATGCGAGTAATGCGAGAAATTGTGACTGCAACTTTACTTTACTTTTGTGCTTTATAATTATTATTCGGTTCTGATCTCATGAACGAATAACTTTTCATCCAAACATCGTAAAAACTGAATTTTTTTTCATTTTAGGCAAATTAAAACATTTTTGAACTACTTTTTTTTGCAGTCCCTGAATTTTTCAAATCACTCATTTTAATATAATTCTGTTTAAAACTTTTGTGTTTTTTTTCGACTGGCGAGACAATGTCGTAGTAAAAATATTTTAATGTGGTAGTAGCTAACAGATGTAATCATTTTTGCTGTCAAAATTATGGATTAAAGTATAGAATAAGAAGGTTAGTGAAAATCGGGACATTTGGCGTCCCGATCAAGGGTGAATCGGGACGTGTCACTAGACCCTTGAAAATCGGGACGTCCCGCGCAAATCGGTACACCTGGCAACACTAGCGGGGATCGAACCCGGATTGTTCGCGCTTACGGCGAGATATCTGGGGGCACGGTAGTGCCCCCGCCAAGTCGAGCAAAACAGCGGCACGGCCGTATCATCATTGGGAGACTTGGTTATTTTACAAGTTATGTTTTTGATGGCATGTCTTTGTTTAATCATAACGTTATCTCCATAATAGGAATTTTTCCTAAGTACATCGTGGGGCAGTTTAAATACATTAATTTCACAAGGACAAACATCCAGACCTGGAACAATTATTTGTAGGTAATACAAATTTTTGTTCCATGTGGGATTCGAACCCGCGGTGCTCAGCGCGACAACTCATTACCAAGTCATCTACTGTCAACTGATCTATTCTATTTAGTTAAAAATCTTGTTAGTATACAAAGTTTTAATTTCAGTATTTTGTGTTATTATAACTCAAAATTTTTTAATTACAAAAGACAAGTATAGGTATGTAAGTAAATACTTGGATAGTGAAGTAAATTTTAACTAATTGTTGTAATGAAGTACTTAGGTATTTCTTCTGTAGACCAAATTATTACTTAATTCTTTTTTGCTGTGAGTACCTATCTAACAAAAAAATTAAATAAATTTTTTTACCTTTCATAACTTCCTTCTAAAATTCTTCGGTAATTTAAAGAATGATATGAAGCCTTTTGTTGGTCTTTTCATTTAGTATCCATCTAAGCAACAGTTATAGTAGGAACGACGTTTTGCTATTATAATTTATCAAATAGGTAATATACATAATATCTATATAATTTTTAAAATACATTAAAACTGTTACAACTATTTTTACCTACAATTAAATATACTAAACCCTAAACAAAAACTATTTCAACAACTATTTACATAAAACTATTTACGTAAACAGCGGCAAAAAACTTTAACATTTGATCGCCACCAACGCGTCAGCCCTGACTGCGTTATTTCGCCCGGGCGCGTCGCGATTTTAGGTAATTATTTCACGCAGGTAGCAAGAGTGATAGAGGCCTGGTAATACGTCCTGTCGTTGGGATTACCCGGAGCATACTGCATCTAAAGGCGTCTGCGCATGATGATTTATAGTATTTTTAAAATAATTATATAAAATAATTGACAAAATAAAACGAGCTAAATTTTTTTGGATATTTAACATTATATGTATTTGGATAAAATAATTAAAATAGATATGTTTATAACCAAATACATGTAAAAAATTACATTGAAGTAGAGAGTTTTGGTGATTTTATAATATTATTTTATAATATTAAATCGAAATGTTTTCGTAATTTAGGTTTTGCTATACACTAAAAGACTATATATTCCATTATAACAACGCTTAAAATAAAGTATTTTAGCATATAATAATGGTTGTATTCAACCTGAAAAATAACTCTGATGCATATTTTCGTAAATCGCTGTGAAGGGATTGTCTTCGCCCTAAAAAACCGTCATTAAAAACTATGATTTTGCATTGCTATGTACTAAATAAAGATTTCATCTTTCTAAAGCCCTAATTTTCAGTAAATAATCTCCTAACACCGTTACGATATCACCTTTGGAAAAACCATAAAACATGTAGTTTTCGACGCGAAACGCATATGCCCTCTTAAGCGCCGGTAACCTTGAGTCGAAGCGTGTTACGCTAGGGTTGATATAGAACCAAAATGGAATATTATAGACATAAATGTCTATAATATTCCACTTTGGTAAACCAAAGAAGATACATTGTAGGTATATGTTATATATTATGTAAACTTATGTATTTGGGTAGTGAAAGATACGTTCAATTTTAAATCAACTTTTATTAAATATCTTTACAAATGAGGTATATTAAAACTTCCGACAAAACCAAATATGCACATTCCGCCTGTGTCATCGCTTCCGAGCGGTAGCATCTAGGTAGTCCGCGCTTTCGTCCCTGTACGGTAGTGCTCTCCCGCTCTCGCGCCTCCGCTGTCCCGCTCGCGCTGTACAGCGCCGACGCAGTGCTCAGTCCGCCGGCGGCATCGTTCTCGGACGGTCGCCTCCTGGTGGTCCCCGCTCCCGTACAGTACGGTAGTGCTGTCTCGCTCTCACGCGCCTCCGTTGTCCTGCTCACGCGGAACAGCGTCGAGGCTGCCGGTGAGTCACTTTCACGCTACAGTTCTTGCCCCCCTGTCTTCGGGCAGGGAGGTCTGACTGACTTCCGCTTTTCATTTTCATTTTCATTTATCATTTTTCATATTTTTTTTGTACTGTCTCCTTTATTTTCTTGTTGTTCTTTTATTGCTATTACGTGCATAGTGTGTCGTAGTACGTCTCGCGATCTAGTCCCTGTTCTACCGAGAACAGGGACCCGTCCTCATCTTTACTTAGCTTAGCTTACTGACCCAAAATGGCCACATCCAGCTTCACTGAGTCCCTCGCCGCCCTCATTAACCAATTCGGTTTAAATGGCAATGAGACGGTCCTCGCCGCCATCGCCACCATCGCCGCCCAGGCTCCCCTCCCTGCCCCTCAGGCACACCATCCGCCGCCGGTAATCGTGTCTTACCTCGAAACGAGGAACTCCTTTGCTCCCCTTGAATCTGCTCCCTTAGAAATGGAGTACGCATGCTCCGAGTCCTCGGCGCCGACCTCCCGGAAGAGGCCCGCCACTACTTCAGGCTCCGGCTCATTGGAGTCCTCTGACTCCGACGGAACCGGGGAGTCCACGTTCACCACCGTCACCTCCAAGCGCAACGGTAAGCGCGCCGCGTTAAAACGCACCCCCCTATCTCAGCGGCCCCCGCCGCTCCTACAACCTCAGCAGCCCCCGACGCTGCCGCCGTCCCACTTATGTCACTAGACATCCCCACACCGTCCAAACCAGCCTCTTTTTGTGCTCCAGTCCTTGCTAAGAAGCAATTCCCGCCCCTGTCTTCTTAAGAGACAAGGCTAAATTCACCCAGTTGTCAAAAACCTGCTACAACGCAGGTATAAAGTACGATCATGCAGTCAACCTCGGGGAGGCGATCAAAATCATCCCAAGCTCGATCGAGGATTTCCGTCAAATCACCCGGCTATTCAGAGCCGAACGAGTCTCGTACCACACCTACGCTCTCCCTGAAGAGCGCAAAGTCAGGGGCGTCATCCGAGGCATCCCCTTTGAGTTCTCCAACGAGGAAATCCTTGAGGACCTTAAGTCCCAAGGTTTCCCCGTAGAAGCAGTGCACAAAATGCACAGTAGGACGGGCAAGAGATTCAACCTTGCCCTCATCATCCTAACCAACGTACCGGAGGCAAAAGCCATCTTCCGGCAGGTACGCACAGTGTGTGGCCTGTCGAGAGTGAAGGTCGAGCCTCCACATAGGCGCGGTTTCCCGGCGCAGTGCCACCGCTGCCAACTTTATGGTCACGCGGTGGCCAACTGCTCCGCCCCACCCAGGTGCGTTAAGTGCCTCGAACCTCATAACACAAAAGAGTGTCCCCGGCCCAAAGACGCCGAATCCCCGCCCGCTTGTGTCCTGTGCAACCAGACAGGACACCCGGCTAACTACAGGGGTTGCCCACGCGCACCTCAACCTCGCCCCAGTAGGCAAGCTCCACCGCCGGTGAACGACCGCTCATTCCCAGCCCTCCAACAACGGCTCCGTCAGGGCCTTTCTCAGCCCATCCAGGGCTCCTCTCGACCCTCTCAGGGTCCCCCTAGGCCCCCTCAGGGCATAATTCGGCCCCCTCCGGGCTTCTCCAAGCCAATGCAGCCTCCAGTCTTTCCCTGGGGGCCCAAAAAGGCAGACCCACCGCGGACAACCTCGTACGCACATGAAGCAGAGCCCACACCTGACGACTACAACACACTATATTCCGCTATTAGGAATATCGATGTTAGGGAAATTACCGTAGTAGCACGCAAACTGCGCGCGGCGAAGTCCCCCCAAGAACGTCTCCTCGTTCTTGCAGAACATAACAATCTTCTGTTAGCGTTGTAAGTTAAGTTAACTTAATTAATTTAACTTCAATGACTGAGCAAATTACTCTACCTAAATCTCACGGTCGTATCAAACCTAAGGGTTTATCGCTTGTATCATTTAATATTCGCGGCTTGCGAAATAACCTCCCAGAGCTCAAGCTCTTTCTTCGGAATCGTGAAGTCGATTTCCTCCTCCTACAGGAAACTAATCTCAAAACTAAGGACACTAGAGGCCTTTCTATTAAAAACTTCTCTCTTCTTCGTAACGACAGACACGACCGCCGAGGCGGCGGAACGGCCATCTATTACAAGAAGACACTCCATTGCTCGCCCATTTCCACTCCGCAGCTGACCAACATGGAAGCCACGGTATGCAGGCTAGCTACTGGACTGGACATCAGTCCATCCTCATAGCCTCCTGTTACATCATTTCAGGAACCCATCCCCTCAAAAAAGATTTTGAGGCCATTTTATCTTTAGGCAATTCAGTCATTATGTTTGGAGATTTTAACTCCAAGCATACTGAATGGACATGCCGTACCACGTCCCATAGTGGCAAGATACTGCTCGATATCACGCAGTCTCTTGATATTACCGTCCATAGTCCCCTCGGTGTTACTCACTTTCCCGATAACACCGAGCACGCCCCCGATGTACTAGATTTTGCGTTACTCCAAGGAGTTTCTCTTAACCTCAGAGCAATCGAGACACTAGACGATCTAGGATCCGATCACCGACCGGTCTCCCTCATTCTTGGCCATCAGCCACCTTCCCCAACACACACGAAAACCTTCACTAACTGGAAGGGATTCAAGGAGTCCCTAGCTAAAGCTCTGGACTCACAGGACTCTACCACCTCCCTACCGTCGGACTTAGTCCCGATAAAATCGACACCGCGGTCGATTCACTCTCCACCCTTATTAAATCCTCACTTAAGGAGAACGAAAGGGTCGTCCCGGTTGCTAACAACTTCCCCTACATATTAGCAACCTATTAAAAGCCGAAAAAGCTGCTTTCCGGAGAGCAGCAAAATATCCCACCCCCGAATATAGGCGCGCGGCCAATTGTCTTCAACGAGAACTCCGCTTCCGCCTCTCTGAATTTCGAGATCTCGAAAAGAGTAAGCTCATGGAGAATATCTCTCCATCTCACACAGCGTACTATCAGATGGCTAGAGCCCTCCGCATAAACGCTATCACTCACACACCCCTCTCTCCCGTCCCGACGGCACGGTTGCCTTCGAGGACGAGGAAAAGGCTGAGTGCTTTGCAGATAGCATTGCCGCACAATGCTCTCCTAGCTCTCAACCCGTCGACCCCTCACACGTCCAGGCAGTGGAGGATGAGGTCCGCCGCCGGAACTCACCCCCTACGGCCTCCAAATCTATCTCTGTGTCCAATGATGAGATTTCATCCCTCATCAAAGGACTAAAGCCGAAAAAGGCTCCGGGCGCGGATGGCATCTCCAACCAAGCCCTAAAACACTTTCCTGAGCAGGTGTTAACCTTTTTATCTATTATCTTCAACGCCTGCTTCAACCTTAGCTACTTTCCCACTACGTGGAAAGAGGCAACTGTGATTGGAATTCCCAAGCCAGGCAAGCCTCTTAACCTCCCCTCCAGTCATCGCCCCATTAGCCTCCTCAAGGCAATGGGCAAGCTCTTCGAAAGAGTCATCCAATCACGTATGAGGCGCTATCTGTTTCCCACAGACGGTGACCCTCTCATCATTCCCCATCAATTCGGGTTTCGAGCCCAACACTCATGTCCCCAACAAGTTCACCGCATTGTGGAATATATCCTCAGCGGTTTCTATCCTCGTCGTCATAAGACCATCGCGGTTTTTTTTGCCTGTATGCCAGACCCTATCGAAGCCAAAGCTTCGTGCGGCAGGCCTTATCTACAAACTATACAAAATAGGTCTCCCCGATCGCCTAGTACGTCTCGTGGCCTCTTACCTAGAGTATCGTACCTTTCGTTTTAGACACGAAGGCACGCTATCCTCACAACGAACTATCAAGGCTGGTGTCCCACAGGGCTCAGTACTTGCTCCTCTGCTGTACATCTTGTTCACCAACGACATTCCCATCCCGTCGAAAGATGTTCAGCTCTCCCTCTTCGCAGACGACACTGCTATCTACTGCAAAGGTGTCTCACTGCCCTTCATACGGAACAAGATCCAAAAGTCAGTTGATGCCCTAGGAGCTTGGTTCAAAAAATGGAGCATCGATGTGAACCCGGAGAAGAGCTCCGCCGTTCACTTCGACTATAAACGACGCCGTCTCAAAAACACTCCACCAATACGTATGCTAGGGACCCCTGTCCCCTGGCATACGACCGCAAAATATTTAGGTGTCACTCTGGACACAGGGCTCACTTTCAGGCCCCACGTCAAAAGAGTAACCCGTCACGCACGGTTTTATCTGAGTAGGCTCAACAGTATGTTGGGCCGACACAGTAAAATGTCCCTTCGAAACAAGCGTACCCTTTACAAGGTCTGTATACGACCAGTCATGTCCTACGCGGGCCCCGTCTTTGCCCACGCAAACCCTAATATTATAAATGAACTCCAAATAGTTCAGAACCTCTTCTGTCGTCGAGCTGCGAACGCACCTTGGTACGTCCGTAATGCCGACCTTCATCGGGACTTAGAGCTCCCAACAATTCAATAATTTCTTAAAAAACTCTCTGAGAACTTCTTCAAAGCCTCAGAGTCGCACCCTAACCAATTAATTCGTGAGGCAGCTTCTTATGCAGCCCTACCCCCCTCTCGCTATCGAGTCCGCAGGCCGAGAAACTCTCTCTCGGACCCGCCTAATAAACACAAACGACCTGAACTGCCTCCTGGCGGCTCAGGCCAACTCTAATTAAATTAAATTATTATTCACAATTAATTTGCCTTTGTAGGCACTCCCTCAGCGGCTCTTAACCGCCTGCGCCCTCTTTTCCCAAAAGAGGGTCGCTCATGATAAGGCACAATACAGCTTAATCAGCCAGCTGCCTGTCCCCAAAGGCGGTTTTTAGAGGGTATCACTTAGGGTCCCCGGTAGGACAGTGAGCCCCTCATAACCACGATAGACCGGCTATCGTGGTATGTGTAATGCATTTTCCGCCTCCCTACGTATAGGGTAGCCCTTTAATTGCTTCGGGCGCAAAAAAAAACCAAATATGCACGACAGTTAATGGTAATCATAAATAATTAACCTAGACTTAGTACTTCAGTACGCAATAATCAGTATTACCTACTATCCTTTAAAATTTAATTTACTCTTATATATTTTTGAATTTTTCGATTACTTTTATAATTTTCATTATTATTTCTAACAATTGCAAAAATTCGTAGCCTGTATAATTTTATATATATATAGTGTATAATTTTATTTAAAATATATATATATATATATATATATATATATATATATATATATATATATATATATATATATAATAGTAATATGTATAACCATCGTATTAAGATATCAGTAATATTCATATATTAATTGAAATATTATAATATCGCTTGATGAATATATTCATATTAACTAATACTGACAAATATCGGTATTAACCGATCTTTAGTATTAGCCCTCGGCCAGGGCAGTCGGTGACTGACCTTTCCACGCCCCACACGTCTCTCAAGGCCCCCGCGCACATCCAGACACCCACACATAGCCGCAAGCGATTTTACGTGCACACATGCTTAAGTGTCGTTTATTTTCGCGTAGTGAATATATTCTTTGCTACTGAGCAGATTTACATGAAATTTTGTGTGTAAGAGCCGGGGGTACTTACAGGCTACTTTTAGTCCGATTATGGAGCTTCAAAAAAGGAGGGTTAAGTATTTTCCTTCCTTTAGATGTTAATTTCTGTTTTATATAATTGATGTCTTTTATTAAAATAAACGCAAAACTAGGCACAAGAGAAAACGGTGAGCTAAAGTTAGGGAAATTTGGAGTAGGGCAACGGAACCGTAGGGACCAGCAGCTGGCCAACTTTATGGAGAAAGAGGGACTCTTTATGATGAACTCTTTCTTCCAGAAGTGGCCCCACAAGAAGTGGACTTGGTCGAGCTCCGACGGTACAACAAAAAATGAGATTGACTCCATTATGACGACAACACGCCAACTGTTCAGTGATGTCTCAGTGATCGCAAGGGTGAAAACTGGCAGAGATCACCGAATGGTTAGAGGCACACTGAACCTAAACATTAAGTTGGAGAGGTCTCGTCTAATGAAGTCAACGTTCGGTCCCCCTCGTGCTCTAATCCAACCCGAAACCTTTCAGCTCAAGTTACGTAACCGCTTTCAGTGCCTAGAAGATTGCAATGCAGTGGACGTTATGAAAGACAAGCTCTTGGAAACTGTCGATGCGGTCGGAGCTAAGTTCTGCAAGACCTGCCGCAAAAGAACACAAAAACTCTCTGATCACACTCTTAATCTCATGGCTGTTAGACGGGAGATGAGGCTGCAATCGTCAACAGATTTGACAACATACAGGCAACTGAACAGGCAGATCTCCAAATGTATGCGGCGAGACTTGCGCAAGTTTAGTACTGCTCGTATTAAAGAAGCGATCGAGCGGAACCAGGGCTCTAAAGTCTTTGCCAGAGATCTGTCTGCCAGAAAGAGCCAACTGTCAAAGCTGAAGATTGAGTGTGGCAGCATTGTTTCCGGGACACCTGAGATTCTGAATGAGATTGAGAGGTTCATGGGCAGCTGTACACATTATCGTTGGAGCCACACGCAAGTATGAGTAACGATCTAAGAGCAAGTCTCATCCGACACTATTCCGATGATATCCCGGACGTCAGTCTGAGCGAGATTAGAATGGCTCTCAAGCACCTTAAAAACGGCAAGTCCCCGGGCGAGGATGGAATTACAGTGGAGCTTCTGAAGTCCTCCAGAGGCTCTTTAATTCCGTCCTCCATGGTTGCGCTACTCCGGAAGCGTGGATCAGAAGCGCGATGGTCTTGTTCTTCAAGAAGGGTGACAACGCTCTCTTGAACGCTCTCGTGCTGTTTTCGAGAGTCATTACGAATCGCCTCGCACGTAGACTCGACGACTTCCAGCCTCCCGAACAAGCCGGTTTCCGAAAAGGCTTTAGTACGATAGACCACATACATACCCTTCGGCAAATTGTACAGAAGTCCGAAGAGTACAATCTGCCACTTTGATTGGCGTATGTGGACTATGAGAAAGCCTTTGATTTCATCGAAATTTGGGCGGTGCTACAGTCTCTTCAGCAGTGCCAAGTTGACTGTCGGTATATCGAAGTGCTGAAGTGTTTGTACAGTAGGGCTACGATGGCTATCCGAGTACAGAACCAGAGTACGAAACCTATCCAACTGCAGAGAGGTGTAAGACAGGGTGACGTTATTTCCCCGAAACTCTTTACCGCTGCATTGGAAGACGTTTTCAAGCTACTAGAAAGGATACGGTATTAATATCAATGGCGAGTACATCACTCACCTTCGATTTTCCGACGATATAGTCCTTATGGCAGAATCGCTGGAGGACGTAAGCACTATGCTCAATGACGTCAATAGTGCCTCTCAACGGATAGGTCTTAAGATGAACATGGACAAAACAAAGATCATGTTTAATGTCCATGTCACACCTATGCCAGTAGTTGTTAGGAGCACTAAGCTCGAAGTTGTTGACGAATAAGTTTACCTGGGACAAATAGTCCGACTAGGTAAGTCCAACTTCGACCGAGAGGTCAATCGACGGATTCAACTCGGCTGGACAGCGTTCGGGAAATTACGACGCATCTTCTCGTCAGGTACCTCAAAACCTGTAAACTAAGTTGTACAACCAGTGCATGTTGCCAGTGACCAGTGACAGTGCCAGATGACCTACGGAACCGAGACGTGTTCCTTCACTGCTGGCCGTATGAGGACGCTCAAAGTCGCTGAACGAGCTTTGGGGAGGGCTATGCTCGCAGTTTCTCAGCGTGATAAACTTAGAAATGAGGATATCCGCAGTAGAACCAGAGTGACCGACGTAGCCCAACGGATTAGTATGCTGAAGTGGTAACGGGCCGGCCATATAGCTCGAAGAACCGACAACCGTTGGGGAAAAATGGTTCTCGAGTGGCAGCCTCGTACCGGTTGGCGAAGTGTAGGGCGACCCCCCACTAGATGGAGTGACGACCTGGTAAGACATGCAAGAAGTCGATGGATGCAGGTGGCTCAGGACCGTGCTTTGTGGCGTACCTTGGGGGAGACGTATGTTCTGCAATGGACTTGTGAAGGGCTGTAATGTTGATGATGATGATGATTAAAATAAATAAAATATTTATAAATAAAGCCCAAAATTAGTTTTAACCGTTGTATAGTAAAATGACAATTTACGATATTATTGTTGTATTCACTTTTTCAAGACAGTGCCTTCTCACGTGAAATTATAAAAGTAGAGTCCTTTTGCTTCATTTGCATTTATAAAGTTATTTAATTAAATTCATAATCGATTTGAAAATTTTAGTGTACATTTTTAGTTTTTGTTATTTTATTTTAATAGATATACACTTTTATATAAGATTTTATAGTAACTAATTATTACTTAAATAGATGGTAGTGACATCTATCGAAAATCATAAAATTAAGGATGTTTCTAACTTTTTTTAATTTAGGGACTTAGGTTATTTTTAACATGTCAGTCCCAATGTACCTTATAACTAAATAACACACTACAATTTCTTAAATTATTTACACAAAATATTAACTAAGTTATATACAATTTGAGCAGCATTAGACAATGGTTCAGACAGAATGCTTTGATATTCCCCTAGGTTACAAATTTTAATATCAGTTTTGGCAACTAATAGTTTCCTTTCATGATGATTTTCGGAACATTCCGCGCGCAAATGTTGTACATCTTCTGTTGTTTTGCATGTATCGCAATTTGTAGGTTGTTTCTTTTTCATCATGAAAGCAAACTTGTTACACGGAATGTGTCCGGAACGAAGTCGCATTGCTAATACAATATATTTTCTATTCAACAGACATTGATTGCCAAGGCACTTTCGGAGGCTGACTGGATGGTTTTGTACCAAATCCCTTTTTCTTGCGATCTTTTATCAAAATTATCTTTACAAATTGTATAACATTTCTCTTTATATTTAATTAAAATTTCTGAATAATCAGGATAAATTGTTACATTCTCTTCCTGGGGTGATTGCCAATTTCGCCAGCTTATCAGCCTCCTCATTGCCCTGTAAACCGATGTGAGACGGTACCTACTGCAATACTAACTCACGGTTTTTACATTGAAGTTTCAATATTTCATTTAATATCGAATATGCTATCGATACACCTCTGAATCCAGAGACGCATCTCTGGATTCAGAGGTGCATCTTCATCGTTTCTAACTTTAATTTCTAATCTTCTAATTTTTTTATCTATAAATAAACTGATAAAAATTGTAATTCGTATGTATAAAACTCTTATTATCCTTATAGTTTAAATAAAAAGGGTTTTATACATGTATTGGTCAGATCTAAGGTATAATATCATAAATTAAGCGATTATTGAAAGTGAAATGGCGGTAGGTATTTAATAAAATTTAACAGTGTCGGTTGACTATATCATGACCAATTGCTTGACCAAATCAATGAATAGAGATTGTTTGGCGATATTAACAACTAAACACGACATTGCTATTTCTAAATGTTATTGTTAAATTCTAAAATAATTTCATTACACACCGCTAGCGGCGCTGATTGCGTATATTTGATAAAAGCGGAATTTTTATTTTTATTTCTAGATCAGTTTATGCCAAATTTATGTATTATTTAAATGTTAGCGACTTTGTTGTGCGATTGAGCCTCTCCATTTGCACCTCAACTTACAGAGTAAAGTACTAGAGGGTAAAGTTTTGATTGTCATAGTTTTAAAATAATAATAGCGCCATCTACTTACTGCTAAATAAACTAATAATAAGAACATAGCTGATAAAATTAAACACAACTCTATTAAATATGTAGGTACTTATTGTTGCAGCATCAAAAATTGTGAGACCGGAATAGATCTGTGGCCATTATCTGCATGTTTTATCATAATTTTCAATTTTAGCAAAATTACTAACAAAAATGTGTAGACAAACCTATGATTAAGAGAGAAGGTCACACAATTACGCCAGCTTTGTAAGGACATGCTTTGTATATCAAAGAAGGTACTGTGACCACTGTCAAACTGACAAAATATCAACTTTTTTACATCTACACATCACACTTCCGACAAATAAAAATATAGCTAGATTTAATTTTTGTCCCTCTCCATAGCCCATGAACGGGTCACTCTGAATACTGATTTTACTTTTCCTAAGAATTTTTTTAGATCATAATAGCCACAAATATTAAATCTCCCACGATACGCGGATGCTGAAGTATATTGTCGTTTAAACCGGTGGGCTACGTATGTAGGCCTATCGAGCGTTCGTAGAAGCATTTGTATTTCGTGCACAAATTATAAAACTAAGGTAAATATGATATAATTCTTGTAGTACTACTGTACAATCTAAGGCAATCAATTGATTAAATGTCTTGTTGTATGTATTTATGAATATTTCATGTATATTTATTATATTTTGGTAATTTTTTAGCTTGCGGGCTACTCTAATAAATTATATGAACAAATACAAAGATGGCTGCTAGAGGATTACGAAGCGAATAACGTTTTGAGTGAAAGTAAGGAGGAAGGAGCGTTCGCCGAATAAAGGTGTCGAAGATAGGCAAGGATCTCCTCACCGTTTTGATATGGAGCAAGAAGGCGAAGAGAATGATGATGAAGATATTTCTCTGTCAGTCTTAGCTTCCTATAATAGTACAAGACAAAGAGCATGTTTTCACCGCCTTCTCAAGAAAAAGATCTAATAACACTTTAGTCCGCGCACTTGCCCTAATAGGTATAGCAAAGGATTGCAAATCCACTCTTATATCAATCATTCTATTTTCCGATGCTGATGTTTGGAACGTTCTCATTGATTCGAAAAACACACATATTGATACCATTACCCCATGATAATATGATAATACCGTCGGTCGATCAATCTGCGCAATTTTAATATGCCCGTAAGAGGAAGCGTTGACCGTTGCTTTTTTGTAGCAGGGCACGCGGTCGCAGTACACGCAAATAATGCAGCAAATGCATCGCCGGCTCGGCCGGTTAGCTCGGTATCGGCATCGGACGCTACGACTTTGATAGCTTCGATTTGTTGTAAAGAATTTTGAATATAAATATTTAAAAACCTTGTAAAAGTTTTCAAAAAGTCGCAAACTTTTTGTCTACAGGACTAATAAATGGAGTCATGCCGATAATACTAAGATATGGAATATTGAAAATGAAAAATGGAAGGATTTATGGATAGTAGATGGCCCGTATATTTGCTTTAATATAAATCTTGCGAGATCAACTAAAGTTATTTCCGACATTAGAGTATCTAAATGCCTTTCTAGGTATTCCAAATTATAAGATTATAATATAATTTACATAATTCTATATTTAAGTATATCCAGTGCAGAATACAGTGTATATATACGGAAGAGCCATGCTTGTACATGGTAGAGCAATGTTGCAGTTATATTTTGATTGTAGCACGGATGGGTGGGCTCGACCGAGGAAGGTAAAATACGAAACATAGCAGCTTATTGCAGTTGTATTTTGTATGGTGAGTGTAGAGAATCGGGCACCCTTTTTACTGGAAACGGGGCATTCTATATTAGTCCTCAGGAATGATAGCGTACCTGCATTTTGTTTCTTAATCAAGGCTGGATGTAGAGGTGCATGGGCCTACAGAATCCACTTACCATCATGTAGACTGTGTGCTCGTTTGTCGTCCTTATTTTATAAAAAAATGTGACTGAAACCGTGTGACATAGTGATAAGAGTACCTGGCTGATCTACGTTATAGGCTCTGAGTTTGAATACCTGCCAAAACATTTGAGCTAAATGGCCTATTTACGTTGTGATGTCACTTATGCCTGTAACATATTAGTCAGGCCGTAACCTACTCGTGACTATATTGGGTTGGAACGAATAAACTCTTCTTTGTTTAGCATTTTAAAGTTATCACCTTTGCCGAATTCAGCGTAGATGAACTAAATGATGGCTACAGATGATGGCAGCGTGGTTGAATTAGTTAACGACAATCTAACAGAAAGGTGACAGTTTTTTAACGGCTACTGTATTCGGCAGTTGTGTAATCGATGTGTGAATCGAAGTGTGAGATGTCCAGGATATCCGGTGTTTTACTAGTAACAACAGCTATAATTAGGGCGTTTTATTTACGTCATATGTATAGTGTAAACAGCAAGGTCAGTTGTAAATAGTATTACATAAACGAGAAAATAGGTTAAAGAAATTTAAAAAGATTACGTCACTGTTATTAATGACGAAGGGAGTCATGGTGTAACAGTGATAAACGTACGCCTTAAAATTGCACAATACGCGGGTCTACCGCGTTCAATCCCCGTCTTTGTCAAGCGATTTTAGTTGTTTGTATACCACGTGCTCAGTAGTGAAGGAAAACATCGTGAAATTCGCTAGTCCGATAAATTAAAAAAAAATATTTTTGATAGCGTATGTCACTTTTTTAAGGTGGTGGGTTAGTCAAAAATCGAATGTGGAGACCCTTTTTACTGGAAACGAGGCGTTTCATCTTTGTTCTCAAGAATGACAACGCATTTGCATTTTGATTTCTTATTGAGGGTATATGTAGATGTCACTTATGTCATCCACTCACAATCAGGTACTCGTTTGTCACCCTTTTTCTATATAAAGAAAGAATTACTGGATCTCTCACAGATAAATCGCAGCACAGTTTACAGTAGTTCTTCAACTTTAATAAATACTAATACACAACACAACTTTAATAAATAATAATTTTTAGAACTTTACAGTAGTTTTTCAAATTTAATAAATACACAACTTTAATAAATAATAATTTTTAGCACTTTACAGTAGTTCTTCAACTTTAATAAATACTAATACACAACACAACTTTAATAAATAATAATTTTTAGCACTTTACAGTAGTTCAATCTTAGTTTTTATTTATCTATTTGCTTTTCGTGAACCCGCAGCACGCAGCGTCGCATCCATGCGCTTAGGTACTGTGCCAGTTTGAATCTTTGGCGAGGTTTTCGTATGGTCGACGTTAAGTATAAAGAAAAACCTGAACAAGAGCAAGTAGGACTCGCACCCTGAGGGGTACAATACGTGGCTGCATGGTGAGTACGCCGCGAGTGATTGCGTGTTCCATACGAAGTTCTAATTGTTTATGATATTAGTATATGTGTAGTGTCGTGTGTAAAGTTCCAGTAACGTTTGGGTTGTCGAAAACGAGTGATATTGAGGATTCAGTTAGTAAATCATGGCATCTAAGGAGACCAGGTGCAACGATTGGAATCGAAACATTTGGCAACTAGCCACCGGAGCTCGGTTGTATAACAGAACTCCGATCTACACAGGGATTGCGAACTCCCGACAATCTTTGAATACTTAAATATATGTCTCAGGACTAGATGTCAAAGTACCGAGACACTTCTTTTTTTTCGCAGACAACCAAGATTCGCCTGCGTGGGCAAGTAGAGCGATTCCTCGAAATATCATCACTCCTTTACCCTACAGCCCCACCATCACCGCATAAACGGTGCGGTCCTACCAGAGTCACGGAGAAGCACCTCGTTATACTACAATCCACTTCCTCCGCGAAACCAACGCGGCTACGTAGGTAGGGAGCGACGACATCCCTCTCGCTGCAGTCCTCTAACTCATATTCCAAGTTTGCTTGCCAAGCCTTCTCGGAGTGGCTAGCTATGTGGGTTTCTCTTAGTTTACCAAACCACTCCCCCCGCCTCAATAAGACAGAAGCATATTTAGGGGGAAAGCGTCGAAATCTAACCCGCTAACGGCAAAAAACTGTTGATTGTGTTTTTTTATAGAAGAGGCGGAAAACGTGCATGCGACTCACCTGATGGTAAGAGAATACCACCGCCTATGAACGACCGTAAAACCAGGGGAAATGTAGGTGCGTTGCCGCCTTTTATAAAGGAGTAAGTCTTTTCTTGAGGATCCCTAAGTCGTATCGGTCCGGAAAAATCGCTGATAGTTAAAAATTTCACAGAGAATTTGTACAAAGAAGAAAGCTGCTAGTAAAATGCACAGTGGTGGACCGCATCCTCTACAGCATCCAGATAGTGAGGATGGTATCGTGAATTATGAATCGATGTGTGTTCGTGAATTTTAGCGGCTGGAATTAATCCGAACAATTTCTCAGAGCACTATCCGTGGTAGATGCGTTAGAAAATGCAAAGGGATGCAACATCCCTACGCAGTACCAGTGAATCGAGTCGATCAGAAAGAACTCGGTCGTCGACGTTTCGAACCGCTCTTTGCCAGCTGAGACAGCTAGAAGAGTGCCTTGATACTGAGGAGATACGACAAAGGGGTTCTTTTTAGCGGTAAACGTGCAAACTTGTGTTTTCTGGGGATTGAACTGGTCTAGATTTAGTCGCCCCTGTTGTAATTTGGTTTTGCGGTAAATGAAAGTCGGTGTATACTGCACGAAATTCTGTAATAGAAACCAACACAAAGTTTATTTTTTACAAGGAAATAACTAATAGACTTCTTTTGACTACTTCCGTTATTAAAGAGACTTTACGTTGACTAGTATTTTTGTATTATGCCAAGAGTCCCATCAAACACACGAGTCTATTTTTAAACAATGCATATATATACAATTTAATTTTTGCCTTACTTCTAGGAACTTAGAAATATGCTATTTGATTTCCTGTGGAAATATATTCTAACTTTATAATATTCTTAGTTATTTGTTCAATTGTGAAGAATGTAATTTTATACTTTATACTACATGTAATTTTTAAAGTGTAAAAATTACTTTTAATATACTTTTAACACTGGTTCAAAAACCCTCTGTCCTGGGAAGAACTAGCAAGAAACCCATGGGGACTTTTTTTAAAAGCATAATATATAAAATAATATTTATACAATTATTATAAAACATTTAGAAATAGCATAGTAGTGATCACCTCATTCCCAGGGGTGATTAGCGATGAAAATGCAGCTATTATTTTATTCCTCAATAAAAATTAGGTCATATAAACTCAAACCTCCAAAACAGAAACCTATTTTTATGCAGTTACGTATTTTTTCTACTCACCGTTCTTTCTTGTGCCCAGTTTTGCGTTGAAGTCTCCCATTAACACCGTATAGTGCGTTTTGCAGGAATGCATGACTCTAGAAATATCCTCATATATTTTCTGCATCTCCTAATCGGAATGTGCCGACGTTGGTGCGTAAACCTGTATGACCTTCAGCGAATACCGTTTAGTGATTATGAGCATAAGGTACGCAATACTCGTCGACACACTTCCAATCTTTATAAAGTTGTTAACGAGATACTTGTGAACGATAAATCCAACTCCCCTTGGGACAGAGGGTCGCCCTCCCGGTGATAGAACAAGTTGCCAGATTCGAGAATCACCGTGTCCTCCCCCTCTCTTCGGACCTCGAATAATCTTATAATATTCCAGCACAACTTGTCTATCTCTTTTTCCAGCTTCAGGATCTTCTCGTCAGTCCTCAGGGTGCGTGCGTTAAATGTTGCCAGGTCGAGTCGTCGTAGGTGGCAACCGAACCTCCACCGGAGATTCTTAGCACCCCCTGCCCCGCCGTTACCATGGTCGCCACGGTAGCCAGGAATAGCGAGGCCGCCGGGGACTGGGGGCCGTCTATTTGTGTAATTCTTCATAGGGGTTATATTGCTATAGTTGCCACGCTTGGCGAGTGGGTTAGCAACCGCAGTTTTTGTTGTAAAGTTGCTGTTATCAGGAAGATGCTGCTGCCCATCTCCTGCCTGTTTCCCTCTGTCACCTTTTACGACACCCACGGGAAGATATGGGGTAGTAGATATTCTTAACCACTACTACACGGTGACACGGCTTAAACCAAGTTTACGCTGGTTAATTCTCTCATTCTACCTATTATCGATTATGCAGATGTATGGTACCCAGATCTCTCAGAAAATCTTCTAAACAAGTTGGAGCGTCTTCTTAATATCTCCATTAGGTTTATTTTTGGTTTACGTAAGTATGACCACACATCATCCTATCGTTCAAAGCTTAAATAGCTACCTATACGTCAAAAGCGATGCTCTAATACGGGCTCCAGACTCCTGTGTGATTCACGGCGTGAATTCACGCCGTAATTTTGCCGCGAACTCGTCGCGAAAAACACATCCCTCCACATTCGCAATTGTTCACAGTTTAGTTCGCGCGCTCGTCGAGAATGGACGCTGAAATATGCACTGCTATCGCCGTGACGCTATGCGCTTTTGCTCACGACAATAACGTGTATATAAAAGATAAAAAAAAACCGTATTTGTAGTTTCTTTTTACAATAATCGCTTTCTAGAAAAGCACCGATCACGTCAAAGGCAATTCAAATGGGCTTGTAAATTTTGTCGCTGCTTGCTACAGACTTCCTTTTAGAATCCTTCACCTTTTTTTTATAATTTCTATAACTGGACATTAGACTTTCTTTATTTTTCAATCAGTAACTTCAACGCTTTTTGTGGTAGAGCCATGCTGCAGTTATATTAGTAGTATAGTTGTAGCACGAATGGGTCGACTCGACCGAGGAAGGACCACGCTCTCACAGAATACCACACGTAAAAGAACCGGAGACCCTTTTTACTGGAAACGAGGCATTCCATTCTAGTCCTCACGGGTGACAACGCATCTACATTTTGATTCGTAATCGAGGATAGATGTAGATGTCTATAGAATACAGCATCCACATACCATCAGGTGGACTTTATGCTCGTTTGTCACCCTATCCTATAAAATAAAATAAAATTCATTATTTCCTTTATTCGTATCCAAGCGTCATGTACTTTCATTTTATTTTTATGATCTTTATGTTTAGCATCCCATAAAATGGGTTCGGCATGATAATACTCGATCAACAAGAGTTCCTGCTCGTTCGTCCAACTGACGCTCATTTTGACGCACCGTCCTCCGTAAAAATACAAATAAGCACAACCTCACAACAAAGAGTCTCGCGCGTTACTGTTTTCACGCGCGAGTGTGGATGCGCTTGCGTTCACGGGAGCTTCACGCGTCGTAAACCCTTTGAAGCGCTCACAAAATACCGACACTGAACGGGGAACATGGTGTGAAAAGGCGCGAAGCCCGTGAACGGGCGCGAAAGCCATCCACATTCGCGGTTCACGCCTTTCACGGGTGTTCACGGCGTGAATGTGGAGGGCGCTTAAAATCTTACTTGTACTTTATTCAATTTTAAACGATCCAAGGTCGCCTTCTTATCTTAAGGATAATTTTCATTTTCTTCATTCGATCTGCGGTTGGACATCCCGACAGTAAAACCGTCTGACGTTAAGGTTTTCACAGCATAGGTCAAATTTTTTCAGGTCGTCTTTTACGATACAAGCTTTAAAACTTTGGAACACCCTCCCCAATGATATTAAGAACGCCACAAATTAAAAAAGTCGTCAAAGTTCTTCTACGACAACATTACCTTAGGGCAACTACTAATTGAGTAATTGACATTATTTTTCCTTTATTCTTTTCTTTTTTTTTTACTTCAAATTTATATTTCATTATATATTATTCAAACATTACACACACACACACATATATATATATATATATATATATATATATATATATATATATATATATATATATATATATATATGTTCATCCAGAATGTTCGAGTACATTCCGGTCCCGTCCTATTCGATGTCGGTGCAGAAGGCGCTAGTACGAGGGTGGATTGAAAAGTACTCGGCCTAACCAAGAAAATAAACACATACTAAATCAGGTATATTTTTATTTTTCTACATAATCACCATCAAGTTCAATACACTTTTGCCACCTCCCCTTCCAAGCATTTAGACCGTTGAAAAAAAATGATTCTTCCTTAGAGTCAAAATATGCGTCTACAGCTGCTTTGACCTCGTCGTTTGTCGAAAATCTTTGACCTTCCAAGTGCTTTTTTAGGTTAGGGAACAGAAAGAAGTCTGATGGTGCCAGATCAGGTGAATACGGCGGATGCGGTAACAGTTCAAAGCCACAGTTGTGAATTTCAGCCATTGACTGTACTGACGTGTGAACACGGGCGTTATCTTGATGAAACAGGACTTTTCTTCTGAGCATTCCTCGACGTTTTTCTTTTATTTCCTCTCGTAAACGACGTAGTAAGGTGCAGTAGTAATCAGAGTTTATAGTCCGACCCCTTTCAAGATAATCAATCATAATCACACCTTTCGAGTCCCAGAATACTGAAGCCATCACCTTATTTGCTGACAAAATCGACTTAGCCTTTTTAGGGGGTGGTGAACCAGGTCTTCTCCACTGTTTTGATTGTTGTTTTGTTTCCGGTGTACAGTAATGAACCCATGTTTCGTCCATAGTAACAAAACGATTCAAAAAATCATCTGCATCGGCTTCAAATAACTCCAAACAGTCGCGTGAAATAGTCAATTGCGTCCTTTTTTGTTCAACTGAAAGCAGTCGCGGAACCCACCTCGCAGACACCTTGTGGAAACCCAACTCGTTGACAATGATGTTTTGAGTTCGTTCATACGAGATGCCTATAATCTCGGCTATCTCTCTAATTTTTAATCTGCGGTCTCCCATTATTAAATCAAGTACTTTTTTAATATTTTCGTCAGTAGTTGACGTCGAAGGCCTTCCAGAGCGGGGTTCATCTTTCACACTCTCTCTACCACGCTTAAATTCTGCTATCCATTTTTTGACGGATGAATATGACAGAGCACAATCGCCTAATGTACTGACCATGTCATCATGGATGGCTTTTGATGATAGCCCCTTCTTATGGAGGTACTTAATGACGGCACGCTGCTCGATTCGCTCCATTCGCGGAAATTATGTCCGATTACTTTGTTAATAAATTTATAAAATCACAACTAATTATCGCACACGTTTCGAACTTCACACAATGAACTAGTCTGAACTGAACTAAATAATGTAGGTAGATTTGATTTTTAGAATTGAATGGATCTGTGTTAGGCCGAGTACTTTTCAATCCACCTAGGTAGTAACTAGTGTCGCCATGTATCACGTATTAATTGTGGCGCGCAACAATAGTTTGATCTAAAGTTATTGTGTGGTCAGTTCTCTCAATTCTTTTTCCATCATCTACATACAATATATATATATATATATATATATATATATATATATATATATATATATATATATATATATAAAATGGGGCCCCGCGTATCCAAGCATCCCATTATCGGCTGAGCGTACTTTTTTGAGTAAAACTTATTAAGGGTACACTAGTCGCTCATTCTTCCATACAAACGTAATCTGGCGATTACTCCACTGTTTGATGGTGTTAGTTCAAAATAAAAAGTGATTTCAATTTGTCTCATCATTATATAGCCCTGTATGGAAACAAAAAAGTAAAAAAAAGAGTTTTGAGATGTTTAAAAGTCGTAAGCGTCGAAAATTCTAAATTTCAACACTAGTATTAACACATATTTGGGCGGAAATATATACCATAAGAAGAACGAAAATTGCAAAACAATTACCGTACAGGGATAGATTAGTTGTTCAAAAATGCAAATAATTTTATTTTGAATAGATACATTCAATAGATTTTTCATGAAATCCAGACTCCCAAAGGTCTGTTTATGAAATTTCGCGCGCTCCTTTTTGTTGTAATACATCTTGCCTTTCGCTACAAATTGTTTCCCCGATCAGTGGGACGGACGGAGGAGGGGGGGGGGTAGCGCGCACCCACACATGCTCACTAGGTTAGCCGCTGCTATCTATTTAATGTGGTTATAATACCTACATATCTACATCTTTATTTAGAAAAATTGCTTGCTTTTGTTCGTATCCACTGCTGAAACCGGGATGAATGTAGCTGCTAAAATGTACCCATAAAATTGTTTAAGCACATTTAGTTAAAATTGAAAACAGGTAGGTACATAGTAATGAACTTTCAATACAGGTAGTACATTAGGTACTTAACTACTTTAATTTGCTAACTAACGAAAACATCTCTTTTATAACCACGATTATCGAAAATCTTAAAATTATCTATTAATTTCATTAGAATTGGGAATTTTTAGATTTTCGATAATTGTGCCTACGTATAGGAATTTCATATCCTAATATACCTTATGTAATTTATGTAAGTAATTACATAAGAATCTAAGAAGGGCAGTCAATGATAAATAAAGTTTGTTTTGTAAGTTGTTTTTTTTAAAAGCACTTTTGTTAAACAAAAACATGAAACTGAGAAGAGGCACCCGATTTGCCGAAACAAACTCAGAAAGGTCGTCAGTCCAGGTATTACATTGGTCATGTTATACGAGAACCAGGCAGGTGGCTAATATGGTCCTTTGAAGAAAGAACCATACAGATGTGAGTGGACAACTAAGTACTTTTTAGGATTCCATACCCGAAGGGTAACCAGCAGGGCCCTATTACGAAGCCTCCGCTGTCCGCGTATCTGTCTGTCAGCGGGCTACATCTCATGATCCGTAACAGATAGATGGTTGTAATTTTCACAGAACGTGTATTTCTGTTGCCGCTATAACAGCAAATAGTAAAAATAAATTTGAAATTAAAGGATTTTCTACTAGAAAAAGAAACGTGTATTTTTGGCTTTTTTGATCGATAGTAATATGTATACGAGTATATAAATCTTGTAAGATGGTACGGAAGCTCGGAAGTCCGATTCGCACTTGGAAAAATTTGTTTAATATTTAACCTTACCTCAGACATACTCATATTTTTTATATATAATTTACTATACCACTATATAAGCTACTACTAAATAAAATAGTAGTAGCTTTGCTATGGTATTATAGTATATTTTGGATTAGATTTAATTTATTACAGAATAATACGAACTATATAAAAACTAAGGAGCGCACCAACCTACCTCAGATATTGGGTTATGAATACAGATAAGTACATATAGGATTTAGTGTCTAAGTTGTACATATTTTATAGCATTCGTTATGAATAGCACGAACAGGCCCTAGCCTACAAACGTTTCGTAACGAATCTCTTTCTACAATTGCGACTTTAATTTGTTTCGACTGACCACCTGACTCGTTCAGTGATGTCATTTCCATACAGTGTTTAGTTTTCAACTAGCGATATCTATCATAAAATAAATCAAAATTTTATTTATATTTCGCTAATTGTGTCTGTGCTGTGAATTTGATTTACAATTGATCTCTAAATTGTAGTTTTCTTCTAATTACTTACCTTGTCTAGACGTGTTCTTTGGAATTCTGTAAGGAAGTCTCTGCTGTTAGTATTCCGTTTAGGTACGTTACTATTTAAATTTTTCAGTTTGTGCTTGTCCCTGCAGTGACACAATTCCTATTGTTGATAACTTTCTAAGTACTAAGAGAATATTGCAAACCGCTATTGAACACAAACAATCAATAAACAATTTACAAACTAATATTTTTATTTATTTAATTAACCTACATAAAAGCCCCACTCACATCAGTCACGCTGTCGAAAAAGCAGTTGTCCTTACACTGGCTGGCATATACTTCGGGGAGTTGCCTGTGGGCTATTATAGCTAACTAGCTATGATAAGTAAATACCTATTTAGAATACATAGTACCTACAGTAATATTTGCATAACTTATAATAAAATACAAAACATTAAAAAAATAATTATTTAACACTTTTTTCTGTTTGTTTTAGAAATCGGTTATATTTTTTCAAAAAAAATTTTTAATGCATCTTTAGTTGAGATTTATGTCCCTTTAGTGGGTACAGGCGTGATATACTGTGTGATTGCGTAAACAATGCATAGATACGCGATAGCAGCATGGCGGTTAATTTGCTATAATTTATTGTAGAGTTCCGTCGATTTCTCCAAGATCCCTTCATCAGATCCTAACCTGACCATCACCGATTATCTGGAAAGTATATTCTTTCAAACAAAAAAATAATTTTCCAAAACGGTTCAGGTATCTTCGAGAAATCGAGGATCAGAACATACATAAACAAAACCAACGAATTGAGAACCCCCCTCCTTTTTTAGAAGTTGGTTAAAAATTAAGTAAAAACAAATCAATGAAATTATTATATAATAAAAACATCTACTTAACTTAAATTCACATGAGAACTTTCATAATTACAACTAAATTGGGTTCATAATAATTACGTTTCACACAGCAGATCCAAAGTTCTAATAACACCAATTTGTTTCCTCTCTCTTATCTCTTTTTAAAATACGTTACCCCACAGTAGAATTTTCTCCTGTATCGTGGAGGCAGTTCACAAACATAAATTGCACAAGGACAAACATAAAAAGCGGAACACGTATTTGTAGGCCATACAAATACGTGTTCCGTGCGGGATTTGAACCCGCGACCACCAGCGCACCCACAGATTGCTAAGCCACTGCGCCACGGAGCTCTATCAATTACCGTTTAAATTTATGTTGTCATTCGAAGAATCGCGTAGGTAGGTACGCGATGACGCCGTCGCACATTGCGTCACTCAGGAGTGCGTATGTTGTGTGCACAAGCTTCTTACTGCTCATCACAGCGTCTATCCCTTTCGCACGTGATGTCGCCTGAAATAGCATGCATTTTAACTAACCCAGCCCACCATTTAGTTCATGCTATCGACTAGGGCAACCTTAAGACGGTATATTCAATTTGCTTGATGTCACATAAACGTGAAACGTTGCAAATGATAATCGGTAACCCATTATTTCGGCTCGGTTCTCATACATAGGTCAGCGGATTGGGGGGACTATGTGGACTACGGGGGACGGATTATCTTCTCGCTAGGTGATCTCAAAAAATTCTTTGCTGAGTCTGTCGCCGATGTGGTGCTTCAGGTGATCCTGTCATCCGTAGTGCCTACCGGCGGGCAGATCCCAGTATTGGTTTAGACGCTCTTGCAAATTTGCGTTGCGGTAAGAGCAGGAGTCTTAAAAGGCCTTGGCCGACGCATCGGCGTTCCGAAAACTCCAGGTCCTTCATAAGAGTATTAAGTAGTGGCCCAGTTTTAGTATTTAAACGGTGGTAGTGGGTTCGAATGCGCTATTTGATTATGTGGTGAAACACTATTAACCCAATAATTTTAAGTATACGAGTATATAATCATAGTGAATAATGAGGGTATTAGTAATATCAATAGTGTTACTAGCATTCTTTTAAAATATTATCTAGTATCTTGGAACAACTTGCTTGGATATTTTCATGCAAAATTATGGCATTAAAAAAAGACTGTTGTATATGACACAGATTATTTATTTCTCTTAAAACAGTAAAGAAACGAGTAGTTATTTCAAATATTTTGATAAAGACCAGACACTATTATTTAAACTAAATCAAGATGTTTACGACTAAGTAATTAATTGTATGTACATATTCACTTAATACAAAACCCAAAATGAATATTGTTTTATTATAAACGTATTTAAAACAATTCACGCCGAGAACATAAGAAAGACTAGTGAAATTTATAATCATTTTAGAACAATGTAAAAAATTATCCGGTATATAAACTAATGTTCATATTTAACAAAAATTTCTCTTAAAAATGTTCAATAGCAGTTATTTGTGATTGTCTGTATATTTGTCTGACCGAACGAATAGTGATCGCATAGTAAATTGAACATTGATTAATTACTAATTTCTAATCACTAAGTCATAGTGTAGATAATACATTTGGTAAAATCGAATTAAACAGTTCAACTAACTACAATTTTGTAAATTGTTTGGATGTTTTACAAACCAATCATTCCAAAAATACTTCTTTTCAAAGGCACCCCCAAAATAGTTGACCGAGTAATTGTAAATGCTTGGCATTATACTTTTCGTAAAAAATAATATCTTATAATTTTACCATTAACAAACTACAAATATTCTTTATGAAAAACATTTTTTTTAAAACATGTTTATTAAAGTACATGCTGGGTTCTTGCATAAATTGTCAATTTATTTGAAATTATTTGAGATTAACGAGCAAGGTTTTTAATGAAAATCATACTGTATTCGTATTTAGATCTCATTAAATTTAAAAGATAATATAGTAGTACAATATAAGAAGCAATAAAATATTATATAGTTCAATTAATTATTAAAATCAGTTACATAGAATGTAAACATACATATTGTATTAAAAGAACTGGTTGTCTGGAAGAAATTGCTATCAGCAATAAGACCGCCCATTGCATACTTCTTTTGTATATATAATTAGTAACTTTTATATGGTGTGCAATAAAGAATATTAAATAAACAAATAATATTTTTATAATTGTGTTACTATTATATTAAATTACAAAAGAAAAAAAAAACAGTCTTAAAAATTAAAAAAGAAAAAAAAAGTGTTTCGAATAAATGAGGAGTCCGTCGATAGACTCCACATTTCTTGTGGGGTGGTGGCAGAGTGGTGGACTTTCTCTAAACCTTCTCAGAATAGAGTGGCCTGTACCCATGATGACCAGTGGGACGTAGTAGGTTTTAACATGTAACGTATAGATTCAATTTTCCCTCATTCTTTTTCGCTACAAAAGCGTAAACGTTTATCAAATCCTCTCAAATAAAAATGATTTCGAAATTATGATTTCTGTGATAATAATTCCAAACTCAAACCTACAATAAACATGAATAAAATAGCGACTGCTTAAATTTCGACAAAAAACTTTTGAAGTTTATTTTAGTCGTTTATATATTCTGTCTATATATATATTCTTATCGAAATTATAACTATCCTTTTATTCAATATTTCATTATATTCATATATAAATAACAATTAATTGAAAGCTCAGATGAAGCAACATGTGTAAATAACAAGCGTTGACAGCATTGTAAATCAGTAAAATAACTTAGAACTAGAACTAGAGTTAGTCTTAACAACTAAGTGACATCATTTCGTTTAATAATTTTGTCTTATACAGTTTAAGGGTATCCTGTATTTGATATTAGCGTTATATTATGTAGAATCTTTTATGGCCAATATTTTATTAGTCTGATAAAATTATAATACATCAAATAAATTATAACCCGACTGGATACAAAAGTGAAACAGTTGAACTTGATCAGACAACAGAATACCACTGTAATTTCTCATTTGTTCATGTTGTATTTTATCCTATGAATAACTTTTATCTCATTATGAAATTCGGCCTTAATATTTTAATTTTGTAAATGCAAAAGTACGTCTTTTTTCATTTAGGTAATTCGTTTTTTTATTTGTATTTAGATTTAGTACAAAATCAAATTTAAATGTGAAGGTGTACATGTGTTAATATTTATGTTATGTTATGTAAAAAGTTATCCGGGAACAAAAGATGCAAAATTTGATTCTCTACAATAATGGTTTCTATAACTTTTGCCAAAAAATGCGTTTAGAAATTATGAACGTCAAATTATGTGTACTCTACACGTGGCAAATATTAATGAATCTGGGACGCCCTTGAACTTAAACTCGTCGCTAGGAAAGAATTTAACTTCAAATTATTAGGTAGTATTTGGGCGATTGTCCTTAATTGGCGTTAGAAAAAAAAATTCTTAGGGATTACGATAATTTTCTTTGACATTACATTTTGATTTTTATGCATTGCACTTATACACTTAGTAACAGGTGAACTGTGTGATTATTTATCATTATGTTTATAACAAAAAATTATGCTGGGTTACTCAGTACCTTGTACCGGCTATTGTATATCAATATGTTGTTGTCAAACACACCGTTCTGTGTCAGGTTTAAATTTAGAACTTACGCTTACTTAGTTATAGTTCAAAAAACTCATTGATGAACATATGTAGGACGGGGCGCTTGACAAATATGTATTTAACATATTTGATGTTATTTTTAAATTGCTGTTTTAAGTTACGGCTAAATAAGAAGTGTACATCGCTTGCTGGCCGATGGCGGGCTCACTGCCCGTTGGACGCATATTACTCAGACCGGAGACTTAGGTACATCATATTAAGTAGGATTTATGTAGGTCATAATCAGCTCTGATTCTTACTCAGCAAATCACGCAATTATTGCAACCAAAAGCAATAATAAGCAACAATAATTTTGTCACTTTCAATGATTAACATATGTTATACATATGTCCAAAAATATGTAAATATTGTTCGTTGTATACTGTAAAAACATATTGTGAATATAAACATGTTATTAAAATCGCCAAAATTTCATCGTTATCAGCCACTTTTGTTAAAAGAGGCCGCCGACCTCAACTTCTTGCGGTTCCTAGGTGAGGTCCAGCGAGGAACCACGCGGGATTCACTGAATGTCACACCCTCGTCGACATCATCAGCTTCAGTTTTTATCTCCATTTTCTGTAACGAAAAAGATCTTCAAAGTAACTCATAAAATAAATAATATGTATATGGGTATAGGCACACATAGACAACCTTTTAGTGACGTGTCTCGAATTCCAAGTTGTAACTCCATTTGAAGCAAATATGTAAACAGTATAAACTATTGTTTTCTGTTTTTTTTGTATCCATATATTTAAAATTGCCTCTAAGACATACAACAAATTTTATCGTATAATCCTTTTCATGGATTTGAGTAGAGGCGGTTTGAAACTTTTGACCAAAATTATAATCGATGTTAAGTGTTAGTATTGATACTATGGTTCTATTCATTTAATCTTGTATAAGTTTAAATATCAAAAATGCATACAAAGTAAAAGTAAAGTTACAGTCTATGTTGTCTATATGTCACACTGCTGCACACAAGTTTCCTCTCATTTCTGAATGGGTTACAGCGATAACTCTGCCACGCTACTCCATTCGCACACTCGTTAGTGGACTTTATATCATGTCCTGGAAATATTTAATTCCTCAGACATGGAAGTTTTATAACGATGTTATTCTTAACGAACAAGAAAAAAATTAGAACTTCCAAAAAACATTTTTAAATACAAGTTGCTCGCTTAGAGGTTAAATCTATATTTAAACGATACTTTAGGTCGCGTTTCCATATTATCTCATGTCAGGAACATAATATATTATCCCATAACTAAAGAATTGAAGTGAGTTGTAATAGCTTATTTAATAAAATATGGATAATGGTTGGGGGATGCTGTAGTCAACATTCATCTACATATATCCTCGAATAAGAATTGCGGATATGTTATCACCCCTGAGGACTAAGATGGAATGCCTCATTGCCAGTCATAAAAAGTCACCAACATGAAACACATCAGCATTAAGCTGCTATTTTACGCTGGTATTCCGTGAAAGCGTGGTTCTACCCCGGTCGAGCCGACTCATTCATGCTACAATCATAATACTGCTGCAACATGGCTTTACCACGTACACTTAAGTAATAAATATAATTTTTCAATCATTAATATTTTAAATACATAGTAATAATACTGCAAACACCTACTTTACTTTTATTGCGAACATGAACATCGAAATAATATGGATCGTGAAATTACGCGCCGCCACTGGCGGATCGGATAGAAGTAGCCATACGTAGGCGTTTCCATCTGTCAAAGTATAAGTCCACGCGATCCTATGCGTATAATAAAACTAGTTGCAGTCGCACTGCTCACTAGAATAAATCTAGTTGCCCAGCTAAATCGATGTTCTGCAAAAAATGCGATATTTTTCAATTTTTTTTGCTGCAAAGAGAGGTCTGCTACGTCAAATTTACAAAAAGATGGAATTGCCTTTCATATATAAGAAACTTTTAACCACATTATTGTTATTTACTTCTTTTTAAAATTAAAAATTACAATAAGGATTAAGTTGTTTTAGATTTGTTTACCAACACAGGACTCTCGCCCTCATACAATATGCAGATCGGTCGAGGGACTGATACGAGTCTGTACTCGAGCTGTCGCTGTCCCGAGCGTTACTATTGTAATGTATGTATATACGTATGTGTGTGTGAAATTTTTAGTTATTGTTTTAATTGTTGTGTGTCGTGGTGACAGAAGATTGTTTTTGTGTGCGCAGACCCCCCCCCTCCCAATGGCAGACAAATCTGTATTGCTGAATATCGCTAATGCTACTTCCGGTACTTCCGGTTTCCTGCTGGTGCATTCTATAAAGACAGAGAAGCTCATCAATAATTAACTAATTTGAATTCCTAAGAAAGACTTGCAATTAATTGCACTCCCAACTACTTGCAATAAACGTTTGGCATGCTACTGTCTGACAGACTTTTAGACATTTCCTGCAGAAGTTTTCCTGCAGGTGGAAACACAGCCTTTCAGTGTCAGAAACTTACATCAATTTTTAATATTAGTCTCACCTGCACAATTAATCTAATTAAAACGTGTTGTTGTTCAAGAAGTTGCGACATTTCTCGCAATCGACGTTTTTGTTTATCGAGCTCCGCCGAGATGTAGTCTTCGCTACTTTCCAATACCAGATCCAATCCCGTTGCTTGAAATTGATTAAAGACATTTAAAACGACCAGTAAACACTGTCCATCGCACATTCTAATTCATATTATAAATATAAATGATCTGGACCTCTTTTATATACTGACTACTTGACGACAGTATGGACATAACAGTACATTATTGTTAATTAGTTTACTAGGGTACAATGATCTAAAATCCCTTTTTCTCCTAGTTCACCGAAACGACTGAATAAGAGAAAAGACAATATCTGTGATAGAAGAGGGTATAATCCTTTCGTACCTGTAGGTTGTGTATCCAGTCCGTCGGCGTAAATAAAGTCAAAATATCAATTCTGGGTAGAATGACCGTGCCTTATAGAGTCCTTGAGGGAGGCCTATATTCAGCAGTGGACTTGTTGGTTGATTACAGTACAAATAATCTATAATATTATAATAATAATAATCTCTCGCGTCATCTGAGGCGGCTGGGACTCTGTGACGGACCGATCCAGGCTCAAAACAGAAGTCAGTGCTCCTTGATACCGCCCGCATCGCCCGCCGGTATCTTTCCCTTTCCCCCTAACTATCGGTCGTTTGGTCTCCCCCTGCCGAGGGCCTCCATCTGGTTTGGTTTTTATTTAGTTATGTATTATTTATTTATTTATGTTAGTATATAAAATATATATTTATGTATATTTATAATTTCCTTTTATATATTTATTCAGCCCAACCAGATGAGAATACACTATTAATACACACTCATAATAATAATATATATTTTCCACAAACAATTTAAGCAAACATAGTAATGTTATCTATGAATATTTGGACACAGCATGTTATTTTTATTTATAATCAACTCACTAAACCTACCATCGTCAGTGAATGGGTTGCAGAACCATTTTCTTAGAATTATATCCAAAAAACCCAGTTTACATTTATTTGTGTTCGGATATTCAATTAATTCATCTTTATCAACTTTTTCTAGAATAAACGCCGGTAGTTTCCGTTCCAATTCAGTGTGCAGCACTACCTGTATTTAAAATGAGTAATGTTAGGAATAAAAGTTAAACGTCTTATTACTAAAAGATAGAAGAAACTCCGGTTTAATAAGAGTATTTCTAACTAAAGAAGTCTCTTATCTACGGCGCCACATCCTTCACGAAGTTTGAAAGTTGATGTCAAACTTCGTGCTTTAGATTTTGATTCAAATATTTACGCGCAACCTCTTTCATGAAACAGACTTTAGTATAAATTTGAGTTTAATTAAAAACTATTTTTCGTAATAAGACCGTTAAAAGTTAGTTTTTTTAAATTACGTGTTTATCTGAGGACTAATGAAGACAGATGCATAGCCCTACTGTATATATAATAAAATGTTATGTGCTATTAGTGCCAAAAGACATTATGATTGCTATCTTTATTATAAATTAATAATACGAAACTATGTTTGTTCGTTTATCTGGAGAGTGACTACATATTTCTCCGAAAACTGCATGGCTCCTGTGAGATTTATCTCTTCATTGATAGAATCAGGCGTCCAAAAAAAAAACCAACTTCCGCTAAACAGAAAGTTGCAAAGAAATTTATATTTTTATTTTTTATTACCTCTTCATGTAAAAATGACTGAACAAATTATGATTAAATTTTGTATGTAGGTGCCTCAGTATAAAATACAATTTTACAAAATCGAAGAGAGTCGTTTGGAAACGGACGCAGATGGAAAAAACTTCAATTTTAACTTTAGTTCATAAAGACGGATAGTTATGTGAGAGGACAGAAGCAAAGCAATATCAAGAAATGAATGTAGGTACTGATAAAATTATTTAAAACGAGGATTACCTCGTTTGAGAGTACAAGATTATTAATCGCATAAACTTTAATGACAGGGTGAGAAATTGTGTGATAAGAGAAAAGTGTGGTTTGGTTGTAATCCGGATTAAAAAATGAAATCTTCGGTGGTTTGGTCATGTAGAAATAATGAATGAGGAAAGAGTGACAAAGCAAATCTATGTCACAGAAGTGAACGGCAGAGTCACTTAAAGTCTAAAGCCTAAAAAGCTCGCCTAAAGCGTGTCTTCCCTAATCTAGGCGAAATTTTATTAGACCTAATTGGCGATATTTTGAAAATGAGCCACAATAAGAGTACCCTTAACTGACGAGCATGTATGCGTAAGTATATGGATGTAAAGGAGGGGAAAAAGTGTGTCATGATCTTGCTAAATGGAAGTCCGTAGTCTCTACGTTCCCCTCTGGGTAACAGGGGTGAGTGTTTATGTAATTTTAACGCCGAACTTGTGGTAAACAAAACATAAAATTACAATAAAATAATTTGTACTAGCGGGGATCGAGCTGAGTTGATATCAAATTTAAGGCGAGCGTTTAGCTTCACAGCTTTAACTATTGAGGTACCTACAGTTCTTTTCATCAAGGTATAAATACAATACAATTTAATTATTACCCTACTACGGCGAAACTAAAAGCAGACTTATGATTTTATTTGTATGTAATTATGTTCAAATTCCTCCTTAAAAAGGACGAAGTGTTTGGAAGATCTCAAAAATATTGTAGTGTATATAGTATTTTTGAAGCATCTTGCTCTTCCGTAGGATATAGACTAAAGAACGTCAAGTAAAATCCAAAATTGCGGCTCATTGCGGACCTTAAGTGCTAACATTAATACGATTGTATTAATCGTATCTAGGATATGGGTACGAATCGAAGATATGATTTGTGTATAAGTATATATGAAATAATGTTTTTATAATTAAAAATTTAATTGGATTAAATGAGCAAAAGGTTCCAAAAATGACGTGAAATGTGCATGTGCAAATAAAATAAGCAAATAAATAGATAATATTTATATTTTATTTATAAATTTATAGTAATATAATAAAATTATGTACAAGGAAAATGAATAAATATATACATATTCACTAAGTGTGTATTTCACTGGACCTCTCTTTAATTTCCCAAAATAAAAGAATATAATATATAATTATAATCCACCAAAGATTCTTACCACAAAATAATTCAAATGAAAGAAAGTAAAAAATAATATAAGCGCGTTTTATTATTATTAAAAATATTAAAAAATAATTAAACTGACAAATAGTTGAGTATTAGTTTTAAATTTTTTTCTAATATTCTTCGAGAGCTACTTTTGTAGACGTATTTGTTTCAGCGGCTTATATTTATTTCAGATACAAGTGTTCTTACGAACAAAACTAGAAAACTTTTTAAATTTAAATTACAATAAATACATTGTTCAAGCTAAAATAATGTCTACCTGCATTGCCAAACGCTTAAGCTGGGCGTTCCTTCGTACACTTTCGATATCACCCACAGCCAAACCGATGAGTAAATTCATTAAGAGAATCGGCATTAGAACCATGAAAACGGCCAGTATGAAAAACGTTGACATTGAGAATGGTAGACTGACATCGGTCTCAGATTTGTAATATGGCTGTACGTATGTTCCAACGAAGTCAATTTCTCCAAGCATCATCGCGAAGATCCTCATTAGAGACATGGGAATGCTACTAAATGACAAGTGGTTACCCTGTAAAGGAAATTTTTTGTAATCTATTTCAGTTAAAACACATAATCGCAATCACAATCGCCGTGCTAAAAAAATAGAGTAGCATTTCAAATAATCTCGCAAGCATGTATATTATATATTCTATCAATTAGAAAACATTAAACTTCCAAAATAAAACAACTAATAAAAGTAATATCAAAATCAAATATCTTATTCGTAAAACGTATACAGAAAAGAAGATAATGTTTTCGGCTATCGAACAACCTAAATAAATTTCATGACGTCATGATCGCAAAGCAATAAAAAGAATCCTATAAAATAATTTTAAGATATTTTCCTCCATATTCATACTATATTGATTATACCACCCACTTTAGAAAGTAATATATAAAACGCCAGGCCAAAAGCGATGATTAGAATGGAGAACACCATTAACACTTTGATAAGTGTCTGTAGAATCTCCAAGAACATCACTACGTAGATGCCAACTTGATCGAAGCGTTGAAGAAGCAGGAGTAACTCGAACCAGGCTAATAATGCCGTTATAGATGCAGCGGAGAACTGAAAATCATAAATTCACATGGTATCAGAAAACTTTACCTTATTACGGTGCTAAAAGTATATTCTAGTTAAGAAAATTTATGTTTTCCTTCCCTACTTTCTTCATTAGCCTGTAAAAGTCTACTACAAGACGTCTCCCGTTGAAGAGAGGATTTTGATGCAAATAGAATTTTAAATAATCGTCAAATTCGGTAGGCGGCTTGGCGTCGCGCACCTTCTTCTCAACCCAAGTATGTGTATGTTGTATGGTGTAATTGTTATACCGTCATTTATTGAAATGTGGAATCGAATCGAAATCGAAGGGTGGATTTTCGTTCAACGCCATCAAACTGTGAGAATTTATGCCTAGTAGGAATCATTTCAATGAACGTCTTTGTCGTCTAGAAGAACAAATTTTTCAGACTAACTATGGAAAATCTATTCCTATTAGATCAAACTGAAATGTGAAGTAATCGGCACTGCGCATATCGGTTGCGATCATTCAGGTTGCTTCATCGGACGAAGGATTCGAAACGTAAACGAATACGTTTGCATGTGCTTGACTCTTCCAAAGTCCAAAGTAATATATTCTTCATCGTTTTATAATTTCTGATTACTACATTGAAATATCGGTCAGGATAATAAACAAGACGTTTTCTAGAGGCGATTATTCGTTTTTTCGCCTAGCTGGTGGTTTTCGGGATAATTTACGTCTGGGGTATATGAGACGAGTATCCATTTTATCTTTATAGCGTTTATCATAGTCTCAATGGGGCAATAGGATCTCTAAGACCGCCACAATATTTGCCTATCTACATATAAATAAATAAAACATACCTGAACGTCGCAATTTTCGCCGAAAATCGACGGAAACAACATTACAGTAGAGCTAATGTATAACACCCAAGATCCTAGGTTAGATGGATCTACTAAATAATGCCATTTTTGTTGTTTAATGTTGTAAGCCTCGCGTATAAGACAAATACTATTATAAATTAGTATAGCCGTGGTACTGGTACACATTGCCACAACTTTCTCAAAATCTGAAAATTCAAAATATATTCGTCCAATGAAAATAGAAGGTAAGTATGCAATTGTATTGTAGTAATGAAGTATCTCGAAATATTTTTAACTTTTTGGGACACGCAGTTATAATGCGACTAACGTTAGTGATAGTATTTCTATGATGCCGGTGCCGAGAAGTAACTTATTTCCATTCGCATACTATAGTTAGATTAAATCCTTGCTCCATAGCTACCGGAGTTATATGTTTTTTGCCAAGATTTTAAACACAATAGATAGATAAATAACTTCTGTATATACGGAATTTACTATTAAAAGTTAAGAGAAACTTACCACCCGGGATATTAATTGTTTCAGTACCGTTCTTTACACTGTCACTTGCATTGTTATTAAATAGTTTGTTCGATGATGGACATATACTTGTATGATTTACGTGGAAGCTGGACTTAGAGACACCATTCATGAGAAGATAAGTGTAAACGGTAACGAACGTCAGGAAAATACAATAAACGAGAAGATTCGCCAAGTGAAAATATTTTCCATAAGAATTCCACTTCATTTGTAAATATTTTTGACTAAGTGGGTGAGCTAACAGTTCTACTCTACCATGCGCTACCATTGCCTGAAAATATTTAAATTACAATTGAAAAGTAGTTAAACCAAATAAGTTTTCATTTAAGTTAATCATTAAAGAATATCAAATTGAATTACATTATTTACATTATGATTAAAAGTAAGTAAATACCACCACTTGCATAAAAAATTTGGATTGAGTTTTATAAGTCACATGAAAAGACATAAACCACACGTTATTTACACATTTCCCAGTAACCAATTATTGTAGTGTGAAATTTCTCGTGAAGTGTAAGCTATGCCGTGTCACGGTGTGATGCCAGGTGTGCATGCCATGAAACTAATTGATTTCATTAACTATATTACATACAAGTACATTAAATCAGACAGTGTTGGTAGTGAGAACAAAGCTAAAACATTTTAATGAATGAACTGTAAAAGCAAATTGTTTTGTAGAATATTATGCCATGATTAGACAATACACTAGGGAGTAATAATTTACGAAATTATAGTTCATTGCCAACGGACTGTAGTTAAAATGATGTTCTTTCCTTGCTATTACAAGCTAAATGGGTTAATTGAATTAACTAGCCTCATGGCACTTATAGACACGAACAAAGGCACATAAGCGAAGCGTCAGTGTACTTAAGTGACACTCCACTCACGTTGATAACATTCAACGGTTCGGGCCGAAACTTTGGGTCGTTGAACGCCTGTTTCAGCTCTTCTATCTCAAGCTTCGTATGTTGGTAGAATTCAAAAGAGTACTTAATCTGTGATGAGCGAAAAATGAGTTAAATTTTGATATTGTATTGAAAATCAAAACTTACGTTAAGAGCTGGCAATGGTATATTCTGCGATTGTAGGACATTCTCTGTTTTCCTGTTACCGTCTTCGTCCTTTACTTGAGGACATAGTGCATCGAAGCTGTACTTGATCTAGATTTCGTAAAAGGATTAAATATATGACAAAATAATAATACTATATGTGCAAATTATGTACACTATACATAACTAGACTCCTTGTTTCATACTGGCCGTATGGGGAAGTTTAAATCGACTCAGTTAGCTATGCATAGGGTTATGTATGCGTTTCTGTGCGTGATAGACTTTAGAAATGCGGAAACTCGCAGTAGAACCAGAGTGTCCGGGATAGCCCAACGGATTATTAAGCTGAATGTAATAGTACGGCTATATAGTTATAAAAATCTGCCAAACGATGAGGAATAAAGATTCTCGAGTGACAACATCGCAACGGTAAGCGAAGTGTCGACACCCACTAGATGGAGTGACGACCTGGTAAGATATGCGGAAAGTCGATGAGTGCAGATGGCTCAAGACCGTACTTTGTGGCATACCTTGTGGGAAGCCTATTTCAGCAGAGGACTAGGATAACTCTTTATTGCTCATTAATTAAAATATGAACGAAAGAAGAAAATATCTATAAATGTAGACAGTTGGCAAACAGCAATTAACACTTATATCATTGTGATGTTCAAGTTGTTTTTTGATAGTGGATGCATCTTTTAGTGGCTATCAAACTTACTACTTAGAGTTATAAGAGAGAATCACTATAAATGCAGATGAAAATAGTTTAAATAATAATAATTTGTTAATCGTGCAATTATTTAAACAAGTCTAAATACTGACTATATGTTAAGACTCATTTTCAGGCTATGAGTTAACAGTTCTATTTAAGAATTCTTACACTTGTGTTGTCTGAAAGGTTCAGAGAGCTAATTTAATTACAGGCTGTGAAGCATTATGTTTGAATCCTCAGAAGGTGACAACGAAAGAAGAAGGATACAGAGCCTTCTTTGTTTGAAGTTGGTTGCAAGTGCCATGGACCGCAAGCCACTTATCATCATTGGATTGCAAGTTAGTTTGACGCTTATTTTATAAAAAAAAACATGCAAATTAATTTTACTTGCACAAAACCATTGAAAATCACTCACGTAAAAACTTTTAGAATCTTTCTTGCAGTTTGCTTTTGTAATGCATTTGTCTTGAACTGCTTCAAATACACGTGGCATGTAGGCGATTAGTGCAAGTGTAACGCATGGATGACGATCCGAACGGAGTGCCATTACTTCTTTTGCTCTGTGAAATTGTCGTCATCTATTTAGCTCCGAAGACTGATTATAAGGCTTGCCTAACAAGGCCCTCACAGGCAAGCACTTTGCAGTCACATGAGTATGAGTAAAATGGAGAACCAGAGCTCTATCAATCAATCAGTGGGGCGCATCACATGCAAGTGAGGGTGAAATTTGATCACATCGAACGATCACAGACCAAAAGTAAACCAGAAATGTGATATTACTACTTGATTCACTACATCAACCACATGATTTCTAAATATTATTAAAATTTGGTATATTATTCTGGTTTAAATATCAACATATTGACGTGGATCTTAGTCAATTAATTTTAACATTTTTAACATTGGATCTCGCAAGATAGAATACATCAATACATTCTCTAAATGCTCATTAGTTTGTATACGGACCGAGCAATCAAAATGCCGACCATAAACTTCACAGACTGTTAATGGTCTTCCCAGAATTACCAGGGAAAAGAGAAGGTGAGCCACTGGGTTCACAAGCCCGCCTTTCCATATTAGGATGGGCAAGTCTTCTATAAAGTTTTTAATGGAAAGACCAGTAGAAAAATAGACTTAAAACGTAGTTGATGGGATTTATTGATTGCTGTAAGTATTTTTTACCTTTGTTCATGAGTAACCATCGCCAGTGCTGCTTCTGGAAATTTGTAATATATAGCGTAGTCTATTGCACTCATGTCAAGATTGTTGTAGGTCAAACCGCATCCCATTGACAGCAGTAATGCAATTGAATTTGGCTTGTTTTCCATAGTAGCTAGGTGTAGTGGTGTATTCTGAATTCAAAATACATTTTAGTTAGTAACTAATTCGTAGTAAGTCAATTTTTATTAGAGATTAACTGTACTACTGATACTGATAACTGTGATACTTACTGATACTATGACGATAATAGAGTAATAAAAATGCACAAAAATAACTATGTTGAATTAGTTAGGTGTTCGAATTTGGATTCTACCGAAAGTGAAATTTGATGCTATTCAAATTCTACTTTGCTGTACATTATTGTGAAGTAGATGGAAATATTAACATAATCATTATCATCATTATTATTACAGTCCTTCACAAGTTCATTGCTGAAATTAGGAAACCTCCCCCAAGGAAAACTACAAAGCACGGTCCTGTGGCATTAACAACAATACTGACAACAAATCTACTTAAAAAAAGAAACTACAGATAGCTTAACAAATTATTAAAAAATTCTAAATGTTTTGATTAACACTTACTCCATCCTTATCGACCTGATCCAGCAAATGTGAGTGAACGGAATGTAGCAGCTCAATAGTTTGAGTATATCCACTCATTGCAGCTAGATGCAAGGGATTGCGTCCGTTATGATCTCTATGAAGTAATGCACCTCGATTCAAGAGGAGCTGTACCACCCTAGTATGACCTTCTCGAGAAGCAATATGCAACGGTGTTAACCCTTCGCCATCACTTTCGTTAATTATGAACGTTCCTCTATCTGAATCTAGGAGCTGACAAGCTGTGTGATAGCGACCGTATCTGCAATGCACAGAGTAGTGAAAAATTAGCAAAAAAAATGTCTTTACACTCAGATTTTTGAAATGGATTAAAAGTAAGAGATGTATATTAAGACAAAATATTTAATGACGTCATGGTACAAGAATAAAACATTGAAATAGTTAAAATAGTACGAGATAAAAAGTAAGTTAATAACATAATGTTATGTTAAAAGAAATCGTTAATATTGAGATGTTGTTGCCATATCACCAAAAATGACAAAAAAGTTTTTATACCTAGCAGCAAAATGTAATGGGCTCTCATTGTTATTATTCTTGAGATTGATGCAAGCTCCAAGTCGAATGAGGTTTTCGAGGGATCTGATGTGTCCTTCACGGCTCGCATAATGCAGCGGCGAGCAGCCTGTGTTATCTTTTTCATTCAATAATAGTATTAAACTCTTCTCGCAACGATTCTGAAGCATACAGTTAGCTGTATTAAATAAATGCTAAAATAAAAAAATTAAAAAAATTACGAGATTATTTTGAACTCCACAATAAATTTGGTATAGAACTAACATACGCATATATACACTTAACAGGCCCCCCTTAATACAAACTATAGTTTTTATGAGCTAAGTACATCTGTTACGAGTACAGTAGCGATTGCAATCGAAGTGCACAGAACCCGTTTATGGTCTATTTATGCAAGGAAAATGTCCAACGATGCTAGAACATTAATTTTCTTTCTTTATACAAATTTTATCCTTGCTAAAACTTAGGGAATATTAAGGACATTTTTGATTTTAGCTATCTTAAGAATTATCTAAACAAGATAAAACATGTAGGTTATGTTGAAAAAATAATTAGAACTATTAACTATTGATTACAATAATGATGTATTAATTGTATGTTATTGAATATTTTTATGACTATAGAATACCAACGTGAAATAGTAGCTGAATACTGCTGTATTTTTATGGTGAATGTAGAGAACCGAAGAATCTTTATCTGATAATGAGGCAATCCACCTTAGTCCTCAGGGGTCACAACGCATCAGCATTCGCACTACTGTTACCAGTCTAGGAATTTTTATGGTGAATGTAGAGAACCGAAGAATCTTTATCTGAAAATGAGGCAATCCACCTTAGTCCTCAGGGGGCACAATGCATCAGTATTCGCACTACTGTTACCAGTCTAGGAATTTTTATGGTGAATGTAGAGAACCGAAGAATCTTTATCTGAAAATGAGGCAATCCACCTTAGTCCTCAGGGGGCACAATGCATCAGCATTCGCACTACTGTTACCAGTCTAGGAATTTTTATGGTGAATGTAGAGAACCGAAGAATCTTTATCTGAAAATGAGGCAATCCACCTTAGTCCTCAGGGGGCACAATGCATCAGCATTCGCACTACTGTTACCAGTCTAGGAATTTTTATGGTGAATGTAGAGAACCGAAGAATCTTTATCTGATAATGAGGCAATCCACCTTAGTCCTCAGGGGGCACAACGCATCAGCATTCGCACTACTGTTGCCAGTCTAGGAATTTTACACCTAGTATAAATACGAAATTTCATACCACCTTTTATTGATACATAATTTAGTAGTGTTATAACAAAACTGATTAAATAGGTACTGAATATATTATTTGATCCTTTGAACCGGAAACTAACGGAGCCATTAAAATTACTAATAATCTCGTGCACTATTCAAAGTAAGCCTTTTTAGACATGTTAGAACTCCTAATGACTGTAGTCGATTCTTGGATTCGAATTCAAGAATTATTGAGTTGCACAAGCCGTACACTTAACTGTTAGGTGACTTTTAATATAGGTATATAAGAATTCAAATTCTATACCAATTATTACACATTATATAAATAATATATCATTAGAAACTTCACCAAGAAGAACAGAAAAACAATGATGTAACTATATTGTATCAAAAATAATATACTTTAAATATTCACGAAATACTACTTAGAATATATCGCTCCATTCTAGTATAAAAGTCTCATATCTAGTAACAAAATTATGTTGACAAATCGGACCGTAATTTTGGTAACATGATGGCTGACGATTTATTACAATGTTATTATTTTGTTAACTTGAATTAAGCGTTGAGTTGATATATTTTTTCGCGTGTTCAATTTTTTTAACTATCGTTTAGCTTTTTCAGTCAATTTGTATTTCTAATGAGAAATAATTGATATTAACCATTAATATTTACTGGATTTCTTAAAAATAAGAAATATTGTCAGAGTTTCCACATTATAACTGCCACAGTTAATATTAGTGTCGTTAGTTATTATTTAACTATATAACAATCATTTTAAAACAATAGTCTTTACATATAATCTAATTAACATTTAAAAAGACAAATGGTCTTCAAATATTTAATATATTAAATAAAAAGATACAAGAGGCAACTCTTCACCTATAAAATTTCCGTTATATAATATGATTTGTAAAGAAAATTATACTGCGTAATTTTTTTACCGTATGGAAAAAATAGGATTCAATATGTGAACGGAATAGAAGCCCATGGCACTGATATTTAACAATTTTGTTTATTTGGCATTGAAATTTTATGAAATTAATCTATCAACAAATACTACTAATTTGAAATAAACTTTCCGTACTAAAAATATAACAATAAAATTTTTAAACTAAATAAATAAATAAATTAAAACTATTGAAATCAAATAATACGTACCCAATTAGTGGTATTTATTGATAGATCACTTTCATAATATGTTAATGTAAAATAAAAATAAAAATTGTGTAATATAACTGCTATAGGTTGGAAATCCGTTCACCTGTTACACCCTATTTTTTCCAAGCGGTAAAAAAATCATCCAGTATTATAGGTACTACATTAATCGCAGCATCAGCCATAATTGATGAATGCAAATTTGCATTTTGATAATTTTAAAATTAAAGTGTTTTTTTGATGAAGAAGGCTGACAAACGAGCACACAGTCCGGCTAATGGTAAGTGGTTGTTGAGGTTGTTGAGTGGTATTTAAGCATTATGCCGGTATTCTGCGAGAGCTTGGTCCTAACCCGGTCGAGCCGACCCATTCATGCCACAACCATAATAATGCAGCTACAGTGTTTTTATTATTAGTTTATATAGGCTTTATTACGTTTAAGTTCATTGGCGCCTTCGCGATAGAAATTTTAGGGACGGGAATCGATATTTTCTTTGAGCGTTTTTCACCGCCTTATTATTGGTTTTGAAGTTTTTATTTTGTAAGAAATGGCGTGATATAAGTCCTTTGACTGAGACTATTGTGCAGTGCTATTACTACTGTATACTAGGAGCGTGTAATTTACTTGTCTAGGTTGTTTAGTAGCGAACTTTTCCACAATCGTTTATATTAAATATAATGTACTAAAATTTTTGACAGTATACTATATATTCAGTAATTGTTCTCAAAAAGCTAAAACAATGCTTCTTTTGCTGCTCAATTTGAGTTCTATATTCGTTTATTGTCTAAGTTGGAATTATTTGAAATTTAAATATAATGTGCAATATTTCATATTTAATACCTATATAATAATTTAATTTATACATCTATTCTATTTTATAATGGTGTAAACCCACAATACTAATAATAATTCTTTTTATTGTGGTATGTAAATTTTTTATGAGTGAATAAAATACTAAGCAATCAAAATAATAAATAAATTAACAAAGCTCACATTCATACTACTTACTTTGCAGTTAGCTGCGAACTCTTCAAGGCGACCGCCGTTCATTACGACCAGATGCAATATATTTCTTAAGTTTATATCCTTAAGCTCAATGTCGGCACCCAAGCGGATCTGAAAAATTTATGTAAATACGTAAATTATTTAATATTCTTTTCTCTATATAGTGGTGATGCATCTATAGATTATGAAATGTATGTTGTATAGTTTCAAGACAAAGATGATTGGTGAATGTTGAACGAATGTTGTTATTGTTGAAGGACGAATGAATTACGGCTTCGTGTTGCAGTGGGTTAGCTACGAGTTCCAGCGCTAAGGGCCTGGTTTCGAATCTCGTACGGAACAAGCATTCGTATGGCCTGCAAATAATTATTCTCGGCTTGGATGTTTGTCAATGTGAAAATTATGTATGTAAGCTGCCCCCACGATATAGATACGTTTATGTTGTAAATTTTCTTTAAATTTAATGGAAATATAAAGTCAAGGCTCAAATAATATTTTAAATAACTTTTGTGGAAACTAATATTAATAAAGTAGTAACACGTCTAATGTAATAATCTATTGACATTTTTTGTTCATTTTTAAATGCAAACTAAAATAATTTAGATGTAATTGTTTTTTTAGTTCCTTTACTGTCAATACCACTTCTTTCATTATTTATAAATATAATAAACAAAATAAATAGTATTATTCATAAACTCGGTCTTACAAGTACATATACAATGTTAAACTTTTTCTTTTAAACGCGAAATACGCCTGTATCAGAAGTATGCCCCTCTTCCACGTCATAAAATTTATCAAAGCAAGAACCGTTTATACTAAAATTAACGCTGAGCATAAACAACATTAAAATAATCATTTTAGTCCCAGAAAAGATTTTTCAATTTAATTGGATAGTAATTTTTTCAATTTTTGAATTTTTTCGAAAAACACTGCTACGAGTATATACAAATAAAATACTATATAAGGAACACATATATAAATAAAATACTATTTAAGGATTATGCTAGTCTGATAATGAAAGAATGATGATATTGGATTGTGTCAAAACATGGTAAAACAGAAAATTAAGCACATTTAAAAAAGCCAAATTACCAATGTATGCACTGTTCTCCAGCCTGCCCTTGAAGCAGCTAGCAAAAGCGGTGACCTCCTCTCCTTATCCAAAGGATTAATATCTGAACCCTCAGAAATCAAGTAGTTTACTATATCAGGATGATCGAACATAGCGGCACAGTGTAGTGGAGTCATTTTTTGAACGTCACACGACATTAAACAAGCCATTTTCTCTTTCGGTTGCATTTCAAACATTAATTTGACAATTTCTAAAGCACCCTGTAAATTAAAAGTAATTTGTATGGACATGATTGGTGTACAGAAAATATAACAACCTAAATAACCTTCCCTTTGTATGTAAACTCTGGCTAATATATAATGTCATACTGCTTATTAATATTTTTTTGATTAATGACGGTGTAAGCATATCCATTACCTCATATGGTCTCATGGCTGTCGTAAAAGGCGAGGGAAATAAACTAAATAAACTAGATATTACAAAAAGTACGTTTGCCAACACGCTCACCGCGCCGCGCATTTGAACGCTAGCAAATATCTCTCATATTAGAAAATATATGGCGCGGTCTGAATGAATGAAATAAATACTTAAAGAGGACTAGCGACTGGGAGCAATGTTGCTAGTGCGGAGGGGGTGTCTCGCACTTATCAATTACACGCGTGATGAGTATGAACTAATAAATCTTTCAATCTATATGGTATACATACGACTACATACCACATAAAAATCTTGATATATATAAATTACGTGTCACGTTGTTTGTACGCGATGGACTACTAAACTACTTAACCGATTTAATCAAATTTGCACACCGTGTGCAGTTTGGTCCAACTTGAGAGACAGGGTATTTTTTTGCCCATGAGTATTTTTTTGCGTATTTAAGGATTTTTAATAGAATATGACAAAGGGTCATCGAAAAGAGCAGAACAACGTCTGCCTGGCAAGCTAGTTGTATATATAGTTGTAGTATGAATTGGTCCGACCGGAGAACGACCACGCTCTCACTGAAAACCAGCGTAAAATAAATGCTTAATGTTGCTTTTTCGAATGGCGGGCATAGAGAACAGCATACCCTATTTACTGGAAACGAGGCACCACATCTTAGTCCACAGGGGTAATATCGCATGGGTATTTCGATTCCTAATCGAGAATAGATGTAGATATCTATGGGCCACAGCATCTACGGACTGTGTCCTCGTTTGTCACCTTGATTCTATAAGAAATGACCAGCAGTTGACAAGGAAAGGTTTTCAACGAAGATATAGATGTTATTATCAATAATTTTAAAGTAAAAAAGTAAAGAAAATCACCGCCTATTTTAATTATGATTAGTTCACACTGGACATAGAGCCTTTAGCCATAGAGCCTAGAGAAGAGGTTTTGGTTACAGTGCTAGGTATCTCTTCCAGATAATGTAGCTACCCAACCAGATAACATTAATATAAAATATTATATATTTTCATTAATTCATTCATATTTATTTATTCATATTCGCAGCAGCGTCTTCCTAATAACTACTAAAAGTAAAAAACTGCGTTTGCCAACCCGCTTGTCAAGCGTGGCAACTATGGCAAATATCTAACCCTATGAGGCAATCTAAGGGGAAGGCCTATGTTTAGCAATAGACTTTAATAGGCTGTAACGGGAACGAAATTCATTAATTCATTACAGTCGTCATGAATGAATGAATGTATACCATCAAATGTCTTCAGAACATAGGCTTCCCCTATATACAGCACCGTCCATAGTACGGATATTTAATACAGTTGAGACGCTTTATAGTTGAGGCGTCGATTGCAGAAAAAGGTCATGGTCATGACCGACAACGGATTAGTAAGCTGAAGTGGCAATGGGCCGGCCATATAGCTCGAAGAACCGACAACCGTTGGGGAAAAAAGGTTCTCGAGTGGCAGCCTCGTACCGGTAGGCTAAGTGTAGGGCGACCCAATACTAGATGGAGTGATGACATGGTAAGACATGCAGGATGTTGATGGATGCAGGTGGCTCAGGACCGTGCATACAGCAGGATTGTGGCATACCTTGTGGGAGGCTTATGTTCAGCAGTGGACTTGTGAAAGGCTGTAATGATGATGACGATGTAACATCCGGGAGAGGACAGGAATCGCGAGTGCCACTGAACCAAGTATAGCGGAGTCCAGTAAGCTGACTGTCAATCTTCGCCTGTCGGAGAGGCACCAGAAGAAGAAAAAGTGACGCTTTTTATTATTTTGAGTTCTTCTTCCCTACTGACCATCACCAATTTTCATTTACGCCGCCACTACATGGCATATAAAAGCCCAAACAGGAAAGTTTAGACTTTTCTGTTTAGCAGCGTGCGGAAACTAAAGTAATGAGATATATAGTTTCTAGTATTACCTGGGCACATGCAAGGTGAACCGGCGTAGACAAATCGTGTTGCTGAGTTGAAATTTTCGCACCTGACCTTAGACATAGTTCCACAGCTTTAATATCACCGCCATGTACTGCTGAATGTAATGGTACGTTCCCTTCGTTGTCATATAGTGAGATCATTTGATCTCTACTACAGCCTCTAGACTCTGCCCATTGTAGAAACACCTCCATAGTCCTAGATGAAGCATTTTTCGCAGCCTCGTGGATTGGATAATAACCATTATTGCATGGACGCTTGCATTCTGCACCCAAATCTGACATCTGTTTATAAAATATTAATAAATTTATGACGTTTTTGCATTTTTTAACTTTGTGTCAAAATTAAATTTACAAGTACTAATTTTACTAGCATTATAATGTAAAAGTATGATTGTTTGGATATTTGTTCTTCAATAAAGTTTGCGGAACTATTTCTTCTGTAGAACTATTCTAATCGGACAAAAGATAGTTTGTATAACAATTGTTAATGAAGTTTAATTAACGTTCAGTGAAGCAGAATAATAAAATTTAATAAAAAAATTATTAATAGAAAGAAAATTTAAGTAAACTATAGGTAGTTTTTTGGAATAATTACAAAAAATCGTAAATCTTACTATACTTTAAATAGTAAATAGGATGAAACTGAACTTTATTAGAACTGACCAAACGAAAGTACGTTAATAAGTTATACGGAACATGAATTAGCCAAAAACGTATTTTGTCGTAGCTATTTTCTGGTATGACTATAGTGTGAACACTAAGTAAAGTGCTCATATGCCTTACTCTGACTCTTGGAAACCAGACATGGTTGGATAAGAATGGGATTAGTTTATAATTAATGACAACTTGTTCTCCAACCATACATTTTTATGAAAGCTTATTTAACCGCCGAAATTTAAATATGATTAATTTATTTATTATTTGCAAAATACAATAAATCACAACAATTAGAATTGTTTCCAATTAAATTTAAAAAAATACTTTGGAATGTATTTTAGTCTAATTTTTTGTAACTTATCCTCAAAACTAATTATTTGAAGTTTGTTATACATGAAAATAAATATACCTGATATACAACTATTCCTATTCATATAAATGTCACGAGAACAGCTATCCAGACCCGGAAGCCCTGAACATTGCGCCACGGAACATTATTGATCTATACTTTTTAAAATAAAAAATAGATTATTGACTGAAAAATAATGTCGGACAACTATTCCTATTCCTATTCTTTTCAAGCGCACTAACGTTATAATATTATTTTATATTTATTTGTTTGTGGCGCTTTTAATCAAAAACAATTCTAAAAGCCTGTCGCAGTATGTACTGTCAGCATTTGTCAAGATACACTACGTTAAGTTCGATAGGTTTTCTTTCCTTGTTGTTTGTGCAATTGTATTAATTGGTTGTTGATAAACGATTTTTTTTTGTTTTTACAAGCGACACTGTAGCATATAGTTCATGATGATGCCACTACTTCATGAAGTTTTTAAATTTTTTGTAGTAGGCGCTCGAATTAAAAATAGAAGATTAAAACTATATATCATGTAACCTGTCGTTTAACTTCTCTCGATTTTATTAGCATTTTCAATGAAAATTAACAAATGCCAAGATTCAAAAGTCCTTTAAAGGGATAGTATTTGGGTATGGCATGTTGTTCCCATGATCAGCTCTACGTAGGTTACTCAGGTGTTTTATGGCCAAAATTTATATTTTATCTAAATCAAAATAATGATTGAAGTCTTTTTAAAATTCACTCATATGAGCGTATTTAATAAGACTTCATTTTAAAGTTTAGTCGGGCGTTCTGAAACTTTTAATTAGAAATAATTTTAGTAATTAAATACATCGGGATTTTAATTAAACATGAGTGGAGCTGCGGGGAAAACTAGTTTACTAATATTTAAATTCATTTGTCTATTGTTTTTACAAGCTGAAAGTTATTTGAAAAGAACATGTCGCGCGTCAAGATGAGTTTTACGCGGGAACATTTTTGCACAATGATTTATTACTAAAACTAAACATTATTATGTGTTGTGTTCTTCGTCAGTGACATGGCATCTCATTATGAAGCCCTATTTGTTTACAACAAGTTCAATAAGTTTAGGTGTGGTGTTAGGGATGTCAAGAAAGAACGTTGAGGTTTACGAACCAAGTTGCAGTGACAACGTTTGAATTGACCATAAAGAGACAAATAAATTTGAGTTCGTCCACTGTGTCTTCAATAATATACCCAAGGACAGTATAAACTTATCTTTAAATATTTAAAAAAAATATGTATAAAAGTCACTCATAAACTCATAAAAAATTACATTGTCTTATTAGATGTTTGGTCATATTTTTACTTTCAGTTTAACTCATGTATAATCTCATTTACAAGTTGAATAAATTAATAAGTTATACGGAACATGAATTCGCCAAAAACGTATTTCGTCGTACCCTTTTTCTGGTATAACTATAGTGTGAACACTAAGTAAAGTGTTCATAAGTGTTTTGCTTAAAGTCTAAATGAATAAAGATATATGATTTGTTATTTTGTTTGAATCAGTGGTTGCGTCAAAATGTTTCGAAATTGTATTATGGTAACAACTTCCTACTTTCTTTCTCTTCCTTAATAATTTTCTGAAAACTTTCAATGTCAGCAATGTTGCCTACATATTGGTATGCGGGTATTATTTAAAAAGAATACGTGATCCTATGTAGATAACATTTTTGAACTAATAATTGCCAGTATCATAAGTCCAATCTGAGAGGCCCGTGTCCAGAAGAGGACTTTAAGGGCTGATGAAGATAATGAAGAAGAAAATTTCTCGCAATTTCGTGATTATGTCAACGTATTCAAACAAAATAATGAATATCATTAATAACATACCAAGACCCTGGCGCACATATCATGGTCATGTATGGCGGCGAAGTGCAAAGCAGTGCGTCCATGTTCCCCTCCGAGGTCCACATTGATCTGACTTTTGTATTTTGCGAAAACTTGCAGAACTGCCACCTAGAGTTAAAATTGGTAAGTGCCCTTTTATGCGTCTTTTTATTTTAGTAATAAATAAGGATAAAGTGATCTTTTAAAATACATATTAGTATCATATTTTATATTTTACATCAGCAAAAATGTTTACTTGATGGTACTCTTAATCTGCTTAAGAGTATCTGGGAAGGTACCACAGCAGTTTCTGTATATCGAGCCAGTTTAATTACAGGCGGTGAAGCATTCCATTTTAACCCTCAAAGGTAACAACGTACAGGTACGTTCAGCCTTCATAGTTTGAAGATGTTTATGTACTGCAGAAACCATTCACAATCAAATAGCTAATGTTTTTTTATAGAATACGTTTTCCCAAATTTAGTGAATAACTCCCATAAAAAATTGGTAATGTAAAAGAGCAGTATTGATGCCAATTTTTTTTTAATAGGATAGGGTGACAAATGAGCACACAGTGCACCTGATGGTAAGTGGATGCTGCGAACAATAGACATCTAAATATATCCTCGATTTAAATGTGATGTACCTATGTAGATCCTTTATGAATATTCGTTTATCACTCCAGCTTTTTTTAAATAGTATTTTTATGTTCAATACATCGTAATCTTTATGGCATCAGCAAATTGTTTGATTTGTTATAATACAAACGTCGACTATTTGCAAATGCTCGCTGATTTGTGAGATGCCGAAGGCAAATAGTAATTTCGTAGTACGTTCGTAGAATTGCGAATACCGTGACCTGCCTGAGTAAATGATATTTTGCAATTTTATAATACGGCCGATAATTTATAACTATGACTTCCGTTAATTTTGTCAAAAATGCAAAAACCTTACCTACCAATAAAAAATCTTACCTATTAATAACGTATCATGAAATATAGGTCAAGTAGGTAGGTAGGTACCTACTACTATCCTATAGTAGTAGGTACCTACCTACCTACTTGACCAATAAAATTATTGGTATAAACAATAAGTGTTCGATGCTAGTAATAAATTTTACCCGTGTAGCACAGGGGATGAGCTCTCTCTCGCCTTAAAAATGTGATGTACACGACTTATCCGAATTTGATTCTTGCCAGCACAAATAAAATTGTTAGTTGCAATTTCAGGTGCTGATTTAGTACGTGCTCGGCGATGGAATAAAATATCGTAAAGAAACCTGCATATTTGACAAAAAATATTTCTGTACATGTAAGGTCCAACATGCACTGCACTGGAGCGTTTGGCAGACAAATTACGACTTAACCCTCTTAGAGATGAGAGAAGGCCTGTGGGATGTAATAAGCTCTTAACCTATTTTTTTGGAACAGTGCTTCTTATTTGACACCTCCCACGATGACGCTTATTTGTATAAATATTTTTTAGCTTGTAAATATATTTTAAATCCCCAAACTAACCTCTTAAGCAGTTAATTTAAATAATGACCCTCTCATTGGTTTAAAAAATATCTGAGAAAACGACAGTGGCAGACAGTAGTAGTAGCAGCGATGTGTTTTTACTAATTTTGGCACGGATCATTTTATTATTGGGTGCGTTTGGCAGAAAAAAGCGCTAGCAAGCGCTTATAAGCGCTGAAATGGTTTTCGGCCAGGACACGATTGCTACTTCAGTAGCGCTGACACAATCCGCCATTTTGCTTATTTAATTTGTTTGTTTTGAAGTAGAGTTTATAAGTTGTTTTGTGCAATATTAGTTTTAAGTAATATAATGACATGAATAAACATATACATGTAATTAAAAATTCATGATTGGTAAGTTTTGTATATGAATACTTTACAAACATATATTTAAATTAGGTTAGGTTCCCCGTTTAAAACTAACTTCGTGTCCTAGAGGAAAATAGCTACTTACGATTTGACAGCGCTTACCGCTTACGATCGCCATTTTGCTTACAAGCGCTTGCTAGCGCTTTTTTCTGCCAAACGCACCCATTATTTAATATTTGGCCGAATATCACGCAGTCGAAGCCGTGGTAAAGAGGCAGTTTAAGACATTATAATACACATACAATGCCATATGGTAGCGGCGTGAAAAAGTCCACTACCCCATGTCATCCCATTTGTGTAATAAGAGTCGAAATAGGGAAACTAGAATAGGAGACGAGCAGCAGCATCTTCCTGATAATAGCTCAATAAAAGCCTGATAAAAGCGTGAAAACTATTGCAAATAGTCTCCCTTGAGTCTATCTATGAGAGAGACCTATTTACGCGCGTACTTTTGGTGGACTCTAATAAAAGAATAATGATAATAAATAATGTAGATGAGCTTATTTAAATCATGTTTTGTAATAAAATAAGACTAATTATAACACAAACTATGTCTTTCTATTTCTTTTTAGATGTAGTTAAAATCTCAGAAGTATTCGCGTAAACATAAAGGAACTCGGTGTCGCCTTATAGCAAATGTTTATTAAACGTAATACGGTCATTAAGTTACTGGATACCTTGTTAAACTAGTTGTATTAATCACGTCCTTTAAAAAAGAGTAGTTAAGTAGTATTTAAGCCTAGAATAGTCAAAATAATAAATAATTCGTACGTTAACGTTACGATACTTTGACCCCAGGTGTACAACAGGGGAGCCAGGTTTTGAGGCTTTACCCAATAGACGTTTACATTTTATTAGGGTGTAGTATTTAGGCTCAGATTTTGGACGGCTATTAATTTTATAAGAATAAAAGGTAATAGGCCAAATATATGATAAAAGCTAGTAAGTTGTATGACGAGAGTGTAGATAAAAGTTTATTCTTAGATAATCCATTCATTAAAATGAATAGGTAATAATGAATACATTGGTGGCTCAGGGAAACGATGCCACGTACTTATACAGAATGTGTCGACTTAGGAAAATAGGGAGTGGCTCAATTTTCATAACTGCTATAGTTAAAGATTATCAGATTCCATCCAATTTCGAATTCAAATGATTAGAAGAAGCTCCCTTCTTTCCTTAGCTTTACATTTCTTAATTTTTTCATATGCATATATTAAAGTTAGCAATAATTAAGTATGATATATAAAACATACCACAAGTCCCTTACGATATGAGTTTTAGTAAATAAATTCAGTATAGTAAAATGCATTGATTGTTTGTCTTACTTTAACTAGTTTAAAAGTTGCAATAAACTTTTAGTTGCACATAGTAAAATTATTGTGCAATATGGCATTATGAATTTGAAATTGATCTGAACTGGGAATATGGACGACAAATTGATGAGCTGTCGCTCTTAGGCCGATCCATCAGCTTATTTTATTACTCAGGGGCCATTTTTGAACGTACGTATCTTATTGACGAAACTCAATAAACCAAATCTAGTCGAAAACAAAAGTAATGTTATGTGCGCAATCTTCCCAAAGTTTTATTTTTATACGTACTGTACAATAATGAAATTCATTATGCTTGGCTGGCTGTTTGATAACTGGCATATACTATTAAAAAAAAACATATTACTTTTTTGCCAACTCTTCTTATAATACAATAGAGTAAGATTTATGATATAAGATATAATTATATCATAATATACACAACATATATTAAAAATACATATACCTACGTTTAAATGTGTAGGACATAGGGTAGCATTTTCTTTCTAAATTTAGTTTAACTCACGAGTCATTTTGATTTACACTAACGGTTTATAAGTTTTACAAAAATATTAAAATCAAGTACCGGATATTTATAGACAACCCGCGGCCGGCCACATCGCAAACACAACATTGCGTCGACGTCTCGACTAGGGTTGTAACGCAACCACAACGTAACTGCAAAAAGCTGCAGCGACAACATTCACACTTGACTATATTTTGTCACTGCGATGTGGTATCGTTGTAGTACGCGTGGGCCGACCCTAAGTCATCTTGTGTCTAGACATACGGCAATGTGACATCCAACTTTGTAAAAGAAAATGGCGACGAACCGGAGGTGTGTACAAGAGCCTAACAACCCTTTACTCAAATACTTTTAGACGTTCACAGTTGTTATTGTGCATTGCTAATAAGGACCTCTTGAGTACCTACAATTTTTAAAAACCCTATTATAATTCTAGAATTATTAAAGTATTAAAGGTGACATGCTTATCACTCATTGAATGATCACTGAATCACTCATCAAAACCTAAGGATTAAATCTGAAAACTACCAATTCTTTAATAACGGTGTGTAGTTTTATATACAGTAATTTTAGTTTCAAGTATAGTACTTAAAGCTAACCGGACCAATTATATAATTATTGCAGTTTAAATTAAAATAGAAAACAGTGAACGTGAAAGCATAAAAATCGTTGAAGATCATGTATTTCTTTTAAAAGGACATTTTCATAAATAAATGATTTCCCATCAAAAACATAAATGTGAAAAAGGAGGGCCAAGTTGAGTGCTAACCACGTTTGGGGGTTGTCGGCCTCGCCGTTGAAAGAGTTCAGATCTATACGGACGCCAAGCTTCATTGCAGATACAAAAGTACGTTGGATCAATACGAAAGTACGTTGTACTTTTGTATTGATCCAATGATTTAAGCAATTACTTTACCGACAAAAAAATCAGATTTTACCGGGCACCAAACTTTATGGCAGTTCCAAAAGAACGTTACATATTCCTATAGATCCAATGTTAAGCAACTGCTGTCTGTCGCCCGTTCAGATCTGAACTCTTTTACTGGAAGGTTTTAGGACTCGGGAAGAGGTCACCACGTTGTCTCAATGCGTGTTAGTGGAGTTTACATTTCCTCGAAATACTTTTTAACTACGTAGATATACAGGTTTCGTCGCGATGATATCCCGAACAAATTCTATGTCTGCACCTTAAATTGATTTTAAAAAATTCTTTTACTCTGGGGGGAATCAAACTTGTTTTGCTCGCGTACTATGACATTTTAAGATGAACACTTATTCCTTGAGCTTTCATTAAATAAAGCAAATTAAAGTTACAACTTATATACGTTTTGTATAAATATAAATAAAATTGTAGTTTTTGTGTATCAAAATAACAGACTACTATTGAACACAGGAGGTTATTTATATGCTATATAGACAATAATAACTATTTATAGAATTTCTGCCTGTCCAGCTGTTTGTTTGTCCAGGCTAATTCTTCGGCTAGTGGCTAAACTAAATGTGATCAATTTAACAAGCAAATAGAGGTCAGGAGTGATCAATTTAACAAGAAAATAGAGGTGAGGAGACAGAACGAAGTCAGGAGTGAGCCTTTCTGTTTTTAATTTTGAAAACATGAAGGATTTTTCTCGTGATATCGCAAAGCTGATAATAGAAATGGTTTTAATAGTACCATGTGAGTTGACAATGGATATAAAATAAGTTTTAGTCTTTTTTGGATTGCAATTTCACGCAAAAGGTCCATTTTAAATCCCGCACCCCGGGCAGGAGAAATATGAAGTATCACCCTGAGAGGACCTGAGTCTCGGTAAAAAGAGCAAGGTTGGCTGTGCCGTCTCCAGATGGTAGTTGAAAAGGTTAAGGTTGGAATGAAGTTCCTTGATGTTGCAAAAATTCACAGATAGCATGACATGAGTCGCCTGGATCTTGGTATTCTGTGAGTTCGTAGTACCACCCCGGTTTGAGCCCGCCCACACGTGCAACAGCAAAAGCTGTCGCGTGGTTTTATTACTGTTAGACTTACCTACATAAAATTTCATGGGAATCCGTTCTGTTATTTGACATGAATAGTGAATACATACATAAACAGATGGACATACAAAAATACTAAAAACTAATTAATTTAGCTTCAGTTTCCTTTAAAAAAATTAAAATACAGCTTTGGATAAAATATCGCGTACGTACTCGCTACATTGCTTTTTATTTGCTCGTGAAATATATCGCAATGGGCGCAGCGATTTTGAAGATAAGCTTGGACGGACAGAAAGACAAACATTTTTTTAAATTTCTAATAGCATTCAAGTAACCCTCAGAGCTTAATAAAAGGAGGATACTTCGATATTACAGACAGACACTTTAATTTTATGGATATTTATGTTTAGGTGTACGGATTTCTTTTAGATGTCCTATTCTCTGAGAAGACTATTCTCTGAAGCGCTTGATAGAGTTCTAGGCATAATTTGCAATTTTTAGCATTAATATTAAAATAGCGAAACGTCACAAGCTTACCTTATTCAATTCGGTCGCCAAGTGTATCGGTGCCTGTGATTTTTCATTCAAAACACCTGTATCGACATGTCTGAAAAAGAACATCAAGTAAGGTTACGTTATTAAACAAATATCAGAAAATTAGAAACTGTAACTGAGTGTTCAAAATTGATTGAGAGTGTTCCATAGAATACTATAATACATATATAATTGTGTAATATAGTATTCTATGGAGTGTACTATCGTACGACATTTGATAAGTTTAATACTTTTTTAAATTGATTATCTTATTAGCTTATGATCCAACATTCTTGAGTGACAAGACATTATAGAGAGAAAGTATTCATTTGAATTTAAAAAAGGAGAATGAGAATTTAAAAAAGAAAATTTTATTATTGATTTAATGGCATGACTTACGGCTACCATACCAGAGCCAAAATAAATACTTAAAATTTAAACACAACTTCAGGCATACAATTTATTATTTCCGTAAAAAATTAAATAACATGATAAGTGTTATGGAATTTATACCGGAAAACTCTGAAGGAAGGGTTTTTGATATTGATTTGTAAAAGTTGTTCTCGGTTTTAACTTTAATATTGTAATAATATTTATTAAATGCAATCAATATAACATATTAATTTATTCAATTCATCATTACTATTTTGTTTGCCTTGAGGCGTTTGGATTTTAAGATTCAAAAATAATATAAAATATAGTATGTGGAATATGTAATCACACTTATTGAACTGATTGAAATTTTAAAATATTTTTTTAGTCAGCGCAAATTTTTATAATTAATAAGGAATCTATTAGAAAACAACAATTTAAATAATGAGAATGTAATACCTTAATAAGATAAAAATAAACCACTGAGATAATTTTTTGTTGGGTAGTGAAGTGAAGGGACGTGTATGATATGCTATATGTCTTTATAAGTTCCTTTTCTCTGTATCGAGCTGAATGAAAATTGAATGTAAATTTAAAGATACAAAGTGATGAACAGTTAATAAAATTGTTTGAAAATAACTAGAACCATGGTCACATCAAAAAGAAAAAGATGTAAAAATGCACAAATTTAAAAAAAAAAGTATATAATCTCATACACAATTATAACTCTAATAGTTTGATAAAACGCCTTTACATCCCAATTTTAATAATCATTGGTACGTGACTTAGTGATCACATAACTTATGAACGACTTGATTGACTGAGAACATTTTAACTAAATATATTTTTTGAATCGAGGCGATGGTTCAGAGCTTCAGAGCTATGTTAGAATGCAACAGGTGATGCTGTAGTAAAGTCTTTAACAAATTCTCTATTTATGTACCAAAATATTCATATTCACAATACAATATATCGGTGTAGTGCCAAAAATGAAAATCACATAAACTGAACCCGGTCTATTTGTTACTATCTCCGTATGGTTTAATTATAATTATATTTTATATATTTACACTATAAACTCTGGAGTGAATTTGGAGTGAAACTCATCGCACCCCCTACGGGAAGACCTACACCTAGAACGGAAAGGGCAACGTTTGCCGGGACATCTAGTGGGTATATTCTAGTAGTTAAATTACGAAACAAATGACACGTTATAATGACAGTTACTACTCACGTCCCGACTTGGACCAATTTGAGCCAAATAGTAATGGTAGGTTTAGCCAATGACAATATTTTTTTAAATGAAGGTAAACATAACTTTGACAATTAGTAAGCTGAAGTGGCAATTGGCCGACCATGTAGCTCGAAGAACCGACAACCGTTGGGGAAAAAAGGTTCTCGAGTGGCAGCCTCGTATCGGTAGGCGAAGTGTAGGGCGACCCCCCACTAGATGGAGTGACGACCTCGTAAGACATGCAGGAAGTCGATGGATGAAGGTGGCTCAGGACCGTGCTCTGTGGCATACCTTGGGGGAGGCCTATGTTCAGCAGTGGACTTCTGAAGGGCTGTAATGATGATGATGATGATGAAATATAACTTAGAGTCATTACCATGTTCTTATCCAAAAATAAAATTATCAACAATTAAAATATCGAATTATTTGTATGAAAGCCACGTGAGCGCTATAGAAACGACGATTGTAAGACGTTATTGATAAATAAAATGTTTTGAGAAGTTATCCATTACTGTGTCGTGGCGGTGAATGAATATCCATATCAAACCTGTGGATGTCGTAAGAGGCGACTATAGTTGGTGGAAAGTGTTATTTTTAAACAACCGTGACCGTCGTTCCACTTACAAAATAAGTAAAAACAAAGAACTTTGTCACGTTGGATAACTAGGTACTTGTAACATTAGAACGACTTATAACGTGACTTTAAATATGCATTTTAGATTTACCTCACCTAAGGTACGAACGTAAATATGCTATAAATCCATTGTAATAATTATTTTTGAAATAAAAGAATTTCATCTGACCTAGCTGATCAGTCGGTGTACCATTCAAGTAGACCGTACCGCAACTTATTACACAGTAACAAGCTACGTGTAAGTTACATGAATAACTAATATTATTTTTAAAAACTTGTACCGATGTTCAACGCCCAAAGCGGCAAAATCCGACAGTAGGAACGGGACACATGCAAAGATACGATACAATAATAATTATAAATCAAAATACTATAATAATAAAATATAAATATAGCTTACGCACTACCAGGGAGCCAATCCCCCCTTTTCGTTGATTCGGACAGCATAAGCTGAGTGAGGTCCGTTTGCGTAACGCGCCACAAGCCACAACACATTTATCGAAGTTATTTTAAGAGTAATTTACATTTATATTTATTTTATTTTATTATTTTTGGATGACTTTACTTTTGTTAAATGAATCTGTCAAGCTATTGTTTTTCTAATTTTGTTATGTCTTTAATTGATGTGTGTATAAATATTTAAATTTGAGTGCCTAATTTATGTGTGGTAGCGTTGTACGCAATGTTTCTTTATTTATTTCTTTCATTTCTTTTTTCTCACTTTCTTCATTTTCCTTCTTTTTTCAGTCATTGTAAATTTTAAAACACATGCACTCAAAAACGCACCCACTTTCGCACTTTACAATACTTTATACAATATTCTATCATAATATCATAACTTATACTACTATTCTTCAACAGAAAGTATTTTCTTCGTAAATATATTCTTTATTAAAAATAGATAAAAAAAAAAACAGATCAGGGTCTTTATCGGCGACTAGCAAACATGTGTCATCTGCAAACTGGCATGAACAGTGATTTATGAAAAAGCGCATATCGTTTAATCAATAGTATATATATAGTATATAATAATAAATAGTCGAAAATGGAGGGGCCAGGCACAGATCCCTGTGCTGTGCCTTCAGTTACAGTTACCGGGTCGCTGTGTGTTTAATTTATTCTCACAGAGAATTTCCTATTTTTAATATAATTTGTACACCATCTCAGAAGAGGTCCCCGTATTCCACAATCGTTCAACTTAGTGATAATTTGTTTATGATCAAGAGTGTCGAATGCCCGTCAAAAGTCTATAAATAGGACGAGTACATTTTTTTTGTTATTAAGATACTCGTTAATTTCATCTGTTAACTTCATCAAGAGATCATTTATACACTTCTCAGCTGGAAAACCATACCGATTTTGATATATTACGTCGTGCGTATTGTAGAATTTATAAATTTGTTCTCACACATACTTTTCTACTATTTTATCTATTGAAGATAATAAAGTGATTGGTCGTAGTTCAGGAAATCATCCCGTCTTCCTTTCTTGTATATTGGTCTAACACTGTCAGTTTCAACACTTGTATTGATAAGGTTGGCAATGGCCGTGACCCCTTCTGTGTCCATACATTTTATATCAGAAACCCCAATATTATCATAGCCTGGTGCCTTTTTAGAGCTAAGTTTTTTGATTATTTTATTAACCTTGTCACGGGTTGCTTTTTGAAAGTATATACTAGAATTATTTGGCCGAGAATACTTACTGGGACTTAACAAATTCAAATTACAGGTATGGATTATGTTTTTCACAGCCTTATCAAATCCTATCGCAAAGTTATTTACAATATCTTTGGTCGTCTGCCCTTCAAATGCTTTTAAAACTGCCGTATCCACTGACGATGTTATACGTCCAAGCATTTTGTTGATTATTTGATAAACTTTTCTTGTATTTTTGAAATTCTGCTGAATGTTTTTAATACAGTATCTATTTCGTTTATTCTCTAATACTTTATGAACTTTATTTCTTATTGTATTGTATTCTAATCTTAATTTTGAATTGAGTGGATTTCGTTTCCAAGAACGGAACAGTTTGTTACGTTTTTCGCATAATCGATTGACGTTATCATCGATCCATGGTAGTTTATATTGATTAGTAATATTAAGTTTGTTAAACTTATGTTTAATAATACTCGTAGCTGCTTTTTAGTACTTTGAAAAGATCGTTTAATGAAGTTAAAAATCTCAACAGGTGATTTCGTAGAGTTTGCTTGAAGCCATTTGACGTTTTTTAATTCTTTGTAAAGGATATCATAATCAATAACTTGTTTAAAAACCTCCCGTGTGTCAACACTAACTGAATCACCCATGCAAGCGAGCATGATTGCAGGGTGATCTGCCAGTGTAATGTTTAACGCCGCGATGTACGGATTAAATGTGAGAGACGTGCAAATATGTGGTCAATGCAGGATTTTGTGATAAGATTTAGTTTTTTTTCTATCCTAGTGTAGTCAGATATTCCACACATTAATCCGTACTCGTTGAGCATTTCTAGGTATGAGTCTTTAGTGATGAGGTACTTATTACTTATTTCAGGTCAATATTTGTATCACCTATCAAGATTAGATTTCTTTTTTCGTTAAACGTGGACATGCATTTGCTCAACTCCTTTACAAAAATATACCTATTTGTTTTTGGCGGCCTATATACTCCACACAAAACTATATCTTGGTTTGAGTTAAGTTTTATACTACCTATTATGTTTTCAAATGTTTTGGTTTGTTGTTGTATTAAGTTGAATTTAAGGTGATTTTCAATGTATATAATAATGCCATCCCTCTTTTAATAGACCGTAGTAGTGTGTACATGTTATAGCCCGTCAAGTTATATAGATTTACAATATTATTGGAAATACCAGCCTCTGTTACGACTATTATGCCTACAGGGAACGTGCAGTTATGAATGACTTGTTGTAATTTCGTAAAGTTTTTTTTTATCATAGATCTTATATTAACATAAAAACAAGAAATATTTAAATGACAGTTGCTAGGTAGCTGTTTGAAAAACGAGTTTGTTGCAGTACAATTTGTTAATTGATTTATTTGTTCTGACCCTCTATTACAACTGTTTTCAATTACGAAAGCTGTGATTTGAAAGTGAGTGACTAATTTAGAATCACAGAGCTTTCCGGTTGTTTTTGTAAGCGGTTAATGTCATAAATAGATCGGATATATAAGATTCTACTATTGCTAGTTTTTCGAACACATACTTTCCCATCTTTAAACCAGATGAATTAAAAAGATTTACCTAGTTGGGATTTTGCTGTATACAATAGTGTTTTATTCAATTTCGTAAGTGCTTCCCTGAAGTATACACGGTTTTCGACGGAATCGTGGGGGATGTTGGGTACTAGAGCTCCAGCTATGAGCGTTCTTCCTTTGCTGACTTCAATCCATCGGCTACGAATAGCTTTACTCTTCATTTCGACGAGAATCGGGCCAGGTTTATTTTTTGATCCGGGTAGTCGTGGTGAGGATTGGATGTTATCTTTGTTTAATTCGAGTTTAACAGCTATAATTTCAAGTACTTCTGTTATATCTTTTGGAGGTAAACCAGCAGATAAACTAGCTATTTCTAGAGTAGATGATAGACTCTTTTGTTCGTAATTATTTATCTCTTGTTCCATCGCAGATACTCTCAGTTCTAGATTTTTATTTTTGTTAACTAGGTCTTGGTTTGGTCTCCAAATCCCTGATGGCACCATCCTGTTTTTTGATAGACTGCTCCATAGTAGAGATTTGATCACTCAAGAACTCCAGGGAGGCCTCGAGGTTGCGTATCTCCTCCTTAAAGATTTTTTTCATCTCGCGACTTATATCTTGTACTAGCTTGCGTGTGTCAATTGGTTGTAGGTTAGACCCTACAGCGGATTCATCATCTCCATCGTTGTCCTCTGGAATCATGAAAGAAGATCTTCTGGCAATATTTTTAAACAGTCTTCACAGCTCCACTCGATACCCGAAGAGTTGCGAAGCGTATTCAGCTGCTGGTTAGATAGTTTGGAACAGGTGGCATCAGCGTGAACAGCTTATCACATCTGCTACACTCAAGGCCTGGGGCTTTCTTCGTGATATTTTTCTTACACTTAGAACATTTTTTTAACACCATCGTGGGTAGAACTAAGTTTTCCGTTAGCAAACAGTGCGACCTCTCGCTACAACGTCACGAGTCAACTGATTTACTTGGAAAACTAACAGCTAATTTACAAAAATAATATAATTATAACAAAAATGATGCCATATACAAGTTTTCACTTATATAATACTTTATAATAAACAAGATTGTGTCAAAACAGATATGTACAAGTATATGGCAAGTAATAGTACACTATCGAGAAGAAAAGAAATTGTTAGAAAGTGATCGCCTAAGTTGGTGGGTTGGTGATGTCTAGAAAAATCGTGAATCAAAAGGGCTTAGTTCTATATATAAGTTCTGATATATATATATATATATATATATATATATATATATATATATATATATAATTTTCTTGTTGTAAATTGTATACATTTAGTATTTGCCGTTTAAATGTGATGATCATTAAGGTTAAACCAATTCAGTAATTATGATATAGTATTAGTTTTACGCTACTTCACCAGATTAAGCAACAAAAGAAAGTTAAGTAAGTTCGTATGGTACACAATTTTCGAATTTCTTACTTTTCCTAGTATGTTTTAAGCGAATTAATGTAGTGTTTATCACTTATATTGAAGGCAGTTGCTTACTCTTGGGAAGAATTCACTTCCAATATCAACTTTTATATTGCCATTATTAACCAATTATTGACTGTGGTTTCCGACTTGTGATGGATATCGAAATTTTCAGAATGGAATAGGTCAAACAAAAAACTCAATTCTCAGTGACTTAAAGTTCAATTTAAAATATTCAATTTTCACATAATCGCAGACACAGACGAAAACAAAAAGCGGACAAACCAATGAAAAACGTAGTTCAATATGATTTTTTGAGTATGAAATTAAAATTCATATACAAGATATTGTATAACAATAACTTCAAAAATACAAGTATTAATTTACTTTTATTGCTAAATAGTTGCTACATTTAATAAGTTATGACTCAAATTTTACAAGGAAATTTAAACAAGTACTCAGTAATTTCAGAATTTTTTGATCAATGTCGTGATAAATTTACCCCTTATAAATATATTTTTCTTAAATTAAACTAATAGAAGTATACGGTACTCACTGTTGAAGCAGGAATTCTATGGCATCTAGAGCTTCATTTTCCACTGCTACGTGTAAAGGTGTATTTCCAGCATTATCGCGAACACCTAAATCTAAACAAATGAAATTTAAACATTAGGAGGCCCATTGTAGCTTAGAGAGAGAAAAAGAGAGAGAGAGAGAGAGAGAGAGAGAAAGACGACATGCTGAAATTGCTTATCATCACCACTTCTAAATGTTGAAAAGTAATAAAGAACTCTGTATCAATGACAAACTGCAAGAAGATTTTAAGGACATTTGAAGAACTCTAACACATTCGAGTAGTGGGACGTATTTTTCTCCTCACAATAATTCTCTCTGAATTAATGTACGTAAGTTTGCTTGGCAATTGAATTTACAAGCAATTAATAACAAATTAATTATACATTTAGCCCCATACTCCTCAAACTAAGTGCACTTTTCGCAAAATGAGATATAAATACCATCAAAATCAACTTTATAAAATTTACGCATTGGTGAAACTGATTTTTTTTAATACGACCTTATACAATACAATATAATAACTTTATTTCAGGCATCAAGGACTTAAAAATTAAGAACATTGGCCTATAACCTTAACCTAATAATGCACATAAGACATAAAGACACTATTTAGGGAATTTTCTTCTTTTGCTCATCCCTGTATCGGCAAAACTCTTCCCACAGGGCCAGAAATCGGCAAAAAATTGGTCTCTTTGTATTTTGCATGAACCTGGAGTACGTAGGATTCGAAGTTCCTCCATTCTACGTTCTTCCACGAAACGTAGGATGTCTTCTCCCAACGTACTTTTATCCAAATGGTGGGCTCCAACAAAGAGTTGTACTTGCGTTTATTTTAGCGGTCACGATAGTTACAGACCGGGTATTGACCGACGGACCGGGTATTGACCGAAGTCTCTTCTCAATAAGAGTAAACCCGTCATTCTCAATCTTGTTTCGGGTCACCACAGGAGCATCTACATTCTTTCGTTCTGCGACGGCGGTGAATTCGCAGATGTTGCAATTATGTTGCGCAACACAGTTACTTCTTTCCTCAGCTTTGTTGCGGCTCGTTCCTATTCTTTAAATTTGAAACAAATGGTGATGTCTTTCAACAATCTAGTTACGTCTACGTGATGGAACGTCACGGGAGGCATCTTGTTGACATCACGTGCGAGGAAAGTTGGGATATCATCAGGTTCGGTCTCATTGAACAGCCTGAAGATGACTTGCAGGTGTTTATTACCGAGTTCATCCATGTGACGTTTAATAAGACGGATTTTGGCCACGGTTAAATCTGATAAACCCTTCTTCTCTTGGATAATCTCATCCACGGTGAAACTACCCATCAGTATGTACTCCAGAGACAATTGGTCCATGGCGTCCATTTTTTGTTGAACAAAGGCCTGGAGCTCGTGTACTATGATAGTATCGGAGCTTTTAAGTTGACGCGCCATTGCAAATTATTTTCGTACAGTAGGTATGCTTACTCCAAGAAACTATTGCAGGTTCAGCTTTAGAGCCGCCAAATCGTTATGAAGCAATGCTGACGAAGTAATCTTGGAATATAAAATCTTATATATAAAAGGTATTCTTATGTGCATTTTAACCCTATTTTTTGTATTTACTTCTGAAACAAATAAATTGTATTACCGTATTAAATATTTTCATTGTTGTTTCGATATAACATAAGATTTTGTTTCTTTTTGTAGAAACTATAAAAATTGACATTGTTTTTGCAGTAATATACTTAACCTTACTTAATTTAATAACCTTACCTACCACGTGTACTTTGAGTTCAGGTGAACTTGATTTAGGCAGACGCTATTGTTAAAAATAATATAGTTGGTTGTGGAAATAATTATATTCACGTGCCGCTATCTCTTCCCACAGGTAAAATCGCCTAAGCCTAAATGCACGTACATGCTTTTTGCCACTGAGTCATCCGTAACTGGTAGAACTCAAACAACAAAAGTCTACGTGAATAAAATGTGGACGTGACATTAAGAGCACTAAATATAAGTTGGTTGCTCACATCTGCCCAAGTTATGTGCTAATTGATGACTGATAGATAAGGTGGCCAGAGTCTATAAAAATTTTTGAAGATCAATTACAATATAGAAGAATAAATAACCTTCTCACAAAACATCTATTATAACAATATTTTCATATACACATTTTATTAAGTTAATGATGGTTAATTAGAAACATAGCAAATACAGGTACAAAAATATCTGATTATAATAGAACAATTATGAATAATTTATTGAGCGTTGGTCACTAAAACCTGGCTCGATGGCTCATGAAACTGGTACTACTACAGTTTGTTTATCGCGACAAAAATACGTCTTCAACGTAGATTTATTTTCTTAAGTCAGTTATTTGTAAAAGAGAATTTAAGAAGAAACTTACTTGGAAAATATCGCTAACCTTTTTCTTGTCAATGTAGTCTATATAAAGTCTTACGTAATAGCTATTTCCTCGAGTTTATGGTTGGAATAACTATCAAGATTTATCAAAAATTAGGTCACGATGCTCGGATACATTATTCAGTTCTAAGCAATAAGACTGTTACGGACCATCTGTTTCTGACGAAGTTGAAATTTTACAAGATTTTTTTCAAAATATTTTTTGTTAATATAATTCGATTCATATCCACAAATTTATTGCAGGTTCTAAAATTTTTTAAACATTTTACATAAATCAATTCAAATACACTTTAAAAAAGCAAACATATTTTTTATCGGAGCTAAGTACATAGTACAGCTAAGTGCATACGTAAACAGTGGTAAGTTTTCTAACACCGCTTTCCAATTACCTTCTTTGTATAACCTTAGGAAACTAATCAGTTACATAAGCAGAACTTTAAAAGTTCTGTATTTTAAAGTTTATTATTCGATAATTGACATTACTGGCAAATTTTTGTGGTATAATACATGCGTAATGTATATCGTATGTACACCTTCTACACCTTTTAACCTTAGTTTTTATGTGATTGTGGAATGAGAAATATTTTACTAGGAAACTAACTCTTGTTCTCTTAATAAGGTGACATGAGGTTAATAATATATTTGCCATAAGGAATTTTTGTAATTAAATAGATATGTGACTCTTTTAGAATGCAAAGCACATTTTTATGACTTTTTTATGCTTAAAACTTATACTGAAATGGGAAACGACGTCCAAAAATTAACACGTCTGAAACTAACATCGCTCCTTTTGCTAAGCCTAGTGACTATGGTAATTTACCTTACAGCCTTACTTTAAGAGAAGCAAACATTCGGTAAATTAATTTTACTTTGTAGGTTGACCGTGATAAATATAAATTTATATATAGCCTTTTCATTTATTAAAATACCTTGCGATAATATTTAACATAATTAATACTTTAACAACTACATTAATTAAGCATTAAATTATCCATCGTGTCTAATGCTTCATATAGTCATCAATTAAAAAAGGTATTGTCTTCGGAATGGAACGAGGGGAGTTTCAATTTAATAAGCCACCACAAATTTCAAAAATTGAATTGCAGTTTCTTGTCTTGGTATGTAAATATACCTATATAATATTTATTAATGTTAGATATATTTAAAATAAAAGCTTTTAATTAAAAATTCGCGTGGACATTCGGGAGTATACTTACCACCACCATAGTTATTAATGAAGTGCAGGATGTTGGTGTTGTTCCTGGCTGCGGCCTGGTGAGCCGGGGTGCGACCGCGCGGATCACGTACATCCAGTCGTGATGGCTCGCTCAAGTAGAGACGCATAAAATCCTCCACATTACCGCTTTCTGCCGCCTGTTTAAAAATAACAATTACGTTCTAGTAAAATGTAAATAAAAAACCTACAAAAGATTTCTTCTTGGAGAGAGTTGGTGATATTAGGTATATCAAGACAAGCTTTAGGAGGTAAATTTGTTTATATATGTTTTTGTACACTATTATTATGTTTTTGTTCAATTTAAACTTCAAACTTCCATTTGGCACGATACTGACACACTTCTCTCGCCTCCTCCACATCCATATATCTACGCATATATGCTTATCCGTTAAGGGTACTATTAAGGGTTTTCGTTTTCGTTTCGCCAGTTTGGTCGATTAACTTTCCCCTAGGACGTCTCTTTCCGACTCTGCCCTTCACTTCTGCAACACAAATTTGCTTTGTCACTCATTCATTCTTTCTATATGACCAAACCGCCGAAGCATTCCTTTTTTAATCCTGGTCACAACATCATCTTGCAAACCACACTCCTCTCTTATCACACAATTTTTCACCCTGTTATTCAGATTCAGCCCTAACATAGTCCTTAACGACCACATTTCTACTGCGTTTATTCAACTCTCGTGCTTCTTCTGTCACACCCAACTTTCACTACCATACGTTACAGCAGGGACGAACACAGCATTGTGAATTGCCATACGTGCCTTTTTTGACACATTCTGACTTTTCACAATAGAGTGAAGGCCACATTTACTCTACTTCCTGCGTTTACTCGTCGTTTTTCATCCTTATCATATCTCCCACCCTTGCTAAATACGGAACCCAAATATACAAACTCATCTACTTGCTCGATCAACTTCCCTTCTATTCTTATTTCACATATTATCGTTTTATTTTGTTCTCTTTCAAAAATCATAACTTCCATCTTACTTGCGTTCACTTTCACACCACTTTCTTTTAATGATCTGTTCGATTTGATCGGCCGCCAACGACACAAAAAGAACTAAATCATCGGCGTACAAAAAGCATTTGACGGTTCACTCACCCATTCTTAGATCAAATTTAAAAAAAAAATCATATTTTCCAAACAAATGTCCATAAATAGGTTGAACAGCCACGGGGAAGCCACATATCCCTGTTTGCCACCTTCATAGATACCAAACCGGTCCGAGTAGACCCAGTTGATCCTAATACAAACACTAGAGTCCCTATAAAGAGACTTTAATGCCTCCATCAACCCAGCGCTCAACCCAAATGAGTGTTTGCCATAACACGTCCCTGTCCACTTTGTCATAAGCCTTTTCCGAGTTTATGAACGCACAAAAAACTTTTGGTTTTTGGCCAAAAACTTCTCCGCAATCATGTGCATGGAAAAGACTTGTTCTGTACACCCCACTCCCTTTCTAAATCCCTCTTGCACATCCCAAATTTTTACATCAGTTTCTTTCATGACCTTTTCGATTAGTATCTTGGCATACAGTTTTCCCACAACGCTAAGAAGGCTGATACGATGGTAATTTTTCCCTTATATATCCTTTCCCCTTATATATTGGATCCTTTTCCCTTATATATTGGAATCTCTAATAGCATTTATTATAGGCTGTTTTGATTGTCGCTTGGTAGTTCTTACGAGTTTCCAGAATATTTTAATATTTACCTGGAAGTTATACGATACTCTATCATTTTTATCCCTTATTTAATGCTTTTTCCTTTCAACTACTTCTTTTACTCTCTTAATTAGATGTCTAAAGACTCCCTTTTTTCTTTAAATATCATCATTCGTACCGTCAGAATTACCAGTCTTTGTTGCTCGTAAATCTAGCCATACTCTCTTCTTTGATTCAAATTCCATACGTACCTTATCATCCCACCATAACGTATTATTTTTTCTTTCATTTGTTTTCTTACTGACACCACATACGTCGGTAGCTGCATCCACTAAACCTTTCTTAACATTTGTCATGTATTCTCCAAGTCTGGCTCATTCACACATAATTCATCCAAACCACTTATATTTTCTTTCTGTCTACATTTGTACTTGTTTTTCTCACCTTCATCTTGTAATATTTCTGTTCTAATACGCTCGGCATAAAAGCAAGTAATGATCCGTTCTTATGTAAACCCTTGTGTCTGATACTGCACTCCTCATTTCTTTATCCACAATTATGAAATCTATCATGCTTCTATCATCACCTCTTTCCTAAGTATACATGTGAATCCTCTTGTGGCAAAAGAAAGTGTTCGTCACAAAATATTCTTTTCCATACATACAGTGAAGAGGCTTTCACCATTCTCATTTATACTTTCATCACCAAACGTTTCCAATATCCTTTCATAATCAAGCCTCTTCACCCCAACCCTTTCATTAAAATCTCCTAGCATAATAATATTTTCATTTCCCTTATATTTCATTAACACCATCATTACCATTTCCTAAAACTGTCTTTTCTTCTTTAAGCCCACTTTCATTCGAATCCATAGCAGTCTTGGGCTTACACATTCATACTCTTTCACAAATTGGCCCATTCTTTCTGAAAGGATGATACCCACTCCCTGGCATGCCCGCTCGATCTCGTCTACACCAGACCAGTATGCTGTATACATGCCATGTGTAGTGGCATTCCTTCCCCCGTCCGTTTCGTCTCATTTACACATAACACCTCTTTTCCTCTATCATACATCATATCGTATACTTCATCCATTTTATCATTCATTACTCCACATACATTCAGCGTAGCCAGACGGGCTTCTGCAATCCACTTTTCGCCCCTCCGGGAGACAGAACGTAACGAGTGGCGAGCCTCGTCGCCGGTTTTCCTCCCGGAGATTCTTCGCACCTCTGCCCCATTAAAGGGGCGCCGAGAACTCGGAGCCATTTCTTTAATTTGGTTCCTCAAGTTCCGAAATATGTGTTGGTATATTTTATGCCGTTACCACGGCGAGGAGCCGAGTCTGTGCTTTCGGCTTGTCGCTCATTTAGCACCGCCCGGGGGACACGTGTAGGGTGGTCCAAGGATCAGGTGTCGAAGCCTACGGACGCGAGCAACTTATCCACCTCGCGAGCGACTTATTCCCCTATTACACTATATTATATTAGATTATTAAATAAATAATATACAAGATTGGTTATAAAGTGTTGTTTGTAAAAGTAAAATTATTTTATACATAAGATCATCAATTGAAAATTTAAATAGACCAGTTCATTGCAAACAATGGAATATTAATCATATAATAGACCAGTCACGCGGGTTATTTCGTTTATCTACCCTAAGAAATCCACCCTGGGTGGATACTCGGAAACACGTGTTCATTTATCATATATCGCTTATAAGATATCGGAATTCTTATATTATTAATGTTTCTTCCGACTTTCCCCCCCGGCTGTGTAGTCGTTAATAAAAATGTGATAGAAATTTGCCCAAGATTACTTATATATATTACTTATATACATTAGCATACTTATAAAAATACATACGTACTTCTTGTTTAAAAGATAAATCTGAAATACTTTTAATTGTTCAATTACAAATCATTCATTTTAGAAATATCTTATGGTGAAAGAAATGTTGTACTGCAATTAATTTCAATTATATTTTATTGAAGTATTACTGTTTTATTATATGTATAGATTTATTAAAATGTAATAAATATTATATTAATTATATAAATACAATGTTGGAAATACTGTACTATTTCCAACATTGTATTTATATACTTAACAAATTTTGAAATGTTTTTATTAAGAGACGAATTTATACAGGTGTACAATTACGACTACTCAATAATGAAATTAGTGTTGATCATTTCCTGGACATATAGCAGAATTTATAAATTACTTATTATTATTTAAAACAAGGCAGTTTAACTTGTTTTAAATGCAAGACGTAATATAATTGTTCAAGTTTGTGGTTATTAAAAATTAATCAATAATATGTTTTCAATCAAATTAAGTATGAATATATTTTCTGTTGAACTGTACTTGGGTTGGACAGGCGTAACAACAATCAAAAAGTGAATTCCGATTATCCAACCCAACTAGAGTAAATAAACGAACACGCGTTTCCGAGTGACACCTTAGGGTGGATTTCTTAGGGTTGATAAGCGGAATAACCCAGTCACGCTTGCCACCCAGAGGACTGTGCAGTTAACAGATATCAATTTGGCATGATCCTAATGTATATCTACGCGTACATGCTTTTCGATTAAGGGTACTCTTAATTTAGCTCATCCTCCATATATCATCATCATTATCATTACTTACAAGTTCTACTGAACATAGACCTCCCCCAAGGAATGCATCATGCACACGCATCCATTGACTTCCTGCATGTTTTACCAGGTCGTCACTTCATCTAGTGGGGGGTCGCCCTACACTTAGCCTACCGGTAAGAGGCTACTACTTAAGAACCTTTTCCCCCATCAGTTTTTCCGGACCACCACCGACCGGAAAAACCGGCAGTTTTTCCGGACCGATACGACTTAGGACCTTCAAGAGCTTATTACTTTCTAAAAGGCCGACAATGCACCTGAAATTGCTCTGCTATCGCAGTTGTTCATGGGCGACGGTCACGGCAATCACTTACCATCAGGTGAGCAGCATGCGCGTTTACCGGCTCTTGTATAAAAAAAATCTTTGAGGGTTTTCAAAAGAAATTTACTTTTTCCGAGAGTTTCCTTCATTTAATTTGCACGTTGTTTGGCGAAAGTTTCATTGAACTCTTTACCATGTTTCTTTCAAACTTCCAACTTAAGTTACAATCTTACCTCCACTATGCTTTGAACGATATTTGCAGTCTTTTCAAGCATTACCTGAAATTGACTATTACAGTCGTTACATTGGTTAGGAATTCCCGGTAATTTGTTCCAATCCATAGCCCATTAAGAACAAACAATCCTGCGGATCTTGCAGAATTCGATTTCTCCGATATCGGAATCGGCTATAGTGAAAAGGTTAGTAGTAAATAGCCAACTTTAATTGGTAACGTTTCGCTAACCTAGATATTTTCAATTTCACAAACAATTCAAGTTTTTATTTTTTGTATAAAAATAGTTAAATGAAAAGTGGTTTGAAGATGAAAACTTTTTATAAAACCTGAAGGACTAACGTGCTAACAGTCAAACAGTTATCCCACAATCCATCTACTGGTAAGCGACTGCCTTAATACATAAACACATGCCAGCAAAAACAAATTAAGATGGAGCTACCAATGGATGCCCTCTCCTGAGGTCTACGGTAAAATTTCTTTTCAAAAAGGCAAACAAAAAAACAGTGAATACACTATTGCTTAGCGGTAGAAATGGGTGGGAGGGTGGATTTTATTATTTTCCCTAACCATCGATACCACCTGGATTATTGGCGATCCACCACTGTGAAATTTACAAGAACTTTTCTTCCTCACACACTAGGCCGATACGATTTGGGGACCTTCAATAAAATAGCCTACGCCTTTATAAAAGGTTTACAAAGCATCTGCAATTATTCTCCTTCTTATTCTTGTTGTTGCAGTTCTTCATGGGCGGCGTTAGTCACTTAACATTCTGTGAGGCGCATGTTCGTTTGCCCACTCTTACACTGGGTGATGATTTTTTTACCGTCTGGAAAAAATAAGGTTAATCCATACACATGTTACATGTGTACGGATTAAAAGCCTATGGCACTGATATTATACAATTTTTTTTATTTTACATGAACATAATATGAAATTGATCTATCAATAAATAATACTACTAATTGGGTGCTTATTATATTAATTTTGATAGTTTGTAAATGATTTATTTACTCAGTCAGTACTTAGTTCAAAAGTTTTGTTGTTATTTTTTGTACCGAAAGTTTACTTCAAATTAGTAGTATTTATTGATAGATCGATTTCATAATATGTAACATTAAGAAAAATGTAAAATATCAGTGCCATAGGCTTCAATTCCGTTCTCCTGCTACACCTTATTTTTCCAGTCTGTAAAAAATCACCCACAATATGTAATAGGTGATTAAATTATAGTAAAAAAAAATAAAAAAAAACACTCGCTAAAGATAAAATTGTTTTATTTTATCCTTGTGCACCTGATCAGGATACTAGGTATAGTCATTAAATTAGTATATTGTCATCGATCCTTAATACGGGTACAAATTTTTAAGTCAATCTGGCATCTACAAGTTAGTGGAAATTACAATAAAAGCGTTTTATTAAAAAAAGACGTTCAAAAATACATTCCCTGCAAATAAAATTCATTAAATAGGAAAAGTACTGGAGATTCCAAATCTAAGTGCCATTGTTGTCCTGCCAAGTTGGAACCGTCAATTGACCTCTCGTTCAAAGTTAGAATTAGCTAGTCGGACAATTTGTTCTAGATAAACATACTCGTCAACAATTACGTGCGTAGTGCTCTCAACAACTACCGGCACAAAAGTTTTAAGGATGTAATGCATGCTGTCTTATCCACGTTTATCTTAAGTCCTGACCGTTGAGAGATACTATTAAGGTCAATGAGAATAGTCCTACGTTCTTCAAGCGATTCTGCGATAAAGACCGTCGAAAAATCGGAGGCGAGTGATGCTTGTCATTGATGGTAAAAACGTATACATTCCAGAATAGTAGCTTGAAAACGTCTTCCGATGCAGCAACGAAGAGTTGAGGGGATATAATATATTCTCATTCACCTCTCTGCAGTTGGATAGGTTTCGTACACCGCTCCTGTATTCGGAAAGCCATCGTAGCACTACTGTACAAAGACTTTAGTACGTCGATATACTTACAGTCAACTTGACACCCTTGTAGGGCCTGTAGCTATACACAAATATCGACGGAATCATAGGCCACATACGTAAAAAAAGTGGGAAATTCTACTTATCAGTCTTCTGTACAATTTACCAAAGAATATCTTTCTAATACATATATGATATTCAATTTCGCCTTTTTTGGAAACCGGTGTTTTTAGAATAAAGGTGACAAACGAGAAAACAGTCCACCTGATGGTAAGTGGATGCTGTGGTCCACAGATATCTACATTTAAAAATGCAGATGCGTTTTCACTACTAAGAACTAAGATGGAATACCTCGATTCTAGTAAAACAGGTCTCCGGTTCTTTAAACTCACCATACGAAACACAGCAGCATTAGGCTGTTATTTTACGCTGGTATTTTGTGAGAGCGTGGTCGTTCCCCGGTCGAGCCGACCCATTCGTGCTACAACCATAATATAGCTGCAGCGTGTCTTTGCCACGTATAAGAGGGCTTGTTCGGGAATCTGAAATTCTGCGGGCAAGACGATTCGCAATGGCTCTCAAAAACGGAACCTAGACCCAGCTTAAAAGGGCAATCGATCTGTATATAATTCTTCAATGTCTACATTGTGTTTTGTAATCTTAAGAGCGCTGGCATATCACAAGACCAATACCGCCGCAACGCTCTTCCATTCGACGTCCCCCGAGTAGTGCCACCATGGAGGATAGAATTAAAAACTTAAACTGATGTATTTACTAGGCGAAAGCTGTGTTACGGATGGGGTCTACCCCTCAGGATATTATCAACGTTACTTAACATGCTATTTGTATAATTAACAAATGAGAGAAATGACATTGTTTTATTATATTTTACTTGAGTGTGTGTGGGTGTGTGGGTGTGTGTGTGTGTGTGTGTGTGTGTGTGTGTGTGTGTGTGTGTGTGTGTGTGTGTGTGTGTGTGTGTGTGTGTGTGTGCGTGCGCGCATGCGTGTATGTGTGTGTGTGTGTGTGTGTGTGTGTGTGTGTGTGTGTGTGTGTGTGTGTGTGTGTGTGTGTCTATGTACGATCTATACGGTATTAAAGCTATGTATATGAAATAAAAAGGTTTTCAGTGGGCTCATAATCCAGACTTAACAACCATTGGGTTACTTTTAATTTGCAAGTATTTCCATCAAGTTGATATATACCAATTCTGGCGTTTGCTTTATTATATAGATAATTACTAAGAAAGATAAAAAAGTTACGTGAAATTTTGGTGCAATGCGTGTTGTAGTAACAGACTAGATCATTTCTGCGCTTATCTTTTATCAATTGTAAATTATAAGTAAGAGTGAGTGTTTTTACTAATACATTGTAGAATAAAGAGCTGCCTGACAGATAAGCTTTTCCAATGCTTGTGTAAGTCTACAGTAGAGTAAAGAAAGGGAAAAGAAGCGGATACTTTTAGTAAAGCTCTATGTGCTCGTTTTGATTTAATTATTTTTGTACTTTTAGAACCGCCCCATGTTATATATATATATATATATATATATATATATATATATATATATATATACATAGTAGTGAGTCGTTCTCAGCTTTGATTCATGTATGTGCTCTTAATGAATATTGGGAGTTAATGTCATGTTGAACGCATTGTAAAAGTCATGTATATTGTTTTTTGTATAAGTATTTAATGACAAAATGTTGTTTATCCGCTAGACAGATACTTTATATAAGCTCTCCTGCGCATAACACGAAAACGTATATATATGTTAAGATAAAATAGGTTTGTATGTAAAAAGGTATCGTCCTATATAAAAAACTAGACTATTTGATCTACGTTTAACGTTATTTTCATTTATAACTATAGTACGTCTACAAATATATATATATATATATATATATATATATATATATATATATATATATATATATATATATATAATAAACAGTATGCGTGATTAATAATTTAGATTCGATTGACTAATTTATTCCTAGACCATGTCTTTTTATAGCATGCAAGAGTGACCAAAAATAGACAATAGCCAATTTTTTGTGTAACAACAAGACCTGTAGAGTTCAATAGTAAGAATTTAATAGAGTTTAGTTGAAGCAATTGAAAATGTATTAAGAACTATAAATATAACAATCTAAATGTTACAGCCTTATTACTAGAAAATTTTAGTACCCCAGTTAATATATATTCAGTTAATTCATGTTTTAAAACTGATAAGTGTGAAACATTCTAAATTCCAGATCATAATTAAAAAAAAACAGTGAATAATTGTGAAAACTGTAAAAACCTTTTCGAATGCAGAACTTCAGACTTCAAACTTAAGCTTACTTACTTAAACTTACTCTATTATGTCGGTGGCTCGTAATGATATCTCCCTTTTTTCTTCTTAAAAAAGTCACCCCCACACTAGGATTTTCCCCTGTATCGTGGAGGCAGTTTATAAACATAAATTCACAAGGACGAACAACAAGATCCGGACCAATTATTTGTAGGCCATACAAATACTTCCGTGCGGGAATCGAACCCGCGGCCCACAGCGCAGCCACTCATTACTAAGCCACTGCGCCACGGAGCCGTAACTTATGCTTAATACGAGGTTACGTTAATACGGGTTATGAGTAATTGATTAAGCTAATAAATGTAGCCCATGTCTTGGAAGTCGACGTACTCGTATGTTACGTTTTGTCATGATAGTAGTGGATATGAATGATACTACTAGAAACAGATAGTCATTATAGAAGACGTTAAAGTCCTTTAAGTTGATGCTTTGAAAAACGTTAAAGTTGCTTCGATGTTATTAGGTTTTGCTTTAGTTAAAGCTTTATCGCTGGTTTTGGAATAAGTTACTTTTTACGATTCCGTGCCTCAAAAGGAAAATGTGTAACCAGTGTAGAATTATTTTGATGTCCTTCCGCCCGTCAAGGCTGTTTCCCTCACGAGTGGGTATATATATATCAAGTTAAAATCTATATAAAATAATAATCTACAGTTCTTTAGAGGTGTAAAAAATCAAGCTTCTAAGTCAACTTAAATTTTTACTTATATTACATAAAGGAATATCGTTGCGAATTTAAGTATATTTATATGTTGTAAAGGCCGATGTTTTAGATAACATTTTTTTCTTATGATCAATGTTCTCAGTTGGGTTTGCCCTTCAATACGAGTAAATTCTTCGTAAGAACAATATCCGAATATTGCTCTTAAAAAAATTAACGCATACTTTGCTCATAATTTATAAATTTAAGTTAATTAGTTAATTATTTTCCCTATATATACATGAAATATTCATCTTTGTTAATTTACGGCATCTGTGTTGGTAACTACAGTAGACTCGAATCACGAAATGAAAGAACTGTGTATATACAAAATTAAGTATTTCTGAGTGAGTTTCGGAGCAGAGACGAGAGCTATGTGTAACAAGGGTTTTCAAATGTCATCAAGTTTTTATAATTTCCGCGATATTACATTATGATAATTGATGTTACATCAAAATGCTTTACCTCACCGTAGATTACGCGTAAATAAGTATTCATGATATCTTCCACCACAAGATTTCCAGAACTTATTTACGAGCAAACAAGACTTACGCATAGCACAGGTTAATGGTATTTGTTTCTGCCGGTTTAAGAGACCGATTCCAATTTAATGACCACCCGACGGTGAAACTAATCGAGATATATTTGTTTTCGCATCTTTTATATGATAATTTAAAAAGTGTAAGTGACAAATATTCAAATAAACCAACAGCAGTTAATGTGATATATTGTAAGTATCTTGTTTTTATGGAAGTTTCAGTAACGTTAACTTAGTTAATTCGCTAGTCATACAAGATTAATTTTGAAAATAAAATTTTCTATCTCGACAACAGCACCACCTACCGGGTACAATAGTAAATCTAAATCATCTTGTGCACACACACACACACACACACACACACACACACACACACACACACACACACACACACACACACACACACACACAAATTTAATCCAAATCTGTCGTAACATTTTTGAGTTTTAGCAAGGATAACGGACAGCAATTTATTTTTATATATAGCTATATTACAAGAACATTTAAAATAACTTATACTTGCCAAATTAATTTCATTATATTAAAAAAATCAGACGTTACCCTGCCGAAATCGATTAATATGAATATGTTAAATAAGAAATTTAGTCTTAATTATATTCACTGTTGCACATAGAATCTCCTCTTTTCTGTGAGTGTTATGAGGAGAGAAGAGTTTACCATGCAGTCTCATGGCGCCGCACTTCATATGCTAACAATATCTAATAAAATATTATTATCCTCGCAAGATCTAATACATATATAAAATATATACAAAAATTGTTGTCCTGTTATTCTAATGTTGTCTTGAATTTTCAAATACTGCAATACTATAATCTTATGCACTATAAAGGACAGAGAAGCTAAATTATTGTATTACGAGTATTTATCAATGTGCGTTGGCGAACTTCACGTTTTCGATTTTTTTTCTTATTTTTCAGAGATGCAGATTTACGATGTTTTTCTTTACCTCTGAGTACGTGGTAAATCAGCACTTAAAACTGCAATTAACAATTTCATTGGTCTCGGTGGGAATCGAACCCGGTTACTCGCGTACTGTGAAATTAAAAACACAGCGAGTGCTAACCATCTAAGCTACCACGGCTCTTTATAATGCTACTATAATTAAATAGAATGCTGCTGAATAATTATTCCAGAAGCATATCATGTAGTCATCAATCATATCAGAAACTGTTTGCACTAAAATACACAAACCGGTGACCATTGTTGTATTTTACATATTTAATATATCTTATTTACTGCGTACAAAAACCTTTAACTCAGAAGCTCTTTACTCGAATGTGTTGGCTTGATAGTGTGTTCACGAACTTTTTATTTTATCCCACGTAGGTAATCGAAGATTATAAGGATAGTGCGGATCGTATTTATATTTAGAATATTATAATCGATTGAATTGTATGCTCAAAACCAGCAAATTCTTCTATTTATATGTGCACCCCATAGTAGTAACAGATATTTGGCCATTAAAAAATATCGGTTTAGTGAACTTGCACCATTAGTATTCCGTGCCAAGAAAATTATAACTACTTAACTTTTAAATTTTATTGATAAGCAGTAGTAGCAATTTTTTATATATATATATACAATATGTAACTTAACGCACTTTGAGAAAGTAGTTTGTTCAGAATCGTTTACCAAATCGATTCCTATCATTTTTAATATAGGTAATTTTTAATCCCAAAAATAATTAAAACCACGTAAATTACAGTCACACTAAATCTGTACAGTCAAAACAAACTGCAATGGACCGTAACTTAAGGCAATAAGACTTTTAAGAGTGCAGTTTTATTTGTATTATTATTAATTCTATCATTCAATAAAAATAAAGAAAAATGAACTTTATTTCAAGCACGTTAGAGTCTGCGTTCGTGGATTTGTACTGTGACCACAACATTCTTCCGTAATTAGTATAACTAATTTGATAAATAATCTGTGCATAAAAATGTTTAACTAAAAATTCAGTGTATGTATTATGATTATAACATAATATACTAATTGGGATGTCTAAGGGTGTGCGTTAATTACGTTACATATTGTATATATATAGCAATGAAAGTACCGATTATGTTTAATAAAGCAAGCAATTTATTAAGCTGTGATTGTTTTATGATTGTAGAAAAGTCTTTTGATAAGTGACCGATTCGGCGAACACCCTTTTCTGACGTTGTTTGTATGAACGAGAAAACGCCCAAGTGTAAAGGTGCTTGTACATCTCTGGCAAATTTCAGGGCGGACATAATCAGGAGTGAAGATCGTCTAAAACAGATTAATTCGAGATAACTGCCTTAACGCGTTAGGGGGAGTATTTTTTTAATTGGTATTTAAGTGTGAAGTTAACAATAATGATTTTAGTAATGGTTCTGATTGCATTAAGTAGATTCTATTAATGCAATAAAAATATTGCTACTTATTTAAAAAAAAGCGAGTAGCTTAATGGTTAAGTAAAGGTACAAACCGTGGAACTCAAAAGTCGAAACCACCAATCGACCGATTCGGGAACTATTTTAGTAGTTGAAAAGATTAATGATACGTAGGTCACTCAATAAGTTTTGAGATACTCGAAATTTAAAAATGGAACGCACCCGTGTTTATATATTTCTAGAAAGCAAATTTATTAAAAATAGAACTCTATAAGCCAATTGCTCAATATTTTCAAAAAACAAAGTACTATCATTTTTCCTGCAACGCTTCCCTCGCTTTTTATTTAAAACGATGGATCTTAACCGTGAACATTTGCGCGCTATGATTTATTATGATTTTAAATTTAGTTTAATCGAACAATTAAGTTTACGTTACAATCAGCATTAGGGGACTCAGCTCCATCACGCGCAACAATTTTTAGGTGGTTTCCTGAATTCAAAAGGGGTAAATTTAACCATAAAGATGACCAAAGAAACAGAAGTAACGGCAAAAATGTATGGACTATTGAAATGTTGGTACGGAAGACCCACTATTCACATATAAGGACATCGAAAAGATTGTAGGCATTAGTTCGGAGAGCATACATACCATCCTACATTAACATCTTGGAGTGAGGAAGCTTTGTTGTCGATGGATCCCTCGTTTGCTCTCCGAAAGCGAAAACAGACTCGTGTCGATTGGTGCCATGAAATGCGTCTACTTTTAAAAACCGGGCATCCAGGCGTGTTTCAGAAATCGTTACTGGTGACGAGGCATGGATCTATCAAAATGATCCGGAAAATAAAAGGCTATCATTGATATGGGTCTACTCAGAAGGACAGTTACCGACAAAACTACAGACCTCGCATCGTCGGCAAAAAAAGGTGGCTAGTTTTTTTCGCGGAGCGGAAAGAAAAATGAACTTTATTTCAAGCACGTTAAAGTCTTTACTTTCGTGGATTTGTTCTGAGACCACAACATTGTTCCGGAATTAGTATAACTAATTTGATAAATAATCAGTGCATAAAAACAGTGTTTAACTAAAAATTCAGTGTATGTATTATGATTATAACATAAAATACATATAATATATATATACATATATGTATATATGTATGTATAAAATATATGTATATATATATATATATATTATCTCGAATTAATCTGTTTTAAAAGAAGAGGAAAAAGCAATGAAAAGCATGAAAGCGGGTAAGGCGCCCGGATATGATAGAGTTTCACTCGAAATGCTAAGGGCTGGAGAGGAGGTGGTGGCAGGCCTGCTGCACACCTTGTTTAATTTATGCTGGGAACTGAAGCGGGTACCGGTAGACTGGTGCAAAGCCGTGATAGTCCCAGTATATAAAGGAAAAGGGTCGCAGCAGGACTGTAAAAACTACCGTGGCATCAGCCTTCTTAGCATTGTGGGAAAACTGTACGCTAAGGTACTGATGAATAAGGTCATGAAAGAAACTGATGGAAAAATTTGGGATGTGCAAGCGGGATTTAGAAAGGGAATGGGATGTACAGATCAAGTCTTTTCCATGCGCATGATCGCGGAGAAGTTTCTGGCCAAAAACCAAAAGGTTTTTTGTGCGTTCATGGACTTGGAAAAGGCCTATGACAGAGTGGATAGGGATTTGCTATGGCAAACACTGAACTCATTTGGGTTGAGCGCTGGCTTGATACAGGCATTGGAGTCTCTTTATAGGGACTCTAGTGCTTGTGTTAGGATCAACGGGGTCTACTCGGACTGGTTTGGCATCCATAAAGGTGTCAGACAGGGCTGTGTGGCTTCCCCGTGGCTGTTCAACCTATTTATGGACAGTTCTTTGCAAAATTTGAAAGTTGAAGAATGCGGATTAAGAAGTGAGTTAACCGTCAAATGCCTTTTGTACGCCGATGATCAAGTCATTCTTGCGTCGTCGGCGGCCGAGTTGCAAATGATGGTTACATTAATGAACGGATCATTAAAAGAAAGGGGTATGAAAGTGAACGCAAGTAAGACGAAGGTTATGGTTTTTGAAAGAGAAGGAAGTAAAACGATTTGTGAAATAAGAATAGAAGGGGAGTTGATCGAGCAAGTAGATGAGTTTGTATATTTGGGCTGCGTATTTAGCAGGGATGGGAGATATGATAAGGATATAGAACGACGAGTGAATGCGGGAAATAGAGTAAATGGGGCCTTGCACTCTATTGTGAAGAGTCAAAATGTGTCGAAAAAGGCACGTATGGCAACTCACAATGCTGTGTTGGTTCCTACTTTAACGAAAGTTGGGTGTGGCAGAAGAAGCACGAGATTAGAATAAACGCATTAGAAATGCGGTCGTTAAGGAGTATGTTAGGGCTGAATCTGAATGACAGGGTAAGAAATTATGTAATAAGAGAGGAGTATGGTTTGCAAGATGATGTTGTGACCAGGATTAAGAAAGGAATGCTTCGGTGGTTTGGTCATGTGGAAAGAATGAATGAGGAAAGAGTGACAAAGAAAATTTATGTTGCAGAAGTGAATGGCAGAGTCGGAAAGGGACGTCCTAGGCGAAAATTTATCGACCAAATTGGCGATTTATTGGAAACGGGCCAAATTAGGAGTACCATTAACCGACGAGCATGTATGCGTAGGTGTATGGATGTGAAGGAGGCGAGAGAGGTGTGTCAGGATCGTGCCAAATGGAAATCTGTAGTCTCTGCCTACCCCTCTGGGTGACAGGCGTGAGTGTTTATATTATATTATATTATATTATATTATAATCTGTTGTACACGATCTTCACTCCTGATTACGTCCGCCCTGAAATTTGCCAGAGATGTACAAGCAACTTCACACTTGGGCGTTTTCTCGTTCATACAAACAACGTCAGAAAAGGGTGTTCGCCGAATTGGTCACTTATCAAAAGACTTTTCTACAATCATAAAACAATCACAGCTTAATAAATTGCTTGCTTTATTAAACATAATCGGTACTTTCATTGCTATTATGATACAATATCGAATTCAACACACATGTCTAATACCCTATCGCTGCTATAATGTCGGAGAACACATTTTGAGAATACATGTAATGTGTAAACCCATGGAACTCAGCTTAGGACATAATTGACGGACGTTAAAATTAAATATATAAACTCATATTAATACTTTTTGTTTGAGTCTAACCAAATATTACTATAGTTGGATTTTAATAAAAAGGCTGTATTATTAATACAAATTCCGTCCTCAATCCTACGTCCGTTTTCATTTCGCACAGCTCGTACATAAGTTTAGAAATCAACAAATAATAGGAAAAGATAAGAGAAGAGTAAAGTTACAGCCTATATACGTCCCACTGCTGGGCATAGGCCTCCGCTCATTTCTGAGAGGGTTTTAGGACAAGGAATTGTCCGCCGCGCTGCCCCAATGCGTGTTGGCGAACTTCACATGTCTTCGAAATATTTTTTTTCTTATTTCTCTGACATGCATGTTTCCTCACGATGTTTTCCGTCACCGCTAAGCACGTGGTAAATCAGCACCTCAAATTGCAATTAACAATTTCATTGGTGCCGGCGGGGATCGAACCCGGTTTGCTCGCGTACTGTGAAATTTACTGCGAGCGCTAACCATCTGAGCTACCACGGCTCATTGTAGAAGAGTAAAACAAATTATATGCAACTATCCATAATATTCACCTATACATACATAAGTACGACAAAGTTATACTAAATTATTCGCTGAGATAAACTTTATTAAAGTTTTAAGGGGATTATCTATACAACGCCCTTACTTTATAATGTTTATGTTAATTACAATATTTGAAAATTGAGATGGCAACGAGCATTTAAGATTTCAATGACTTTATTATCAAGCGGACCGATGAAATTTGACAGAGAATTAATTCAATTACAAACATAATCAAGTAATAGAGTTTCGTAACAGTTTGTGCTTTTGGCTGTACTAATATTATAAAGACGTTCAATCTATTTGAATGTACGAGTAATGTCAGAACTACCTAATTTTTTACTTAAATGAAGCTACATACATCATTCCTGATTAAAAATGACTATATTTTAAGTATTTAGTTTGAAATCTCAATAATTTTAAACGGCGTTTGAAAATATCATAGAGATAAAATTATCCCTTTGCAGCTGGTTATTTGGACGTACAACTTAGGCGATAATGAAAAATGGAAATAATTTAAAGATAAATGAAGTAGGTACGGGTCATTACACAACAAAGCGCAGTCCCAAAGGTACCATTATCTTTGATTATATACTTGTCACATCTGTCTGTCTGTCTGTCATCTGTATATATATATATATATATATATATATATATATATATATATATATCTAAGGCTCTATTGTGAAAAGTCAGAATGTGTCTAAAAAGGCACGTATTCAATTCACAGTGCTGTATTCGTCCCTACTTTAACGTATGGTAGTGAAGGTTGGGTGTGGCAGAAGAAGCACGAGAGTAGAATAAATGCAGTAGAAATGCGGTCGCTAAGGAGTATGTTATGGCTAAATCTCAGTAACAGGGTGAGAAACTGTGTGATAAAAGAAGAGTGTAGTTTGCAAGATGATGCGGTGACCAGGATTAAGAAAGGAATGCTTCGGTGGTTTGGTCACGTAGAAAGAATGAATGCGGAAAGACTGACAAAGCAAATATATGTTGCAGAAGTGAATGGAAGAGTCGGAAAGGGACGTCCTAGGCGGAAGTTTGTCGACCAAATTGGCGATATACTAAAATGGGCCAAATTAAGAGTACCCTTAACCGACGAGCATGTATGCGTAGGTATATGGATGTGGAAGAGGCGAGAAAGGTATGTCAGGATAGTGATAAATGGAAGTCTGTAGTCTCTGACTACCCCTCTGGGTGACAGGCGTGAGTGTTTATGTTATGTTATGTTATATATATCTAAGGCACTTCTAGCAGATATAGAAGCTTAAAATTTAAAATACAATTAGAGTTTAGGGTATAAATCAAGGAAAAACTAAAATATTTTTAAATTTCGGTCCAGTTTTCTAGATACACCAACTGTATAAATAATATATATATATATATATATATATATATATATATATATATATATATATATAATCAAATACAAAAGAAATATGTGATTACTGTTATATCCCATTTTACAAGGCAGCAACATCTTAGTAAGCATTTATTTAATCCGCAGTATTTTCCTTCATATAACCGTAATCAGCAATTGTATTGTTCTTTTCTATGTTAATTTGTATTCCATTTTTAATGATCAGTTGGACTCAAAGCGCCGGTTAGATCGGACATAGATTTCGAGAGTTATCAAAGCTCAGAAGTGTAAACTTTCGTTCGGTTTGGCCTCCTAATAGATCCACATTTCTGGCAAGCATTTGGCAGTATACCATTCCGTATTAATATTAATTCCATTTCAGTATAGAACTTACAACAGATATCTCGTCATAGTGAAAAAATATAGCGATTAAAATCTTCTCTGAGTTTCGCGATCGCTGCACTTTGATAAGTGCTGGTTCATTTTGAAACATTTGACGTTTTGTTTCTGCGTCATGTTGACAAATCTAAAATTTATCACCTATGAAGGTAAAGTAAAAAATGACTTCCAATAAGAATTACATGAAATCTATATTAAATAAAAATATAGTACGCGAGCGAAATATGATCATTCGATTAATATGGTCACTTACATATAACTCAAAAACTAGAGCCGTGTTTGCATAGAAGGCTCTGTGATTCGATAGCTCTTCATCACTCAATCAAATAATAAAGGGTCTAAAGAGCGCTGATTTATCAACGCCATTTTAAGAGTTTATAATTATAGTAAATATTTTAGTCGATTTTTGTATTGTGTAATGTAGTTAGTTTTTTATTTAAGTTGATTTTTCGAAGTATTCCTAATTATTTCCAAAGCTTGTTTGCTATTTTTTATTCATATATTAGTTATAGTATATGACTTTTTGTTTTTTTATCCTTCTCTTAATTTTGGTTTTTTAGGGCGGCAAAGCTTAAATGATTATGTCCCGGCTCCAAGTGCAAGCCTGCTTCTGAGCATCGGTGAGGTTGTGCGACACCCATTAAGTAATTGCCCTTCTCTCTTTCTGTTCTGTAACGTAAAATCACGTCAACGCTTCCCGATCAACTATTGCTCTTTTCCAGTCGTCACAGTGTCACTTCTTTCTACATATCTCAAACATAGCCTGCCAGCCTTTGTCTATAAATGCCTTTTGAAGTTTATCAAACGATTCCAGTTTTAAAAGACATTCAAAAACCATAAAAAACATCGTACCGCCACAGATTTATTCCTCAATGAAACACGATATTTTATTTATTTACTAGATGATCAGGCAGACGTTGTGATGTTCTATCCGACGACCCTTTGTCGTATAAAAATCATTAAAGTCGTAATAAAATACATCGAGGGTCACTTAATGGAATGAAAACTCTCCGATCTCTCAAGTTTGACTAAACTGCACACAGTGTGCTTAATTATATTGAAAGCACGAATGAATCGGCTCGACCAGGTCAGGACCACGCTCTCACAGAATACCAGCATAAAATAGTAGATTAACGCGGCTGTGTTTCGTATGGTGAGTGTAAAGAACCAGAGACCTTTTTTGCTGGAAAAGATGCATTTCATCTTTGTCCTCACCGGTGACAACGCATCTGCATTTTGTAGACGGTGTAGATGTCTACGGGCCACAGCAACCACTTACCATCAGGTGGACTGTGTGCTCGTTTGTCACCCTTATCCGATAAAAAGAGGTTTAACAAAAAATGAGTGAAAATTAAATGGTTCGTATGATTGTTCATAAGAGTTCATTACCTATATGTATTTGATTACCTACTTATGAAGTAGCCGCCTACCTAAATATTACTTAATTTCTTACTTCCGAGTAAACACATGAATACCTTAAAATAAAGTGTAAAGTTATCATGTCTGTTATACATTTTAATACTGTGCAAAGATCAAAAGGTATGTTCAACAACAAACATTAATAACAAACAAAATATTACCAAACAACAACTACGAACGCGAATGTTCTTAAGCTGAAGCTTACGAACGTGTACAGTAAAATTTGCTACTTACGCAGCGACTTATTTGTCTAACTTCAAAGCCGCCATTAAGTTTGGTCACACTCAACTGATAAAATAAAAAATATCTGTATAAAATTTAAATTGTTGACGGTTGAAATTTAAAAACACAAGTTCAAGCGTTATTCGGTCTTATTTAGGTCATAGCATAGTCGTCAAATGTAACAACTAATAAGTAAGTCCTTGTTTCCAATTTCTAATTTAAATAATAATTTATTTTGCGAAAATTACAATAAAAAGATCGATAAATATATAAACCAGTTATACTAATAACTATTTTTGATTAATAAAACTATAATATACATTTTGATATTAAAAAACTATACTAAAAAAATAAAACTAAAACTTAAATATGATACAGTCCTACAGTAACTACAGGCTCCCTGTGCCATGAACACTGGCTGTGTTTTCTCGCTATGTGGTAAACATAGACTTTGAGCGAAAGGAAAAAAGCCCTCTTATAACCAGCAGCGACGAACAGCCGCGGATACAATTCTTATTGGCACAAATATGTATCTCTCAGAGGCTCCTAACTGTGTCTCTTACTTAGGTGCCTTTGATGCCGCCCAGGCTCTAAACGACCTGAGATGAGAGGCTGCCACGGGTCTACGCAAGTAGCATCCCACATTATGGCTTTATTGAGAGAGTTCAAGCGACCAATGTCATACCGTCGGGTCTGTTGCCATTGTCTCTAAATAGACAAGAGTTCTTCGGATGATATCGTTTAAAAGGCCGTGACGTGAAAACCTACCAGCACTTCCAATACATGGGAGTCTGTGGAGCGCAAACTCGTCAACGCTGCTACAAAGGCACCGATGAAGTTGACAAATCGCTGCTCCTAGCCGAATTCTCACGGCAATACGCAAGCTTTCCCATCAAGTAATGTGCTAAGATTATTTGAAGGTAAAGCGTATATCCAGTGACTAGATTTCTTAGTCGAAACAGCTAGAAGGCAGCTTGGTTACTATGGAAATTATGAAGCAAATCTTTGTGGTTATATTTATTTATTTTTTATTATATGCGAGCAGCTATGCAGGTCTAGGGAAAGAAGCAAGTACCACTGTGACCTAAAAGATCTATTGTGATCGCTGCTATGGCAATAGTTCACTTCTAAGCCCTATATTTTCAATACATAGAGGGAGTTGCTTAGCCGTGAGCACTTTCACTCCTTCTGGGCGGAGTACATAGTTTTCCAGATGAGTGTTGCGTTTGCGGATTAAGCAGGTTAAGATCAGTTAGGATGTGTAGAGGCGTTTCTTCCGTTATGGAACAGAATCGACACATCCTTGAGTTGCTTAGTCCCAGGATGGACATGTGCTTTTTAAAACAACAGTGTCCAGTTAGGGCTCTTGCCAGAATTCGCAATTTATTTTTACTTAATCCCAGTGCTTCTGAAGCGAATTTACGATCAAAAGCCCGGATTAAGGTTTTAGAATGTTTTAAGTCTGGTGTGTCGGACCAGATCTTAATTGATTTATTGTGATAAAGAGTTTCAAGAGTCGATCGGGCTAGGTTTCTTGAGATTCTACAAAATGGCTCAAGTCCAAATTTTGTACACTTTGAGCCCTACCGTGCAAGCTTGTTGGCAAGTTCATTGCCTACAATACACGCGTGACCCGGAACTCATCTTAAGACGACCCTGTTGTTACATCCCAGGGCGTTTAAACGGTTCACGCAGTCGCCAACTAGCTTCGAGTTCACTAAGTTTGACCTCATTGCTAGCAGTGATGCTTGATTATCAGAGTTTATATAAATTATATGGTTGAAGTCGTGGTTTTGCAGATTGATTTCCAAACACTGAAGTATGGAAAAATTTCAGCCTGGAAGATAGAGGTGAATCTACCCAAATTCATACTAAGTTTGAATTTGGGGCACTCCCCACAAATTCCAAAGCCTACGTCGAGGCCCATTTTTGACTAATCGGTATACCGTATGAAGCTATCGACCTCACGGACAACCAGGCTATTCAGCCAGTTTTCTCTGGAGGGTAGTTCCATAATATACTTTTTATTAAAAGTAAGTATAAAAATATAGTGGATGTATGATATCTGAGATCATGCATAAGACCGGTATTTCCTTGATTAAGTCGAGAATGGATCTCAACCTGTAGGAAAGCAAGCTCAAACCGCCCTGGGCGGTAATCCTAAACAGCCTTCGACTCCTTGTCTAGATAAAGATCGAAGGGCGTTAGGCATAGTAGTGCATTAAAAGCTGCTCCAGGCGATGATCGCATAGTTCCGGTTGCCGTTAAGCAACTTTGTAAACTATTTATTCTGTCCGCAGTCGTCTTTTGGTTTTCATACCAGACAGCTGAGGCATAGGTGAGAATCGACCTCATTATGCTGCTGTACAGCCATAGGACTATACTGGGACGCAAGCCCCAGTTGTTCGCGACCAAACGACTGCTAGCACCTAAAGCAATTTTTGCCTTATGGCAGACGTTGCTAAGGTGAGGTCGATTGTTACGCCTAAGTACTTAACTTCGGTAAAAAATGGTAAAAAACTTTTGAGATTTGGTGTGACTAATTTGTCTAACCGTCTCTTTTTGGTAAAGGGTATTAGGTATAACAGTTTTATCAGCATTAAATGATAAACTGTTATCCTTACACCAGTTATTTATGTCTTTGTATGTTTGAGGATAAAGTATTTTGGCAAAAGCCCCTCGCAATTATCACAAGGTCACCAGCATAACCCAGTGTGTCAATGCGTAGGTCTGCCATCTTGTACAATAGTTGGTCAACCGCAAGAGTCCAAAGAAGGGGTGACAAAACACCTCCTTGTGGGCAGCCTCTTGTAGTTGCAACCTCAATCAAAGATTGAAACAGCGCTATTTTTGCCTTTCTGTTTGAGAGCATCCACTTCACCCACCTGATGGTTGTGGGGTCAACATTTTTAGATGTCAGGCCCTCAATTAGCATTGATGTGGGGCTACTATCGAAGGCACCCTCAATATCTAGAAAGGCACAAAAAGCTATTTCTTTATTCTCCAGTGCTTTTTCGACCCTGTCAATGAGGGCTGTTTCCGTAGATTTGCCTCTGCGGTAAGCATGCTGGTTGTAATATACGGGCCTCGTAGCTAGAGATACATCCCTTATATATCTATCTATAACCTTTTCCAATGTCTTAAGAGTAAAGTAAGATAGGCTTATAGGTCTAAAGGACTTTGGTAAAGCGTAGTCCTTTCTACCAGCCTTAGGTATAAATAGAACCTTGACAATTGTCCATCGTTCTGGAATATATCCCCATGCAAAACATGCTCTGAAGATGTTCACCAGATAGGGAAGAAGGATATCGATACCCTTCTGTATCTGAATGGGAATCATTCCATCCTCCCCGCTTGTTTTAAATGGCTTAAAGGAGTCAACAGTCCACTGCATCAGGTTTGGCCTTATTATCTCTCAACCCTACACCAGTACTCATTACAGGGCCATCGTAAGGCTCTGAAAGAATTTAAGGTAGAAGCGTTATGTGACCCCTCGGAAATGGGTTGACACCAGTAACACCAATGTTTCTGTTCAATATTAGTGAAGTTACCATCAGGCTTTTTAAGAAGCCCGATCTGATTAAGTTAAGCTTTCGATAGCGTTTTGTGTAGTCTTGCACTGCGAGGCAAAGACTCAAGTTCCTCACATAGCTACTTCCACAATGCTCTCTTGGCTTTCCTAACTTCTTTATTATATTCGGTTAGGGCTGCACTATAAATATCCCACTCCTTTTTTAGCCCTATTAAATAGTTTCCTGGTCATTTCCCTAAGTTATTTTAGCTTAGTATTCGACCAAGGAACTTTTCGTGTTGAAGTCTTGGTTTTGACAGGACAGCTGTCCTCGAAGGCTTCACAGATACCTACGGTTACTGTCTCCGTCGATAACTCCAGAACTTCAATCCTTTTCATGCTTTTAGGAAATATTTCTAAATTCCTTACTTAGGCTATCTCTATAGATATCCTAGTTGGTCACTTTTGGTTAACTTAATATGTTTTTGATCAGACATCGAGTTTTCACTACTAACATGTCAGTCATTTATCCGCCTGGACGTGTTATTTGTAGCAAAGGTTATGTCTAACACTTCTTGCCTAGCACGCGTTACAAAGGTTGGTGTACACCATAAGTTTAGGCTTACCAGGCGGTTGAAGATGAGAAAGTCATAAAATAGCTGGCCTCTTTCGTTGATGTTAGTGCTTCCTCAAACTGTGTGGTGAGCATTAGCATCACAACCCACCACAAGCTCGGCGTTCTATTTTCGGCCGAACTGTGCCAATCGCTCTTACTGGATGATAGGATTTGAGTTCGTCCGGGAAGATAGGCTGAGCAAATGATTAATCTGACCCTTGTGCATCCCTTGAGATTTATGAAGGTTGTGACTAGGTCATTGTTGCAGTACTCTGGGATAGCTGAAAGTTCAATATTTTTATTGTAAATTATAAAAGCTCTGGGTCTACTGCCTTTGGTATTGACCCGAATCTTACCGGCAGCCGACAATCCCAGAACTTGACCGTTGGCCACCCAAGGCTCTTTTATGAGGGCGAGGTCAATGTTGTCTTCTGCAAAGCAAACCTCTACGAAGATTTGTGAAGATTTGTCTGCCATTTATAAGCGTGGGGTGGGGGTCTTTTCCGCCTGTTGAGGACGAAGACGCCTTACCTTTTACTTTACCGCTCTCACATCCCTTTTCCTCACCCCTGGAAGACACTAGCGGAGGCCGTTGGACCAAGGCGAGTTCAGCGTCTTGGGTTTTCATCACTCTCACTGATGGCTAGCTTCCAGTGGAATATTTTTGTCAGTACAGAACGTGCGCTGTGTTTATTCTTATATTTTATCTATAGCTATTTGAAGATTGTTATAAACATCTTTTAAAATACCCGAAAATTAACTGACTGTAGTCGAGTGGAGTATGTAAATTTAGGTACAAGAAGACTATTTTAAAATCGTATGAGCAATGTGAGGGAAAGGTACACAATTTATTGACATGGTTTAAAAACTGTTCAAATTTTGATTTTAATATTCGATCAGTTTTTAAATTTTATTTTTAATACTATTGAAAAACAACGGGGCATCAGGTATAGGGCGACAGGTATAGCGAATCCGTATTGTCAGTTTTCATTTCAGAGAAATATGATTAAAACTTTGAATTAAATTATCTCTGTTAGAAGTAGATAAATAGTAAAAAAAATATTTCACGTTTATTGCTTTTTGGTTCAAGACCAATATTTTTAAAATTTTGAAAAATATAAGATCTCCAAGGACCGTCGCGTCGTCCAAGTACCAGGTGCCGTTCAGCTTGGGTTTCAAATTTGAAATAATGAGTGGAATTCTCGAACTGAGACTGAGAACTGGACCTAGTGGGTCACCCTGATGAACATATCATTGAAATATATACAAAATAAAAAAGTAATATAAAGTAACTAAAAAAAAAATTATATTTATTTCTAGCAATCCGCCCCGCCCCGGCTTTACACGGGTGACTTCATCCAATTGTGTATCTAAACCAGTGCCCCACCCAAATCACAAAAATTTCATCACAATGCAATGAGTCGAGCCATTTTTGAGTTTTAGCGACAGTAACGGACAGCAATTGATTTTATATAATATAAGTAATAAAAAGTAACTAAAAAACTGTCAGTTGTAGGACTGACCGTCAGAAGTGAAAACTTCTTAGCTTCACAAACTTGTAAACAATATTATTGGGTTTTGGTTAGGAAATTATTTTTGCCAACGTATTAATATAGTAATAAAACCATCATTTATTGTGCTGTTTTAAATAAAAACAATGATTATTATTTATTTAATATCAATTAAATTTATAAATACATATCAATTTTACAAAATTTTGTCAATTGGATTTTAATTTAGATTATTTGTAACTAGTAAACATTCTTGCCTTCGTACGGGTGACTTATGAATCTCGACAACAACGCCAGCTACCGGGTACAATTGTACATCTACACCATCAAGAGAGCCACACAAACGCACAAAAAAGTTACAATCGGTCGAATTATTTTCGAGTTTTACCGAGATTAAAAGACAAAAATTGATTTCTATATATAGAATAAATTCAAATTAGTTGTAATAATCTCGTTGCTGTTAATTAAATTAATAGGAATCCGGCTTTTAATAAAATGAATTAATTACAAACCTACATAACTGGAATCTAATGCTACCTAAATTCTACCTCAGACTAATTGTAAAATAAATTTTGGTAATATTTTCTTGTTTTGAAAACTATTCAAGCGACGAATTTTTTTTACTAGAATAATTCTCTCCTGTATTCAATTCTACTGCATTGCGGATGTGATTTATTATTTAAAAAGTTTATTTCAATTTACATAGGTCTCCCCAAGGAATGTCCTGCATAAAGCACGGTCTTGAGCCACTTCCTGCGTCTCTTACTAGGTCATCCATACATTTAATGAGAGTCCTTCACTCACCCACCCACCCTCGCTTACTCGAGAACTGCTCTTCCAATTATTTTGAATGCGAATAAAGTAAAATAAAAACTAATTAAGTTTATCCCCGATATGTAAGGACAGTATATTATAAAATTACTTATTCGTCTTAAACGGATTATTTTTGAATAATGTTTGTTTATAAATCATTAAAAGTTTCGAATTTAATTTAGAAATTGAATATAACTTAATTTAATGATATTGTCATAGAAAGAAATAAGGCCAGACAGAAAATAGTTATGTCCCCGATAAGCAAAAAAAAGGAATGACACACTCACCTGTCAATATCAACTTAATGAACGCTTATCGCGAATGCTCAATTAGACCCGAAGTGACAATTGAGTGAATAATAATTATCGCTACCACGTGACTTTGTAGATCATATAGCGATTCATTATGTGTGCTTTCGTAATCATATTTGGAAACAAGGCGCTTTTTTCTCTCCATATGTATTAGTATGTACATAGATATTTAATATTTAAGAATACATAAAGAATTGCAATAAACTAATCGAGGATGCATAAAGAATTTTAACGAAGCATAAAGAAAAACATAACGTCTCCTATTACATAATATATCCAATATTCTCTATATTGCCATTTTAAAATTAACTGAGGTACCTAATAAATAGTGTGCAAGCTTCAATTTCACTTCTTATAATGCGAAATAGCTACTGCAGTGGTTAAATCTAAAAGCAAGTCGCGTTTGAAAGGACGGTTTTCCTGTTAATAAAAATCTTTAAAATTTCATATAAATATATCTGTCATATTACAGCCCTTTACTCGTGATTAGAGAACAAGGACTTAAATAAAGACATATTCTCTAACAGACAACCCAGACGTAATAGGACCCGGTAGGTGGCGCTGTTGTACTATTCAGATATCACCCGTGCGAAGTCGAGGCGTATTTAGTTTTTATTCTACTATAGTAGCAATAGAATAAAAATGATAATTAATCCCGTAATAAGTACATTTTACTAATATTTAAAATAAATAAAGTATAAAAATATCTCCTACATATACATATATTCATACATACATAAACACATATTCATACATATGTGCCCAATATATACATATTAATAGACGTAATTATGTAAATAGTACATCTAAATAACTACGAATATATACGTATTTTAATAATGTAAATGACATGGATGATTCACGTAAGAAGCGTTGGTTTGGCTATCTGATGTCATCGGACAAATGGTTCCAAGCCGTGTAGCATCAACTCGGTGTAGCGAAGAAGAATACATATTTTGTTGTTAGAAGAGGAATATAAATAATAATATATTAATACTCCTATAGTTGGATGAGGAGAGATAGTTAAATTTATTCATAAGATAAGAAGGCGAAAATGGGTCATTTAATATGGAAAAAGGAATAAGTAATAGTTTGTAATTGCGCCCCTACCGAATTGTGAGAAAACTAAGCTTAGATCTATATTTCGAAATATGGTCATACTTATGAATTCGGAAAATAAATCTTTTACAGTTATTGAGAAGGCATTCCAGCTTGTTAAGATCTTGAGACACATCCGGGTAACACACATCTCATCATAATCAATTATTTATATGAGCGATTGGACAAGCATGTTCTTAGACTTTGTGGGAAGAAAATGTTTGTTTAAAAATAATAAATTTTTTATTGATAGTTTTTTTGCGAATTACTATCAGTAATATTTACCCGATTTTATGTGGTGAACGCGTTAATTTATTTCCTTAACATACTTTGGGATTATAATTTAATGGAAAATTACACGATCATAGCAAAACCGGAACTAACATTTCGGAACGAAACACAATTGTACAACTTTGTAAAATATTTCAAGATTTAAATTTGATAATAAGTTATTTTTTTATAGAAATGACTGATGTATGATAGCGATGGTATGGTGTAGTTGCGGTGTTAGAATATCTACTACTATAAAGCATCCCGTGGGTGTCGTCAGAAACGACAGAAGAGAATAAACCAAAAGATGGGCAGCATCGGCTTCCTTATAACAAAAATATAATAAAACACTTTCGTTATCAACCCGGCAACCATGCGGCAAAAATAAAATAGGTAATTTAGGGCAACAGAACTACTACTTTGACAATAAGATCAACCGTCAAGTATAATAGCCCTCTGCAAGATGCAGGAGTGTGACAAGCCTGATTATGAATTTTTTACGTAGGGCAAACTATAATATCAATAAAAATCAGCGTAAAAAATCACATAACTATTGTAAAGATCAACGCTCCGCAAAGTCTGCAGTCTGCAAACATGAATATGATCACTCCGCCATTACGTAAGATTTAGAATAGATCACAAATCTTTAAAAAAAAACCTACCAAGAATGATTACGGGGCTATTGAAAAAAGTAATACATCTTAGTTTTAGTAGAGAAGATGGCTAATTGCTACTCGTACCATCTGCTTGGGTTCCTATAATTAATAAAATTAAATCTCAACCAAAAATTGCAAGACTTCAAGAGGCTGTAAATTCTTTCTACGTAGATCAGACCAAAATTTTATAATTTTAAACTGAAGTCAGCCGTAAACTATAAAATTGAAACGTCGAACATCTCAGTCCTTCGTGACCATGGGTGCTGTAAAGTACGTGAAACGTCGGCAATAAAAAATATGTTAATTAAACCCTAAAAATCCGTAATACTACGGTCTTTAATAGAAGAAAAAATAAAATAAAATATAAGGAATTTCACAAGGAATTTATGAATTTATTGTTTCATTTAACTGTACTAACATGATAGAGCGTAAATAAAGCTAATTAAACGTTGTAAAAAAAGGATTTTTTTTTCATCGGGATCGATTTTCTTCTGGTCCCATCATCAAAGGTATCATTAGTACTATCGTCTGTCTTCGTTTTCGAGAGCATTTCACAAACATCCTATATAATATAAATATAATCATCATAACACTCATCACATACAACTTCCTATTTGAAAGCATTGAACAAGCAAATTGTAACTTCTAGTTTTATCGATAAAATTCACTGTAAAAAGGAAGTATATGATGAAACTGGATTTTTTAAATATGAAAAATCATTTTATTGGTATAATTTTATTTCATATGTCCCTTTAAGAATAAGCACGTACCAAAGATTGGTAGTTCTTCTTAAAGTACCCACATCAACGCTAACTAGGGAAAATTACTTGCTGAATTGGCTTTTCAAGAATGTGCTAGCTGATTTGCAATACCTTGTACATTTACTTATTTTTCATTCGTTCCATTCAGCCTATATACATAACAGCCTGCCATACCCGCCTATCAAAGTTCATAGGTTACCTAATAAGGAAGATATTTGCCGTAGCTTGATAGGCAATGAGTCAACAAAACAAGTGAAGTGCAGATGTATATATAGATATATAGTATATATATATATATATATATAGGATAGTTTTTTTGCCGATAATTGACCCAAATTTTTTTGCGAATTTAAGGTTTTTTAATTGGACATGATAAAGGGTCGTCGAAAAGGGCAGAGCAACGTCCGCCTGGCAAGCTAGTTATTTATAAAATTTCATATATTTAAAATATTATAAGTTATTTTAAATGTTCTTGTAATATAGCTATATATAAAAATAAATTGCTGTCCGTTATCTTTGCTAAAACTCAAAAATGTTACGACAGATTTGGATCAAATTTGTGTGTTTTTTTGTTTTTTTTTGTGTGTTTCTGTGTGTTTTTTTGTGTTTGTGTGTGTGTGTGTGTGTGTTGTGATAGTTTGTCTATACCACATCCAAGAGTAGAATTGTTTGCTTCTTATGCATATACCAGTACACAGTGGAAATGGGAGCATCCGCAGTTTTGCGCGCAAGTTGCTTTGTATTGATAAAGCCAGTTATTAGAAATAAGAAAGAGAAACTAGCGGATGAAACGAAAACTTTAAGCGTATGTAACTATTAAATGACCTAGCAGGGTGCCTTTGCAAGTAAGTTGATATAATCCACAAATCCTATGACATCCAAGAAAAACGGACACGATAACAATGTTAAATTTTAACATGAATTAAGCATTATTTTTATTTTTAACATGAATTTTAACATGGTCCAGTGGCAATAAAACACGAAATTATTGCATTCGTTTTCTTAAATTTTGTGAATAACACCCATAGAAAAGATTGGTAATGTAAAAAAGCAGTGTTGACGCCAAAAAATATTTTTTTTTATAGGATAGGTTGACAAACGAGCACACAGTCAACCTGATGGTAAGTGGTTGCTGTGGCCCATAAACATCTACATCAATCCGTGATTACGAATCAAAATGCAGATGCGTTGTCACCCGTGAGAACTAAGAAGAAATGCCTCGTTTCCAGTAAAAAGGGTCTCCGGTTCTCTACACTCACGATATGAAACACAGCAGCATTAAACTACTATTTTACGCTGGTATTCTGTGAGAATCTGGCCTTTCCCCGATCGAGCTGACCCATTCATGCTACACCTATATACTAGTAATACAAATGAGCATGGCTCTATGAAAATAAAAGTATACAATTGTGTAACGTTGATATTTAATAAATAAAAATAAAAATTAGACGTGATAAAAGAGAGAGTCAGAAATTAAATAATCGTAATCATAACGTCGTAAATCTGTAAGACAGTACAGTCGAGTTTATAAACTTCATGGAGATAACGGACGCGCCTACGCTTAAGCTGGAGCTTAAAGTTTGCTTTCCTATTCTTCTAGTACGTTTCCTTGGTATAGAAAGATGGTGCAACGGTACCAGACCGATAGGGAGAAATTTCACAAAGGTTATTTTTGATTTCCACATTCGAACAACTCCAAATAATTTACCATTTCAACTTAAAATGTTACGATTCTCGTTAGGGTTAGCATATTTCACCATTGATAAAACCCAATTTAAAAGTGGTGGGTATTCATTTAGGTTTTCTGTCATTTTCGCATATGAAACTATATGTTGGCTGTTCGGGAGCACTAAGCGCTAAAAACATGCACGTCCTGGTCGAGAATAGTGATTCATAAAATGCGGTAAACAATCTGAGCGTCCCCCTCGGGTCAGCTAAATGTTCCTGTTTGTACGCCAATGGATGTTGAAGCCACGGTTACCCACTCCGACGGTATGGGAACCCGTTCAGGGAAGGGGAACCCGGGCTGTTCTATGCGTTGTTGTTTCTTCATCCTCCAGTTTCACCGTAGCTCATTGAGCAATGGATGTGAGACTTTCCCTTCACTATTTTAATGGATATACATAAAATCCAAGCGTAGAAGTTTTTTATAAAACTATTTATATTACATAATTATACAAAAATCGAAGAAATGTGCTTTTTATTTAATATATATTCATTTTTTAATATCATAGCCTTAAATTATAATTCAGGGCCCATTAGTTATAGGTCTCAATTCAGTTTCGATAGCAATTTGCACTCAGTAAAGTAACAATTTTTCTTTAACTGAATTTTTTCGCTCATCCTATTTACAGCAAATATATTCTTTAGGTAATTTCTTTGCTTATCCTATTTACAGCATATATGTTAAACGATATATTTTAGATAAATGCTTACATAAGATATTATTTTAATTAAAAGCATGCAAAGTTAAAATAACTATCTGAAATTGCATTCAGTACTTAGTACTTTACAAAGAAAGTGTCACAACAACACGAGTTTTCAGTAGAATTTCTATAGATTTAAACAATGTTTCGTAAAATTTGCATTGCTACTGCTAAAATTGTAGTTAAATGGGATTATACTTTAACTTTACTAATTTAATTAAACTTTTGTGCCGCGTAGAAATTTACAGTGTAGGGATAGAGCAAGGGAATCCACTACACCTCATCTTACCGAATGACAAAAGGACTGACAAGATCCTATGGGAATTTTCAAATCCGGTAACATGTTTTATCACCAGGGGGGCAACAATCTGTCCCAAAGAGCTGTTGGATTTATCGTCCGGGGTCTTAGCACCGTGCATTCTTAAAAAAATACACAATGTTGAGGGGAGACTTCAATGCAAAACTAGGCAGCACAGGAAAAGATGGTGAGCTGAAGGTAGAGAAATTCGGAACAGCGCAAAGAAACCCAAGAGGTAAACAGATGGCTGATTCATGGTCAGGATGGGTATCTTAATAATAAACTCTTTCTTCCAAAAGTAATTTAACGGATAGTGTACCTTGGTCTAGCTTCTGACGGTTCAAGAGAAAATGAGATCGATTTCGTTAATACAAATTACTAAGAAAGTGAACAGATAGATCTCCAAATTCATGTGGTGAAACTAATGCAAGAGCGAAACTAAAGCATCAAAATCTTTGTAACGGCTTTAACGGCAGTAAACTCGTTTATGCCAAAGTAAAATAATTACACCAGCGACAGGAAGCGGCGTCATTAGAACGAAACGTCTGGTACGGCAACACTAGTCAAATCGAAAAAAAAAGGTGGGCCTCACATAGAGCTGGAACCCCAGTGCCAGCTCCTTCCACTTGAACGCATCCAGCGCAGATAGGTTCGAATCGTCGACGACCAATTTCTTTCTGATCGGCTCGATTCACTGGCACTGCGTAGGGATGTCTCTTTACATTTTCTATCGCGTCTACCGCAGAGAGTGCTCTGAGGAATTCATCGGATTAATTCCAGCCGCCAAATTTCACGAACGCACATCGCATCAAAGTTCATGATACCATCCTCACCACCTGATTGCTTGGTGGTCTACCACTGTGTGTTTTATTAGGAGTTTTCTTCCTCGTACAACTTCTATGTGGAACTGTTTATCACCGGCGTTTTATCGGACCGATACGACCTAAGGACTTTCAAGAAAAAAAAAGAGCTTACTCCTTTCTAAAATGCTGGCAACGCACCTGCAATTCCTGATATTGCGGTTGATTATGGATGGCGCCCTTTCTGGGACTTAAACTGGGGCTGAAGAAGAAAAAGAAGAAGATAAACAAGATAGTTATCGCCATATACCTGATGTCATAGAATCTTCGTAGCATTTACCATTGTCGCTTCAGACGACGCTCAACTGATGAAATATGGTGAAAGATGCTCTTAATCTCCCACCACACGGCTGATTGTAATATTTAAAAAAAATAAAAATATAAATTTCTTTGCAATCTTCCGCTAAATAAATACAATGATGTGTCTTACCTGGATTGAAGAGCACCTCCCGCCCTCCCTCAATTGCATGCACCAACTCCGTCAACACTAGTCCCAGCACCACTAATCCCAACACCACTTGTTCCAGCACCACTACTCCCAACACCACTATTCCAGGTAAGACACACCATCGACGATAATACGACACGTGTTTCGCCTCTACACGAGGCATTTTCAGCGGCGGCTGACCGCTAACGATAGCGGTCAGCCGCCGTAGAGTCTACATTACCTGAAGATTCCTCGTGAAAAGAAACTTCACCTCAGTGTCAACTAGAGACATCTGATGAGCGGAGATGAATCCCTCATTGGGGTGATAGTCACAAAGCCATCAATTTTAAATCTTAAGATACATTTATATTATCTGCCTTGACTTTCAAATTGCATTGCAATTTATTTAAATTATTCTTGGAGAATATCAAATGTTTTAAAAACTGTTTTTAATTTATAAACATGCACCACAACAACCATGCAATGTTTGTGATTTCAAAAGTTCAGAAAATTTCTGTATGTAAATAAACAAACATTATTTATTTGCATCATTGTATTTGATACAACACCCGCGAGCTTACTCTTTTGGGAAGCGTAACTATTATGTCATTAGCTTGTATGTGGATATGGTCAGGTAATATCTGTTAACAATAAAGCTGATAATGGAGGATAGATGTAGGTGTCTATGGGCGACAACATCCACCTGCCAACAGGTGGACTGCCTGCTCGTTTGTTACCATTATACTTAAAAAAAAAAACAAACAGACAACTTTTTAACTTCAATGATCAGTTATTTCAAATAATGCGCAAATAAGCATGCATTACTTAGAATATTGAAGATGCGCACAGTTATCATGAGATTCGTATTGATAATGTTGTTTTCCATTTCCAAACTGTTAAATTAGCATTTTTCACAAACAAATGTCTAGAACTCCGTCCGGTGGTCATCAGGAAATATTCGCATTATTTTTTTAAAATGAAGTGACAAAGGAGCTTAGAATCTTAGTGACCACCGCAACAACTTGGAGAGGAAGAAAGATACAGGAAATGGTGAGATTTTTAAGAGACACTTTTTTCTTATAGCATAGGGTAACAAACGAGCACACAGTCCACCTGATGGTATATAAGTGGTTGCTGTGGCCCATATACATCTACATCCATCCTCGATTACAAATCAAAATGCAGATGCGTTGCCACCCGTGCGGACTACGAGGGAATGCCTCGTTTCCAGTAAAAAGGGTCTCCGGTTCTCTACACTCACCATACGAAACACAACAGCATTAAGCTACTATTTTACGCTACTATTCTGTGAGAGCGTGGTCCTACTCCGGTCGAGCCGACCCGTTCGTATACTACTAATATAACTGCAGCATGGCTCTATCACAATTTTCTGTAGACTATAGATAAAATTACACAATATAAGCACCACATAAATCGTCAGATTTTTCGTCATCATTATCTCTCATGGACATCATAAACATTGTCTTATATAAAAACAATGTTTTTTACATGCGTTGAAAATAATATGGATGATCCTCGTAAGAGTAGATTAATATACTGTGTGTAACTTTATTTATGAACAGTACATGTACGTTGAGTTATGGAGTAACATCCTGTACCATAAAATAGTTATAATGTGGTGTAATATAGTGTCACTTATCTGCAAAGTAGTTTAGAAACTAAACAACTTTATGCCTAGTAGGTACTGAAACTAATACTGATCAAAATATCATTACTGAACTTGTTTTAGATAAGAAAAAAGGTAGAAAGGTTATTTACCTTTCTACCTTTTTTTAACTTCTGAGAATTGCTGTGCAACAAACATCTGAGCCGTGGTAGCTCAGATGGTTAGCGCTCGCTGTAAATTTCACAGTACGCGAGCAAACCGGGTTCGATCCCCGCCGGCACCAATGAAATTGATAATTGTAATTTTAAGTGCTGATTTACCACGTACTCGGCGGTGAAGGAAAACATCTTGAGGAAACCTGCATGTCTGAGGAATAAGAAAAAAATATTTCGAAGACATGTGAAGTTCGCCAACACGCATTGGGGTAGCGCGGCGGACACTTCCTTGCCCTAAAACCCTCTCAGAAATGAGGGGAGGCCTGTGCCCAGCAGTGGGACGTATATAGGCTGTAACTTTACTTTACTTTTTTTAAACTTCTCAGTACTAACACATTGAGAAGGACACAACATCACAATTCAATCAGTCATCGCAAATTCTTTAAATCGATATAATCGAAATACGAAATGTTTTAAGCCTAAATACAACAATATCATGCCTGTTACCCGGTTATGTTATAATAGGTCGGGGAAAAAGTTTCTCCATATTTTATATACAAATTCAAAACATTTTTTGCAATGTTAAATTACATTTAAAAACAATATTATAAATGTGCCATTTTTTATAACTTGTTGCCATCTTTTAGGTAGTGCCATAATCCCATAGAAATCTTGGAATTTTTGATCAAAAAAATGTGACAAGTAATTTTGACAGTCCTCTAACCAAGTAAGACTAATCAAGTAAGACTACCCGAATAAGACTGAGGAGATCGAAACAGGTAAAAATCTGAGGGTTTAAGGTCAGTACTATATGGTGGATGCATCAACATTTCCCAACTAAGCCTTCCTAATTTTTGCTGAGTGGTCAAATATGTGTGTGGTCCCGCGTTATCATGATGAATGAGATGAACTCCTTTTATGTTGATCAATTCCGGCCGTTTCCTCTCAATTTCTTGAGTCTCATTAGTTGAGGCAATGGAGATCTGAATCAATAGTTTTGCCTGGCGGTAAAAGCTCATAATAAACGATGCCCTTCCAATCCCAACAACTACAGTCTGTGGAGCTTAACTATCCTTTGACCATGATCTTTTTCGAAAGTTCTTGTCGCAGGTGATCCATTTTTTATCACCAGTGATCCATTTTTCAAAAATGGTTCAGTTTCATTAAGTTTCAATAAAGAATCGCAAATGAGTACACGATTCATTAGGTTTCTTTCAGTCACCTCTTGTGGTACCTAAATATGGAGCTTTTTTGTATAGCCAGTCTTTTTCAAATGAGTCAAAACTGTTTTGTGGTCAATCCTCAATTCCTTAGTTATGTCGTAACTAATAATATGCCGGTCTTGCTCTACTTTTTCTCTCTATCAGGGCGAGCTCTAATTTTGACATCAAAATTCCTGAACTGAAATCTCTTGAACCAACTTTGTGTTACTCTTACTGACTCTGCATTGGTTTCATAACCAGTACAATTTTTTGGCTTGAGTCGCATTTTCCTATTTTTTGTAATAAAACTTCAGAATGTATCGAATTTATTTATTAGGTTCATTCATTTTGGCGGACAGAAAACAATTGAAAATTGCCGTAAGCAAAAAATATTTTAATTTTTTTACTTCCCGCTATGAAAATCAATGATTTTCAAAAAATGAGGAAGTTATTGTTTTTACTCCGGTTTTTAAAAGTCGAGTTCTCATCAGATCTCGACGTTTCAAGGTCCTAGGAAGCTATTCTGACTATCCACATTTGCGACGATGTTCGTATATCTGTATTTATGTATGTCCTGTGATGTGATGTGATGTTCTTTTAATTTTATTTTTATAACAAAATACGAAGAAACTTTTCCTGGGTCTATTATTATATTTTGTGCTATATTTATAACAATAAAAATCTAAAAACGAGTTGATGTTCCTTTCACTTCAAATGGCTAATAAATGTAACTTTAATTATTAAAAGTTAAAAACCTACTTCAGATGACAAAAGAAAAAAATCATTTCTATTTTCGAGCTATCTATAATTATGAGTGTAGTCGAGGAATGCAATTCTTTGGCGCACTATGTAGAAATAATTTTAATCCTTTTAGTTCTGGAAGACGGTATTATTCTATTAGATGTTTAGTGTTTTTCAATTATAAGTCTGTTACAATTTATGTAGTAGCGTTTTTAATATGTTGTACTAAAAGATCGGCATAAAGTTATGACGCAGTTGGACCATCATTTTTAAATTAAAAAAATTTAATGCATGTCTCAAATAACTTCAGAGAATGTTTACAGAAATACTGGAGCATAATTATTATTTATTCATTGGTTTACATATAGTAGAAGTTTTTCATTTATATGACTTACTTGTAGTATCTCTTCTACAGTAGTTTTACTGATGTTGATTAAACCAAGCATCTTGGACCAATGTCGCGGCAAATTAATTGCGCCATTTTTCAAATTCTGAAGATTTCTTAAACGTTTTGATTGGTTGTAGGAACACATCACAAATGAATTGCGGAAACTGTTATGAGATACTTTCATTCAAACCCAAACAACAAAAAAGTTGTTTGAAAACTTTTAGTAACTTGAAGATATTGATGACACAAAAGCTAGCTTAAATTTGAACATTAAATGTTTTCTTCAGTGTTAGCAAAAAATTATAAGTTATAACTTGAAGGATCGTAAGGTCAATCGCGAGGGTACTATTTCAGGCGAGTTCCTCTGACGGCCGCATGTCACTCACTGCCGCCGCTACCTGCCGCCTCCCGAAGGAGTCGCACAGCGCAATGTCAAGTTCAACAAACGATATCTCCTGTTTCAGGATCATAAAAAGCTTGAATTTTTCCGACGTGAGTTCTTTATACTTTTTTTAATTATTTAAATATTTGTTTTAATCTATCTAGATCTTTAAGTACTAACTAATAAAGTATTTTTTAAGTTGTTCAATTTATAAGTAATAAGAAAAATCTATGTAGATTTTTATGTTTTCCCACAATTTAACAAATATTACTTATTAAGAGTAATGTCAATAAAGGCGAGAAGAAAAACAGGGATTAAATGAAGTCACCGTTTTTGTACCGAAATATATTTCGTAAACTTTAGGTAAACATGACGAATACATTATTATAATCATAGTTGATCAGTTGACATTAAAAAAATAGAAGGAACTTATTAATTATTTAAAAAAATCTTGAAGTGGAATAATGAGTGAAAAAAGAGCTATGTTTGAAGTTGTTCAAGTGGATAGATTCGTAATGAGGAAAACTTTAAAGAAACAAGGTCATTGATATAGTTTTCCGTGTTGGCAATGCCAGGTGGTGATGGGTTGCTCACATTTTTACGGTAATAATGATGACAATCGAGTACATAGTCCATATGATACTGAATGGATGCTATGCTATGACTTATAGCCAAGTTCTTCTATCCTCGACTGCGAATTAAAATGCAGATACGTTAGCACCTGTGTCGAATAAGGAGAAATGCTTCGATAACAGTCAAAATAGGTCCCGGTTTTTGTCACTTACCATACAAACAAAACGTAAGAGCATCGTGCTGACATTTAACGTTGGTATTCTGTGAGTGCATGGTTCCACGCCGGTTAAGCCGACCCATTCGTACTGCAACCGCAACAATCCGCTACGTGGAATCGTGGAATTAACGCATTTATATCTAACTCAAAAGCGGCGACCGTTGGGGTGTAGTATTATCATGGAGTGGGGATCGCGCTTCGCGACGCTATGTGGCTAAATGGACTTAGGATGGCTTGCAGCAACTGAATGCATGAAACCGCACATCAAGCTAATAAACACATTTTGGGTAGGGGAGCCTATATGATGTTGATAAATAAGTAAACACATTATTTATTCAATATAATTTTACAAAGTAAATAAAGGGGTTTGTGTAGCCTTCTATGAAGCGCCATTCCACTTTATCGTGCCTACTAAAGTTATAAGTGTTGTTTTATAATGTTACTTTAAATACAATATGCTGATAAATAACTTTGCACTAGGTGATATCGAAGCCGTAAGCCGGATATTTTTTGTATACTTTAATCAAATATGTTTCGTTTTTATGTTTATTTCATAGTAGTTATAAACTTGTTGTGTTTATATATAAGACTAGCTTTTTACCCGCGGCTTCATTCGCAATGGCTTAAATTTAAATTATACTATTTCGTACTAAAATTAGCAAAACAGGATCACTTGTAGAGACACGTCGGTGTCTGTATCTATATTGGCAATAATACTACAGAAACACATAAGTTAGTTTATCAGAATCGCATAAGTATCATACGTCAAGCAACACCTTTTCTATATTGCGTACGTCTTCCGATGTGCCTTTATGAAGGGAAAATGGTCCTGGAATCGGAAATGTGTTACGTATATAATATGTATTATTAAACTTGATATACTTTTGATAAAATAAAGTTTAATGTCATGATCTTTATTATTATTGGTCCCATTGAATATTGATTAGCACCACATGCCAGTATTATTTTACGTTCGAGTAGACTTCAAAATTTCATAAATGTCCTATTCACGGTGAACATGTAAGAAGAACTAAATTCATGAACAGGTGTAGAAATCTAAATAAGATGGGCACCAGCGTCTTCCTGATCATAGCTAAAAATTATAAAATATTAGTTGGCAACTCGCATGCTGAGACAATTAATTTTGCTTAAGGTACGTAGCCTCGTTCAAAACTAATATATCTATCTATATATCAACTTAAAATCGTACACCCATCATGAACCTGAAATTAAATTTCCACTTTTAAGATGATTAGAGATGACGAATACATTAAGTTAATTTCTATCGATATCTTTACAGGTATGCTTCTTATAATGAAACTTGCCTTTGATCAACTAAAGACACCCTGAATGCATTTAAAACGTCTTTAACAGCTTCAATGTCAATAAATAATTGTCTTGCACCTTGTATTAATCTTCTGGGAATTTAAATGGCGAAATAGATTTTTTTGATTATACTGTTCAATCGGTCGGTTTAACGTAAATAAATAAATAAATGAAATTTTTGAATTCCCGATTTAAAATCTATGCATTATTTTATTTAGAGTATCAATGGAACGAATCGTTATGACTGTTGACTATCTCTGACAGTATAGTTGCCTTGGATTTTGTACTACCATACAATGCGTATCTGTCAAGTGTAAACTCAACAGGAAAACAATTAACAAAGGTTTTATTGATTTCCGAAACTTGTTGTGTGAGCTTAAAGCTTCTTCAACTTAAAGTAGTAACTTTTTCTTTAAAATACTATCCAATATTATAATGGTCTTGCCATGAGTTATAACTTATAATTTTTTGGCCAAAGAAGCATGTGCGAATTTGGAATAACTAGACATCTATTAATGACTTTTTTATCTTACATCTGGTTATAGCATAGGTAACATAGCAAGCAAAGACGAACTCAGTAATCAGATTTTCTCACAGTTAAATGCATTATTTTTTCAAAATAATTTCTTGACATATTAAAGTCTTCAACAACCTTTTATTTGAAGATCCGGTAAGAAATTAGTTTAGTAATCACTAATGCGAAAGCAGTTTATTTTTTCAAAATCATCATGATGTATTATTTTATTTACGTATACCTAATTGCTAATTTTGCTGCAATAACAATGTCTTAGTTCAGTTCGGCTTGTTTCCGAACCCAGAACCCGTGCCGTAATAGCTAGGTATCCAAAATATGATAAGGTTACATGGGATTGTTAATTCATACCACACTTTCTTCAGTGGTTTCCTTGAAGGGTTGTCCAACTCTGGGATTCTTTTCCAGCAAGTCTCCAAGTTGCTTAAAAAGATTGCACTACGTGTACATCATAGTTTTCTCTAGTAAAGAACGAAACGAAAGACGTTAAAAGAGAAGACGGGAGGAAAAGAGAGAATTTAAATGATTAGGTGGTGGAATTCTTTAATACTCAGCGTTCCATCTGGGTAGATACCGGCCGGAGATACCGCTCTCTTACCTACGCTTCGAAGGCTTCGACCGCAAATATAGCAGTGCCTTCACTATTGTGTAGTGTCCTGTCTGAAGGGTATTATAAGAGTAAATATATAAGTAGAGTACTGCAACCGACAAACGTGACGATTATTGAAAACAATCTCGAACACAGCCCTCAGTGTATCAGTCTGAGGTAATTGAGAGCTAGTATAACAGCTAGTATATCCGTCTTGGTTTTTAGAGTAGACAACACATCTGAAGTCTCTTTTGTTTGCAGTTAGCCGAGAAGTTGGCAGAAGTCATTTGACTGAGGAAGCCATTTACCATCAGGTGGACTGTAGGTTTGTTTGTAACTCCAGTTTTATATTAAAAATTATAATTTCAAATTGGATCTTTCCGATTTACTTATTACTTTTAAATAAACGAGAACTCAATCAAATCGAGCTTCGTAAGAAGTAACATCATTACCAGTAAAACTAGTTTGTTTCACTGACGGTCTCTATCTTAAATTATTCACCGCGTACGAACGCCTCCCAACGAGAACTGGTGGTGTGAGGCTGCTAAGATAATAAGGCCGAACTTAATGCAGTAGGCTGGTGACTCCTTTTAAACCGTATAATACTAGCGGTGGGGATGCTATACCTCAAATCCATCAACAGTGAGGTATTGATATCCTTATACCTACATTTCATTATGGTTTTATCATATATTATCCAAGTCCTTTTTGTACCTCGAGCTGGTAAGGCCAAAAATACTATGCTTTACCAAAGTCCATTAGACCCATGGCTTTTTTCAACTTCTTCTTCTTCTAACTTTCTTTCTTCTCAAGACTTTGGAAAATATAATAGATACGAGTAGATATTCAGGGTTATTTTGTTATAGTTGGCCAAATTTGCAAAGATTCAGAATAAGTGACACAAGCAAATGGTGGAGAAAAATTAATTAAAAAATCTCAAACACTTGTCCTTTTATCTTTTAAATTCAAAATGCGTGGTCAACCAAAAGAATATTTCCATTTATGTTAATAGCCTGAATGGGAATACCTATTTAATGGAAACTGATCGGTACAAACCTCCCTTGCAACGGCTCTTAATGCACTCCTACGCTTAAATTCTTTGATATTTCCGTGGAAAAGAAGGCGACGGCTAATTTATATAGTATCAATATTTACGGTGCTTCAAACTTGCCTTCCCACAGACAGCTATGCTTGCTTGACTCATTGAAAGGAAACACGGCCTTTAAGCATGATCTCAGATAGCATACAATATACTTTACAATATACTTTTAATAAAAATTATAAATTGAAATTACCCTCCTGAGAAGTGAGACTTCCAAAAGCTGAGCTGAGCGTTACAAAATACAATCACTAAATTAATCAAAATAACCCTTGTAAGAACTTATTATCAGATTGTTTCTGTATCTTGTTGTGTGTACTAAAATAAATAAAAAAAGATTCTGTGCGTGGGCTACAAAGCACATATAATGATTTAATCATCAATGAAGTGCTGAAGATGGACGGATTTCAATAATTGAATATAATTGGCCGATTAAAGTTTGCACGTACCACAACGAAGAGGAGAATTGTAAAACAATATTGACAGCTAGCTTTGCTACAACACCGACAATTTTTAAATTCATTTAAATGAAATGGCGCCAATTTTGCTTCTAATGCACATTAGATAGTGGAGATGAGAGCTTTTCGTTCTTCACGTAATGGGGAGTACGGGTAACACATACGGATAACACATTCGTGCTAAGCTTACTGCTGGTCTATCTTTGCAAGGACCATAACATTGCTAGCAGCCTTGGCTGAATCTTCTTGGGTCATCACTGCAACATTACACAATCCATTACACATTCAGTGTTCAAATTATCACTTAACTTGTAAGTAAAGAAATGCCGACGTGCGATATTAACGGTTGTGGCGCTATCTTACAGCACAGCAAGTTGTTAGTCTGGGATGAGTGAAAGATGTCACACAAGCACCATAAAGTCCCTAAAACTTAGCCGGCCGATTATCCACAGCAACCAGGCTCTGTTGAGTGGTGTTACCATGTGAGCGCTGGTGGCTTTATACAAACCTTGCCAGTACTTGAAATGACAGATAAAATGAACAAATATGTCTCAAGAAGTCGCTACAGCGAATAAAAGAATGGGTAAATTACATCTTACGTGCAACATGCGTCTTTGGAACTTTGAATGACCGAGAATTGGATACCTATGCAAGTAAGCTAATACAATCGAAGAGGGTTGACTGAAAATTTAAAATTTAATTTTATCATGAATTTTGTAATACAGTGGCGATAGAAGACTAACACCCATAATAAATTGCATATTTGAGAGAGTAGTATTGTCGCCAAAATTATTTTACCCATAAAATAAATAAAATAAATTTTTGGAGGTGATAGTCGGCGAATCAAAGTTTTAATAATGGGCATTGATATAGACATTTTCATGGCTACAACGATAGTACTGCCTATCCAGATGAGTTTCTCAACTCCTTAGACTTAACAAGCGTATCTTTGTATAATTTGAAGTTAAAACTTTCAGCACTATCAGTAGATTATGCATGAAAGAGCTAGGAAGAAATAGTCAGCTATCATATAATCTAATCGCTATCGCGTAATAGTGGTCAAAACTTGCACACGCTTACCTGAAATATTAATTCATGCAATGTGGATCACAGGTCAATTTTACTGCGGTATGTGCATATTCAAATCCGACCTTAAATCGGTAAAATTTTCGAGCAGTTGTAACTCTAAGCAGAAGCAGACGGTACTAAACGGCGTAAGGCGGACACCGCAAAGTGTCAGTGTTAAAAAATCTTACTACTCCACATCATCTCGTTGTTGTCATACGAGTCAACAGAGGGAAATAAAAAGGACTCGGACAGCAGCATCTTATTACGTTCCCATTTATACATTCATTTCATACCGCGTAGCTCCTTAAATTATGTAGGTCAAGTCCAAAGATATAAGCAATTGCTTACATATTTTTAAACTAAATATATCAACAGTACATAAGTAGTTAATATTAAACAGCCTTAATATTTTACGTAACAAGTGCAACACAGATTCGAAATTATTTTAATAATTGTAAATATGTGTCTATAAATAAAAAGAAAACTAACCTCATTCAACTTCGTCGGTGTCAAAGGTATACTGGGCAATGTATTAATCCGACGGAACAGGAACATAATTTATACTAATTTACACTTTCATCGACACGAAAGCTACATTTTCAGTTTTAATATCGCGCGTATACGTTGGTGTTTAGGAAAGCTATCCTAGCGTTCATAACACTTCGAGCACATTCGAGTGCTTTCACTTATCTCGTAATCTTTATACAGCATTTGTCCATTACTTGTGTTAACAAGCGAACCGTTATCTAAAACCGCTGGTATAATTTCAGCGGCAAGCTCATCGATACAAAAATATGATCCCCATTTTACGCCTGTCAGATAATAGGTTAGTAAAATTATATGAACTATTAATTTTAAAGCCTTTGATATTGCAACTTTATTCTTGATAAACTTCGAGATGTATTCCAATGACTATCATAATTAAATATATCAGGCCTTCAACTTTAGGTTACGTGAAGATGATTCTGGTTTTATGTTAATTTTAATTAATTATAATTTTTAAAAGAAGTAAAAACTTGTTAACGTATCTTATTATGTTCTTGATATGTAGGTTCCAAGTTACCATAAAAATTAAAATTATAGTAAGTTAATGACAATAGCAAATAAGTCAAGTCAATTCATAACTTAATAAACTGATAAACTGTTTTAAACGCTTTTGCGAATTATTGACTGAAATCATACTATAATACCGGTATTCTGAGACAAAAAGTTTTGACGTGTTCTTTGTGAGTTCTTAAACTATACTGTAATAATATTTATTTAATAATTACGCGGTAAGTTTGTTAATTTAAAGTTTGTAATTGCTTAAATTATCATAATCGAAATTTATATCTGTGAGCTACGTTATAGTTACTACTCATGATTCCTTTGAACAACTTATAGCACAACGTATTAGTTCGAAAATTAAGTCAATATAACTTTTATAAATTTAATTAAACCAGCAAATAAGTAATAAATGAGTTTTTGAATATAAAAATATGTTTTAACAAAGTATTAATATTTTATTACGCGCAATTTTTAATAAAAATATTTTGTAAACTTGTCTACTTGATTTTGCTTACACATTTACAATAAAATTGGCCAAATGAGCGACATTGTGACAATTGTGTTAAAATTGCGTGTCAACACCCACGTACTTACTAGTTTTCTTAATACTTACCTGAGCTCAATCTAACTTATATATAACTTTTGTTATTACGTTGACATCATAAGGAATCATATGACATATCATAACAGGATACAGTGTCATAGATACAGGAACAAGCCAAAACAACCTGGACTAAAACAATTTATGTTCGGGAAAAATGTTTCACTCCGAAACGTTGTAACAATATAGTCTGATCATTATGCTCATCAATTTATATAAATCATGTGAAATGTATGCCATTTTCTAGGAATCGCTTTGACTTTTACAAACTGTTTGAAATGTTTGAAAACATAATTTTTTTATACAATGTTACATAAATATTATTAACACAGAAAAGAGAGGAAAGAGAAAAAGTATCGTTGAACAAAAGCCAAATAGTAAAAGTTGAATGACAATCATTCATTCAAAATTAGTTTACTTTTTAATAAGATTATTAAAATGTGCGCTTATATAACCTATAGTTCCTTTCAGGAAAGTAATGGCAGCCCCACCGGATTATTAACTAACTATTAATATACTAACAAACCCATGAGGTTTGTAATTATATTAACAGTTAGGTGAATATTTATATTAATAATAATTATATTAGTAAGCCAAAGTGGTAATGGGCTGGCTATATAGCTCGAAGAACCGACAACCGATTGGGAAAGAAGGTTCTCGAGTGGCAGCCTCGTACCGACAGCACAGAACACATAATAGCACTACGTACCAATAGGCGAGGCTCCCCACTAGATGTAGTGACGACCTGGTAAGACATGCAGAAAGTCGATGGTTGCAGGTGGCTCGGGACCGTGCTTTGTGGCATTCCTTGAGGGAGGTCTATATTTAGCAATGGACTTGTGAAGGGCTGTAATGAGGACGAATGAGATGATGCCAGAATTCGCGACAAATCAACTTTTTTTAAAACGCTTTTTATTTTTATCTTTCGTTACTTTTTTATTTAATCCTTCTTTGATTAAAAGGCTTAGATTCATCGTAGATTTTCTAAAATAGAAATAAGAAATATTTATTCAGATCAAAAAGTATATAGATACTGTCTTAGTTACTGTTATGTTATATATTTTGTAAGTCTCATATTTTTTTATTTATAATTTCAAACTTACTGGGCTCCACACTAGGATTTCCTGTGTTGTGGAGACTAGTCTTTTATATTTTTATTTTGATTCCGAGTGGATTGCTCACATACATAATTTACAACACAGAAAAAATAATAAAGTTTGTGTTACTAATGATGAAGATTTCAACCGATTCACCTTTTATAAAATAGTGCGTTGGCTATCAAAAGGAAATTGTTTGACCCGATTTTACAATCTGAAATTTGTATTACATTTATTAACAATAATGTAATAAAATCTGATCAAGATGTTGCAACGACCTTTGAGAATTATTTTGCCGACATTCCGATACCGCCTACAAAGTAATGAATTCCTCCCCTTCTATCGCCGAGACATTGCTCAAACAAAATGATTATGTATGTAAAAAGAGTTTACATTTTATAAAATATTGTTAGGAGTTATTGTAAAATATTCCAAAACTATATATTAGATTAGGAAACAGTAGCCATATGTTAAAGTTATTGCGTCTGTAATAGATGAATTCGCACCCCAACTTGCTATCATTTTTATTACTCTAGTATCGAATTTGATGTGTTTCCTAATTTAATGAAATATAGTAAAGTTATACCTTTATTTAAATACGGTAGTAAATTAGACATTAAATTAAAAATTAGATTAGATCAGTAAATTTTAGGCAAATTTATTATCGGCTTCACTAAAGATTTCTTTTTTAATAAAAAGCAACCGTGTACCTGCTGCAGACAATTTTTTTATGTAGTTAGCTCTTAGACCACTACGTTTACAGTTAAATAACCAAGTTAATAGTTAAGGAATTAATTATGTTTGTAGTCAAGTAAGAACTTTAGTAAAAATCAAGTATATAATTAAATAAATAGCCAAGTAAATAATCAAGCGTATAGTCAAATAAATGGAAAAGTTATTAGGGTACTAAACTGACAAATAAATAGACAACTAAATAAGCAAGTAATAAAAAATTGAAAAAATTATGTAATTTGTAGTCAAGTAAATATTCAAATAAATAATGAAGTAAATGGTCAAGTAAACAGGCAAGTATATAATCAAGTATATAGTTAAGTAAATAGTTATTAGTTAAAGAAGATAAGATTGATAGATATTCTTAGTCGAAGTCATGCGTAAGCTTTTCCCATCAATTAATGTGCCGAGATTACTTGATTTTTCTGATTATTTAAATGTATTCATCATATTTTATATGTGCTTGCATTTATAGGACCCGACTATGTAACGACATTCTCGTAAGTTTTAGTACGTTATAGTGGAAATACAAACTTTTATATATTTAACATTTATTCTGAAATAACTCTCTTTCAACAAAACTTCAGTATTAATATGTGTTACTAAGTACACACACAAGTTACAAGTTCACACACAGACGCGACGCAATGCGCAATGTTTCGCAAAGCGCAGCGCTTTGCAAGGTGCATCATTATGTCGCTGGCAGCGTATCGCATTTATGTACACGCTGCTCCTACCGATGAAGTACCGCTGCGTTGTGATGCGCCACGCTACGTCGCGAGGCATCTCGAAGCGCAGCGCGGCGTAGCCCGACGCCGCGGGGCATTTAAGAATTATCACAATAAAATGTGTATCTTTTTGTGTACGTAAATAAAGTTATATTTTGTATTACTATCATAAAACGTGCGCGCCGCATCGCGTCGATTCACGTCTCGGTGTGAGATGACTCTAAGCAAACGTTTTGTCTTTGTCAGCGTTACAATAAATATTACAGCACACGTCATATGTCAAATATTTCATGTTACGAAAGTAATTACGTTAGAAGTTGTGAAAATTTCTATTTTCATATTATTACCACTATTTCAATATTATTAACAATGCAGTGTATTCTTTTTACAACGTATATGTCACAGCATAGGAGCTAAGGATAGGAGCATAGGATTTAAGGAGCCTATTAATTGTAACAATTTGAAGGCTAGAGTATTAAGGGCGATGTACACGTAATGTTTACAAGTGATGCGCACAGCACGTTTGCATTGGAACATTCATCACCATGATCATCATTTCAGTCTCTCATAAGTCTGTTGCTGGACTTAGGCCTCCTACAAGGAATGGCATAGAGTACGGTTCTGGTCCACCAGCATCCATCCACTTTCTGCAGTTCTCACTTAGTCGTTACTCCATCTAGTGAGTGATGCGATATACTTCGCCTTCCTTTCGTACACTATTGTTTCTTATTTGCTATATTATATCAAGTTAGTGTCGTAACATCTATCTTCCTTGGGGCTCCCCAATACCAGCTCCTTCCACTTGACCGCATCCAGCGCAGAGCGGCTCGAATCGTCGACGACCGAGTGCTTTCCGATCGGCTGGATTCACTGGCACTGCGAAGAGATGTTGCATCTCTTTGCATTTTCTTTCGCATATACCATGGAGAGTGCTCTGAGGAATTGTTCGGATTAATCCCAGCCGCCAAATTTCGTGAACGCATTACGCGGCAAACGTCCCGATACCATCCACACAATCTGGATGCTTGGCGGTCCCGCGGTTTTCTTCCGCGTACAACCTCTCTGGGGAATAGTTTACCACCAAGCGATTTTTCCGGACCGATACGACCTGGGGACCTTCAAGAAAAGAGCGTACTCCTTTCTAAAGGGCTGGCAACGCTCCTGCAATTCCCCTGGTGTTGCGGTTGATCATGGGCGGCGGTAGTCACTTAACATCAGGTGAGCCGCATGCTCGTTTGCCCCCTCTTCTATAAAAAAAATCTATACAATTTATAATTATATTTCTTTTACTTACATTTTGGCATCCAATTAAACGTCGTTTATAAAAAAATGGACTGGGCAATTTTTAGCCATTTGGCTAAACCGTAAGTATGACAATGAAGTCAATTTCTACGTAAGAGCTTTTAAATTAGGTATTTTATTGCCTATTTACAATTAAAACCGACTCATTTAAATCTGAGACTGAAAGTTATCCGCAGAACAACAGGAATAACTGTCATAACTAAACGCATCAGTGAACAGTAGTGGCAATGGCTCGGCCACAGCCATATAGTTCGAAGATCTGACCACCAATTGGGAACAAAGATTTTTGAATAGCAGTCTCATATTGATAAGCGCATTGTTGGGCAAACCATCGCCCCAGTAGATGAAGTGACGACCTGCTAAAACAAGTAATGCGTCTGTGGATGCAGGTGGCTCAAAGACCTAAAAGCATTTTATAGGCTTTAATAATGATGATAACGATCATAATGACGATGATGATAGATATGATATTACAGTTAACTCACACTTGACAATTGCTTTTGGTATAATAGTGGGGTCGTGACGTTATTAAATAACTACGCTGGCTCTATATTTGAGAATGAATTTGTACTTCAACTTCGTGTAACAACCTGCTACAAATTAAATCTACGGTAACATATTATGACTGAACAAATATAGCCCATAAATCGTCTTTAACTGTAATCAGGGGCGCTTCCCCTTCCCAAAACCATGACAATACCCATGTAGCAAAACACTTGAAACATTTGGAATTTTATTAAAGTACTTAAGTTAGTAAGTAAGTACTTAAAGTTGGGAATTTGTTTGTAATCGCTTTCTTGAAAACGTCCCTAAAGTTTTCAATAAAAATTACAATATAGTGAATAAATCAATTTAGTTAGGTCTTATTTGCGTGTTCTATGTTTTCTCATATAAAATAAACTTGACTTACCTTCGCAACATTATCGGTTATTTCGTAAAACCATAGAGACCATCTTCTCAATAGTCCAGTCGCTAGTGCGTAGGTCTATCACGCCAGAGTAGATACGCGAGATCGAATTCTGAGATGTGGTCAGTTAGTTTTTATTTTTATTGGGGTTCTAGCCCACTAGACCCCACGGCTTATCATAAAATTATACTATTAAAATGTCTTGTATGCAGAGTTGCGTACATAAAGCTACGTGTCACGTGAGGTCAATACATTGGTCAAAAACTGTTTGATTGCATATCGAATCCTAATGCGTCATTCTACGATAAGAGGTTTTGTGTCCATAGAGGATGCGGCCAAGGAGAAAAGTAGTAGTTTTTTGATTAAACATATATCTTAAGACTTTAGTCCCTTTTATATACACATCTCACGTACGGGAAAGAAATCGAAGACGTGTGAAATTCACCAACACGCATTGGGGCAGTGCGATAGACAACTTATTGTCCTAAAATCCCTTTATTGAAAGGAAGCTTGTGCCCAGCAGTGGGATGTAAAAGGCTGTAATTTAACTTCTTTATTTTTAAGGTGACTAGTTATTTTTGAAAAATCTTTATTTCATAGCTTGCCTTCACTTTACGCTTATTTTCCATCAATCAAATTTTTTAAGGTATCTTTTTTTTAATCGGTACTATCTACCTATGCCTTATTTTACTAATTTTCCATTACTCTTTTCAAAATGCGTTTTTCTTTTTTTCGTTTGAAAGAGTAGAATAATTTTCTTTTGATTGAGTACATCTGGCAACAGCATACAGTTTTTTTATTGTGTTTCTGGTGCTTGGAGAATTCATCACTTGTTCTACTTTGCTGCTAGAGTTTAGCTTCTGATACTTTTTTGATATTGTAACATTTTTCGGTAAAGTGCCAATTATTTATTTAGATTTATTATTTTAAACATTTTGTTTTTAATGATATAAATATCCCTGTCTTCTAGCTCAATCTCATCTGTAACAATATTATTAACAACAATGTAATAACAAGAATTCGTTAAAATCGGACCATAAACAAAGAAAACTCGTAATGAACTCAAACGAATTCACTTAAAGGAAACTGTATATCTACAATATACTCCATAATATGCAGAGTAATGATTTTTAATTATTTTATTTTTAATAGAAGTTGATAAGGGTAATTATATATACTTGAATAAGAATGTTAACTATATCTGAATTAGTTTATACAAATATCTAATGACCCACATTATCTACCCTGGTCAGTGAGTACCCCACCTGGTAGTTATCTTGACAGGTGAAATACGGAAGTGGAGAGAGACGTTTTCTCCACTAACTTAAACTTTGTGACTGGTCTAGGTTAATTTTGCATTAATAATATGTCACTCTTCAACTATTGCAGTTGAATTGAAGCAACATATGAAAAATAAATTAAGTGAATAATATAAATTTTACGACTTACCAGTGGGTTAAATTGACCTTGCTAAACAACTGCACCGTGCGTCGAGCATAAACAATGACAGCGATTTAAAGAATCGTTTGTTTAGTGTTACCAACTACTCGTTGATGTGTGTCCTTGAGCGCCATTTTGAGTATGACCGCCAAATATTACTGTTTATTTTAGTGGATCCAAATTCGCCAGGGTAGATACACAAAAGCGGGACAGAAATAAAGTGTGAAAATTATTGAAAATAAACAAGTATTATTGTATTTTTCCTTTATTATACTTAAGTACACTTATTTACTTAAATATACGTAAATTCAGTCATAGTGATATTTATAAAATATTTTAAGGTGCTGCGATTTGTTGGATAAAATGATAACTCAAAGAATAAAAAATCTATTTTATGATGATTGTCATGCATTTTACATCTTATCGTAGAATGATCTGAATACATATTAGCACAATTTTTACAGAAAACCATTGTATTAATATTATCAAACGTAGTTAATATTTTTATAATACATTACAATAAAAAGTACATATAATAATATAGTTCCAACGGCTTGTTTAATCGAATTCAGGGAATCGGTGATTATCTTATTACTTTAACTACATTATTACAAAGCCATTAAAATCATTTTTTTGTTTCAAAAGCCATTTAATTTTTCCCTAAATATTAGTAAATATACAAAATGAGCACACAAGAGTGTTGCTGTGGCCGTGGTGGAAAATGTGATGGTGATGACTGAATACCAAACGGGAGCTCACCAAAAAAAAAATAAGCGAAATGGATAACCTGGCGATGTTTGTAAATTGCGATAGTGATTTATTTTTTAATTTGATTGGTGAACACGTAGCCAAGGAGGATACTATAATGGTCACGTTTTTGGAAATATTGAAGCTCCTAACGTATTTTCTTGATAAAGATGGTAGTGGTTAAACCACTGCAACAAGAAGTGAGGTCAGCGGTGACTTCTTCAGAATCGCATGTTGTTCTACGATTTTTTATGTTGTTAAGATTTTGGAACGATGTCGTGTCTGAAAGCGGCTCTAGGATCATAGTATGGATTTCCATAATGCTGCCTTGGAACTTGTTAGTACTCCGATACTACTTTTCAAATGAAAGAGAGGTTAGTATTAACTAACCCTCATTTCACCGGAAAATAAATACTTAAAACTTTTACGATTGCAAGAAGTAAGATGCAACCCGCAGAACCTTCCTGTCTTCGTTTGCGATGTAATGTAGTATATCTATTACAAAAAAGATCAATCCATCCATGCATTTTCACAGTCAGTAACTCATTTTTGGGGCAATGTATATAGATACTATTACAACAAAGCCCTAGAAAGAAGACAAGGTTTACCAAGTTAAAATAATAAATTAAACGAAAACTGTATTAAAAGGGTTATTATAATATAAATGATTACATGTTTGATAATAACCCCTGAGCATGAGGTGGTCGCTTTCAAGCTGTTCCAAAAATAAATTTTGTAACCATGCATATTACATATATAAGGGATTCTTTTTTAGGGGTTTATCGGTAAACGTGCAAACTTGTGTCTTCTGGGGATTAAACTGGACTAGATTTACTCGCCCCTAGTCCCAGACTTTGTTCAACAAAGTCTCGACTTCAGACACAATATGACGTTATTCCGAGAAATATTGGCACGCCCGGTGTATAAAGCAACTGCTAGTGCTGTCGTCTGCACAGCAATGAATGTTTCCGGTTTGTAACATCTCATTAATGTGCAGAAGAAACAGCGTTGGTGACAGCACACAGCCTTGTGGAACACCAGCGTTAATGGGCTTGTAATCGGAGCATGTACCGTCTAATACGACCTTGATGCTCCGATCTGCCAGAAAAATGGTGATCCAATTGCACAATTTCGCGGGAAGTCCACAGGAAGGAGCTTCGTAAGAAGCGCTTCGTGCCAATCGATCGAAGGTCTTCGCTATGTCCAAACTAACGGCCAACGCCTCCCACTTGGACTCTACTGCCTCCGCCCATTTATGAGCTAGGTAACCAAGAAGATCACCAGCCGAGCGATCGCAACGGAAACCGTACTGGCGGCTACAAATCAGCTGGGGATCCTCGATGTACCGCATGAGCAGGCTGTTAAATAATGCGTTCCATTATTTTAGAAAACAAGGAGGTGATAGCGATAGGCCTATATTTAGACGGATCAGAGAGGTTACCGTTTTTAGGGATCGGTTGCACGAAGGCTGTATTCCACGATTTCGGGACTACGCCTAGGGAGTAGGAGTACCGGGAAAAACGCATTGGAACCGGTGCCAACTCCGGAGCACACGTCTTCAGCACAACACGTCTGCAGCCATTTTGAGGAACGCCATCGGGCCCACTCGACTTGTTGACGTCCAGGGAGGGGAGTGCTCTGCGCACCGAGCGTTGGGTAAATCAACTCAGATCAACTTTGTCCTTTGTGGCATGGGTCAGTGAGTTATCCTTCCTGTACAGAGATGGGAGAGATGGCTGACAGAAATTCCCTTGGACAGCCTTGGTGAGAGACCAGAATGCACGTGTTCCCGAAGGGAGCCGAACTAGTTTCTTGCCAATTCTGCTGATGTGTTCTGACTTTGCCTTGACAATGACACTTTTGAAGGACCTAGAGGCAGATTTATACTTATTTTTAAAAGCGCTGGTGTTTACATTCCAAGACGTTGATGCGCGAGCCCAGGCCTGGTAGCAGTCTTGCTTATGAAGTAATGTAATTTTGCAGGAACGACCAAACCATGGCTGGGTTCTGCCTCCGATAGGTACCACAGATGATGGAATAAAAAGTTCCACTCCCTGTGGCACCACATTAGTGACAGAATCAGCAACATGGCTAGGATCATCTGGCAAGAAGCAAACCCACCTCCAAGGGTAGGATGCAAAAAGAGATCGTATCCCGACCCAATCGGATGACCTATAATGCCAAACACGGCGGCAACCTGCAGTACGCAATCGCGATGGGAGCGTGAGGGGCACCGTACTCCGGATTAGACAATGGTCCGAGGAGCCAAGAGGGGCATCGATGGAGACCTGATATCCTTCCGGATGAGAGGTCAGCAGAGAGTCCAACAGGGAACGTAAATGATCTTCTACATCTGGGATCCACTTAGGCGAGGTAACCTGTCGTGTCAGACCATATGTCAAAGCAAGCCATTCAGCGTGTTGGGCGATAAAATCACCAAGCATCGCGATCTCAGTGGATGGGACCTGTTGTAGCACGGAGTCTGCAGCCATTTTGACGTGGTAAATGAGTCAGTCTGCGTCGGCATTACAGGTATGGGAATTATAGAGGCACCCGTAGACGCGGGGATGGTCGTCGCTGTCAACGCGCAGTCATAAGATGGACAAGTCCGTGCCTTCAAGGCTGCCGAGGCGTCGAAAACTTATGTCCTCTCTGACGTACACGCAAACTCCAGCCCGGGGCACAAAGGAATGTTCTAATTTGTACCCCGGGTAGGAGAGATACGAAGTATCAGCAGGAGGGGACACCTGTGTCGCAGTTAGAAAGAGCAAGGCTGGCTTCACCATTTCCAAATGGTAGTGGAAGGCGTTAAGGTTTGAATGTAGTCCACAGAAGTGAAGCAGAAATTCACGGATATCGTGAATTTCTGCAACATCAGGCTGATAATGCGAAATAAGCCATTGACTTATTGATCCGTATGCCCGGAGCAGGTTTAGTCTCGAGCAGAATTTAGCCCTCCTCCCCCCCCCAGAATACGCAGCCTGAACACCTACACTCAGGAGTGTAGTAGCTTTGTAGTGAATACTCAGCGAGGGATCCTCCATGGGTGCTGGTACCCTCCTGGGGTAGTCTTGCATTTAATTCCGCTACCATATTGATGTGGGGGGGGAGGGTTGGGCGTCCAGCCACCTGCACTCACCAGATGAAATACAGAAGCAAAGCCTCTACTTCATGCTGGCATTCTGTGAAGTCGTGGTACCACCCCGGTTCGAGCCGGCCCATACGTGCAACAGCAAATGCTGCCGCGTGGCTCTACCACTGTTAAAATTTTATTAATAAATGTTGGTTATAAAGCACATCCAGTCATAAAGTGAATATGTAAGTCATATTAGATGGTAGATCGGTGGTCGGTGAGAGTAAGTTCATCTAATACCAAAACATATCATATAATAATAAACAAAGACATTACCGTTGATATTGTTATAGCCACACGTTTCAATTAAGGAAAAATAAGATTCTATTATTATATATATGAGCGAAATAAATAAATGTGTCAGATACATGAATAAGAGTCACAGCTCAGAGAGAGACTTCAAAAGATTCCCCTAGGTCTTTGGAATTACATTAAATAAAGAAATATGAAAATAGATCGCAGAAATAACTTTGCATTATACTCATAGTTAAGAAGCTTTGTATTCCCGGTAGCAGCTTATGAAACGTGTAATACAAAAGACTTATCAGTTTTGTTTATTTATTTATTCATAAAAAGGATACAACCAGCAGGGGTCACCAGAGGCTCACACAATATTTATTACTTTTTTACTGTAAATAGGTTTAATTTGGGACTGATGTGTGCACCCTTTATCGTGTTAGATTATCACATAAAAAATTGTATATTTAATACGTATTCCGTTCTAAAGCTGAAATTCGCGTTATTATATTATGAAAATAAAGCTTGCATGAATAAAAGACGGAACCATAAATATCATCAAACATTCCATACTACAAACACCAACTGTATAAGCACATGCAATTTTTTTGTGTTAATTGATATGCAACGACTTTCACCATACCATTTCGTTACCGACTAACACTGCAGCATACCTTGACGGTACTGAATTCGAATTTGACAAATATTTGGCAGGTACTTTTAGTTTGAAGTAGTAATACTAGTAGTCTTAGGAGAAGTTTAGAAGTAACATAGTAAAAAGAACTTCCATCGCCTTCATACCAAAATAATTCAGATTGTTTTGTATAGAACATTATTTAAGATTATTAACAATGAATTTGATAGTACCTTTACCAATAATTTCAAAATTAGGGATATGCCCATCTATACAGATTACTCATTTCTTCATACAAGAAAAAGTAGTGCATCTGTCATAATATAAACGTCATAACACGACGTATACAGGGTCGGATTTCGTAGTATAATTATCCCATTTGTACTATTAATACATAGTGTGTAGTTTATAGTATCGTAATAATACTAAACGAAAATACCATAACTTTACCTTAAAGTCGACCGACTTGTAGTGTCATTGGGTCCTTTTGCTTTTTAATATTAACCCTACGATATCAAGAATTTCTATATTGTACATGAGTACCGCGTTTTGTATAAAATTAGCATTAACTCCACAGAAATCTAAATAATAAGGCAATATTTAGTTTTCTGCGATTCCCTTGCTCCCTTTCTGTTCAATCGGTGTTCGATCGATGCTTTTATGTTGCATGCTTGATACAACTAATATGGGGGTATAAAACTACCACGTTAAAAACTCTATGCTCCAGAAGCAATCGGTTTGAAAATAGAATTTTAAAATATTTTATGAATCAGATTTTCAGTTTCAATTTCAAGGTATCGTTTCTTTTGAACTCTTTTCGTTTTACCCTTATTTAATATAAAATATATTATGTACAATTATTTAAAATTTAACTTACACTAAGTTCTTTAGACAAAAATAAAACAGAAATAAAAATTAAATCAAAAAATGAAACGTATAGATAAACTAGACGCGAGACGCCAAAATCTAATAAACCCTAAAATTCATTTTACTATGGAGTTAGAGGCAAATAATTCCTTAGTTTTCCTAGATGTGTTAGTCATCCGAAATCCTAACAACACCATAGGTCATACTGTGTATAGAAAAAAGACCCATACAAACCGATACTTAAATGGTGAATCTTACCATCATCCTTCACAGTTAGCTACCGTGGGCAAATCTTTGTTTTAGAGAGCACGAGGGATCTGTGACAGCAAACACCTGGCCGCCAAGCTTCAACACGTCAAGCAGGTTCTGCACGACAACAAGCTTCGGGTCCCGCGCCTCCGTCACCGTGACCGAGTGAAGCCGGCCACAGTCGAGCGTGTGCCTGCTATACTACCATATGTCAGAGGTGTCACAGACAAGATTGGTTACATCTTGAAGCGGGCTTCTATTAGAACATTCTACAAGCCGCCGAAAAAGATTAGTCAGTTCTTACCATCCGTCAAGTGTCATATTCCTCTACAAGATGCAGGAGTGTACAAGATTGATTGTGATTGTGGTCTCTCATATATAGGGCAAACAAAGAGATCAATTAGAACCCGCGTAAAAGAACACATAGCTGACATGAAACATCAACGTTCCGGGAAGTCTGCAGTCTGCGATCATATTCTAGATGGCCCCAACCATTACATCAGATTTGATAGACCACAAATCCTTGCGAAAGAACATCGATTCCTACCAAGGATGATACGTGAGTCTATTGAAATTAAAAAACATCCTAATTTCAATAGAGAAGGAGGCTGGGTACTACCACCTGCTTGGGATCCTATAATTAATAAAATTAAAACTAAACCCAAGCATACCACTGCAAGACTTCAAAATACAGTTAGTTCATTCTGCGTAGATCGGACCAAAGACAATAATTAAAAAGCTGAAGGTACTCCGGCTTAACTTTGACATCGGGACGTCAGTCACCTCAGTCTCCCGTGACCAAGGGTGCTGGATGGCACCCGAAACGTCGGGTATTAAAATTAATATAAATAAAACGCGATAAAATCCGTAAACGTAGTTTTAATCAATGTATAGTGTTCGCGTATAAATATAAGAAATCATTATAATCCTTGAATTAGTTCAGTGGTGCACCTACGATGCCAAATGTTTCTAGTTTTAGTATTAAGATAGGAATCGAGACAGTGTCAAAGGCCTTTTTAAGATCTAGAAAAACGGCTAGGGTTTTCTTTCCTTGATCTAGTAGGTCAACGATTAGTGAAGTAAGAGCTGTTATAGCATCTTCTGTGGATTTTTCTTGTCTAAAACCAAATTGCATGTCAGACAGTATTTTAAATTTATTAATGTATTGTACTAGTCGTTTATTTATTAGTTTTTCCATTACTTTTGATATTGGATTTTATTTTTTTGATTGGATTACTGTTGATAGAGGAAAGAACAGAAATTGGCCTGTAATTATTAACATCGTCTCTGCTCCCATTTTTGTTTACTGGAGTTATAATGGCTTGTTTTAATAATGACGGGAAAATACCCTGCTTAAAACAAATATTTAATAAATGAGAAATAATAGGGATCACTTCATTTTTAGCAAGTTTAAGGAATTTTGTTGGAATATTATCATATCCGGGTGCACTGTCTGATTTGAGGCTCATAAGTATATCATGTACCTCTGTTATATCAGTGTCTAAAAGCACAAACGATTTGGACTGTGTACGATTAGTGTCTAAATGATTATTTGTTTTTGTATTGATTTTTAAAAGATTATCCGCTAGAGACTTGCCCGTGTTAGCAAAAAAGTTATTGATAAAATTAACTGATTCCTTAGGGGATGGATTTATATTTAAAAAATTGAATTATCGGTATTTGAGCTATTTAAATGGGTTATTATTTTTATGTAGTTCCAAAGATTCTTTGAGTTTTTAGATGAAAGTGCTAGTTGCTGTGTGAAACACATATTTGCGTTTTAATTTTTTAAGTAAATTATTACAATAATTTCGATATATTTTATAGCTAATTTTTAGAACTTCATTATAGGGATCCACACGAAGATTTTTCTGCATTTTGTTTCTATTCCAAATACAGGGTGAAATTCCAGGAGTGATCCATGGTTTCATGACACGTTTGCTTTTGTGTACTTGAATTTAAATAGTGTTATCTTGTAATAACTCGCTTATTTTGTTTATGAGCATTTCTATCACAAAATTGGGGTTATCACAAAACAATATTTCTGAGAGGTTTTTATCAATTAAATTATTAAGTGCCTTTGTAAAATTAGTTCTTAATTTGGTATTTACAAATTTCTCTTTTATCTTTATATTTGACAAGGTTAGCAATATCATAGAATGATCAGTGACAGTGGTGTTTAAAACGGCAATTTGAGCATTTTCTTATTTCTTTCTAATTTAAGCATAAAATGATCTAAGCAATTAATACCTCTTGTTGGCAAGTAGTGACCAACGATTATTATTAAGATATTGAAACCTATTGCTGCGCTCATAATTCTGCTCTATACTTTTAGGAATTATATTTATATTTAAATCACCAGTTACTGCAATACGTTTATGTAATTTAATCGTTTCTAAGTGTAAGTTTAGAGAGTTAATATAGATGTCAGCATTACTATTAGAGGGTGAGCGATATATACCTAAAATAGTAGTATCATGAGTATCAATCTGTAAACATAAAGCGTGCTCAAGACTTATTTCTTTAACATTTCCTTTAACACCTTTTCTCACATAAACGACCACTCCATCACTTTGATTAAGATGAAAATTAGTAGCAAAATATGAATAGTTTGTCATATTTGGGATTATTTTGTTGTCCGTAAGCCAACATTCTGTTAATACAATAATATCTGGATCAAAATTTAAGCGTGTGAGGGTCAGATGTAGATCTTCAATATTACTGTAAACACTTCTAATATTTTGAGAAATAATTGTTAAATCACTATTTTTTTACGCAAATATTTTTTGGTATATCCTCTACATCACAGCGAACAGCCTGTACTGTCTCCGTGGCATCAAGCTCATTTAGAATTTTTATGGAGCTATTTATTCTCATAAATTTTTTTAACAAAAATTATATATCTTCTGAAGTTGGTGTACATCATTTAGAAATTACTATATTTATTATATTAGTTTTATGGTCGTCTAATAAGACGACATTTTAGTTGTTTAACTATTAAGTTACAAGGCTGCAGCATCCACCTGTCAAGCGTGGTAACTATGGCAATTTTTTTCCTATAGAATAATTTATGGGCGATGAGAAACGTGTTCAGATGAATTTGTTATATTACTTTAAATTAGCCATTTGGTTATTCTCCTTAGGCTGGAGGTCTAAATCTCCATTAGAGTTAGTCTAATAGTTCACTATTGACTGAAATTATCAGAAACTACTACGCTAAAAGAAGAAAAACATTTTGCTTATTTGCTCGAAAACAGGGAAATTTTAGTTATTTATTAACTTTTTATACAGTGCATTGTTCTAGTCTATAACCATATTTGCATTATTGCCTTTCGAATAAAACCTGTTTGGCACATCGGTTGCATGGATTCAAAGTCTAGAACGGACACAGGTAGAAACATTTTTGTGTTTTATATAGATAGATAGATAACATTATAATATGGCTCGTATTGAAAACCACAAAATGTGAGTTTGTTTATGGAATAGCATTATTATATCGGGAAACTTTTATTACTGTAGGGAAAAAATTGGCTGTTATAAATGAACGACGGAGAAGCTTATGTATTTAGACTAGTGGTTGCCTAGTGGTAGAACTTTTTAAGCACCTGATTGTAAGTTGATACTGTGGCCCATAAATATCTACATTTATCCTCGATTAAGAATCAAAACGCAAACGCTTTGTCACCTCTGAGAACTAAGATGGATTGCCTCGTTTCCAGTAAAAAGGGTCTCCGGATCTCTCCCTCACAATACGAAATACAGCAGTACTAAGTTTACGCTGGTATTCTGAGAGAGCGTGGTCCTTCCCCGGTCGAGCCGACCCGTTCGTGCTACAACCATAATATAGATGCAGCGTGGCTCTACCACTTGTGAAAAATAGTGTGATTTAATGTATTTGTAACAAATATTCAGTTGTTTGTACTCTCTCTACTTACTTTTTTACTATAACAACTCTCCCAGTTTTTCCGTCAAGAAATTCTCAGTAGCTGCTCGGAGTCAGGAAATTGCCTGTGTCTCATGTGTGTGAAAGAACTGTGTTCTGAAACTGTGTCCTATGTGCTGAAAGAGCCTCATTCCCCGTGCCTCTGAGAGCACGTAAAGCCGTATACTTGGGCACTCTAATCCTGCCGTGCGTCGATGGCTAGTCTCCATTGACGCGTCATGACCGAAATTTGGTCTGGAGGACATTTTATAACTTTTTGTTGATTTTTAATTTTTTTAACCTATCAATAAATATTCCATTTCTTTCATAGAATTAAGGTAAAACGTTTTTTTTATACAAACGAGTACACAGTCCACCTGATGGCAAGTGGATGCTGTGACACATAGACTATTTTTGCCATCCTTAAGGACTAAGTTGAAATGCCTAGTTTCCAGTAAAAAGGTCTTCGTTTCTTTGCTTGGTCTTTCCTCGGTCGAGCCGACCCATTAGTGCTACAACTATAAATAAATGCAGAATAGCTCTACTGTGTAAAATATTATAATTTAAAGTAAGCTTTTTATGTAATGAATGGCTCAAGGTCACGGGCGTTATAAATTCATTGCACGGCTTCCACGTACAAAGTTAATCGTTTATTTTTAAATCAAAGTTTACTTTTAAATAAATATGAGAAAATATCTATTTAATGGGCTTCTACTTCGCTTGCCTATTACACGCTATTTCTTCCAAAGAAGAAAGTCATTTAAACCTCGAACCTACAACCTATAATACAAGCGCATCTGAAATGCTTTCGAAGACTGTAGATAATACACGTGTTTTAAGTGTATGCGTAAGGGTATAATATGTTGTTGTTAACTTACTTCTTACATATATAGAGTTAGCTTATATCTTTGGATTAAATTTAAACGATCATACAAATGAGCTTGTGTGCAAGTTTTAGTGATTTTTATTTTAACAGGTCGCCTATGAACATTTGTGGCAAAGTTGAAAGAATGTGTATACGATTCGCCCGTAGCAGTACTACTGCCACAACTATTTCTGTTTTGCATCAGTTGTTTTTCGAAGCAATTTTTTCTAGTAAAAAGGGTGTTAGTTGCCGGTTAGACTTATACAGGAGGCCTCCATGTACATCTTTAAGGACCCTCCTCTTTTGCTCTTACTAAGAATTCAAGCTCACCTAAAATATGAGAGCGGATCCTACGCGAAAGTATTTACTGAATGACAGTACATTTCTAAGCCCGTCCGCCTCGTGAACAAGTTTATAGAGCCACTAGCTTCCGGATTATTGAGACTAGCGACACAACTAAAAGAATCTGGTAGAGATAAAAAATGTTTTAAAACGGTCTTGACCCCTCATTCATCAACCGAAAAATGACATTCACATGAGATGAATCATAACGTTGGCAACAAACTCCGCGAAGGAGCCAAAATTTACATTATTGACAATATCGAGTGTGATGATCCAGAAGAACAAAGTAATTATCCAATGGAGATTAATGTAACGGGGACTTTCTGGCACGCCGCTATACGTAAAAGTAAAGTAAAGTTACAGCCTATATACGTCCCACTGCTAGGCACAGACCTACTCTCATTTCTGAGAGGGTTGTAGGGCTAGGAAGTGTCCCCCGCACTGCCCCAATGCGTGTTGGCGAACTTCACATGTCTTCGAAATATTTTTTTCTTATTCCTCAGACATGCAGGTTTCCTCACGATGTTTTCCTTCACCGCCGAGTACGTGTTACATCAGCACTTAAAATTGCAATTAACAATTTTATTGGTGCCGGCGGGGATCGAACCCGGGTTACTCGCGTATTTACAGCGAGCGATAACCATCTGAGCTACAACGGCTCTTCTGTCTTCTGTCGCGCTGCAACGTAACTTAAACACAATGAAAGGGTGCTATGGAACTCACCTGATTTTCAGTGATATGGGTGAATATGTTCAAAAATGTTACTGGTGATCATTCTAACTAACGTTTGCTAATCTCTTGGATCTATCTATTTCTAAGCTCGGTTTCAATTCTAGCTGAGGAGAGGCGTTCATCGTGACATGATATTCGAAAAATCTCGTGATCAGATGTTTAGAAAAATCTGACTTTATCTTACAGGTTCGGATTTTGGGCATAGAAAAATTTTCATATTATATTTTCTCAAGACACACGCTTTCAAGTTGTGAAATGTTTTATGGCAGATTCTGTGAATCAAAGGCGTGTTGGTTTCCAAATCTGGATTAAAAAATGTGATATAGTTTGTAGTTCTAGAATTTTTTTTGTTGCATGACGTCGAATTTTTCATTCCAAGTTTACAATAATAGTCTGTTATAGTTTTTTAATTCTTATTTGTTTGTATGCAATTAATCGCTATCCGCAACTAAACGAAATATATTTTACGTTACGGTTTGCGTTACACCCAATTCTTATTGTGAATTAAATTTGACACAATAAACAGACAATCTTTTGGCGTATACCTTATTTGTATTGTAGTGGATTTTACAAAATGTAATATGGCATAATAACCCCATAAAGTTGCCAGAACTAGCCAGACCGATAAAGTTAAATATGGTTATTAACTCCAGTCAGAATTCTTCATAAGGTTATAATAAATCCTAATACTTAGGGTGGGGTTAACAAGATGATAATACTAAAATACATCGTTTGTGTAGTGTGTTCGTGTTGTGTAATATATACTGACAAATCTTTTGCCATTTTCTTTTCTTAAGGTCCCAAGGTCGGTCATAAAACATATTGAACAAGACGAAGTAAAGAATTCTTTTCTATATAGCGCTTTTGCCACTTGACAAAATGAAATAATGCTTGGTCTTGTAAATATTGTACTTTTTGTTTGTAAGTATGACGATTAATAAAAAATATTAAATAAAAAAATACTTGTATCAGACCGATAGACTGAGATATTAAAATCTATATTTGAATACCTAAATATCATGTTTCATTTCTAGTGGATTTATATATGTAATAAAAATATAATATATATTAAAAATGTATTATGATAAGAAGATAATACTAGGTCTTAGGTATGAAGTTATTGTTCTAATATTGATTCCTAATACGTCGGTTATAAAATTACATTAAATGTATCGTTTGTGCACAGACATACATATATATATATATATATACATATAAAAAATAAATAGGATGCCCTGAGTGACTGTCTCATCTATCAACGCATGGCTCTAACCACTAGACGTAGAAATTTAAAATTTAGGACAGTAGCTGCCATTTATAAAGCAAAGATTAACTAAGAAAGGAGTTTTGAAAATTTTACCACATTCATTACCATATTATGTACCCTATAAATGAAATTAATAAATATGGATTTTGAAAGTTTTCAAAACAAATTCTTACGGGAGGGCCAAAGAATAAACAATTTTGTATGGAGAGAAAAAAAAAGAAAAAAAGGGTTGTGAAAATTAAAAAAAAAAAAAAAAAAAAAAAACCAAAAAAAATAAAAAAATATTTTAAAAAAAAGAACCCCCCCCCCCAAAAAGAAGAAAAAAAAGAAAAATAGTTCGTCTGCGCGTATGTTGTCATTGGGAATGCATTACGTCTATTAGCTCTTTACAATGCCGTATTGCTCACAATACATTTTCTAATAGCTAAAAAGGTGATGCAAAAAAATTCATTATACTTATAATGAAATATTTTTGAATTTGAGTTGATGATAAATTGAAAGATATCAAAATTAAGTAATATTATGTGCTCATAGTATCGGTTTAATACTGTGTTTTAATCTCAGACACAGTCAACATTTATGAAAAATATAAATGGTGGGATTTGACGCAATACGAAGGCACGGAATACGAAGTTAAACCCAATGAGTGTCTCTCATTGAGTGCTTACATTTATGCCACTCATGCTTATATTTCCTGGTCAAAATTTGATGTGGAATTAGTCGTAAATTTAAGGTATTTTTCAAATTAATCCCGAGAATATCAATATATATATATATAATATATATATATATATATATATATATATATATATATAAAAACTTCCCCAAAATAATCCAACTCTCCAGAGTAAACGCAAGCTGGATGTTCAGGCCGAGTTTGCTCGGTGTTCATCGGTGGCAGTGGTAAAACGACAACACACCCGAATTGAGTAACATAATTAAACAATTATTTTACATACATACCCTTAATATTCTATACGGGCTCTCAGCCAATAAGCAAACGTCGCCAGAGATAGGGTTGCCTGACGTCTGGCTTGGCAGCATAATTTGAAGCTCACCGCCAGAATCCGCGATCATTTTTCGTTGGTCCCTTTGCCTGCCAGTAAGATACCAAAACCACCCCTGTGAATAGAAAACAAAGAGTTATAAATTCATGATTTATAAAACAGTAAGCCTTTTTTATTTGATGATATTGCAACAATTATTTGTTTCGTTTTAAAATTTCAAAATAAATGCATTGAATTAAAAATTAAACCAACTTCAGTTTTTATCGAATCTTGTTTAAATACTGTAAAATTATACACTATTTGATATTAAAAAAAATTACATAAAGTAAGTAGCTGTGCAGCGGCGGTTGAGAATATCCACTACACCATTTATTCCCGTGGGTGTTGTAAGAGGCGACAGAGGGAGGCAGGCTGGAGATGGGCAGCAGCATCTTCCTGATGACTGCAATTATACAATAAAAAACAGCGATTGCCAACACGCTTGCCAAGCGTGGCAACTATGGGAAACATTTGACAAAAATTTTTCGTTACTCATGGGTCCCCCTAATGGCACCCAGTCCCCGGCGGCCGCGCTATTCTTGGCTACAGTAGCGACCATGGTAACGACGGGACAACGGTGCTAAGAATCTCCGGTGGAAGGTTCGGTTGCCACCTACGACGAATCGACCTGGAAACATATAACACACGCATCCTGAGGGCTCACGAGGATCCTGGAATTGAAAGAAGAGGTAGACAAGTTACGCTGGTATATTATAGGATTATCCGAAGTCTGAAGAGAGGGGGGATACATGGCAATCCTCGAATCCGGTAACCTGTTCGATCACCGAGAGGGTGACCACCTGTCCCAAAAAGGTGTCGGATATATCGTCCACAAGTCTCTCGTTAACAACGTTGTAAAGATTGGGAGTGTGTCGACGAGGGTTGTGTACCTGATACTCAGAATCACTAAACGGTATTCGCTGAAGGTCATACAGGCTTTTTAGGCAACCCACCAAGCTCGGCACATCCCAATGAGTACGAGTATGTGTGAGACTCTAATACAAAACCAGGCACAAGAGAAAGCGGTGAGCTGAAGGTAGGGAAATCTGGAATAGGGCAACGGAACCCAAGGGGCTAGCACCTGGCTGACTTCATGGAGAAAGTTGGCATGGTAGAGAACCAACGGTTCGACAAAAAATGAGATGAACTTCATTATGACGATCAGATGCCAACTGTTCAGTGATGTATCGGTGGTCGCGAGAGTGAAAACTGGCAGCAATCACCGAATGGTTATAGGTACACTGGACCTAAACGTTAAGTTGTAAAGGTCTCGCCTAATGAAGTCAATGCTTTCTCCCCCTCATGCGCTAATCCAGGGTCCCGAAAACTTTCAGCTTGAATTACAAAACTGTGTCAGTGCATAGAAGACTGCAATACAGTGAATGACATGAATGACAAGCTCATTGAAACTGTCCATGTAGTCGGAACACAGAAGAACCGAACTGACAGAAGAACTCAAAAATTCTCCGACCAAAAAATTAATCTCATGGCTCTTAGACTGAAAGTGAAGCTGCACTCTTCAGCTGATTTGACAGCATACAGGCAAATGAACAGACAGATCTCCAAATATAAGCGGCGGGACTTACGTAACGTCTTTTCCAAAGTCTTTTCCAGAGATCTATCTGCCAGAAAGAGCCAACTTTCGAAGCTGAAGACCAAGTGTGGCAGTATCGTTTCCGGCACACCTAAGATTTTGAGTTAGATTGAGAGGTTCTATGGGTAGCTGTACACGTCATCGTTGGAGTCACACGCAAGTGTGAGTAACTACCGAAGAGCAAGTGTTATCGGGCATTCCCATTATATCGCGGAAATCAGTCTAAGCCAGATTAAAATAGCTCTTCAGCACTTTAACGGCCGAAAGGATGGAATCACAGCGGGGCTTTTGAAAGCGTTTTAATAACGGTACTTGAAGTCCTGCAATAGCTCTTTAATTCCGTCCTCCATGGTGTCACTAGTACCGAGGCGTGGAGCAGAAGTGCAGTGGTCATGTTCTTCAAGAAAAGTGACAACGCTATCTTGAATAACTACAACCGATATGCCTTTTTAATCGCCCCTAAGTGCTGTTTTCGAGAGTCATTACGAATCGTCTCGCAAGCAGAATCGATGGCTTCAATCCTCCCGAACAAGCCGGTTTCTTAAAACAAAAGCTATAGCACCATAGACCACATATATATTCTTCGGCAAATTGTACAGAAGACCGAAGAGTACAATCTGCCACTGTCTTGCTATGTGGACTATGAGAAAGCCTTTGATTCCGTCGAAATTTGGGCGGTGCTACAGTCCCTTCAGCGGTGCTAAAATGACGGTCGGTATATCGAAGTGCTGAAGTTTTTATACAATAGGGCTACGACTGCTATTCGAGTACAGAACCAGAGTACTAAACCTATTCAACTGCAGAGAGGTGCAAGACAGGTTGGCGTTATATCCTCAAAACTCTTCAACGCTACATTGGAAGACGTTTTCAAACTACTAAATTGGAAACGATACGGTATTAACATCAATGGTGAGTACTTCACTCACTTTCAATTTGCCGACGATATAGTGCTTATGGCAGAATCGCTGGAGAGCTTAAGCACTTTGCTCAATGACCTCAATAGTGTCTCCGTACAGATAGGTCTTAAGATGAACATGGACAAAACGAAGATCATGTGTAATTTTCCATGTGACACCTATGCCGGTAGTTGTTGGGAGCACTAACTAAACTCGAAGTTGCTGACGAGTATGTTTACCTGGAACAAATAGTCCGACTAGGTAAGTTCAACTTCGGCCGAGGGGTCAGTCGACGAATTCAACTCTGCTGGACAGCGTTCGGGAAATTACGAGAAACACAACGCACTAAGCAAATGAAATTGCTTAGTGCGTTGTGTTTCCATCTTGGGGCTGGGGTTCCCCAGTGCCAGCTCCTTCCACTTGACCGCATCCAGTGCAGGGTGGCTCAAATCGTCGACGACCGAGTGCTTTCCAATCGGCTCGATTCATTGGCGCTGCGAAGAGATGTTGCATCTCTTTGCGTATTTTATCGAATCCATCACGGGGAGTGCTCTGAGAAATTGTTCGGATTGATCCCAGCCGCCAAATTTCATGAACGCACTACGCGGCAAACCTCCCGATATCATCCACACTATCTGGATACCTGGCGGTCCACCACGGTACGTTTCACTAGGAGTTTTCTTCCGCGTACGAGCTCTCTGAGGAATAGTATATCACCGGCGATTTTTCCGGACAGATACGACTTAGGGACCTTCAAGAAAAGAGCTTACTCCTTTCTAACGAGCCGGCAACGCACCTTCAATTCCTCTGTTGTTGCGGATGTTCATGGACGGCGGTAGTCACTAAATATCAGGTGAACCGTATGTTCGTTTGCCGCCTCTTCTATAAAAAAATAACCTACTTAAAATATCAAAATTGTTCTTTTGAGTGTTTAAATAAATTAATGTATCATTGTGTAAAGTTGATAGCTGCCATAGTGATTTTCAATTATTTTCTGTATACGATATAATAAATATCATACTTCTAGCAATCTTTTTCGATCCACGTGAAAGTAATATAAGTATTAAAAATGTAACTATTTCTTAACTTCTGCGTAAATTAAATAAATATTAAGACTATCCTTTTAAGGTACATTTTACTTGCATTTATATTATAATATATTGTACAAGTTTTCTTAAAATTAGATGTGAATCATAACGTGTTATTAGGGTTGCCAGATGGTCGGGATTCGTCTGGATTCTCCCGACATTTTAAATTATCTCCAGACTTCAAACTCAAAGTATCTAGACAAACAGCTTCATCATCCCAGCTGACTTTGATTTAATAAAAGCTGAGTTAGTAATTAGACTGAACTTTGAAGTGACATATTTCAATTTTAAATCTTTACTTAATACTACTAAAATATCTAAATTGGTGGACTCAGTAATGTACAGTGCCAAATACATGTGGCAAAACAATCAGTAAGGGTATTTAAATTAGTTGTGTCATCTATGTTAAGTCTTTCTATAGCCTAAATAGGCTAGAAAAGGACTTAACATACAGAAAGACTTAACATACGCTAAAAAATAAACTTTTTATTTTCCTTTTTTTTTAAATATTTATTTCTCCCGACTACAAGTCCAAATTCCCGGTGTGGTCAATGATCGTAGTTCGATGTTGGTGAATGGTGTCTCCAATTGCTTGCGATGCTAGGATTACAATTTGTATTTTAATCTATTTGTTGCTACGTTAATGATAATGATCACGTTGCTTAACATTGACTTCTTTGTTCTATTACTTTATTATGTAATGTAGTAATTTAACTTAAAGATAAGTTACGAAATAATTAATAATAAATGAAAAATATTGATGGAAATATATAGATAAAAGGTGTGACATAGGTCGTAAAAATTATCGGGGGTTAGCATATCCCATACAATCAGCCCGATCAGCTGAGAGTTCGGAAAACCTAATAACCGATTAATTTATTAAGGTTGTATGGATGCAATTAAATGCGGAATGAGTTTTAATGCGGGAAAAGAGAGATTTTTAAGAACTTTAAAGGAATATTGTCTATTATTTTGATATATGTACGGCAGCCCTGTACGTGATACTTTCACAATTGGTACAATTAAATAATAAATTGTATGAGCTGAAATGCTATAAATTTAAAGAAGTGAATGAAATGATATTAGTCATTGTCTTTATCATATATGTACGTGAGCCGTGTACGTGAGAGAAATGACAAAAATATTTAACAAATAACAAAATGTTATGGAATAAAATAGAATTTTTTGAACTTGAATTTGAATCTTTACACAATGATACATTAAGTTATGGAATAATAGAAAATAAGTAATGGTTAACTAAGAATGAAGTAAAATATATATGAGGCTTAAAAATTAAATTTATATATCTTAAAATGTGCAAAAATATGAAAGTAAAAGTGAATTGTCCGTACTAGATAAGACGATAATAATGACTTAATAACTCAGTGTCTAAGTAAAAATGCACTACAACTATCATGTGGTTTTTTTAAATGTAAATATATAAACGTGACCTCGACATTAAGATGGGACGGGGGGATCTGGCCACCCGACATACCCATAGAATGTATATATGAGTATGTCGGGTGGCTTTTTTAATTTATATTCTTATTAGACTTAAGTTTTATATTTATTTTTATTAAATTTTTTGTGGGTAGGTAGTGTGTTGTAGCTACCATGTCATGATATACAAGAGCTAAGTTAAGAATAGGAGTAGTATTATATTAAATAGGATATGTAATAGGATAGTATTATATTAAATAGTAGTATTAAAAAGCAGTAGTAGTAATTAGCCTCTCAACCCCCTAGCGGTCTCATGAGGTCGCACACTCACCCTCAGCATTTTAACCCATAAAATCTTATTTATAGAGACTAATTTTCTAGGAAGAATTTTGGCGTTATATAACCAATATGAAATACTCTATCTTCTAGTGCAATAAAAAACTGTTATCCTATGAATATTTATTTATAATCTACGTTCATTTCGTACGCCATTTTCGCATGAATGTTATTGTGTGGATTTTTGGATTTTTCTAGTGTTTTATTAGTGTTTCAGTATAGTGTTTTATTATAAAATTGTAATGAAAGTTTTTGTGTGAATATAGTTTATCTTTTTGCTTAAATAATTTCGAGTAATATATATTGAAATAATTGTGATTTTCACGCTGCCGACATTGTCTTAAATGTTTTTTTTTGTTATCAAAATACAATAAAATCTTTTTGTAATGAAGTAAAACCTGACTTTTGTTTAGACCACAATATAGAGAATTTTTTATAGATTTTATAATGCTAAACTTCTTAATAGAAAAGTAGTCTCTAAATATAAGTTTTAATGGTTTTAAGTGCTGTGGGTGGGTGCGGTCGCATGCGACCGCTCGGGACTTGCCAGGCGCATGCGACTGCATGGGATTTTTATGGCGCTTGAAGGGATTAAAGTCACAGACATAGAAACACGTCTCCTACTCATTTAACACCTTCTTACATTGCACGTCATGGTAGGGCGGACTTTTATATCGAGAGCGTTAAGTTCACCTGAGTAAGCCAAAGGTATACGAGTATATGAGGATAGGCATGACTCAAGCGTTATATGCGTGTCTTATTCACACCGGACAAAAGGCTGTTAAGCACTTTGGTCAAGCGTGCATAAAACACGTCGCAAACTGACTGTTTCATACCAGCCTCATCGATATCGATGTTCTGTGACATACTCAGGTATCGGTATGTTTGAGCCTCGGAATGGGTCTTTAAGTTGACGGACATAGATAAATCTATGCCCTCAGAGTTAACAGCGTTATGATGACGGGATTCCTGGGCGTAACACTCGCACAATGGCTCGTCACAACTTCCGTCCAAGGGCCCTCGCTGTGGTTTACGGGCTCTGACCACAGGCTGCGACAGAATGCGACAGTGTCGGCCTCATTCGGTGCTGCGCCGCGCTAGAAGACACGATTCTGCTTGAACCGTGTCGACAAACAGCAATTCTTTGTTTCAGATCGTCTATGTGCTCCGTCAGTTTTAGCGTTATATCCGGCGGGGACAAACTTACATTTGTCCCAGCAAACACCATCCTGACGGTGCGCTCAATCCTTGGCTTGTTATTACGTGACCATCAGTCTGCTAATGAGAGCCCTAGCCTTTGCGATACATTCTTTAATTCATATTTTCCAGGCTAGGATAACGCTACTTTGTCCAGTAGCGTGTCCGGCCGTGAAAAGTTTGATGCCTGTAATACAGCAGACTGCCAGTGCAGCGACAAAACGAATTGAGTCCGTCTCGCAAAGGTCCCGACTAGCTTTCAAATAGGTCACCAGATACAGAACCCTTACGAAAGCCCGATTCTATTTGTTTAAGGCTATACTGGGAAGTCGCCATCGATTTACAAGAGGCGTAAGCTGCGCGTGTCCAAAATCGCCTCTTCCAATGTATGTTATGTTTGCTCTAGTTCTTGTTCCTGGACGACTGTTGCATCATTATTTGAACCAGCCAAAATCGTATTCAAGGCGGCATCCACGTGTGCGGGTTGCTCTGCAACTTTTGGTACCACATCCTCAGCCGTAGCATTTTCATCTGATGTGGGAACAGCCTCAGGTCGTAGCCGTTCGAGTTCGGCACTATCAAATATATTTGAGTACAAGATATACCAAACTTGATCTCCCAGGTTTTGCTCTGTGATGGCTATAGATGGCTCCAGCTCAGCAAAAAGATGATGGAATCCTAGCGAAATAAGCAAAACCTCCAACTTCTCCCCTTTCTTCGTAAAATACGCACGCAATGCGTTGGTATTCACCTCGATTGTCTGTCACACGCGGCGTACTCCAACAGTGGTGGGTGCTGATTGATGAGCCTGCGAAGACCCTGCCGACACCAAGCAATCTGTTAGGGATGATCGATGCGTGGGACTGCTGGGTGGTGGTTTGCATGCTGTCGCGTCCAGCGACAGCTCCAGACACACCCTGACGACTCCAGGCAGTGGCCCTTTGCGCGTTCTTTTAAATTTCATCGTCTATTAATTGGGCGCCAATTAACGAAAGACGCCCAGGCTCGTCACCGTTTCTTGGTGCGGCCTTTTACACAGGCGCGCCTTTACATCTTCTGCCTAGGCACGGTGCTCACACTTCTTGGTAAGGCCCTCACTGACTGCGCTAAGTTACATCAGCGGGCGATGGGGACGTCACTTTCCTACGGCTCTTTATGATCAGTGTTATTATTAATATTTACAAAAATATAGTGTCTTATTGGTACCTCCTTTTTCGAAGTCAGTTAAAAATATAGAGCAGTAGTATACAACATAGTTACATATGTTGCGACTTCTATTTAAATTTAAAAAGTCAACCAAATCCTTGATAACTTTCTTTCAGTTTTATTTGAAGTGATAAAATAGTAATTTAAACTTTAAATGTTTCTGGTTTTATGCGCATCTAAATTTAAGAAAATGATATATAATTTGTGCCTAACTATAATCCTAACTATAACAATCGTTAAGGAATCACGGCCTTATACAGCCTTAGACTTAGAAGAAGTAGCTTATATTCAGTCACGGGTTTAAACTGAAATCTGTTTTATCAAAGAAGATCTGCGAAGCTGTGTTGCCGCGGATTAATGACTTGTTTAGTTAGAAAGACTATTCTCAAATCACAGTTTGAGCTCGATTCTATCAATAAACCACGTTTTGCAGTAAGACGAACTGTGTTTTAAGATAAAGATAAGACTGCGGCTGCTGCTATGCCATTGCTACTACACCATCATATCTTTATAAAAACAATACGAACTCAAAACGAAACGAAATTAACTGCTTAAAATAATAACACTATTGGGGGTCAGATTTATTTTTAAGTATTCTTAAAATATTTTTTATGACGCACACTCCCTTTACATAGCTTTTGTCAACGTTGAGCGTTGTAAAGACTGCTTTTGAATGATAACCATTTTGGGGTGTATCGCTTGCAATCTAATTATATCGTGAAATTTATATGGTTAACTCAGCGGTCTGTGGTCGGAAACAGTGATGGCGGATTTACATGTAAGTATATATATATATATATATATATATATATATATATATATATATATATATATATAATATATATCATCATTACTTTTTCATATTGTTTGTATTTTTAAAATTGCCTATTAAAAATGGTTAATATTATTTTTAATTAAACTCAAATTTATCAGAATTTAGCTTTATTTTTTAATGAAACTGGAGCGAAAAACGAACCTACAGTACACCACGGGTATACTGTAGGTTCAGTGAACCTACAATACAGGCGTGGCGTGCGTGTTCGCCGTCCGCGGCCGCCTGAAAAATCGCCGTCTGGGGTAGCCCGGAAATTCGCCCTCACCCCCCTTTTAATTATTTTAGTTTGAAGTTTAAGTATTTTATTCAACGAACCTAATGTGCATAATACAACTTATTGAAAGTTAATATAAATTATTACTGATTCGAGAGGAACATACATCTATGGGCAGAAATGGCGCAAAAACTCACAGGAAGATTATCTTTCAAAATGTCAGATTGTTTACAAGGCACTAAAAACAAGAATAAATAGTAACCTTTACAGGCAGTGGCGAAGCCTCCATAGAAGCCGAGAAACCGGGTTTGCCTTATCAAACTGCTCAATCAATAATAGCAACTAGTAACTCGTAAACTGTTTCAAACGATATCAAATTTCCCGTTCGCTCCTCTGTTCTGTACATCATGACCTCGTAGCCTCAGCGATAATGCCGTGATAAAAAAGGAGTTGAGTTGAGTGATTAGTCGTCTCTCTCGCATGCGTGGGCTTTTTACCGGGCTTTCGAGAAGACGATCGCTCTCTTTCTAACCTGAGACAAAATTTTCTATAATTAAATATAGCTACGATTGTTTATATAGCAATTAGTATAGAGCAAATAACCAGGCTTTCAGTGTGAAGTTAGTCGAGTGCGGGGGCGCGCGGGCGTTAAATTTGCAAGTTTAGTTCACATTTCAATATTTACTCTATTTGTTTATTTGAGTAAATGAATATTGCGAGTTGAAAGTTTATGCTTTTGTAAAGATTTTTAGTGAAAATGGAGGATAATAGTGTTCCTTGTGAAGAATTGATGTGTGTTTAAGAGCTAATCGTACATCACTCACCTTCGATTTGCCGACGATATAGTCCTTATGGCAGAATCGCTGAAGGACCTAAGCACTATGATAAATGATCTTAATAGTGTCTTCCAACGGACAGACCTTAAGAATAAACCTGGACAAAACAAAGATCATATTTAATTTCCAGCATTCGGAAGAGTACGACACATATTCTCGTCAGGCATACCTAAAAAACTCAAAACGAGATTGTACAATCAGTGTGTATTGTTATTGATGACCTATGGATCTGAGAGGTGGTCTTTCACTGCTGGTCGTATATTACTCAAGGTTACTCAGCGAGCTATAGATGGGGCTATGCTCGGACTTTCTTTGCATGATAGAATTAAAAACGAGGACAACCGCAGTGGAACCAGAGCAATCGACACAGTTCAACGAATTAGTAAGGTTTGTCAATGGGTCGGCCAAACAGCTCGAACAACCGCCAAACGATGGGGAAAAAGATTCTCAAGTGGCAGCCTCGGATGGGCAGATGAAGTGTAGGGCATTCCCGCACAAGTTGGAGTGATGACCTGGTAAGACATGCAGGAAGTCGATGGATGCAGGTGACTCAGGACCATCCTTTGTAGCATTCCTTGGGCCTATATTCAGCAGTGATTGTTTCGTTTGATTGAATAATTGAGTAGTGCCGCCGTAGTGCCAACCACCCGGGCGCCAGTTCATTGTCGCTAGCGCTTTGGCAGTATTCAACTTCATCTCGTCTCCTACACCCTTGCAGTTTCGCTTGAAATGCAACATTCCGGGCGCGGCTTGGAGCTTTTTTTAAATTTTTAATTGAAAAAATCGTGGTGCTAGCCGCCGCTCCCTTTCATGTGCCGTCCGGGGCCATGGCCCCAAAACCCCCACCCACGCTACTCCACTGAGTACACCTGATGGTAAATGGCTGCTGCAGTCCATGGGTATCTGCGGTCAACTTTAATCGAAGAATGCTACAGATACGTTATCACCTCCGAGGACTAAGATGGAATGCCCCACAGCCTGTAAATATACTGCCACTACATCTATACCCTTTAGACATGAACACATTTCTAAGGTTTCAAATGTATCAAGCAGTCACATGTATGAAGACGGAGGACTGATAAAGACCGCAAAATCAAGTTAAGTTAAATTATATTCACGTAAATATAAGAAATCATCATGTTTTTTATTTGCCTCTAGAATTTCACCACATGTTTTGTGTCAACTACGTTGTCAAATTAGTTGAGATATAGCTTATACGAGCCGCAAATGAGAAACAAGGTTGGTTTTATTTTCCTCGTTGAATAACTTCTAAGACTCTTATGTTTCCAAGGTCAGGGCTGGTTAGCGTCGACGTAGAATAAATTTGGGAAACGTTCAATTTTATTGTTGCGTAAATTCATATTAAAGTAGCTTTTTAACTTTAACAATCTACGATTTAATTACGAATTACGAATACGAATTACGAATAATCGATTATCAATCTACGACTAAAGAAGTACTTTTTCATTAGCTGAAAATTATTTTTTCTAACGCGAATTGAACATTTATTGATGTAATTAGAAAATGAAACTCTAATCGTTTTATTTTTTAAATATTTTTATTACTAAGACTTGTTTAACGGATCTTTTAGAAATATCGTAATTTTAGCAGTTTGTTTTTAGTAAGCTTCAATGATACTACTCCTAAGTTCATCAAAGGTCATTACACTATATAAGACACAAGTTTTAGGATGGCATCAAATGATATAATATGATAGTAAAGTGCACTACGATGAAACTTACTCTCAATATCAAATGGTAAGTGTAGAGAACCGGAGACCCTTTTTACTGGATACAAGGCATTCCATCTTAGATCTCAGGGGTGACACTGCATCTGAATATTGATTCTTAATCGAGGATAAATGTAGATGTTTGTGGGCCACATTATCATATCCACTTATCATGAGACGGACTGTGTGCTCGTTTGTTACCCATATTCTATATACAAAATCCTATACAAACAGAAATAAAACACGGTCCTAAACCTCCATTACCCATCAACTTCTTGCATTTCTTAACATTTCATCACACTACTAAACTTTGCTTACAATACGAAGCCACCACTCGAGCACCTTTCGCCATTTCGTCTGTCAGTTTTATGCCCAGCCCATTGCCACTGTAGCTAACTGCCTTTCTGTTCAGCAACAAAATTGCAATAAATTACTTTATTTGCTTATACTAATATTAAATACATGATTTTCATAACGAGCTTCGGCTAGCCAATATATTAGTCTGAACTAGCAATTTAATAAAAATAGAATTGAATAGAATATAAAGGGTAATCTTAATTTGGTCCATTTTCTATACATCGCCAATTTGGTCGATAAACTTTCGCCTAGGACGTCCCTTTTAGACTCTTCCATTGACTTCTACAACATAAAAATTTGCTTTGTCTTTCCTCATTCATTCTTTCTACATGACTAAACCACCGAAGACACAACATCACCTTCTAAACCACACTCTTTTATCATACAATTTCTCACCCTTACATTCAGCCCTAACAAACTCCTTAACGATCGCATTTCTACTGCGTTTAATCTACTCTCGTGCTTCTTCTGTCACACAACAACTTTCACTACCATACGTTAATGTAGGGACTAAAACAGCATTGTGAATTGTCATAAATGCCTTTTTTGACACATTCTGACTTTCCACAATAGAGTGCAGAGTGTAGTATATTTCAAGAAAACTATTCAATTTATAGCTTATAATAAAAATCAAAAATCAAATGGATTATTTATGGCTCAGAGATCTTTTTGAAATTTAATCTTGGAAAAGTAATAAAATATAATATACACTTACACGATAGTCTCGTGTCACAACTTGTGATCTTTAATTAACTTTTGCTTGGCTTCCGGGAATAAGGCCAAAGCAACCGTAGTCATCTCGACAAAAACTAATTAAACCACTATTTTGTTTCACTTATTTCACTATGTGTATTTGAATGCATTTTTATCCCTATTTTATGCATCATTATCAATAACAAACCGATTTTATATCTTACAACCTATCATAAGCCCACTGCTAAATACAAGCCTTAATGAGGCATAATGAATGTCACAAATATTATCCTGAGCCACCTGTATCTATCGAATTTTAGCATATCTTTGCAGGTTGTTACTTTGTCTACTGGAACTCCGTTCACCGGTACGGATATTACCGCTTTCACATTTTTCGAGCGATATAATCGACCCGTTGCCACTTCACTTACTGATCCGTTGGACGATGTCAGTTACCCCGGTTCTACTTTGGATATATACGAAGTATTTCACTCAGGAATATTTTATAAATACTCAATCCATCAACTACAACTCAACCCATCCGCCTGAAAGATTCCTAATAATGATGATCTATTCTATGATCCTAGCCGCTTTCGGCTATGTAAAATTGTTTTAAACTATGTAAGTATGTACTTCGAAGCTTTTACAGCTCCACTCGGTCGTGCAGACGTTTATAGGCCCTATTTGCAATACCCAAGTAGGGTTTATGTTCAGCATATGGCAGTAGAATCTGTATTGGTTTGTTGCCATAAATACATAAACAAAGAACTTCAATGAATATTTTTTATGAGTGGCGTGTGGTCTAGTTCCAAATAATTGTAAAAATAAAAACAAGTGTGCACTCTGATTTTTTTATAATCTACATACATTATACCTCAACTAAACTGAATTAACTAATAGCGGTTCTAGCCCTTTCTACACTAAAAATTCTATATATAAATTTTGAAAATACTTTCGCAGAAGTAAGGGTTTTAAAAAGTAATTTTTTTGTACGATAAAGAGAACACTTCACTAAACATGTGACAGTTTATTTACGAATCCTTCATTTATGTATTTTACGTGTTTTATTAGATTGCTTGCAAATGTGTACGAAGCGGAATACCATTTATTTGATTTAAACTAATAACCTTAAGCTCTTAGTAACAAGCAATTTTAATAAAAAAATCAGGTATTTTATATTATAGTATTAATAAGTGGCAGGTGGCATTCGATGAATAAATAATTAGATCTTTTTTATATCGATATTTGTTACGCTTAGCATGAAACCGTAGAACCGAAGATATTCTTTAACGGATCGTATTATAAACGTTTAATTTCAGGGTTTTTTATGCTAAAAATATAATTCAACGTTCTCTTGACTGAATAATAGACAATTTAAAAATTCATTTCACCTCTCAGCTCCGGAATTTTATGACGCGTTCTTTATAAACATGTGATGAAATATCTCTAAAATTAAAGCTATCATTCTTTCAACAGTTCGTTTCTTTACGTACTAAAATAATAGCTTCTGATCTTTCATTTCATCTTAAATTATCGTGGGTGTTTGCGTTGTAAATGAATGTTTTAACTTTAAAAACTTACTATTCGATTTGTTAGCCGAAGGTGACATATGACCCCCATATAATAGTTTTACAAATATAGTGATAAATATATAACACACACATATATATATATATATATATATATATATATACATATATATATATATATATAAATATATATATAGACCTTCTTTGACCACCTAATCCTAGGCCCACCCTATACGTGTCCCCCGGGTGGTGCTAAATGAGCTACAAGCCGATAGCACAGACTCGGCTACTCGTCGTGTTAGCGGCGTAAAATATACTACCCCATATTTCGCACCAAGAGGAAGCAAACAAAAGAAATGGCTCCGAGTTCCCGGCGCCCCTTTAATGGGGCGGGGGTGCGAAGAATCTCCGGGAGGAAAACCGGCGCCCGTCACGTTCTGTCTCCCGAAAGGCGAAAAGTGGATTGCAGATGCCCTCTGGCTGTCTGGCTACGTTGAATGTATGTGTGGCAATGAATGATAAAATGGATGAAGTATGCGATATGATGTATAATAGAGGAATAGATGTGTTATGTGTAAATGAGATGAAACGGAAGGGGAAGAATGTCACTACACATGGCATGTATACCGCATACTGGTCTGGTGTAGACGAGATCGAGCGGGCATGCCAGGGAGTAGGTATTATCCTTTCAGAAAGAACGGGCCAATGTATGAAAGAGTATGAATTTGTAAGCCCAAGACTGCTATGGATACGAATGAAAATGGGCTTAAAGAAGTTGTTTGTGCTTGGGGTCTACGCCCCAGACATGTCTAAGCCCACTTATATCCGAGAGCAGTTTTGGGAAATGTTAAGGATGGTGTTAATGAAATGTAAGGGAAATGAAAATATTATTATGCCAGGAGATTTTAATGGAAGGGTTGGGTGAGGAGGCTTGGTTATGAAAGGATATTGGGAACGTTTGGTGATGAAAGTATAAATGAGAATGGTGAAAGCCTCCTCACCGTAAGTATGGAAAAGAATCTTTTTGTGACGAACACTTGCTTTCGACACAAGAGGATCCACACGTATACTTGGGAAAGAGGTGATGATAGAAGCATGATAGATTTCGTAATTGTGGATGAAAGAATGAAGGGCGCAGTGGTAGATACAAGGGTTTACAGGGGGTCTAACGTAGGAACGGATCATTATTTGGTTTTATGCCGAATCAATGGTCTATTCAGGCGTTGGCGCCATCGGTCATCTGTGTCTACCACTGCGTTACAGCGTATTAGAACTGAAAGGTTACAAGAGGAAGGTGAGAAAAACAAGTTCAAATGTGGACTGAAAGAAAATATAAGTGGTTTGGATGAATTATGTATGAATGAGTTACACTTGTAGAATGTATGGCAAAATGTTAAGAAAGGTTTAGTAGATGCAGCTACCGAAGTATGTGGTGTTAGTAAGAGAAAGAATGAAAGGAAAAATAATACGTTTTGGTAGGACAATGAGATACGTATGGAAGTTGAAGCAAAGAAGGGAGCATAGCTAGATTTAACAGCAACAAAGGCTGGATTTCTAGCGGTACGAATGATGAAAGAAAAAAGACAGTGTTTAGACATCTAAATAAGAGAGTAAAAGAAGTAGTTGAAAGGAAAAAGCAAGAAAGAACTGATAAGAATGATAGAAGAATATCGGATAACTTCCAGGCAAATATTAAAATGTTCTGGATACTCGTAAGAACTGCCAGGGGACATTCAAAACAGCCTTTAATGAATGCTATAAGAGATGAGAATGGCTATATTCTGAATGATGAAGTTTTGAGTTTAAAGAGATGGAAGGAATATTTTGAAAGCATTGCTATGTATACATAAGTGAGGAGACAACTTATAAAATAAATGAAGTAGAAACTCCGAAAGAAGAGGAAAGACGTAGCGAGATTAGTATAGATGAAATAATGAAAGCAATGAAAACAGGTAAGGCTGCCGGATATGATAGAGTTTTACTCGAAATGCTAAGGGCTGTAGAGGAAGTGGTGGCAGGCCTGCTGCACACCTTGTTTAATTTATGTTGGGAACTGAAGCGGGTACCGGTAGACTGGTGCAAAGCCGTGATAGTCCCAGTATATAAAGGAAAAGGGTCGCAGCAGCACCGTAAAAACTACCGTGGTATCAGCCTTCTTAGCATTGTGGGAAAACTGTATGCTAAGGTACTGATTGAAAGGGTCATGAAAGAAACTGATGAAAAAATTTGGGATGTGCAAGCGGGATTTAGAAAGGGAATGGGATGTACAGATCAAGTTTTTTCCATGCGCATGATCGCGGAAAAGTTTTTGGCCAAAAACCAAAAGGTTTTTTGTGCGTTCATGGACTTGGAAAAGGCCTATGACAGAGTGGATAGGGATGTGCTATGGCAAACACTGAATTAATTTGGGTTGAACGCTGGCTTGATACAGGCATTAGAGTCGCTTTATAGGGACTCTAGTGCTTGTGTTAGGATGAACGGGATCTACTCTGACTGGTTTGGGATCCATAAAGGTGTCAGACAGGGCTGTGTGGCTTCCCCATGGCTGTTCAACCTATTTATGGACAATTGTTTGCAAAATTTGAAAGTTGAAGAATGCGGATTAAGAATGGGTGAGTTAACCGTCAAATGCCTTTTGTACGCCAATGATCAAGTTATTCTTACGTCGTCGGCGGCCGAGCTGCAAATGATGGTTACATTAATGAATAGATCATTAAGAGAAAGAGGTATGAAAGTGAACGCAAGTAAGACGAAAGTTATGGTTTTTGAAAGAGAAGAATGTAAGACGATATGTGAAATAAGAATAGAAGGGGAGTTGATCGAGCAAGTAGATGAGTTTATATATCAGGGTCGCGTATTTAGCAGGGATGGGAGATGTGATAAGGATATAGAACGACGAGTGAATGCAGGAAATAGAATAAATGGGGCCCTATACTCTATTTTGAAGAGTCAAAATGTGTCGAAAAAGGCACGTATGGTAATTCACAATGCTGGTTGGTCCCTACTTTAACGTATGGTAGTGAAAGTTGGGTGTAGCAGAAGCAGCACGAGAGTAGAATTAACGCAGTAGAAATGCGGTCGTTAAGGAGTATGTTAGGGCTGAATTTGAATGACAGGGTAAGAAATTGTGTAATAAGAGAAGAGTGTGGTTTGCAAGATGATGTTGTGACCAGGATTAAGAAAGGAATGCGTCGATGGTTTCATCATGTGAAAAGAATGAATGAGGAAAGAATGACAAAGAAAATTTGCAGAAGTGAATGGCAAAGTCGGAAAGGGACGTCCTAGGCGAAAATTTTTCGACCAAATTGGCTATTTATTGAAAGCATATATAAATTATTTTATTATTTTAATAATATAATATAATATCTGTCAATGATTAAGTTAGGTTAAAGGTATTTGTTCAATAAAACCAATCATTGCGAATGATTGCTTTATTGAATCATTACTTAGACGAAATGTAAATGCGTGTACAAAGAATTTTACATTTCATAAAGTATCATCAAAAGATATTGTAAAATCTTCTAAAACTATTGATATTAAGAAAACCGCAGATCTGTGGAGGATTTCCGTTAAAGTTATTGCGTCTATGTATGTAATCACGCTAGACGCAAAGCTCCAATGGGGCCATATATCAAAACTAGCAAGCAGACTTATTTTTGCAGCATATGCTGTAAAAAGGTTAGAAGTTTTACCAGTGTTGAAACAGGTAGACTAGTTTACTTTAGCTATTTGCACAGCATAATGTCGAATTATGCTATGGGGACACGGGACTGACACTGAAATTATATTTATTTTACAGAAGAGGGCCATTATAGCAATCTATAATTTAAAACCTAAAGAATCGCTCAGACAAAAATTTTATGAAATTAATATATTACCTTTGGCCTCTCGATCCATTTATGATAATGTAATGTACGTACACTAAAATGAAAGTTATCATACAATCACCTGAACGGAACACCCCGGCCCCCCTTGGCCCACGAGGGCAAGAGATTAGAAAATGAAAGTAGTTTTATTAAAATAAGTAATATTTATTCTGTAAATACTAAGAACTACACAAGCCAGCAGTACCAGTTACGTGACTCCACCGATTCAGTAATTCATTCTTGGGGCGATGTATACGCTTTTCCAACAAAATTCCAGAATATATACAAAATTTGACATGCACAAAGTTTAAAAACTTTATTAAACTAAATTTGTATGAAAAGGGTTATTATTATAATATTAAGGAATTTATGAATGATAATAACCCCTGATAAGGGTGATCGCTATCAGGTTATTTCCAATTTTTAAATTTTTTTAGGTACGCGCAACAGATGTCTGTTGAGCCGAGTCGCAACTATCATTTCAAACTATTTGCCAATCTCGTATATGGAACGGTACACGGAGGGAGAATCTGTTCCAGTGTGTATAAACTTATTATCTTTTTAGCCGACTTTTAAAAGAAGCAGAACATCGACTGTTTATTTTTTACTCGTACTTACACGTTATCATCATTTAATTTTAATCGATTTTTTTTCATTAACAGGCCATAATTCTAACATTTCAATTTGAAAAAAATATTTAAGAATGAAATATTTTCTCCAAATTGAAGTGTGGGGTGAAAAAGCAAAAACCAACTAATAAGAATTAAAAAGAAAAACATAATTCTCACGTAGGATGTTAAGTACGGTTGGCATGACAGGGATATAGAACGAAGAGTGAAGGGTAGGACACAGAGCAAATGGGGTTTTTCACTCTATTACTGGATGTCATTTTGCAAAATATACATAATACACCATGTGTGCATTGTACACTGCAATACGTGTCATACAGTACAACACTACGTTAGTGTCTTATCTATGTTAGTGAAAGTTGGGTGTAGCAAAATAAATTATAGTAAAATTAATCTATTGAGTGTAGGGCAACTCCCTACTAGATGGAGTTACGACCTGGTCACACTTGTAAGAAGTTCATGGATGTAGGTGGCCCTGGACTATGCTTTGTGGCATTCCTTGGCCTATGTTTAGCAGTAGAATTGTGAAGGGCTGTAATGATGATGATAATGAAAATTAATTTTGTAGAATTGTCACCATTAAGGAGTATATTAGAAGTGACTCTCAATTGTGTATGTATAATATTAATCTATGCTTTAAAAGATAGGGCGAGAAAATGCATAATATGAAAAAAAATTGCAAATAGATGGTATATATGATATATAGAATTAGGAAATGAATGCTTCATTGGTTTGAACGTAGGCATAATAATTTTAAAGAAAGAGTGATAAAGTTCATGCTGCAGAAGTTATTTGCAGAGTCGACAAGGGTCGCCGATCCAAAAAGAAAGTTTATCATAAAGTTGGAGATATCCATATTAAAACGACCGAACGACGAAGTTAAGAATTTAAGACTATCGAATTTCAAATGTTTACAAAATCTATTAAAAATAGTATTTTACAAAGTATAATACCAAATATTACGATAAAATTTATGAGCAGCAATAATTACGACATGACCACATGATAGGATTTAGTGATTGCTTTGCAAAATTACTATTTAAAAACGATATATTACATTTTATATGTGGTAGTGCCATGCTGCAGTTACATTAGTAGTATAGTTGTAGCACAAATGGGTCGGCTAAACTGGGGAAGGACCACGATCTCACAGAATACCAGCGTAAAACAGTAGCTTAATGGTGCTGTGTTTCCTATGGTGACTGTAGAGGACCGGAGACCCTTTTTACTGGAAATGAAGCGTTTTATCTTAGTCCTCACGGGTGACAACGCATCCGCTTTTTCAAATCGAGGATAGATGGAGATGTCTATGGGCCGCAGCAACCACTTACCATCAGGTGGTCTGTGTGCTCGTTTGTCACCCTATCCTATAAAAAAACGATAAAACTGTGACGTGAAAACGAAGTAGGTACTCGTAGTTCTGACATTAAAACGTTTTTTCTCACCCATGCCAAATTTACCTTTCATGAACTTGCCTCAAAAAATCCACACGACTATTCTTTTCTGCTTGTCTTTGCTTGAAATTCAAATCTTTCTCATCCTCTGTTGAATATAATAAACCAACAACAAAAACTGTTACTCGTAGACAATCAGTGAATGATCTTCCTGTGAACGGATTCCCGCCAATTTTTTTTAAAGAAAAATGTATTTTCCAAACAAAAATATTGTAAGTAATGGGTGTATCATTTGCAAATTTTGTTTGTTAATAATTAACCCCTACAAAATGTTTAAAGAGTAAATAGCATCTTAAGTCTTAAGTCATACCCTTATAAAGATTGCATCCTAAGGTTCGTGTCACTGAAGTTGCTTCCTCCCTTCTATCACTTGTTTAAATTACATCTTTCATGGCGTATAGCGTGTAATACTCGTATTTTAATGTTTACTCGCATATATAGAGCAATATAAATAATGTTTTATGGTCTTAAAAATTTAACGCACTCTACATGAAAGTTATTAAGTTAAAATATACTTACTGCTTTTCGTTGTATTTTAAAGATTTCTACCTGAATTAAAAGGATCATTAACTACTTTTACAGCAAAAATAATCATTTAATATAAAACTTCAATCAATTAATAAACAACCATATTATTTCTTTTAACATTTTATTTTTTCATGCTCCAGTCTTCTTAAAGTTATCGGTTTAAGCAAAACAGAGATTTTATAGAGGTCGCAGGTGTGTTATTTCAAGAATTTATCGATAGAAAAAAAACTTTTTACTTCTAGATTATATTCAAGATAGTACGAAAACAGCGCAAGAGTGTGCTGATTTACCGCGCTTCGTTAGCGCACGATGGCCGCGCATCTGTTATCCTTAAGAGCCATCTTTTATTTCAGCGTTACGCAAATTTAGGTATTTTACGCTCCGAACGTGCGACACACAGCAATACTTTATTTCATAATATCTATTCACTCGTCCGCGCTATGATACTGTGAGTACAGCGACTAAACGATCTTCCATTCTAACATAAGTTTTCTTAGGACGGAGTTCAGTGGATAGAAAAATTATGGTGTGTCATTTTTATGTTACCTAATTAATTTATTATAATCTATTTGATATATTTTTCATTATTTATGAACCTTAATGTAGAAATAAGTTCATATAAATATTTTAATTGTTTCACAGTAATCGATTATTAACCGATGTTGGTTAATAATCGATTATATCTACTAACGGTAGCATAGTGGTATAAATAAATAAATAAATATTACGGTTGCAACCTGTTTTAATAAATAAAATAACCAACTGTAACAATTTTTTTTAATCGGTACCTACAGACAATTACCATATTCTCTTATTATGAAAATATAACCGCAACGGCATTGACCGAGCTTATCTCGAACCAATAATTTCAGGCAGTACAGACTTTTTATTAAACGCTTGTAACTTGGGTAACATATTTAAAATCCAAAATTTGTCGTTTTTGTAGATTTTTAGTATTTTACGGCATTTGAGCCAGTCCACATGGCAAGCATGCAGACATTTTTATTTCCCATTATTATTTCTCCAGAGATAAGATATTTCTTTTTTTACGTTTAGTAACACATTGTTACTTGTTAGTTTATTTTTTACCATTCCGACTGGTAAGAAAGCTCAACTACAATTAAAATAACTAAAATGAGTTAACCATCTGGTATAATAATAATGTGCGAACTAATAAAAATAACTAAAATGAGTTAATAATCTGGTATAATAATAATATACTAATATAATTATACTGCACGAAAGTACTTCCAACGATCAAAAACAGTGATCGTAGTTGAGTTTTATTTCGGAATACAGGCCAAAATAGCACGTTATAACGGAAATCGACGTATTCTACGATAATATCGAAACGAAACGGAGTGCGCGAAATCAAGTGACACCGCTCGCGCGGTAATGATTTCAAATGGCCGGCGCAGGGAAATATACGGCAGTTTTATTTAATTAATTAAAAAATAATAGTAACGATTTAAATAGTAAAATCGTATTATAGTTTAAGCAAAAGTTGATAGTTATTTTGGTATAAATTTTGCGTCAAAATGATGTAGAACTTCGGAGATATTGGGACTTGTATCGAAGCATTTTCGGTCATTAATTGAATTATGTCGATTTATTTTCCTTGCGTGAAAGGCATATAACGAAAATGTATTCCATTATTAAAGCATAGGATACTAGGGAGATAAAAATATTTTTTGATGGATGATATTAAACAGGATCTACAAATTAGAGTTCCCAAATCATCCTCTCAGAGTTTTAGCCTAAAAATGCATCGGGAGAATGATTATTACTAAATAAATAAATAAGTTATCTAAAATTTGCTCTAAACTTACTGTAGTAGAGAAAACGAACTATTTTTACCAAGTAATTCTTATTTCAAGCAACGAACGGAACGTTTTTTTGTAATACTCCTCTTAAAAAGTTTACTTACTTACTTACTTATCTTCACGCACATTCCCTAACGGGGTAGCAAGAGAGAACAGATCGCCAAGTGTCACGATCCTTACATACCTCTTTCGCAAAAGCTCTTAAAAAGTTTCATGTCAAAATATCTGTGGTACCAGTGGGGTTAGGCTTAAGGTTGCTTACTTAGTTGGCTTTTATGAAATATTGAAGAAAATTTTGCCCCAGTAAGGATTATAAAAACTCTGCCTCACAGGCTGTACTTATAACGACACTCGATACCCCTTAGACCGCAACACAGCCGTGCAAGCACTGTTTGGCGGCGTTAATACGTAAGCGGGTGGTAGTAACCCAGAATCAGAGAAAGGTAATCTGGCGCGATTACCTTTCTGCCTACTGAAGAATACCATACCAAATGATGGGCCAGTAATTTAAAATATAGAGCATATTTTAGATACAATGCTATTTCTTAATAATCATAATTCTTACAATAAATCCTCTTTTCCTTGTCGTTGAATCACAGGTGTGTGGAAGAACTGGTACTGGTTGAAATCTATCAGTAGAAGTGATGGTGCCAGGCCGCCGTGGTAGCCGCGGTGAGAGGGATGGTGGCCGCCCTGCCGTCCCCGCACTTAGCAGCCCCATTATTGGCATTACATTCGTATCTGAAATAAATATAAATTATAAACATGTTTTTTTTGTATTGAATTTTATTTACCTCTCCCGTTTTAGGAAAATCCAGAGTCACCTCAGACCACAATGCAATGAAATGTTATCTCTAATACAACAACCGTATCGCGTAGCAATAATTATCTTATGATCTATGAATGAATCAACAGAAACTCTTGAAACAGCGTATTAAAAATTTGCATAGTTCTTGCAAAAGCAGGAATGAATTTTGATTACAATTGATAATGGAAAAATGTTATTGTTCTCTTCCAATACACAAAGAAACATATATCTTACGTAATAGCACAATCACACATAATAACTAGTATTTGAATGAAGTTTGAACTATAAATAAAATAACTAATACTATTTTTGTCAAAACTACGAAAGAACATATCGAGAAATATCAGCTACAGTAAGTTAAGCGCGGGTGGAGCAGCTTCAAGCAACTATCTATAACTAAGGAATCGTACATGTAATACTGTGTCTCAATTTAAAGTATATGAAAGCTTGTATATCTATAGACCTGAGGTGTAACGCACCATCAATATTAATGACATCGCTGAGAGATCCTTGTACGATACTCAATAACGTCTATGGGGTCTACCAAGGGTTAGATATTTATGAACGGGCTCGAAGCTCCATAGAAGTTGTTTAAATAATAAGATTTAAGAAATGTATAAAGTTCTTTGAACTGGTTTGGAGCTTGGTAACTTGGTGCCTGAACACACTACGAGGTACTGGAGATGTTGAAGCTGTTTGCGCCTCATAAGATGGTGGCTAGGCCTTATTATTATTTATTATATTTTTATGTAAATAATTATATCAATCGATATTTTGGTAAAGCATTGTCTAGGTCCAGCTGTTATGATGCTGTAACTGTTTTGTAATAAATATGGGTTATGATTTCTTAAATTTACGCGAACACTACACATTGAATAAAACTATTATTTACAGATTTTATCGCGTTTAATTACTACTTTACTTATTTTTTTATCATCCCGACGTTTCGGGTGCTTTACAGCACCCATGGTCATGGGGGACTGAGATGTTTGACGTCCCAATGTCATAGTACGGCCACCTTCAGTTTTTGAATATTAATTTTTGGTCCGATTTACGCAAAACGAGCTTATAGTATCATGAAGTCTTGCAGTGGTATGCTTGGGTTTGAGTTTAATTTTGTTAATTATAGGATCCCAAATAGATGGCAGCACCCATCTATCTTCTCTATTGAAATTTGGATGTTTTTTAATTTCAATAGCCTCGCGTATCATCTTTGGTTGGAATCGGTGTTCTTTTGCGAGGATTTGTGGTTTATCAAATCTAATGTTATGGTGGGGATGATCTTGAACATGTTCGCAGACTGCAGAGTTCCCGCAGCGTCGGTGCTTCACGTCAGCTATATGTTTCTTCACGCGGGTTTTTATACATTTTTTTGTTTGACCTATTTAAAAGAGACCACATTCACAATCTAGCTTGTATACTCCTGCATCTTGTAGAGGAATATTACATTTGATTGGTGGCAAAAATTGACTAATCTACTTCGGTGGCTTGCATTATGTTTTAATGGAAGCTCGCTTCAAGATATAGTCAATCTTGTCTGTGACTCCTCTGACATACGGTAGTACAGCAGACGCGCGCTCGACTGTGGCCGGCTTCACTCGTTCATTGTGACGTAGGCGCGGGAGCCGAAACTTGTTGTCTTGCAATACTTTCTTGACGTGCTGAAGCTCGGCGGCCAGATGTTTTCTATCACAGATCCCTCGTGCTCTCTAAAACAAAGATTTACCCACGGTAGCTAACTGTGAAGAATGATGGTGAGATTCACCATTTAGATATCGGTTGGTATGGTATAGAAAAAATACCAAAAATTAATATTCAAAAACTGAAGTTAGCCGGACTAACTATGACATTGGGACGTCAAACATCTCCGTCCCCTCCCCCCTGTGACCATGGGTGCTGTAAAGCACCCGAAACGTCGGGATAGCAAAAATAAGTAAAGTAGTAATTAAACGCGATAAAATCTGTAAATAATAGTTTTATTCAATAAATATGGGTTGTTATTTAAATAGTTAGCATAGCATTCATGATTTTGTCAGCAGAGAAATGTAATCTAGCAGCAGAAATAGATAATTGGTCAGCAAACCATGGCTAACAAACATTATTAAATAAATCGACAATTTTTGACATTATAGACGGCTGTAAATTTTTTAGTATAGCAAGTTCAATTCTTTCAATATTATATTTTATATCATTACTAGCTTACCAGGCAGACGTTGTTCTGCCCTTTTCGACGACCATTTGTCACGTCCTATCTCCTCCTATCTATATCTTGAAAATCCTTAAATTCGCAAAAAAAAATATTGTGGTAACACTCATGGGTAAAAAAATGCAAATTTGATTAAAATCGGTTAAGTAGTTTAGGAGTCCATCGCGGACAAACAACGTGACACGTAATTTATATATATTAAGATAATGTACGCGCCTTTAGGGTGCCTTCCGCACAACACAATGGGATTCCTTCAACATTTTATTACGTGTTTTTCTTATCTTACTTGTTTTTATTACTAGCCTGTTTGTTTTACTATGTACTGTTACTGTGGATCCCAGTTTTCTTAAACGAGCATTTGTTTTTACTGAATTTTATCGATTAATATGATAAAGAAAACTGTCGTATTTTAACAGAAGAATATATTAGGTAATCACCACAGTCTCCATGGGTAGTATATATAAAATCTTACGCAATATATTGTTATATATAAGTAAGCGTGACCGATAACCGATATGCCCTGAGAGACTTAGTGCCTTAGAGAAGGCATCTTAGTCCCAGTGGTGATCGAGTTTGTTGTAGTAATATGGCTTGCCCGTGGGCATTGCGCACCTCTACCGATTGTAAACGACGTACTAGCGCAGTGGGTTATGATACGTCGACTTAGAAAGATTACTTTAAATTTTCGAAAGCATTAATCATACTGAACTCCTTGCCTTAATGCAAATAAGCCTATGAAACATGGATATTTAGTAGCTATAGTCTCAGTAGCTTGCTACTATGGTACGTTGGTGCTTCTTTTAGTTAACACTTTTTTGTCAATGTCAAATGAAGATCGTATGACGGGTGCATTGTGAGGGGGTGCCATCCTTATTATGCATTCGTGTTTCTATTAATTGCGGCATTACGCCTCGCGATGTATCATCGATGTCGATGAAGATATTCGAATGAGATGTCTGCTAAGAGCCTTGAGATAGCGTAGGATGATGGAGATAGCGGTGTTGACATTTTGGACGTTTTGTGACATTGAGTCTCTTTAAAAGTTGTGTAGACTCACAAACTTTAAGCAGTATAGTACCTTACCTGATCGGGTAGAGAAAAAAAATTAATGTGATATGTGAATCTTGAAAATTTAATGTTAACAAAAAGTAAAAGCAGACATAAAGTTACGAAAAACAGTAAAATAAACTTTTAAAGAAGTTTCAAACTGCCTTCAAAGAACTAAAAGGATTAAAATTAATAATTAAAAATCAGAAAGCGGTGCTAAAAGTATTAAAGCGTTTATTGTAGTTTCACTTTTTATTAAGTTCTTTTTAACTTCCATAAAGGTGGAATTATTTATTGTATTTTTTATATTCATTATTTCTTATCCTATACCTTTAAATGAGCAATTATTGTATATATATAATCGGAATCTCGGAAACGGCTTCAACGATTTTCATAAAATTTTGTGTGCAGGGAGTTTCGAGGGCATTTAATCGATCTAGCTAGGATTTATTTTTAGAAAATGTCTCTTTGTCCGTGTTTTTAGGCAATGAAAAACTGCTACAATATCGTTAGAATAAGAAGGTAAATTTTGACAGTTTATTAACGATTACAAATAGCTTAATTTGTATATTGGGCGGTCAAAAAATCGTAATACTTCGAGCCCAGACCGACCGACCGACTTTTTTTAATTTTTTTTCAAGTTACTTTCTTTTTTGAGAAAATCTATTTTTTCGAGCCCTCTTTTTAGTATTTTTAAAAACACGAAAACTTTAATTAAACTAATTGCATCATGATTTTTTATTCAAATAATCAGTTCAGTTTTTTCTATTATGTCGCAACGATCAAAAAATATTATTCGTATTTCATCAGTATGTAATTTGTATCTAAATATAATTTCCAAAACACACGAATAAAAAAAACCGAGCGTAAAATACCGAGCAAAGCTCGGTCAACCGGGTACTATTTTATTAATTATGGTAAATAAGGAATGGTCTCTCCTCAAGTATATAACATATTTAACAAAAAAAGAATTTTTAATGCATAAAAAGAACATAATTACACTCAAAGATACTTCCCCTTTTTGATGTTAAAAATAATTTAACTTTTTAAAGTCAGTAACAAGACATACTATACCTAATATAAAATAACTATTGACGCTTTAGAATATGGAATACTTATAATTATTAATTAAAATAACAAATAGTTCCATTAAAAATACACGATTTCATTAAAAAATTCATTTGGGAGTGGAAATTTTTCTATAATTTTACATGGGACAGCCCATAAAGCATAATCTATTTGATAAAAAAGAGTCATCAAATTTTGACAACTGTCGAAGATATCGCGTAACAAGCATACTAAAAACATACAGTCGAGTTTATGAAAGTAAGCTAAAAATACATCATGAACTTTCATATTTCATACTTTCATAGAAATACCTGTTTAAACCTGATTGCTTGGAGGTTGCAGCTCAATTGAAATGGCGTTTTATTATTAAAGTTTTTTCTAAAAATTGTGTTCTATGTTTTAATTAAAGTTTAATTAAGTAAAAACATATTCCTCTATTAACAATTTCTAATAACACTAAAATGCGAAGGTGTGTTTGTTGGTTCGTTATTCACGCAGCACGTGACATAGAATGATATTGGAATAGATAGTTAAGTAGAGAGTGACGTAGACTACTTTTATACCTGAAAAATACACGGTTCATGTTAGATTGAATATATTAGTAGAATTCATTACACATTTTTGTCTTATTCTATCCTCTTATACGAAATTTTGTCTTATTCTTCATGACTCGCGTAGGAATCTCTATTCCTTTTTTGTTTGAAGTTGGAAGCAGGTTTTTATCTGTTGCGTGTCCCTTCAAACTCTAAATACCTATCTAGACGAACGAGTTACACCTTTAATACTTTCAAATTTTTTGCCGCAATACATGAAACATTATTTATCATCACCATCATTACAGTCCTTAAAAAGTCCACTGCAGAACATGGGCCTCACCCAAGGAATGCCACAAAGCACGGTCCTGAGCTCTGCATCCATCGGCTTCCTGCATGTCTTACTACGTCGTCACTCCATCCAGTCATCCTACACTACGCCTACCGGTACGAGACTGCCACTTGAGAACCTTTTTTCCCCATCAATTGTCGGTTCTGCCAGCTCAGCTTACAATTCCGTTGGGATATGTCTGTTACTCTGGTTCTACTACGGATATCCTCATTTCTAAGTTTATCACGCAGTAAACCGAAAGCATAGCCCTCTCCAAAGTTCGCTGAGCGACACAGCCGATTTGAATCCGTCGATTGACCTCTCGGTCGAATTTGGACTTACCTAGTCGGACTATTTGTCCCAGTTAAACGTACTCGTCAACAAGTCTGAGCATAGTACTCCCAACAACTACCGGCATAGATGTGACATGGACATTAAACATGATCTTTGTTTTGTCCATGTTCATTTTAAGACCTACCCGTTGGGAGACACTATTGAGGTCATTGAGCATAGTGCTTAAGTCCTCTAGCGATTCTGCCATAAGGACTATATCATCGGCAAATAGAAGGTGAGTGATGTACTCGCCATAGATGTTAATACCGTATCCTTTCCAGTCCAGTATCTTGAAAATGTCTTCCAATGCAGTGGTGAAGAGTTTCGGGGAAATAACGTCACCCTGTCTTACACCTCTCTGCAGTTGGATAGATTTCGTATTCTGGTTCTTTACTCGGAAAACCATCGTAGCGCTACTGTACAAACACTTCAGTGCTTCGATGTATCGGCAGTCCACTTTGCACGGCTGAAGGGACTGTAGCACCGCCTAAATTTCGACGGAATCAAAAGCTTTCTCATAGTTCATATAAACCAGGCAAAGTGGCAGATAGTACTCTTCGGTCTTCTGTACAATCTTCCGCAGAGTACGTATGTGATCGATGGTACTGAAGCCTTTTCTGAAACCGGTTTGTACGGAAGCCTGAAAGTCGTCGATACTGCATATGAGACGATTCGTAATAACTCTCGAAAACAGCAAGTAGACGCTGCTTGGAAGGTAAATAAGTATAAGCGTTGTCGTCTTTCCTGAAGAACAAGATCACCGCACTTCTGCTCCACGCCTCCGGAGTAGTGCCACCATGGAGGACGGAATTGAAGAACTTCTGAGGGACATTAAGTACCGGTGTTACCGTTTTAATGTGCTGGAGAGCCGTTTTAATGTCGCTCAGAATAACGCCCGGGATATCAGCGGAATAGTGTCGGATAAGACTTGCTCTTGGATCGTTACTTACACTTGCGTGTGGCTTCAACGATGATGTGTACAGCTGCTCATAGAACCTCTCAATCTCACTCAAAATCTCAGGTGTCCCGGAAACGATGCTGCCACACTCGGTCTTCAGCTTTGACAGTTGGCACTTTCTGGCACACAGATCACTGACTAAGACTTTGGAGCCCTGGTTCCGCCCGACCGCTTCTTCAATACGAGTTGTATTGAAGTTGCGCAAGTCTCGTCGCATGTATTTGGAAATATGTCTGTTCAGTTGCCTGTATGCTGTCAAATCTGCTGAAGTCTGCAGTTTCATCTCTCGTCTAACAGCCATGAGATTAAGAGTGTGAGCGGTGAGCATTTGTGTCCTTCTGCGACAGTTCTTGCAGAACTTAGCTCCGACCACATGGACAGTTTACAACTTGTTATTCATATCGTTCATTGCATTGCAATCTCCTAGGTACTGAAAACAGTTTTGTAACTCGAGTTGAAAGGTTTCGGGACTTCGGATTAGAGCACGAGAGGGGCACGAAGAGGGCGTTGAGTTCATTAGATGAGACCTCTCCAACTTGACGTTTATGTACAGTGCGCCTCTCTCATCAACACCGTGTAATGCATGCATAGCTCTAGAAATATCCTAATACATTTCCTCCACCCCCTTATCGGCATGTGCTGACGTTGGTGCGTAAGCCTGTATTACCTTCAGCAAATACCGTTTGATGATTGTGAATATAAAGTACGCAACCCTCGTCGACACACTCCCAATTTTTACGACGTTGTTAACGAGGGGCTTGTGGACGATAAATCCAATACCGTGGGACAGATGCTCGCCCTCCTGGTGATAGAACAAGTTGCCGGATTCGAGAATCACCGAATCCTCCCCCTCTCTTCGGACCTCGGATAATATAATATTCCAGCGCAACTTATCTATCTCTTCTTTGAGCTCCAGGATCTTCTCATTAGTCCTCAGAGTGCGTGCATTATATGTTGCCTGGTCGAGTCGTCGTAGGTGGCAACCGAACCTCCACCGGAGATTCTTAGCGCCCCCTGCCCAGCGGTTACCATGATCGCCACCGTAGCCAGGAATAGCGTAACCACCGGGGACTGGGGACTGTCTATTTGTATCGTTGCTCATGAGGGGTATATTGCCATAGTTGCCACGCTTGGCGAGCGGGTTGGTAACCGCAGTTTTTTTGTTATAGAATTGCTGTTATCAGAAAGATGCCGCATTTTACGACACCCACGAGAAGATATAAGGTAGTGGATATTCTTAGCCACCACTACACGATTTACTTACGCTATGATTTCATCGTTGCCGGTTTTGTTGGGCAGACTTTTACCCCTTTCAGATTCTTTGGCACTACCAAACTCATCGTCAGTCGATACCGTATAATAAATATATTTGTGTGACACATCGATCGTTTTGCACAAGAATTGCAGACATATTTGTCCGCAATTCAATCAAAGTAATGTTGTACTTGTACGTTGTGGAGCGTTTTTCTAAGTCCTTATTTCTCTAAAGAAAGAGAAATAAGGACTCAGAAAGTCCTTATTTCTCTTTCTTTTGATACTAATTTTCGGGTTAGGCTGATGATCCAATCCTTTCCTACCTTTACCTGCAATCTCTTCATCGGCGTTTTATTCGACGATTCATTTTCGGCTCTCACTCATCGGAGCTTATTGCATCTCCAAAGGAATTTAACAAAGCTCGTCGTCTCGTCTCGTCGTCTGACATATAATCTAAATAATATTGTTTCTTTGCTGGACGGGTGATTCTAATTGAGGAGGATTTAGTGTTGTTAGCGTCGGTTCCCAAAGATGCACCTGTAAGAACTTTAACGGTTGTTGGGAAGCATAAAATAGAACGAAGACCGGCTCGGACTTTGAAATACTTGACATTTCATTCGAATGGAATTGACGCACTTTTCGCAAATGCGCAAGCGTGCAGGTTCTCGCCGTCACTGCATGCGATCGACTAATTTTGCAATAATCGACTCGCTTAATAGCTACCTAAGTACTACAAAGTGACACAAATTGGTATATGCACCAATTAATAAATGACCACTATAAATCAATACGGTGTAAGCGATTGAGTTGTATTATAATAGTAAATGCTATTATGGTATAACCGTGATTTCAATATCAAATTTGATTTCCGTAATTGCGTATAAGCGACAATTGAATGGTAAATTTGTAAATGGTAGTAAGGCTCAACCGTCAGTTCAATATTAAAATAGATGTTTGTAATTGCGTATAAACGACAATTGTATGGTAAGTTTGTAAATGGTAGTAAGGCTTAACCGACAGTTCAATATTAAAATTGATTTAAGTAATTGCGTATAAGCGACAGTTGTATGATAAATTTGTAAATGGTAATGAGGTATAACCGGCACTTAATATTTTTGACGACAAAGGTAAAGGAGCATTAGTTTAAACTTTCAAAACACGTGCTAATGGTAAAGAGCCATAAACGTCCAGAATCTTTACACTATTGAGGAGTATAAATACACAACTGACTTTAAACCAAAAAGATGCTATTTTTACAGGGGTAAAAGCACCTTTAGTTGAAAAAAGGCCTAGAATTCGGTCGGTTATACCAAAATGATACCGCGAAAACGCAATTTTTTGCTTAGGCATAAGCAACAAAAATGTTACTGTAGAGCCATAGTGAGTAAGCGCATTCGAAACAGTGGAAAATTTTAAGTAGCATGGCATTCAAGACACATTTTAGACAAAAATGTCGCTTATGCCCTTTATTACCTTATTACCTTTTATCTGTCGATATGAAATTAGCGTTTTGTCATACTGACCACTTTGATCTGAAATATCTCCTCTTTGGTTACGAATTCCAAATACAAATTTATAAATTCATTTAGCTGGTACATTTGAGTTTTAAAAACAGTCATTTATTTGTTTTTTCCTCATTATTTTTTCTTTGTCATCGCTTATTACCGCTCAATGGAAAACATGAAATATCGGTATATTTACGAGTACGAGTTCCACCGTGGCGCCATTGCTGTAGAAACAGCTCGAAGGATTAATGATGTGTACGGCGCTGGTGTCGCAAAATAAAGCACGGTACGTTTTTGGTTTCAACGTTTTTGTTCTGAAAATTTCGACCTTCAGAACCAACCCCGTGGACAGCCGGAGACCTAAGTAAAAAATGAAGAATCAAAGGCTATTGTGGAAGCTTGGAATGGTAAAAATTCAACTCCGATGCGGCAGTCCAAACCGCCTTCAAAGAGTTTACTGATTCTTGCACCCATGGTTTTTTTTAGTAAAGGGATCAATGAACTACCTATGAGATGGCAAAAGTGCATAGATAACCACGGTGCATACTTTGATTAATTAAATATATTTTAGAAAAAAAAATATTGAAGGAATATAACAGTGATTCGATAATCACTGTTATATTCCTTCCGTACGAAACGCCAATTTCATATGTAAGGACCTATTACAAGGTGGTAAGACCTTTTTATGTAAACTTAATAAACATTATCTTCAATTGTTATTTTAAACTATTTCCCGTATCTTGTATAGGTTTGCAAATAATATGAAAAAAGTAACCCAAAGCGATTTTTCTACTGAATTGTATTTGACCATTATTCTCGGACTGCCGATTAGTTTAACTTAAACGCGGACGAAGTTACGGATAAAGCTGTTATCAAGTAACAGTTTTGCTCGGCGTTAGCAAGAATATTTATACATGATGGCTATCAAGATATGATTGGAAAGTAAAAATACAGTACAAAATTTTATCCAAATCGTTAAAGCAATATCCGAGAATTTAATTACTTATTATTTTAGAATTCCTTGTAAAGTACTGAAAATATATTGTACAAGAATTGTTCGTTTAATATATTATTAAAAGAAAGAAGAACATGATTTATCTTTTTAATTGATATTATTCTTGGCTTTTCAGGTGTAGAATAAGTAAAATGACTAAAATATACGTGGTGAAGCCATGCTGCAGTTATATTAGTAATATAGTTGTAGCACGAATGGGTCGGCTCAACCGGGGAAAGACCACGCTCTCACAGAATACCAGCGTGAAATAGTAGCTTAATGCTGCTGTATTTCGTACGGTGAGTGTAGAGAACCGGAGACCCTTTTTACTGGAAACGAGGCATTCCATCTTAGTCCTCACGGGTGACAACGTATCTGCATTTTGATTCGTAATCGAGGATAGATGTAGATGTCTATGGGCCACAGCAACCACTTACCATCAGGTGGACTGTGTGCCCGTTTGTCACCCTATCCTATAAAAAAAAACTCTTCGACTCCTTATATACTATATACAATATCCTGTTGTAACGTTTCCTCTTGAAATCATACGCATTTTACTTTACTTAAAGTTGTCCTGAAATGCAAATATTATTGCATTTCAAACATGATAGGACAAATCAGAAATCTATTATATACCTATGGAACTTGCTTAAGAGCAATATGACTGAAGTAGACAACGTCAGGGCTATGGCGACAAACATCATTAAACAATGTTAATTAGGTGCCTGCCCGCTAACCTGAGATTGTTCTGCGTGTAAGGATTCAAAGGTTCATTACACTGACAAATACTAATCGAGCTCTACGTTATTAAGGAGAAACCTTTCATGTTAGGGTGTTTCGAACGTACAGATGCTTATGGCAATGAGACTTTTCCGCAGAACAATACTAAATCATCAAAATGAGAAGCTAAAACATTTAGGAAATTGAATTTTATGTATGAAGACTTAGGGATCAATTAGATTAGAGTTAACAGAACACGAATGCTGCCAAATTACGAATTCATAGACATTGATTAAATTCACATGTAACAACACGTTTTTGGTTAGCACGCGCTAACGGAAGTCACGTGGTAATCAAACTTTGTCAAAGGTGTGGTCCCATTAGCGCAACGAGCGATGTCTGACTTGATACTGTCCCCATCAAATTACGTAAATTGATTACCATACCCTGCGCTCTACCTCACAATTGTCGGTAGCAGGATAATTTCTTCATCGCACGAAATTGTTCTAGCGGTTCATGACATGGCAAGTCAAAGGCTTTTACTTCAATATTCATTTAGTGTGAAATTTATTGTTGAGGGTTTTCTATTTGTTTGTACTTGTTTAATATGTTTTTTTTTTTGCCAGTTTTCAATATTTAATATTTCGTGTATTTGAATTATTGATACATTATAAGAGTAAGACTTCTATAACAATATCTTACAACAATAAAAGTTACAAATACAGTATATCATCTAATCTGTGTGATTTTGATAAAAATTAAAAAGTAAATCCACAGCCTACACAGGGATATTTTTAAAAGAGTATCCAAATGTTAAACTTAAGTTCAAATATATAAATTAAGATATACCGTTATTGCAGTTTTTGAAAAAACGAGTAAATTAGGCTTCTACTTTTATTTGAAATTATCTTTAATTGAATGTGATTTATGGTTAACAACGTTTTGCGTAACGGTTGACCTTTACGAATGTGTGCGTGTGCAGAAAAATCCACAGATATAATAGATATATGAATGAATAAAAATCCACAGATATATAGATGTGTGCGTGTGCAGAAGAATCCACAGGTAATGTATAGTAATAATATCTTATTATTGCAATTTCTGTGGAAAAATCAGTTAAAATAATGCATTAACCATGCATTTTGAATTTTAAAAATAAGAAGGACAGGATGTTTGAGATATTTTTATATTAATTTTTCTTCACCTTTGGCTTTATTAATTAATCCTCCTAAAACCCTGTATACGATTAATCGGACATTTGTTCATCGTGACTGATCTCGGTGAGTAATACATTCTCTCTTTTGAGCGGTAAACACGCTTTGTTCGTCTGGAACACTATGCCTAGTTTTCATCAGCGTCAACTTCTTCTGGTTTTGTACGTTCGAAGGCCTAGATGTAAAAGCTATGACGAGTTTGGTCGTGTTTTGTATTACCGGCACTTCAACGTGTCTCGGTCTCAGGCTGATTTATAGTGGTAGCGCCGAATCATTCAATTCTCGGCGGGCGAACTAACAGCACTTGGAAGACAATCGCGCAGTGGACAACAGTCAATAACAAACAGATGTCGACATTACTTCGGCAACGTCATCTCGTTCTCGGTGACACGGCTTTGGATAATCACTGTTAATGGCTGATTCATACTGGGATTTTTATTCCAAATTCGAGGCAAATCAGTGCTGTCCCGCTACTGGCATAATGTAAATTGATGTGGATCAGGAAATCGCTGTCGCGCCAGTGCTGATTTCAAAATTCCTGCTTTAATATTTTGAAATCAGTATCTCTAGCATAGAGCCATCACCCGCCGTTGCAATAAAGTTTTATGGCATTCAGGATAATGGATACCAAATTTTGAACTCATCAGGTGAAACTGCTGAAAACGTTTTTGACTCACTGTGTAAAAGTTTGCAAGAATTAAATTTAACCATTGAACATATATTAGGATATGCAGCTAATACAACAGACGTTTGGCAGAAATAATAGCGTGGTTGTAAAGATTAAGTCGATCAATTCTGATTATATTTTTGTAAAATGTGCATGTAATTTGACAGCACCAGCTGTCAGTTATGCCTGTAGAAAGCTGCCTAAAGTTTTTAGATTAAATTGTCAAAAAAGTTCACAATTATTTTAGCCATAACAGTAAACGCAAAAGAGAATTTGCAGAATTTCAGTCCTTCGTAAATCAATCAGAAAATCATAATATTTAACGTAATTACGACATACGTTGACTCTCTCTACACGCCTGTGCAAATCGCTTAGTAGATCAGAGGTCAAACATTTAAGCCGTATTTTCAGCAAGAACATTTCGTAAAGCGTAACGTTTCAGTGACTTTTTTACATGAAAGTTTTGAAAACAAACAAATAAAGCCCCACTTTTTGTTTTAGGTTATAATTTGCCTATAATCAAAAACTTCAATATAATCTTTTAAAGTAATGCTTGCGTTGTTCATACTTTTTATAGAGATTTGACTGAGATGTTTAAAACAATTTTGAGCTGCTATATGAAAAGTGGATATGTGCGTTCTACTGCTATTGAGGACATAGATCCAAATAGTAATATAAACTTTATAGAATTACATGAAATATACTTAGGTGTTAAATTACCTAATGAAATAATGATATATTAAGTATATAGTAGTATCGAAATTATAGAATTTTTGCTAAGGTGTCAAAGTTTTTAGATTGAGTGATGTACTCAACTTTAAATGTAAATTTTCCATTAATGAAAAAATATTTTCATTAATGGACAAGGAGCGGCTTATGAAAATTTTACATCTCTTATTAGCGTTATGAATAGGTTCCCAAAAATAATTACAAATGATACCACAAGACAATTGATTGACGAGGAAAATCTTCGCATCAAGTATGATTCAGGGGTACAAAACCTAATGTGTGGTTCCAGTCGCAGTACCAGAGAAGCTGTAAATGTTGAACAGTTTTGGAGCAATTTGTGTAATATTAATGATAGTAGAAATGTCCCTAAATACAAAAATACGACTAACTTTGTTATAAAGGTTAAATGTCTGATGTGTGTGTATACCTATTACTAATGCTGAATGCGAAAGAATTTTTTCAAAAGTTAATATTGTTAAAACAAAGTATAGAAACATCGAAACTCAACGAAAACGACGAAACAACGTTTTCATCGAAACACATTGCGACCCTTGTTTTACATGTAAAAACATGTAAAACAAGGCCTAACTGAAAATTGTATCTCATTTGAACCACCGAAAGTCGTGTTTAAAAAAACGTCCAATACTTATACTTTGTTCACCTATTACACACTACTTTTTTACTTGCGGTATGAATAAGTTGGTATAGATTTTAATCACAACTATTATTACGGTTAATAAATAAAACGTGACTTCTCGTGCCCATCAATTATTTAAAAATTAACTTCTTCTACCTCTAATATAATAAGAAAGATAGACGGAGCACTGTTGGACGCACATATATTATGCACCTAAAACCATGTTGATGGTTGCGAGCGATTTGAAATGCGTGTGATGTGTATGTGGCTGAGTTGAGTGGCAGGCTCGTACCGGTAAGCGAAGTCCGGGCATCCCCCGACTGGAAGGAGTAACGAAACGTAAGAGATGCAGGAAGTCGTTGACTGCAAGTGGCTCAGGATAGTGCTTTGTGGCATTCCTTGGGGATGTCTATGTTCAACAGTGGACTTGTGAAAAGCTATAACGAATGAACGAATGAATTGCGTCATTTGAAATATACGGAGTGCTCCATCGTCCTTTTTTGGTTGTAATGATGATTATAAGAATTGAATTTTAAATTAATATTAGAAACTAATTTATCACATCGTAGATAACTTTGGCCCATTAAATTTTTGTGCGATGCTTAGGGTATTCTCAAAGAATACCTGAATATTATATTTTATTGTAACGCCGATGATGATGGTAAGAAAAATTCATTTTTATAATAGCTAATAACGCTTTTTATTTTATCATACTTGTGCAATTAGCATAAGGGTCTGAATTAAGTTTTTGGAAGTAATCTCAGACATCGTAAATAACATTGGCTCTTTACATTATGTAAGTTGAACGCCAATGATGAATAGATAATTTTAAAATAAATAATGAAAGAGGGCTACAATAAATACCGTAAAACGCCCTAACTTTGCACGAATTTAGAGGTTTTTATGATATTTCTTGACATGCACAGAAAAAGTGACATATCATATTTAAAGAAAAAATTTAAATCAGAACTTAGTGCGTATAGCAAAATAACTCACTATAGTCTACAACTCATATTTTCTTAGAAATAAGCTTCGAAATATCCAGGCAATGTTAATGCCATTTTCTTAACTTTACCTAGGCAAAAATATCGCAGTAAATTCGTTTCCAAATAAACAGATTTCGCTCCCATAAAGAATTGGTTTATAATTCCTGCTTATCCATGACATATAGTTTAAAACTTTTGTTTTATTAAGAAGGTAGGCAATGTTAAGCAGACATTTTGAACATTTAGTCACTTTATAGGAAATCTTTCAGGTTTGTCACCTTATAAACAAAGGAAAATTTATACATGGTAGAGCCATGCTGCAGTTATATTAGTAGTAAAGTTGTAGCACGAATGGGTCGGCTCGACCGGGAAAGGACCACGCTCTCAAAGAATACCAGCGTGAAATAGTAGCTTAATGCTGCTGTATTTCATATGGTGAGTGTAGAGAACCGGAGACCCTTTTTACTGGAAACGAGGCATTACATCTCAGTCCTCACGGGTGACAACGCATCTGCATTTTGATTTTTAATGGAGGATAGATGTAGATGTCTATGGGCCGCAGCAACCACTTACCATCAGGTGGACTGTGTGCTCGTTTGTCACCCTATTCTATATATTAAAAAAAAAAAACTTATTTGTTAAAAGGGGTCATTCCGTTTATCCTCCCTAAGGTAAAATAAGTTAAACATGTTCTTTATTATTAGTGTAATAAAGTAGTATACATTTCAGGGTGGGTAACCGGAATATACAACTCGTTAAAAATTCAAACATCATCAATGTTACTTTGTTTTGGTAACAATTTGTGCTTACGCAATAATATATTTATGATTACAAAATAATATATAAATAAAGTGCATAGGTAATCTTCTATTCCGATTAGGTACATTTCGATTAGGTTATAACAGTTTGACAACTTTGGCATTATTTTAGTCTTATAAATCAACATGATGTGATGAGCAGGTAGGTACCAAACATTTCAAAATTACGTTTAAAAGCTAAAATTATTTAAAAATAAAAATAAATACTATCTTCAACCTGCATTAAAACATATTCGTAAGAATTTTTATGATAAAATAGGTATGTTGACTTTATTGAACATGGTACATCTGGAAATCCCGAATTACTTTTGTGATACGATGATAATTTCTTAGATTTTGTGAGATCAACCACTCTATGAGATCAAACACACACAAGTTTAGTTTACATTTTGGTAGAATAATTCAAGTACTGCCGACAACTTTTTCACTTATTCTTGTTTTGAGAACTGGTGTTTTTCTTGTTTCAAAGCACCTTCTATCTTCTAACGTAGATTTTCGTCAAATTCAATCAACAATACAGAGCATATAACTACGTTTTATTGTACACATAACTAGTAATAAAATGCCTCTTATCTCTATATTGAAGTATTTAAACGAATCAACACAAAAATAGAAATTTGAAAATATTCGGGCAAGAATCGTACGTGATTTATGAAGTCATAAATTACAAACTTTAAACATATTACATAGCAGTTTCCTGTACTGATGTAGACTAGATTGTGTAATCAAAATATTACGTCGTAATAATAAATATGAAATAGGCGGTACTTCCCTTACCTTGTTGGTCGAAAGCGCGACTTCTGATCATTGAGTGCCGGGTTCGAATCTCGAGTCGAGCAAAAATCATACGTAGGGGGAGGCTTATGTTCAGCAGTGGACGTGTAAATGGGAATGATCAAAGATATCGTTTTACATAATCATCATAATTGTATTTTGAAAGAGTACATTTTCCTCCTGTGTCTCACTCAGTCTCGGAAAGTCTGGATTTCAAAATAGAATAAAATTTATCGTTAGTTACCAGCTATATGTTTTTTGAAGTACGATTGACCCGGGTTAATCGGTCAAAATTTTTGCAAGGCGGTATCGAATTTGTCGGACTATAGAATATTGCCATACCTTGTTATTTACATTACCTTGTTATTCGAAAATAATGAAAAATAAAAATATCATGTGATGCACATTGAATATCTAAACAGTAAATAATGAATGCCTGCTAGGGCGCTACTTGTCACATTCGAACTAAGACAATACGCGTAAACATTCGTAGTATCGAGAACTAATTTCAACCCGTGGCGAATTCATAGCGCGACTTGAATCTATCTATAAGTTAAAGGCATGTCGGTTACAAGGGGGAACGCATCAGCCAGGGGCCGGATTACCGGAGGTCCACTGGTATCTTATAAAATGTTTTAAGATTAATATGAAATCGGTAAGGATCTACATATTCAACCCGGCAGTCGTTGTCCTACCAGTTAATATAATAGGAATGTTCTATATTATTTTTTGAAATTTTTATATATATACAGCATATATATATATATAGAGAGAGAGAGACAGAGATACCTAAGCATTGTAGTTTATCGTAACCCTTATCGTCGACTTGGAGCAGCATCTAAGGTGGTCTTACACGCTGATGATGTTGAAAAGAAGACCTTTTTAACATGAATAAGAAATATTACTTTTATAAAGTACTACAAAAAGTAACGTTAACGTATTAGTGTTAATATTTCAAAATGTTATCATATTAGCATCACCCGTAAAAGGCATCAAATTGAATATCGATGTAATCTAGATAACTTACCATTGGAACGCATCTAGCAAAGCACAGATCTTTGTGTTATTTTTGATTCCAAAATGCTGATTTCTGATCATGTCACGATAATGGTTGTAAAAACGTATAAAAACTTAGGATGTGTTTAAAGCGTGTGCCGTGCATTCTCAGAATTTGAATGTACTCGTATTAATGTTCTGTATTCTTATGAACGAAGTATTTTAGAGTATTTTTGTATTGTCTGGAATGCAAATACTTGTCTTACATAGGGAATATATAACAAGTACAATATAAATTTTAGGATAAGTAATAGGATCAGGCATTACTTTGGGGAAATCCATTATACTAAGGATATTAATATTTACTTTGCAACCATCTGCTCAATAAAATAAAATGATGTGTCTTACCTAGTTTGCAGAGCACCTCCCGCACTCCCACAATTGCGTGACTAATTCCGTCACCACTAACCCCAGAACCACTTCCAACACCACTACACTATGAAAGACACACCATCGAAGATAATACGACACGTGTTTCACCTCTATACGAGGAATCTTCAGGTGATATAGACTCTACGGCGACTGACCGCTAAGTTCCAAGGCATTAAATCATCGACTTAACATAAAAAAACGGTTACGGACGTTCAAGAATCGATGTATACTTCTACAAATTTTGTTACTATACGACGTCTGTAGTAATAAAATTGATAGTCCAGAACTGACATTAAAATTCTTACAATTTAATACTCTTTTGAACAATTATTTTAACGTTAGTACACATCTCTCTTTCATGTTCGGTTACGTAGTAATATTATTTATTCTGTAGTTCCAACAAGTCGCTCTAAATATGCTCAAAATGCTGTCATTAGTCGTACACTTAACTCTTATAATAATAACTTTCAACTATTAATAGTTATCACGACAGTATTAAGCTTTTATTACAATAAAAAAAATAATCTCAACACTACCTACACTGCACTATAAACACTCATACACACACACACACCCCCACACACACACACACACACACATACACGCACGCGCACACGCAAACGCACACGCAAACGCACACGCACACGCCCCCACGCACGCACGCACGCACGTACTCACGCAGGCACGCACGCACGCACGCGCTCACACACACACACACACACAGACACACACACACACACACACACACACACACACACACATACACATACACATACACATACACACACACACACACACACACACACACACTCACACACGTCGCGCGCGCGCGCACACACTCACTTTAACTATATATGTATGTATATACGAAAATTACTCACAAACAGACATTAACAGTGTTAATTTTGGAAGGACTACTGGCTTTATTTCACCTAAAATATCGTTTTTCTACTTGTTGAACGTTCAATTCCGAACAGTTATCATTGTGTTGGTCGTTAAAGCTATCATGAAACTTAACCTCGTTTACAAGGGTTGCCCAACCTACACTTTAATACCCTGTAGCTTTCAGTAAGTTTTAGATTATTACGAGATTGCTTTTTTACTTCGATTGTCTATAACCTTGAAATGTTATGCATTAGATATTGTTTACTAACTTAAATTGATATTAAGGATGTTAGTTCATATCAATATTTTATTAACGACCATAAATCTATCACTGTATCATATACATTTTTCGTGGGCTTTATTTAAATTTTCCTTCAATTACTTCTGTGTTATGAAGGCGTTTTACGCATAAATTGTAATGGACAAACATCCAAACCAGAAACAATTATATGTAGGCAGGCCATACAATCAACTGTTTCGTACGGGATTCAATTACATTTATATATTATATATATATATATATATATATATATATATATTATTACTTTAATTACACATGCAAATTCAGTGGCAAAAATAGATATTAAATAATCTGCATAATACTCAGATTTAAAAATATATGCGCGTTGCGGTACAAATGACTCCTAGCCCCGTATAACTTTGCTTATGGAACAAACGCTGATTTTCAACAAACCCTCGAGATGACGGGACGGAATGAGCAATTACAATATTGCGAATATAAAACAAGGTTGGAGCAACGCTATAACGCATTATGACTGCAGCACAAATGGGCGCATCTCGAATCAAAATGCGATTCGTAAACTGGGATAGATGTCCGTGTCTTCATAGCATGGTATCACTTGCCTGTGCTCATTTTCATCCTTATTTTTTTTAAATGTAAGCGGGATATTTACAAGGTTATTTTGCAAAAACTGGCCAAATTTGCACAGAAAGTTCAGAATAAGTAAAATAGGCAAAGAAAAAGTAATTAAAAAATTCTTTATTATCTTCTAAATTCAAAATACGTGGCCAGGCATTATTAAAAAAACGTTATTGCCCATAAATCACCTTTAATTTTGGATGATTTCAAACAAAAGTAGGCGCCTTATTTACTCGTATTTTCAAAAACTGTAATACCGGGATAGTTTAAAAATTGACTACTATTTGAATAACCCTGTGTATAAGGGCAGATGGACATAATATAATGAATATTTCACTAAATGAATAACGTAATATTTTTTTTTATAAACCTCCTGGAAATAAATGAGCTAATGAGCTTTAAACGGCTGAACAGATTATCTTGAAACATAGTTAAGAACACTCTCGAAAAAAAACTTATTCGAAATCGGTTCACCCTAAGAACAGACAGACAGATACACACTAAAATTACCCCTATATTTTCGTCGGATGTTAAAAAAGAAGGGTATCCTAACTTATCCCTATATAAATATCAGTTGATCCCTTTGTGACTTCTAAACAACGGTCATGTTCCCGCAGTGTTGTCGAGACGACGGTTAATAGCTATGCTATGCTATGCTTTGGTTAGGATATGATAGGTAGCGTTGTAGTCAATGTACTAACAAATTATGCATTTTGGACTCATATACACAATATATTGTGGTAGAGCCATGCTGCATCTATAATATGTTTATAGCAAGTACAGTTTTATCTCAACTGGGGAAGGATCATGCTCTAACAGAATACTAGCGACAAATAGCAGCTTAAGGCTGCTATATTTCGCAACTTTTCGCAGAGGTTTTTACATACGAGAACTATAGATGTCGAGTACTATCATATAATTAAAGGAATCAGAGAGTTGTAACCAATTGAAATAATAAATAAAAGTTTTCAACTTTGATGTATATAAAACATAGTAAAAATAATGCCAATATCTACTTTCCTTTCATTGCGAACATGGACATCGATATGAATCGATACGAAATAATTGACCCGTAATATTGGATTATCTAATGAATTCTATAAACACAGAGAATGCTCATCATTTTTATAGGATAGGGTGACAAAAGAGCACACACTCCACCTGACGGTAAGTGGTTGCTGTGGCCCATAGACATCTACATCTATTCCCGATTACAAATCAAAATGCAGATGCGTTGTCACCCGTGAGGACTAAGATAGAATGCCTCGTTTCCAGTAAAAAAAGGTCTCTGGTTCTCTACACTCACCATACGAAACACAACAGCATTAAGCTACTATTTTACGCTACTATTCTGTGAGAGCGTCATCCTACTCCGGTCGAGCCGACCCATTCGTGCTACAACTATACTACTAATATAACTGCAGCATGGCTCTATCACAATTTTCTGTAGACTATAGATAAAATTACACAATATAAGCACCACATAAATCGTCAGATTGTACATCATAATTATCTCTCGCTGCTTTGTAGGCTGTGATGATGATGATGATTGATGGACATCATAAACATTGTCTTATATAAAAACAATGTTTTTTACATGCGTTGAAAATAATATGTATGATCTTCGTAAGAGTAGATTAATATACCGTGTATAACTTTATTTATGAACAGTACATGTACGTTGAGTTCTGAAATAACATCCTGTACCATAAAATGGTTATAATGTGGTGTAATATAGTGCCACTTATCTGCAAAGTAGTTTAGAAACTAAACAACTTAACTTTTTTAGAAATCAAAATGTAGGTGCGTTGTCATCCGTGAGGACTAAGATAGATTGCCTTGTTTCCAGTAAAAAAGGTCTCCGGTTCTCTACACTCACCATCCAAAACACAACAGCATTAAGCTACTATTTTACGCTACTATTCTGTGAGAGCGTGGTCCTTCCCTGGTCGAGCCGTCCCATTCGTGCCACAATTATACTACTGATATAACTGCAGCATGGCTCTACCACTCTACTCACTCTTATATAATTACTCTGAATTCCTATTTTAAATTAACTATACTATTTGCGAGATATAAATGAAAGTAGACCGATAAGCAGGGAGATTTGTCACGAGTCGACGTGAACATAATATTTACACTTGCAATCAAATGCAAACGCTCAACAAATTATCGTGAGTTCGTGAGTGTGCTTGCTACGTCGAACGGCTGGTACAAATTTTAATGAAATTTCTTGCGTGTGTTTGAGTAGGTCCGTGGACGATTTAGATTTACAACTGGACTCGGTAGGTGGTGCTGTTGTCGAAATCCAGAAATCACCTGTGCGAAGCCGGGACGGAACACCAGTACTACTCGAAAAATTAGTCGAAAAATTAGTAAATACATGGTATTTGCACTGTTCAAATCATAGCAAGAAATAGCTGCATATAAAACCGCCTAGGAAATTATTATATGTACAACTTTTACCCCACTTACTATATAGCTACTCGTTTACCTACAATTACGTATGTTGAATTTTGCAAGTAAAGGTTAAACTGTCACGTATTCCTAACAGTTAAAAAGACGAACGGTTTCTACCTCTTTTAGTATGAAGCTGTCGTAAAACATGAGAAATACGTACACCAAAGTGCTCACGAATGTCTTTTTAGAACTCGAGGATAATGCAAGGTGAAATATAATAATAAAAAGAATATCATAAAGCTCTCTTTTTGAAGGGCAGCTTTGAATGCTAGGAAAAATATTTAACTTAATGCTCTAACACGAAGAGTCAATACTATAATAATCATATTTAAAATAATAAATAATCGAAGATGATTTCAAAAATAATCCGATAGCTCGACTTAAAGCTCCAACCCGCAGAACCGTTCTAGGCTCCAGCTCTCCATTAACCAGACTGTGTAAGCTGTTAAATAGCTACAAAGACATAATTGATGTAAACTTTGATTCCGCGTGCGGTTTCCGTAAAAAGATTGTCGATAGTATGGCTACTAGTACTAAATATCTTGCAACCATCTTGTGTTTTCTATTACCGTACGAATAAACTACTTTCTTTTCTTTTAAAATAAATTTAACTAAAATCAAAACTTACTTAAGTTAGTTAGTTATAGTGCATGTGCATGTTTACTAGGAAGTGATTATACGTACGACATTACTACACTTAGCTTAAGAAACGTTTCTGTTATTTAAGATTGTCATTGTGTAAGTTGACTGTTACTAAGACATAATAATAAAATTAAAATTAAATCTTGTTAATGTAAAATAAACAACTGACGTAGGTGTAATTTAAGGATTTAACAGTGGTAGAGCCATACGGCTGCTTTTGCTATTGCACATAATATGGGCCGGCTCAAACCGGGGTGCTACCACGACCTCACAGAAGACCAGCGTGAAGAAAACGCACTGCTTCTGCATTTCGTCTGATGAGTGCAGGTGGACGGAGGCCCAATATCCCTACTCCCTTAGCATGGTACCGTAGTTAAAAACAACACAACCCTAGGAGGGTACCAGCAACCCTGGTGAAGGAGAATCCCTCGCTAAGCATCCGCGTCCTATGACTGCACGTAGACAGCGATGACCATCCCTGCGTCTACGAGTGGCTCTATAGTTCCCATAGCTGTAATACCGACACAGACTGACTCATTGACCTGGTCAAAATGGCTGCAGACTCCGTGCTACAATAGGTCCCATCCACAGAGATCGCGATGCTTGGTGATTTTAACGCCCAACACGCTTAATAGCTTGGTTCTCGTTTAACCGATCATGCGGATTGATCTGTTTATGATTTTGCTTTGGCATGTGGTCTGACACGACTGGTTACCTCGCCTACGCGGATCTCAGATGTGGAAGATCATATAATTTCCCTGTTAGACCTCCTGCTGACCTCTCATCCAAACGTATATCAGGCCTTCGTCAATACCTCTCTTAGCTCCTCGGACCATTGTCTGATCCGGAGTACGGTGCCAATCACATTATCATCGCCGTGCCGCCTATTTGGCATTATAGGACAGCCGATTGGGACAGAATGCGATCTTTTAGCATCCCACTTTTGGGGGTGGGCTTGCTTCTCTCCAGATGATCCCAGCGTTGTTGCTGATTCTATCACTGATGTAGTGCTACAGGGAATGGAACTTTTTATTCCGTCATCTGCGGTACCTATCAGAGGCAGAACTCAGCCATGGTTCGGTTGCATAACGTCATAAGCAGTATTGCTACCGAGCCTGGACTGACGCATCAACGTCTCGGAATGCAAACACAAGCGCTCATAAAGAGGAGTATATTTCCGCCTCCAGGTTCTTCAAAAGTGTTATTAGTAATGCAAATTTAGAGCACATCCACAGAATTGACCGAAAACTAGTTCGACTTCCTTCCGGAACACGTGCATTCTGGTCTCTCACCAAGGCTGTCCAAAGAAACTTCTATCAGCCATCTCTCACATCTCTGCACACGGAGGACTTTGCTGCATGGACTGACTGGTCCATGCAGCAAAAGACAAATCCGATGTGTTGGGCTCTCTCTCTCTGACTACAAATTGACTCTTGATGACGGGGGAATACACACTCCATGCAGGATGTGCTGTTTACCCAACGCTTGACCTCAGCACACCGCCTGCAACTCTACGGGGTGCAGGTTCGGTCGCACATGGAATACTGTTCCCATCTCTAGGATGGGGGCTCCCCAGTTGATCCTTCAGCGTTGATCTTCCAGCGCAGAGCCGTACGAATCGTCGAAAACCGAACTCATTCCTATCGGTTTGACTTACTGGCACTGTGAAGAGATGTCATATCGTCCGGAATTTCAAACAAATTCCAGCCGCATAATTTCATCATTGAACATCGCGACAAAACTCAAGATACCATCTGGATAACTGGCGGTCCACCACTGTACGATTTAAAAGAATTTTTCCTTCCTCGCACATCTTCTTTGTGGGGTCTACTACCACCAGAGATTTTTACGGACCGATACGACTTAGGGACCTTCAAGAAAAGAGCCTACTCCTTTTTAAAAGGCCGGCAACGCATCTGAAATTCCCCTGGTGTTGCAGTTGTTCATGGGCGGCGGTAAATACTTACCATCAGGTGAGCCGTATGCTCGTTTGCTCCCTCTCTTATAAATAAAATACTCTTTTTGCATTCAAGTCGACTCTCAATAAGGGGGCAACACATCGCCGACCATCCCGCGGTGTGAGTGTTCTATGCCAGATGTGTGGTTTACACAGCGCTCGGTCACCTTTTGTGCTGAACACGTGTGCTCGCGAGTTTGCATCGGTTCTGACGTGTCTTTTCCGATAATTATTCTGTTCCGAATTCATAAATGACATCTTCGATCCACCCGATGCCTAAAAACTGCAGGCCTATCCCTATCACTCCTTGTGCTCCAAAATAATGGATTTCATTGTAAACTGCCAGCTACCTAGGTACCTTGAGGATCATCAGATGATTTGTGAACGCTAATACGGTTTTCGTCCGGGTCAATCAGTTGGTGATTTTCTACCTGACTCTTAGATTGGGTGAAGGCCATGGCCGTTAGTTTAAACATCGCGAAGGCCTTCGATCGAGTTTGGCACAAAGCGCTTCTTCCTTCTTATGGGCTTCCCGGGAAACTGTGCAATTTAATCACCATTTATAAGCTGGAATGCTGCTATATGATGTTATTTTGCAGGAGTGACCAAACCCTGAATCAGATCTGCCTTCAATGGGCATCACAGAATATGGAATAAAAAGTTCAATAGACAGAGCAACGTTGGGATCGTCCGGCGAGAAGCAAACTCGCCCCAAAGGGTAGGATACAAAAACAGACGGCATCTTTCGGAATCGGCCGGCCTATAGCCATACATGGCAGCGGCTTGTAGAATGCAAACGCGAAATTAGCGTGAGTGGCAAATTGCATTTATTAAAATATGCAATCATGTTAACTTTAAAAAGATTTATTCAGCAGTATTTTTTTTCTTGAAAGCCCTTTGCCAACGTTCTGTTTGTAAATATAGCTCATCTTTAGGATGTACGGAAGTGTGTGCGTGCGCACTAGCTCCTTGTTGCTCTTCACTGATTCCACGTCTTTCTCACATGATATTAGTTCAAACAGCAGTCGTCTGGCGTACCCTTTATGTAGAAAGATGGACTTTATGGTTTATTTATTACAGTGCCCTTTTCATAATGAAAAAAATTTTTTTTATGGTGAAAACGACAAACAAAACTCACCAAGCGCGAACTATATATATATATATATATATATATATAATACTATATATATATATATATATATATATATATATATATATAATATATATATATATATATATATAGATTGTATAATACGGAGAGCTTAAGCTAATGCGTGGAATCTTTTCCGTATTTTGGAACGATAATGATCTTCAGGTTTTAAGTTATGCGAAGACTTCGAATAGTGAAAACCACTCGTACAAGACTCACACATAACATTGTCTTCGTACTCATGTACATTCATTCTCCTTCAACTATAACTCTTTTTCTGTTACAGCTGTACGGTTGTGGACCTCCTTGCCGCACATATATGCCGCGACCAATTCCTTTTTCCTTCAGAAATCTACTCGAAGCTGAAAAATTATTTGTACCTGAACGTCATGGAAAAAAGTACCCGTGATATTGAACTATATAAATTTAATTAATTATCGTCTTAATTGCAAATGTATATGTACATTACTGGTCAGAGTAATTTAGCTTGCGTCGTCGCCAACACATGGCATTGGGCGTTGTTTGTGTCACGGTATTGTTTGATGCACACGGCTTGCTTTAGATCCGTGGAATATTTTTTATTGTGTGCTTCCATAGATTGATTCAGTTTATCCTGATAAGAGAACAAATAATACACCTGATGTATTGTAGTTTAATTCCATTATTTAAACACACAATTAAACATGGTCCCCAAAAATATATTGTAATTTTTCAAAACAATGTAGAATTGAATTGTATAGTGAATTTACAATGCAGCATGCTAAAATTACAAAACATTTTCAATATAATTTGTTTGATAAAATTACAAAAAGAGAATGACCAAAAGTGGTATTGTTGGTAAACAATTTTGCGATAGTGTTTAGTAAAAATACAATAAATGTTTTGTCATTTTTCTAAATGTAGTAAATTTACAATGCTGAATTTCAATATTGCTATTTTGTTGTGCGTAAAAACTTCCAACACTTTTTTTGGTACAATTATAATAGAAAATTTTAACAGTGCACAGTCAGACAAGATGGTAAGCGGATTCTCTGGCAATTAGTTATTCACATCTATCCTTCAAAGAGAATCAAAGTAAAAAGGTTCATACGAAAGTTAAAACGTTAAAAGTGTCATTAAATTTATAATATTCCCTTGATTTTCTATTTCCAAACATTACAACAACATATCAGGTCTATTAAGAACTAAGATAAAATATCCATCAGGATTAATCTCATTTTTAAAGCTTTTGTAACTGGAAACGGAAGAAGATATAAATATCTACGGGTAAAAGATACCCATCTGTCTTGTAGATATCGCTATCGATATCGTATATTTTTGGCTAGATATTGAGCATTTTAGATAATAATAACCGGAATCATCATCAATGGTTATCTGAATGTGTAATAAAATCAAAATACTGTGTACCGCTTCAATCTTATCGCAAACCAAATACTAGAAGTTCTATTATATAAAGTGTCATCTGCATGTGACACCGTATTCGTAAGTCACTATATGGCACAGATTTATATTTTTTATAATAACACCACATTGTAGCCTAATTACAAGAGGGCAATAGAACTGCTGATAAAACTTGACATATAAAAGTATAATACATTATAAAAATAGAAACATTTTTTATAATGTACATAACGGCAGTTTTTAACGCTCTTTTACTAGCTACGCGTTCTATATTACGAAACCTGATAGACTTGAAAAATTTCACATGTATCAAGGACTGGTGACCATGAAGTAAATTTATTTATAACTTAGTCCTAGTCCTTCAGGACCGGCGGGACAATTACCTCTAAAATCATCACAGCTCATGACCAATGCGTGTTTTTTAAGTTTTCTTATTTTAATATGCCCCGATAATCTTAAGGCTTCAAATTTGCATCATGGCTTCTTGACTTCAAGTCAAACACTTCCCGATGACAACAAGACTTGAAATTTTAAATATAGCTTAGATTTGGATGATGATGTAACATTAACGCATTTTCTTGTAAGTCTTCTTGTGTATTTGTTAATTCGGTAAACATTTTGCAATTCATTTTTAGCCTATTCCCGATAATTCGGAGATTAGAAACTTTAGGAGAACTAAATGACAGTCCAAAAATCAGAATTAGAAAATATTAATTAAAAATATAATGCTTATTCAAAACGGACTAAATGGCAAAAAATTATTTCTTGAATAAACAATAAGACGAAAAATGTGAAAGCGGCACGTGTAATAATGGATGAGAAGTGTAAGGAGTAACTGTCGTTGATCACACAAAGATTCATATAATTTGCAGTATGCTAAATTTTAAGTGACTTTTGCGACTGACTGTGTTTTGTGACTGTTCATACCTCAATCAATGTATTAATACGCGAATAGAAAACTTTGTATCTTATCTTGCTGTCTTACACTCAATTTTCATTAATAGTGCAATCCATGCAGGATTCCTAGAACCAGTGATTTTACCTGCTTATTGGTTCCGACATGTGTTAGCACCATTGATACATCATCTCGTCACGTGAATAAACATCGTAAAAATATATGCTAGGTAGGAGTGTTAAAACTGCGAGATGATGTGAGAAATTGCATCAAATCTCTCGTAATAAAGAAAAATCCGTGGCCAGTTAGTACTTTAGTAAAAAGAAAATAAAGTTATGATAACAACCTAATTAAGCATCGTTTACTAATTGAGGTATCTCCGAAGAGTTTATACTGGGCTGCATTAAAAGTATCGGGAATGGAATATTTCCACTGTTCGTGTCATATTAAAATCTTTTTAATTGAACACTCCCTGGTTTTAAAAATCGAATACCATTTATTTATTTAAAAAAAGATTCTCGGTCTTGTCACAAGGTTTTGTCAAACTTCTTTAGTCGTTGAGAAAATGGAATTGACTCGAGAAAATTCAGGAGCGATGATTTATTATGAATTTCGAAGTGGTTTAACACAAAAACAGTGTGTTGACCGGATGATTTCTGCATTTAGTGATGAAGCCCCATCCAAAACCACAATTTATTTGCTGAAATTCAACGTGGACGTGTCAAGCTCAGTGATGATCCCCGTCAAGGTCGTCCAAAAACTGCAGTCACCCAAGAAAACGTTGATGCTGTGCGTAAGCTGATTGAGGAAGATCGACATGTGACATACCACGAAATTCAGGAAACTTTAGATATTAGCATGAGTCAAATACAAATAATCTTCCATGAACAATTAGGTGTAAAAAAGTTCTTTTCCCGATGGATACCGCATTCGCTCTGTGAAGAGCAAAAAGCGGCTCGCGTTACTTGATGCCTCAGAACTCTCGAAAGGTTCCACGCAGGATCCTCAAATGCTGTATACAACATCGTATCCGGTGACTAATCCTAGATATATGCAAACGAACCCGAAACAAAAAACCAGTCACGAGCTTGTGTGTTCGAAAATGAGTTAAAGTCAACAAAAATGTTCGTTCACGGAGTGTTGCAAAAAAAATGGTGGCCACGTTTGTCTCCAAAACCGACCATGTTACGACTATTCCTCTTGAGGGACAAAGAATGGTTAATGCAGAATGGTATGCTAGTATTTGTTTGCCACAGGTCGTTTTTGAACTCCGTAAAAGAGAACTGCAACCGCCGCATCATCCTCCATCACGACAATGCGAGTTCTCACACCGCACACAGAACAAAAGAGTTTTTAGAGCAAGAAAACATAGAATTATTCGACCATCCGCCATACAGCCTCGACATAAGCCCTAATGATTTCTATGCTTTCCCTAAAATAAAAAATAAATTGCGTGGACGGAGATTTTCATCACCTGAAGAAGCTGTGGACGTCTACAAAACGGCAATTTTGGAGACCCCAACTTCCGAATGGAATGGTTGCTTCAATGATTGGTTCCATCGTATGGAAAAATGTGTCAAATTTCGCGGAGAATACTTCGAAAAGCAATAAATACATTTTTAAATAGTAATGTTGTGTCACTTCCTTGATTCTCGAAATTTTCTGTGCCGCGTGGTAGAGCAACGCTGCATTAATAGCTATACTATGGTAGCACGAATGGGTCGGCTCGATCGGGGAGGAACCACGCACTGACAGAATACCAGCGTAAAATGGCAGCTTAATAATGCTGTGTTTCGTATGGTAGTATAGAGTATAGAGGATTCAGAGACCCATTTTTACTGGAAATGGGGCATTCCACTTAATTCGCAGAGGTGACAATGCATCTGCGTTTTGATTCTTAATCGAGGACAAATGTAGATGTGTGCTCGTTTGTCACTCTTACTCTATAAAAAAAATATTTACTTTATGAGGAGACCTGTGTTCAGCAAAGACAATTTTCCAGATACTTATAGACATACAATTTACAAATGTAATGTAAGACCTTTTAAATAAATTCATTTTATTTATATTAAACTTTTAAATCACCACCTAATATAAAACATATTTTATTGATTGTACTTGGCTTTTATTAACAGAACTGTAAATCAATTTAAATTTAGACGGACGGATTAGAAGACAATATTACGAACTGATAAACGAAATTATATGTGTATTTTATCAATGAAATCTCATCAATTATTTTTTTTATTATTATTTATAATATATTTATTATATTAGTCATCAGTTCTTATAAATATGGGAGACAATAAAATAATTAAGTTGCAATATAGCTTATTCAACTACTTTTTAAGATTTCGAAAAATATTATAGAAGCTAGACAAATAAAGAACATACGAATGATATAAAACGTAAAGATATCCCTCAAATCGAATTTACGGGTAAAAAACAACAGTTCTTAAACCACAATAATAAGTTTAATTACATGAAAATCCACCCGGTAATCATTCCTCTTTTTTACGTCATCTATTGTTTATAGACGAAATGATAAACATTTAAAAAAGGTTTTTCTCAGGCATATTACTTATTCTTTACACCCCGATTTATATTTTTTAACAACTTTCACCAAATTTTGTACAGGATTGACCACAATTCAGTTTTATTATAATCTTAATATATATAGATTACGTGTCACGTTGTTTGTCCGCGATGGACTCCTAAACTATTTAACCGATTTTAATCAAATTCGCACACCGTGTGCAGTTTGGTCCAACTTGAGAGATAGGGTAGTCTTTTTTGCCCATGAGTGACCTATATATATTTTTTTTTGCGAATTTAAGGATTTTTAATAGGACATGACAAAGGGTCGTCAAAAAAAGGCAGAACAACGTCTGCCTGGCAAGCTAGTCTTAATATATTATATAAATTACGTATCACGTTGTTTGTCCGCGATAGACTCCTAAACTACTTAGCCGAATTTAATCAAATTTGCACACCGTGTGCAGTTTGGTCCAACTTGAGAGATAGGATAGTTTTTTGCAAATGAGTGAACCACAATTTTTTTACGAATTTAAGGATTTTTAATAGGACGTGACAAAGGGTCGTCGAAAAGGGCAGAACAACGTCTGCCTGGTAAGCTAGTGTATTATAGATTTAATCAAATTGTCACAAAAATAGCGTCAATTCTAATCTGTATTTTGTATACAAGTTCTATGATAGCTTGATAGCTTTACTTTTGGTACTTACCGGAGCTGGTATTTCAGTAATTATTTTCTTTTATTCCCACGTAACTATAACTGCATCTAAAGTCGTATTGTATTCAGCAAATGTATAAATTTACCTCACAATTTTGGCACCTCTTAACTAAGTAATTAAATTAGAATGTTTAAAAGATGATCAAATTTATGATTAAATATATTATTTAATGGGACAGTTATTTTTTGTTTTGGTTTTTCAATGATTTTATAAATAAAATAAAATGCATTTTTAATATCTTAAAAAAGGTATTTGAGGCTCTCCTACACTTTTTCTCAACAATTTCACCCATGTAAACTAAACGGTTTGCTTCGTCGGTCATAATGTTTAGTAGTAATCAGCAAAATACAACGCTAGCATCTGTCCAATTACAATGGATGTCTTAGAGGCAAGAGTTAACATGCTTTTGCCAAACTAAATTAGTGCGCTTTACTATCTTGGGATACATAATCACTTATCATCAGAATAGTAACTAAGCACTGCATTGTAGTAGCTAAAATAGAGGATACTTATTATTATTTTTTTAAAACGTTACCCCTACACTAGGATTTTCTCCTGTATCGTGGGGGCAGTTTACAAACATAAATTTCACAAGGACAAACATCCAGACCCGAAACAACTATTTGTAGGCCATACAAATACTTACTCCGTGCGGGATTCGAACCCGCGACTCCCAGCGCAGCCACTCATTGTTAAGCTACTGCGCCACGGAGTAGTCACAATATGAACATAATCAACAGTAACATTATTTTATATGTTCCTGTTGATCATGTTCACAATATGAACATGATCAACAGGAACATTATCATCATAATATGAACATGATCAACAGGAACATTATTTTATATGATATTTAGGGTGTTTATTTCATTGTTCAACACCCAACCGGTGTTGTAAAAAAAATTAGACGTGATTTAAATAATTATATTTACTGCTGATTTTACAATTGTCAGGTAAATGTTAACCACCTAATAATTTATAACCTGACAGAATACAAAGGTTTTCAAGTATACGTTTAGTGTTAAGTGTTCAAGTATGTAGTTATAGCCTGTCTGTATATTATTTATACTGGATTTATAACATAATATCTTTATCAGGATTATAATTAGCATGATCATTAAATTACTGTGGAGCAGTTGATGTTTTTGCCGAAGAATTAATTATAATACAGACCTGCAACAAATATGCAGCTATTGTTATGTGTTCGGCCTATTCGGCTACTTTTATCCTATTCCATCGAATACCGAATATTGAAGTAAAATGTTTTGTTGTAGTCAGATAATTGGTAAAATTTAAACAAAATATTACAATTTTTTTTTTGTATTCATTAAAGTACTCGTAGTTACGTAATCAACCTTCGTATTATAAAAATTTGACAAAAAACTATCAAATAAATGTCTATACTTAAATTGTCGTAATTAAATTTTAAAAGTAGAAGATTATGGTATAGAAAGACTAAATTTTCTGTATTATCAGGCAGAAGTTTCTTCTCGTAGACAATCCCAGCTACAGATAAAAGATGCTCTGAATAAACACTATTTACTTCTCAGCCGAATAATTGTGCCTAATATTCGGCCAAAAAGCCCACAGAATATTCGGTATTCGGCGTATGGCCAAATATACTATTCATTGCAAATCTAGTATAATACGATGATAATCGTATTATTGTAAGGACAGAGATGGGGTTGGATTTACTGACAAATCAAAATGCAGATCCGTTGTCACCGCTGAGGACTAAGATGGAATGCCTCGTTTCCAGTAAAAAGGGTCTCCGGTTCTCTACACTCAATATATGATACACAGCAGTATTAAGCTGCTATTTTACGCTGGTATTCTGTGGTTCCTTCCCCGGTTGAGCCGACCCATTCGTGCTACAACCATAATAGAGCTGCAGCAAATGTATAGATAACGATGGTTCTTCGGTAGGTAGGTACTTTGATTATATAAATATATAATTTTTCTTAAAAAACAATGTCGTTTGAATTTTTCAATATAAAACAGCATTTCAACCCCCAATATTAAAAAATTGAGTAGCTAAATTACTTAATCTTAAATTAAATTACTAAATCAAGGAAGTATTCATTGATTTTGTGTGTATTCATTGAGTTTTTTTTTTTTGGATTTTACGAAAAACTATAATTTTGTTTTATTTAAAAAATAAGAAAATAGAATTTTAGAACGTAACTTTAATAAAGCAACCACTAAGAACATACCTCTGTGTTTTTTTTTAGTACAATAAAATTAACTTATTTATCATCAGCCTGTAGTTTCCTACCGAACGTAAGCTTTTTTCATGTTAAGGAGGATACGCTGTAAATACCAAACACGGCAGGCATTGTATTGATTAAAGCCTCACACCTTTTAACGTTATTATTATATAATCAAGTTTTGATTTAAATCAAGGTAAAAATTTTTATTTTAATTAAAACCAAGTTTAAGTAACCATTTAAGTATATTACTATCATAAAATCGTAAATTGCGACAACGCATTTATTAGGAACTGTTGCTAAAATGTGCAAGCATGTCAAAGGAGATGGGCGAATTTGGGCCTAACCATTACACAAATGAAATATTTATCAATATTTTTTTACAGTTTTTTTGTAGTTAATAATGAAATATTAAGCAGTTTTATCATGGCAAAAGAAAATAAATATTAAATAAAAATAATACTGACTTCCTTTATTTTCATTTTTAAACAATGCTGCCGGATGAAATAGGTTAGTTAATCGATTTTGATACAAAAATAGAAAAAAAGAATAAAAAGTAATTCAGTATTTTCTTCTTTAGGTAAGTTTAAGAAAATTATTATTTAAATAATGGTTTCCTCGTGACACTTCAAGGTTTCAAAAAAGTCGTAAAAATAAATTGACTGAATAGATTAATAAATCGATTTTATAATCGATTATCAATGTTTTATACAGGCCACAAAGTGAAAATGTCAACATTAGTTCAAAAACTCAAGCGTCAATCGTTTGTTACGTTTGTTTGGCTCTGAGCTCACGGTGGTAGTGAATATTTTCTGTTGTTTTTGTGTGCTGTAATAATATTCTGATCTTTAACGACTCTGGCTACGTATAAAGGATTTTGACGGTTTCTTTTCTGATTTTACAAGAATACATATGCAAAATGATAACTTAGATGATTTTCCCCAGGTCACACATAGTGATTTAAAAAAATATCTTTAGGTATTCAAATTAAGTAGGCTAGGTCCCATTATGGGGAATACATACAAGATGGGAGATATGAAATAGAAGTGTGTCGAGAAACGGTCAGCAACCTACTAAGAGAACTGTCAATATCCAACCATTCTAGCTGGCTATTAAGTGGTCGAATAAAATCGAGACATACTTAAGCTCAAAAACATATTTTACTCGTACATATACGTGGTAGAGCCATGCTGCAGTTATATTAGTAGAATAGTTGTAGCACGAATGGGTCGGTTCGACCGGGGAAGGACCACTCTCTGACAGAATACCAGCGTGAAATAGTAGCTTAATGCTGCTGTATTTCGTATGGTGAGTGTAGAGAACCGGAGACCCTTTTTTACTGGAAACGAGGCATTCCATCTTAGTCCTCACGGGTGACAACGCATCTGCATTTTGATTCGTAATCGAGGATAAATGTAGATGTCTATGGGCCACAGCAACCACTTACCATCAGGTGGGCTGTGTGCTCGTTTGTCACCCTATCCTATAAAAAAAAATATTTTAATTGACAATTCTTAATGGTGGAGAGGCCATCAAACAGTATTATTTTAATTGCTTGGTAGGAAAAAGAACTGTAGGTTGCTGTTGTCATGTAATATCCATAATATAGTACCTAAGCTAGGCAAGGTATCAAGAGAATTTAATACCGCATGCACCGTTTTTCGACGATATTTCATTTGTTTATGATGAAGTGGACGGTTAATAAATCAATAAAAGAGAAAGTGTTTTCAATTTATACTCCCTCAGCTTTTTATAATTATTTCAAACCTCTAGAATTTAGTTGGACGGCGGCGTCTGAATCCTCTATGTGTGAATGTCCTACAATAGATAAAATTACGTTAAAGTCTAGTTTACAATAGAGTCTAATAAATATTTTCTTAAAGTGTAATGTGAGAGCTTGGTGTAAGAATTACATTGTAAGCGTAACGTAAGCAATAACATTGTTTTTATACAAATCAATAACATCCTATATTTTTTTCTACCATGAAGCAGTCGTAAACATTTTAGTTTTTTAAAATGGTATTGGTATATAAATAAAATAATGCAGTAATCGTTACTGTAACATCAGGCTCAGCTTTCTATGAACTTTCGCCCGTCTTCTTTGTATACAATAAAGGTTCAATAAAAGTTTGCACGTTAGTTGTTTTAGAGATTGTAAGCGGGACTACAGACTAGACATGTGTCAATCATTCATTTCCAGCGACCGAATCATTCTATTACATTTCGTCACGCGTACTAGTACATTCAGATCTATCATTCAAACGGATTATTTCAGGCTCAAGTACTCTGTGAGATCAATTGGGAACCGAAAATTTGAGATTTGTAATAGCGCCATCTACTACATGCTATAGGTAATAAAGTAATTTTATCGAACTTAAACTTATTGAATTTCAAGGTGGTAACTACAATCAACACAAACATATCTATGTTTTAAATATTTAATAAATTTGTTCATTCTTAAATTTCATTCATAGCAATACATTTCATCTTATTTTACATGTCTAAAAATAGGTATTGTAACATTTATTTGCTACAAAATACACAGGAGGTTGAAAATTATCATTAATTTTTAGTTATTTTTAGTAAACTCTACGAAATGATATTTTTAACTTATAGATTTAACAAATAAATATAATAAAATGTAAAATAATTTTTAATTTAGGTAACAATATTATAATAAAAAACCCTTACATAATAAATACTCCTGATACTCTGCAGTCTGCATTGTTAATTCGATTCGCCTGTTTGTTCAGACCATTCGGGATTCGGTCGGTTTGCGGCTCATTCACAATTCAAATAAATCGCGGGTTAAAAAGGTACCATCAATTGTTAGTGATTGGTTGTACTGTTACACTTAAAAACAAATGAATGAACCATCAATACTTTTAAGTGTATCAGCTCAAACGAACGAATCATGCATGATAGACACATGTCTACTGCAGACCTTTAGCTGCTATTCGAATTTCGGGCCAGGCTATAATCATGATTGATATAACATTTAGGATTGAGATGATAGTTACCATGCTGATTCCAAATGGTTTCACATTTAAATGTACAACTTATTTTATCGTAAATTATTGTTTGAGAATATGGTCCCGCTGGGTTTCTTGATGGTTCTTTTGAGAACAGTTTTGCCCAAAACATTGTTAAAATTTTTTAATTAAATTAATTAATTAATTAAAATCTATCGAAATTCAAATCATATCGACCGTACTTTACGAACGGCACTTCGCAGCGTCACAGGCTAAGGTGGATATGATTTGAATTTCGATAGGTTTTTAATAAAAAAATTAGGCTTCTACAACGTTCACATGTTATACCCTATTTATTCTAGACGGTAAAAAAGGTCATCTAGTTTATTAACATTTCCTAATGTAATTTCAACACAAAGAGTTACTCAGTGGGGAAGAAACCGACTCCTAAAATACAGGGTTTCCTAGTTCGGGACTCAGGGTTCAATGAGGTTGTAATGAAATCTTTCACTAGTGTCTGGTGGTGAATGATTCTTTTTTTTATTTAAATATGTTCTTAAATATATATTTACAAGCATATTATATAAATTACCATCTTTCAACGTCATCAACTTTACCATCGTTAAGACGTCATACCCAAACACATAGTATTTTTCGTGACTGCAGTTATTAATTACACAAGTTTTAATATTAAAACAATAAGATTGTTAGGGATTCAATAATCAAAGTAATTTATGAAACACTAATCGCGTTCGCTTTGTGTGTCGCTTCAGTGGAATGTGTATTAATAGCTAATAAGTTATATTTTGTTCCATACTTTGTGCTTTATGTTTTTACGTGGTAGAGCTATGCTGCAGTTATATTAATGGTGTAGTTGTAGCACAAATGGGTCGGCCCGACCGGGGAAGGACTACGCTCTTACAGAATACCAGCGTGAAATAGTAGCTTAATACTGCTGTGTTTCGTATTGTGAGTGTAGGGAACCGGAGACCCTTTTTACTGGAAACGAGGCATTCCATCTTAGTCCTCACGGGTGACAACGGATCTGCATTTTGGTTTGCAATCGAGGATAGATGTTGATGTCTATGAGCCGCAGCAACCACCTACCATCAGGTGGACTGTGTGCTATCCTATAAAAAAATGTTTATGTTGATTAAATTTCAGTATTTTCAACGCGTTAACAAAACTCAGTAAGTACCAATTCAAATAAAAATCCATTTAAAAAATGCCTAAAAGATAATAACAAATATACAATAAGTTACGGTGTGCTATGGGATGTTGTTTAAAACGTTACAATAATAAAAATAATAATGTATATTAAAGAAATAATATAATTATGTAACATTTATAAATTGTGCTCTACAGTTTACATTCGTTTAATTTGTACAAGATCTTAACAAAAACGTCTGTATAAGTCTACTACATCGTAAAGATGTCATAAAAGTATTACACAATTTATCTCAATATACTCGTGTACTTGTGTACATTATACATTTTTTAAGAATACTAACAATGTTAAAATCATTACTAATATTCCCCTTAACTACTCGTGGTAAGCTTAAATTGCTTATGTTACGAGTGGTTCACGCCAGTAGTCGAATGATTGAATTCGGATTCGAACCCACGACCTTTTTGAGTTTGCGGTCCGCGCCCTACCATTAGGCTACTGTCGCTTCTGATTAAATTTGATATACAATTCTGTGTAATTTTTATCACATAAAAATATTTGGGCTATTTACAATATTTAAGTTTTTTAATTACCAAAAATATTTTCATCTTTTAATCAGAATACAACAATTGTTTAAGCATCGATCGGATTTTATATTTCGCTGTCGCAAATTATTTTTAAATTAATTAATTTGTTATTCTAATTCGATTGAAAGGAAGACTTGATGTAGTCAGCACCGACAACCTTTTTCCTTTGTAAAAATGGAACATCAAATAACCTTTGACTTTTTATCAATTGGTCTCCATCCTCAAATGTTTGTGGCATATCTCTTCCAGCTGTTTCTGGTAATGCTAAAGAAAGCACTGCACCTAATGCTGCTATGGCACCTACTATAACAAGAGGAAGCCAAGTTATAAAATTCTCTAAATACACAATATATGGAGAGATAACAGTGGCAACATAACCACAGATATGTATAATTGAAGCACCTGATCCTCTGACTGATGTTGGCAACATCTCCGCTCCCCATTGAATAGCAGCAGTACAAGCCATATTAATTGAAAACCTAGCAACAACGGCACATAATACGGATGGTAATCCACCACCAACAAAGGCTGTAGTAACACTAAAAATGGAGGTGATTATAAAAGCAACAATACTTAACCACTTTCGACCAATTAAATCTAAAACAAAGGATACTATTACCAAGGACGGAAATTCCGTTAAAGATAAAATAGAAAATGATAAGAAAAAGTCGAATCCTAAGCTGCCTATACTTCTAACCAATGCGTCATAAACTATCACACAGCACATATACACCAAGCACATGCAAATAAAAATCTTCCTTAATAAAGGTCTTTTGAGCAATTCGGTGGAGCTTACATTTTTTACCTTTTTTTCTCTGGAAACCGATAGCTTAAACTGCTCTACTAATTTCGAAGGTACCTCCTTTTTATTGATTCGTCCGATGTTTATCACTTTGTATACAGCTTCTTCGATGCGACCTTTTGAGAGTAACCACCTCGGACTTTCAGGAATTAATAGTGGCGTTAGTAAAGATAATGCCATAGGAATACTGGTAGCTAAGCTTATTGCTTTCCAATGGCCACAAGCTAAGGCAATCCAAGGTAATATTGTTAAAGCCAGAGTAAAGAATATGGCTAAAGGCATGTTCGCTATAATAGTTCTGTATTTGGGCGCTACATATTCAAGTACCAAAAGATACATCATCATCATGCAATTGTCGTAAGACATGCCCATGAAAAATCGGCATATACTAAATTCTATGAAGTTTCTAGCAAAAACACTGATCACCCCTGCTATGAAACCAATCATGTTAGCGGAAACAACAGCCGGAATTCTTCCAAAGCGATCGGCCACCCAACCAATCAGAAAACCCCCTACAATCGACCCAACAAAGAAAATTGATTGCGCGTTAGCTTGATAACTGTCCTTGTCGCATACCCATCCCCACTCGCTGGAAATAGTAGGATAAGGTATTTCAGTTTTATTGAATTCCCATCCATGTTGACATTTTTCAATTGGCCAGGACTTGTTAGGGGTTACTCCACTTATTACTACAGCACTCCAATTAGCTATGTAGGCTTTGCACTTTGAATAGCCAAAACGCGCATTCTCATCTTTTGGAATTGCTAAATTTCTTCGCTCCAGTTCAGTCAGATTCGCCAACTCTGGAATCCAGCACCAGTGGTTTGGTGCTGGTTCTGTCATGAACATTTGTGAAAAATAGGAAAATGTGAGATATATGGAGAACGGACACATGGAGAAGAATAAAAACCATTGATATCGACCGAATTTGCCAGCCGAACAGAGCAATATGTCGTAATCCACTTCATTATTTGAGATGTCGTCTATGTCTGTCCCTCTTTGTTTTGCAGGCACTTTTGCAGTAACTGCTGTGTCTTCCATTTTATTCAAATTTCAAGTTCATATAATAGCGCAATTTATATTTCTTATTTATCTTAAATATTGACACTGCATTTAAGTGTGCATTGTCAAGGCGCTCGATGTACTGTAGGGTGTATGCTTAAGATTTTCTTTATATAACGTTAACGAAATGAAAATAAGATAACATTGTGTATTTATTTACGTTTCTCCGCTTAAAAATTATGTGTCACATCATAAATAGTACAAGATTTTTGTAGGTTTCGTAGGTAAAAAGAGACTATTTTACTAAGATAATTGAAATAGAACAAGAAATACCCCTAATGCATGTTGGCGGATTTCCAGTGCCTTAAAAATATTTTATTTTTGCCTTTCAGCACCAGGTATCCTCACGATGTTCTCTTTCATCGTCGAGTATGTGGTAACTAGCACTTAAAATTGCAATAAAAAATTTCATTGGTCCTGTCGGGAATCAAACACTGTATTCTCGTGTACTAATAACTTTTAAGGCGAGCACTTATTCCCTGAGATACACAACTCTCAATAAAATTGTTTTAACAAAATTTCGCAAAACTTAGAAGTTAAGTAATAAATACATTCATGGCACGGTGGATTTATGCAATACAAATATGTATACAGAATCTTACAGAAAAGTAAAATTTTGTGGCGGCGCCAGCACGGATCACACTATCAAATTTTTCGATTCGATGTCTCTATATATTTAAAAACAAGCTCTGAATTGAAGTAACAGGGAACATTGGCTACTCTCACGTTGAACACCTTCTCTTCTCAATCTCCGACCAAGATTTCTCATTTTCCTGTCATGTACAAAATTATTTATTTCTTTGAATGCCTTGTTTCCAGTAAAAAGGGTCTCCGTTTCTCTAACCATATGAGAAACTTCAGCATTAAGCTGCTATTTCTCGCTGGTATTCCGTGAAAGCGTGGTCCTTCTTGAGCCTAAATAATCGTGCTATAGGCATAATATAGTTGCAGAATGGCTTTACCAGATAAAAAATTACCGAGTGATCGTGTAACATCTGGACTATTGCGACTGTATTCACACAATATATTTATTTTGTCGAAACAATGAAATTCATCATTTACTGAACTTTGTCATATATATAAGTAGATAGTTAAAATTGGTGGGCTTCGGGCGGGCCGTATGACTGACGTATCTGTTTTTATTGTTTTAATTATTTCATGAGAAAATTGCAGCTACAATAACCAACTACAATATTGTTATAACAGCTCCTCTTATTTACATTTCCGATATTCAATAACTCTTTTCAAAACCCCAACACCCTTCTTTGGAACGATTCCAACAATGGTAGGAATAGTAGGGTGACGTGTAATGAACAAAACAAATTCTGATATATTTATACACACAAATTATCGCATTTGCAGTCACCATTTTGAAGATCTTCGCAAAGTAAACATTCGCATATCCTTCTCTTTATCCTTGTAATTCTTATTTATAGTTGAAATTGTTATCACTTAGTTAATATATATAAATTACGTGTCACGTTGTTTGTCCGCGATGGACTCCTAAACTACTTAACCCATTTTAATCAAATTTGCACACCGTGTGCAGTTTGGTTTTTTTTTTGCGCCCGAAGCAAATATGGGCACCCCTCCGGAAAGCAGGGGAGGGAGGCGGTGAATGCTCATAGCATACCACGCAGCCGGCTGCGTGGTTATGTGGAGACTTTTACCCATTAAACACCGCCTTTATGGATTGGCTTACCGATCTGATGAGAGATCTCTAAGCCGTATACGAACGCGACCCTCCTTGGCAGAAAGGAGGGCGCAATTAATCTAATAATCGTAATAGCTCAAGTGGATATCGAGCGGTCGTGAAATTGTAGTGCAGTTTGGTCTAACTTGACAGATAGAATAGTTTTTTTGCACATGATAGAACCACAATTTTTTTGCGAATTTAAGAATTTTTAATAGGACATGACAAAGGGTCGTCGAAAAAGGCAGAACAACGTCTGCCTGGCAAGCTAGTAGTAAATAAAATATTATTAGCATATACTAAGGTTATCGTTTATCCAATGTGACTATGCTGCATTATAGGACTATGTTGCACATTATAATGTTATGGATTTTCTAGGGTGATTTAACGGAATAACCCTATATTATAGTCACTGATTTGTATGTTTGTAATGTATGTTAGATAAAACTTTTTTCCTTTATTTATCCAGTTGTTTTCAAATCTGTTTACTGGAAGAATATCAACAATAAATTAAAATTATTTATATACTTTTTACTAGTCTTGTACTTAAATATTAATACCTAAATATTGCAGAGAATACATCAGCCTATTTTGTGTCATAGCTTTTGTAAGAGCTTGCTATATAACTAATTAACACCAGACCCCGCTATGGAAGAGGTGTGAATCATCTCATATTTCTGTTACCATTCTGTCTGCCAAGAGTGTTAATTACGGTATGCCCTCCCAACAAAGAGAGCGGCCCATGATATACAGACAACTTTTACAGGCTAGTAAAGAAAACATTTATATTTTATAACATAATTAAATATCACTAAAATGTTCTTAAGATATTGATTAAAACTACTTTTACAGATTTTAAAATTATTAGAAAAAGGTATGAATTTCGCTATAAAACCGCGAAGAACCCCATATGAGGATATTATCTGTAGTGTTTAGTATTGTCTGTATAAAAATAATATTGGTAATGAAGATTTAGAGTCCATACGTCAAGGACATGTCGTCTATGTTACGTAGAAGTTCAGCGCCGAAATTAAATCTTCCCAAAAATGAATTTAACGCGTTGAAAAACTTACGCAACAGGCCGATGATTCTCTGCGCAGATAAAGGTAATGCTACGGTTGTAATAAATATGTCGGATTATCGGATTACAATTTTAAAATACAACAACTTTTGTCGGATGAAAGTACATACCGAAAGGTCAAAACAGACCCTACAACTAATACGCTTAAAACAACTAGCGATCTAATTAAGAAATACCCCGAGAAATTGAATCCAGAGATTAATTCGATAATATCTGCGTGTGCCAAACCATCGAAGTTGTATAGGTTACCAAAAATACACAAACCGAACACTCCATTACGTCCAATAATGAGTCAGTTTGATTCGTCAACTTACAGCTTGGCTCAATACTTAGCTCAAATATTATCACCACTCAGAGGACACACAAGAGCACACACTTTTTGATGTTTTGATGTTCAGTCTCTATTTACATGGCTACCTGTTGATGACTGCATCTTAATTATAACTAGGAAACTAGAGGAAAATAACATGCCAGCAGAATATATAGTACTACTCAGACATTGCCTTACATCTGGCTATCTGTTGTGGAAGGAAGAGTTTTACAAGCAAATAGATGGTGTTGCGATGCGCTCACCTGTATCTCCCATTGTCGCCGATATATTCATGTAAAACTTTGGGGAGACCGCCCTCTTTAATGCACCTGTTACGCCAAGGATCTAAAAGTGGTACGTAGAATATACTTTCACAATTTTACCATCAGAAAAGTAACTGCATTTTTAGAACATCTTAATTTCATAAACTCTAAAATGCGATTTACTTTGGAGTTAAAGGCAATTAACTCCTTAGCTTTCCTAAATGTGTTAGTAGAAATCCTAACAACACTGTAAGTCACACTGTGTATAGAAAAAAGACCCATACGTGAATCTCACTACCACGCAGTTAGCTTACCTTGGAAAAATATTTGTTACCGACAGAATGCACTTCTTACAACTAGTATGGTACCGCAAACGTATACTCCACATTTGGATTAATCGCTTTTGTCCTAAAATTTCGATTCAAACAATGAGCCCAATGGACGACGTGAGACTAATAACGATATTTAGTTTCAATTCAATTAAATTAAATTTGTTTATTCGTTTTCACAGGTAGCAAGGTTGATATTGTTATAATTTTATAGTACCTACGTGAAATGCGTTACAGCGTACGTTTGTAAACAGAGTCAAAACTAAATTATTAAATTACACATTTAAACCTAATATAGAAATTCATTGATATTATAATAACATTTATCTAAAAGAAAATTATTTAGAGTACTACATTTAAATTTTTGCACACTATAACATTTTATGTGATAATTTAAATAATCATATAATTTAGGGGGCATTTAAACAACACTTTAATTATAAGGGCAGTTTTACTCAAGTGTGGCGATTAGGTCAAATAATTCCCTCCTGAAGCAATCTTATAAGGTAATCTCATGAGGCATGAGGCAATCTAAAGGGGAAGACTATGTACAGCTAGGAATACATTTCTACGGGCTAAACAACGTACGCATATTCCTTACAAAAATTGATGTCCACGAAATAGAGTCAAACGTTTTACTAATTCTATGGTATACCAAATATAAATAAATATTAAAATAAAAAGTATTATTAAACAATAATACAAAGAAAAAATAACATTAAATAACAATACCTCGTTTAAAGTATCACTGCAAACAATTAACGAATGATTATCGATGGAGTAAACATGGGAGGTTGTGCGTCACGGTGTCATCAAGGGTGATGAAGATTCGAGTCACATATTTATTACGCTGTTGTCAATGTTTTTGTGGATGGAGGACATTAAAATAGGTCAATGAGCCAGTGTACAGTCGCCTTTAGTGTAAGCTATGATTTTTATATGATTATTTAATTCGCTTTGCTATCTGAGTTCAAAAAACAATGAGATTTTTTATGTATGTTCAAAGATTTCTTGGAAAGGGCTGAACCGTTTTAGATGTTTCTTTTTTATTAATTATATTTCAGGGATGGTCCCATATAAATACTAAGAAAATCACCCTTATTATTTATTAAGGGTAGAAAAATAGGGGATGAAATTTTTAATGTTTTACTTAGACGAAATTGTAGCTGCTACTAAACTACTCAAAGGATTAAGAAATAAATCTATTAAAAAAAGGAAAAACTGACTTCAAAAACAACAACGAATAAAATAGTTTCCACGTAATTATAAATTCGGGGCTTTATTTTATTTATTTATTTACTCTTTATCGTACACCATAATACAAAAAATCGAGTACAGTATCTAAAGTTTAATAACAGCAGCAACAGGTATATACTAAATTTTAGATGTGTACATATCACTCTGAAAGTGATCTCTTCCAGACAACCTTTGCGTAGAGTACTGATGCAAACAATAGATATAATAGAGGGGGAGCGTACAAAATAAAAATATGAAAATACATACAAATGAAGATAAGTGAAAATTATGTATTATATCATATAATAGATTAAATGGGATGGGAGATATGATAAGGATATAGAACGGCGAGTGAATGCGGGAAATAGAGTAAATGGGGCCCTGCACTCTATTGTGAAGAGTCAAAATGTGTCAAAAAAGGCACGTATGGCAATTCACAATGCTGTGTTGGTCCCTACTTTAACGTATGGTAGTGAAAGTTGGGTGTGGCAGAAGAAGCACGAGAGTAGAATCAACGCAGTAGAAAGCGACGAGAGTATGTTAGGGCTGAATCTGAACGACAGGGTAAGTAATTGTGTAATAAGAGAAGAGTGTGGTTTGCAAGATGATGTTGTGACCAGGATTAAGAAAGGAATGCTTCGGTGGTTTGGTCATGTGGAAAGAATGAGTGAGGAAAGAGCGACAAAGAAAATTTATGTTGCAGAAGTGAATGGCGGAGTCGGAAAGGGACGTCCTAGGCGAAAATTTATCCACCAAATTGGCGATTTATTGAAAATGGGCCAAATTAGGACTACCCTTAACCGACGAGCATGTATACGTAGGTGTATGGATGTGAAGGAGGCGAGAGAGGTGTGTCAGGATCGTGCCAAATGGAAGTCTGTAGTCTCTGCCTACCCCTCTGGGTGACAGGCGTGAGTGTTTATGTATGTATGTACATTAAATGAAAACAGTACGAAAAAGGAAAAGTAATTTATTTAATAGCGTTCTAAGCAATACGATTTTAAAAGACTTTTGAAACAGTGAAGAGATTTAGCACGACGAATATAGGGAGGTAAAGAATTCCACAAACGCCCAGCAGTTACAGTAAGGTATTTCTTAAAAAATTAGGAAGAGTGCAAAGGAGCAGAGAGAAAGATTGAAAAAGGATCGAAGGAACCGATAAAAAAAAAAAAATATAAAAAAAAAATATGGGTTTCGGAAAGATACGTATACGTACTATATATATATATTTAAATCGACGAAGACTTCTTGCGTTCAGACTACCACCCTGCCGCGTCCCCTGTATGCGGCAAGATTTTAAAGGTTTTTAATGTGTATTTACGAAGTTTTAATCAGTATGATTACATTAGTAGACGTAGAATTTCAATTAAACATGATATGTTAATATTCATTTTTAAATAATTCCCGGTAACTTGGTACGTCCGTTCACCACCAAAATTATCCAGCACCCTGAATATCCCTGTATACCATCTATACACTGCATAAATGTTCCTACCTCCATCGAAACTTACGCTTAAACTGATTCTGTATAATTCCCTATATATGTTACAAAGATCACGATGATAAAGTTACATCCATCAATATTGGAAAAGATTGTGATTCCGTATACAGTTTTTACATTTTGTATTCATCGTACTAGTCAACCGCCTTCCAGCTATATCAGAGATTATACTGTTTCTGATATATCAGTAGATACAATTTTTATGTTAATATTTATTTCGTGTTTTTTAATCTCAATAGTGATAAGCAAATTTCTCAGTAAATTTCTGTAAAAACACCTTAGTAGAAAATATTTAGACAGTGGAAAATACTCAGACTCTATTTATTTATTTAAACTTTACTGCACCATAATAAAGGTGAGGTTGTTAGGTAAGTTAATGCCACGGGCAGATGATTTGTGTAGTAAATGTATGTGGTAAGGTAATTGTTAGGTAAGCTTATGTTTTTCTTTTAAGTAAATGTTAAATTGTAAATTAATTATATCTCAATGATAATCTTCGCTTTTAAATTATGATATATCATTGTAATTTTCAGAAAAAATTAAGTAATAGAAATAAAACAATAATATTCTAAATATAGGATATTAGCAAACTAAATCACTGACATTATACAATATTTAAATTATTGATCATTGTTATGTATTGAGGAACTTGAAAGATACTTAAATTATATGGACATTGTTTGGAAAACAACAAGAAAGATTGTTAATAATTCGTTAATTTTTGAAAGTAAATATTTTGCACAAAGACTTAAATTTTAAGCCAGTCTTTGTTTTCCAGCAAATCTCCGTGTTGTTCTTTTAATATTTCACAATCATGTTTTTTGGGTAGTTTTTTATTTTTAATGTGTAATTTAAAAAAAAATTCCGATGTCAAAGGTACTAATGTTCTTTTCTTTCCTGTTTTTATTTTATTTTTGGTAAATACCTGTGTTACCCGTTCGGTGACGCATGGTTTAGAAGTCCGAATACCGGATGGTCCAGCCTGAGATAAATAGTTTTGACTACGCATTTGTTGAATGCAATCAGAATTGACAGTTTCGATTAGCTTACAATCATAATCGAGTATTTGATCGTTATCAAGAACCTCTTCATCTAGCTCTTCATTCATATCTAAATCGATATCTTCGAGAGTCTTTCCTTTGAAAGCATCTGCTTTCCATCTTCAACATAAGAAGTTCGATATGTTAGCAGTTTGGTATACTTCATTAGGCAATCTAAGTTTTTTTTGATTTTTTAATTTATTGTAACAGAACCAACAGTATTTTGTAACATTATAAAATTAGTAAGTATTTACATTTTCTACTGCCAATTACAGGTTCTTACTTTATAAAAAAAAAAACAATCTTCTAACGTATCGCTACAACTGTGTGGAAATAATATTATACAGGGTTATTCTTAAAGAGTAGTCATTACGCCATTACGCATTTTACAAAATACAGTGCATATATGTACATCTACTAGTGTTTTGTTTTGTAAATATTTATTTGTGTGTGTGTGTGTGTGTGTGTGTGTGTGTGTGTGTGTGTGTGTGTGTGTGTGTGTGTGTGTGTGTGTGTGTGTGTGTGTGAGTGAGAGTGTGTGTGTGAAAGAGGTGTGGCATGTTTGTACGTGTTATTTTTTTAAATTTATATTACTTGCTATTTCTTAAAATTGAGATTATTTCTTTTTTTATGGAAGCTTTACTGTCGTGGAAAATATCAATAGTTGAAAAGTTTTTGTTGTAGCAGTTAAGTGTACGACTAATGACAGAATTTTGAGCATAATTAGAGCGACTTAAAGGGACATGAAATAGGGATGTATGTCTGGTACGCTTCGAAGGAGCATTGAATTGTAGGAATTGAAATGTCAATTCAGGACTATCAATTTTATTACTACAGATGTCATGTAGAAACAAAATTTGTAGAAGTTTACGTCGGTCCTTCAACTGCAATAAGTTATGGTGATAGCAAGATTCCTTATAACTGCTTTTTTATGTTGAGTACGATAATTTAACGCCTTAATAAATTTACATTGTATTTGCTCTATATTCTCTATATAAGACAAATAATGCGGATTCCAGACATTACAACAATACTCCAAAACACTTCTTACATAAGAATAATTCAATTTTTTTTTTATAGAAGAGGGGGCAAACGGGCATATGGCTCACCTGATGATAAGTGACTACCGCCGCCCATGATCAACCGCAACAGCAGGGGAATTGCAGGTACGTTGCCGGCCCTTTAGAAAGGAGTAAGCTCTTTTCTTGAAGGTCCCCAGGTCGTATCGGTCCGGAAAAATCGCCGGTGGTAAATTATTCCACAGAGAGGTTGTACGCGGAAGAAAACTCCTTTTGAAACATACAGTGGTGGACCGCCAAGCATCCAGATGGTGTGGATGGTATCGGGACGTTTGCCGTGTAGTGCGTTCACGAAATTTGGCGGCTGGGATTAATCCGAACAATTCCTCAGAGCACTCCCCGTGATAGATGCGATAAAATACGCAAAGAGATGCAACATCTCTTCGCAGCGCCAGTGAATCGAGCCGATCGGAAAGCACTCGGTCGTCGACGATTCGAGCCGCTCTGCGCTGGATGCGGTCAAGTGGAAGGAGCTGGTACTGGGGAGCCCCAGCCCAGAGATGAGAACAGTATTCCATGAGCGGCCGAACCTGCGCCTTGTAAAGTTGCAGGCGGTGTGCCGGCATGAAATACTGTCCCGCTCTGCTGAGCACGCCAAGCTTTTTTAGAGGCCAATTTGGCCTTCCCTTCCAAGTGACCACGAAATTGCACGTCACTCGATATGTCGACGCCGAGGATTCCAATACTGGCTGAGGCAACAAGGGGGAGTGCCTTGACACTGAGGGGATACGACAAAGGGGTTCTTTTTAGCGGTTAACGCGCAAACTTGTGTCTTCTGGGGTTAAAGTGGACTAGATTTAGTCGCCCCCAATCCGAGACTCTGTCCAGCAGAGACTCGACTTCAGACACAAGTTTGTCCCGGCACTCAGAGACGTTTTCCCGAGAAATATTGGCTCGGCCGGTGGAAGGAGCATCACCAGTGCTGTCATCTGCATAGCAATGAATGCTACGGGTTTGCAACATATCATTGATATGCAGAAGAAACAGCGTTGACGATAGCACGCAGCCCTGTGGAACACCAGCATTAATAGGCTTGCAATCGGAGCTTGCAACGTCTACAACGACCTTGATGCTCCGATCTGCAAGAAAACTGGTGATCCAATCGCACAATTTCTCGGGATGCCCTTAGGAAGGGAGCTTCGAAAGAAGCGCTTGGTGCCAAACCCGATCGAAGGCCTTCGCAATGTCCAAACTAACGGCCAATGCCTCCCCCCTTGGACTCGATCTAGTAGACAGAAGATCACCAGCTGACCTACCACAGCGAAAACCGTATTGGCGGTCACTAATCGGCTGGTGATCCTCAAGGTACCTCATGAGCTGGCAGTTTACAATGGACTCCATTGTTTTGGAGAACAAGGAGGTGATGGCGATAGGCCGGTAGTTGGACGAGTCTGAGCGGTCGCCTTTTTTTAGGGATCGGGTGGACGAAAGCCGTCTTCCATGATTTTGGGACTACGCCTAGGGAGTAGGAGTACCGGAAAAGACGCGTTAAAACCGGTGCCAACTCTGGAGCACACGTCCTCAGCACAATTGGGGGGATTCCGTCAGGCCCACTCGACTTCTGGATGTCCAGGGAGAGGAGTGCTTTGCGAACCGAGCGCTGAGTGAACTGCACTTCCGGCATGGAGCACTCACACCGCGAGATGGTCGGCGGCGTACTCCCCCCGTCATCGAGAGTCGAGTTAGACGCAAAGAAAGAGCCTAGAAGATCGGCTTTCTCCTTTGCGGTGTGGGCCAGTGAGTCGTCCTCCCTGTGCAGAGATGGAAGAGATGGCTGACAGAAATTCCCCTGGACAGCCTTGGCGAGAGACCAGAATGCACGGGTTCCAGAAGGAAGACGAACTAGTCTCTCGCCAATTCTGCCTATTTGCTCTGACTTTGCCTTGGCAATGACGCTTTTGAAGGACCTAGAGGCGGAATTATACTTCTTTTTTAGAGCGCTGGTGTTTACATCCCTGGACGCTGATGCGTCAGCCCAGGCTCGGTAGCACTCCTGCTTATAGCATGATGCTATTTTACAGGAGCGACCAAACCATGGCTGAGATTTGCCTCCAATGGGCACCACAGAGGAAGGAATAAAAAGTTCCATACCCTGAAGTACCGCATCAGCGACAGAATCCGCAACAACGTTGGGATCGTCCGGCGAGAAACAAACCCGCCCCCAAGGGTAGGATGCAAAGAAAGACCGCATCCCATCCCTGTGCCCCGGCGACAGCCTGCAGAATGCAACCGCGATTTCAGCGTGAGTGGCACCACACTCCGGACAAGACAATGGTCCGAGGAGCCTAAAGGGTCGTCGAAGGAAATCTGATATCCGTCCGGGTGAGAGGTCAGCAGAAGGTCCAACAGGGAAGGTGCATGATCCTCCACATCTGGAATCCGCGTAGGCGAAGTAACCAGTTGTGTCAGACCATATGCCAAGGCAAAATCAAGAACAGATCTCCCCGTATGATCGGTTAAACGTGAACCGAGCCATTCGGCGTGATGGGCGTTAAAGTCGCCGAGGGTCACGATCTCTGCGGAGGGGATCTGCTGTAGCAACGAATCTGCAGCCATTTGGACGTGGTCGAATAGTCGGTCTGTTTCGGCATTACCGCTGTGGGACCTATAAAGGCACCCGTAGACGCGCGGATGGTCGTCGCTGTCTACGCGTAGCCAAAAGATGGACAGGTCCGAACCTTCAAGTCTGCCGAGGCGTCGAGAACAGATGTCCTCTCTGACGTAAACGCAAACTCCAGCCCGAGGCACAAAGGAGTGTTCCAGTTTGTACCCCGGGCAGGAGAGATACGAGACATCAGCCGGAGAGGACACCTGCGTCTCGGTCAGAAAGAGCAGAGCCGGCCTCGCCGTCTCGAGATGGTAGTGGACGGCGTTTAGGTTAGAGTGAAGTCCCCTGATATTGCAGAAATTCACGGACAGCGTAGCAGGGGTCGCCTTGGTCTTGTTGCTCCGTTTGCCCCGAGCAGTTTTAGTCTTGAGCGGAATTTTGCCCCCCCCCCCCCCCCCCCAGAATACGCGGGGCAGCCTGAGCACCCACGCTCAGAAGTGGAGAAACATGGTCGTGGATGCTCAGCGAGGGATTCTCCAGGGTGCTGGTACCCTGGGGTAGATCTTCATTTAATTCCGCTACCATGTTGATGGGGGGGGGATTTGGGCTTCCGGCCATCTGCACTCACCAGACGAAACGCGGAAGCAGAGCTTCCACTTCACGCCGGTATTCTGTGAGGTCGTGGTACCACCCCGGTTTGAGCCGGCCCATACGTGCGACAGCAAAGCTGCCGCGTGGCTCTACCACTGTGAAAATTATAATGCATTCAGAATTTTAACAAATTTTTAAAACAAAATTTTAATGCATTCAGAATCTGAGAAAGAACGGGACACTCTTAGAACAAATCCTAATTTTTTATACGCTTTTACAAGCATTGTCGCGACATGATTAGACATAAGCATTTTGGAATCAAAAATAACACCAAGATCTTTGGTTTTGGTAGATGCGTTCCAAAGGTATGTTAACTAATTTATATCGATATTAAATTTGGTGTCTTTTGCGAGTGAAGCTTATTTGATAACATTTTGTTATATTAACACTAATACGGTTATCATGATAGAAGAAACAAAGCTGGTTCAAGTCTTTCTGAAGTTGGTGTGCATCTTCATCAGAGTTAATACATGCGTAAATTTTAGTGTCGTCCGCATACATGAGAAATTTGGAAAATTTAAAACAGTCTACTATATCATACAAGTATGATGCATACAGTAACGGACCCAATATGGACCCTTGAGAGACTCTAGATGGGACATCCACGAAATCAGAGCGATGTCCAGCTATTACAACAGCTTGATATCGGTTACGTATATAGGACTCTATCCACCTAAGAAGATTTCCATGAATTCCTAGCTCCTGGAGTTTACGCAATAGAATATTGTGATCCACGCGATCAAATGCCTTCTCGAAGTCTGTATATATAGCATCAATCTGAAAACCATCATCCATACCTCGAAGAACATCATTAGAAAAAATTGATAAATTAGTCCTGGTTGAGCGACCTCGAACGAATCCATGCTGTTGTGAAGGAATGTGACGAACAATCAGAGGATATAAATGCTTATGTGCAGCCCTCTCCATCAACTTGCTCAGTACATTAAGAATAGAAATAGGTCTGTAATTTTCGATGGCTGTTTTGGTTCTTTTTTTATGGATTGAAACGACGTTAGCGGTTTTCCAAATTTTAGGAAAATAACCTTCTGCAAAACATTGATTAAAAAATTTAATGTTATAGGAGCCGCTAGCGATTCTGCGCACTTTACAAAGAAGTATGGAGGAATCTCATCACATCCAGCGCCTTTAGAGATTATCAAGAGCCTTTTTTATGCCTGTTACAGAAAGATATTATAGATCACTAATGACATCAATGCTTAGGAAATTTTTATGTGTAAAATTTTGATAATGTAATGCCGGGAAACTAAAATTACGACTAAAAAATTAATTGAAAGCATTGCAAATATCATTTTGATTTGATGTGCACTTCATTGTTCATGTCATTTTTAGACATGCTAAATATTTGTGACAACGTAGCTAAGTGTTTTCTGAGCCTTATAGACGAGATTGCTTTTGGTTTTTTTGCTCCAGATAACCTTGCATGCCTTTCGAGAACTTTGTAGCCATAGATAGTGTTTTCATAACATGGATTACCAAATAAAAAATATTTGACTTTGAAGAAAAAAACAGGTGTCCTATTGACAATAGTGGTTTTATGTCCACTTGAACTTCTTGATTAAAGAAAACGGGTACTCCACGACCACGTTTGCCTCTAATAAAAACTCTCTTAAATTTCTTAACCAGAATCCTTTCAGATGCAGTAAGCCTCTGAAGATCAAATTCATCATACTTATCAGATGCATTATTATCACTTTGTAAATAGTCGTGCAGTGTGATTCTTTGAAGTTCGCCAGGCTTGCGTCTGTTCAATAGTAAAACCCTACAATACACAGTTTCTAATAGTTGTGTGTATGTTTCAATATTTTTGATGCCTTCTTTAATTTGTATAGAAGCCTCCAAAGATTTTTTATTTAACTATTCTTTTAGAATTTTCAAGTCATTTGCTAAAGGGACAATAGTTATTTTTATAACGTAGTACGTTTCTAGGGCAGGCGGAAAAAAGTACATTGACCTCAAGTATTATGTTAGCATCGAAACAAAACGACAGTTATTGCTTCCATACATTTCTTTATAGATTAAGTATCGTTATGCGCTAAGCGTGTCTCATGGTACGAGGTAGGGTGAAGGAAGCGGTCATTCAGAGATAATAAACCTGTTTCGACGCGATTTGCGATAGGTCTCACGCCGTTCGTATTTGAAAAAGTGGATGGAACAGAACTCATTCCTCATTCTGCTTTGGGATGCGCTTACGAGTAGATAGTTTGATATTTAAAATTTTCGGTTATAGTAGTTGTTTATAATTTTTATTAAGTTTGTTTTGTTAGTTGTTTATTACGTTTTGTATTAAAGTTTTTGTTATTGTTTTGTGACGTTTTGTATATTATCACTAGTATGAAATCGGATCCATCGACATAAAAATCTCATAAAGACTTTTCGTCGCCACGAAAGAAGCGGAAAGTGTCGCATATTTCGGAAACCGAAAAAATTGTGATTGTAAACATCTATAAATATATAAAAGAAACGTGGTCTAGTGACGTATAATATCGTTATATATCCGTACAAAACCGATATAAAAAAGAAGACTGCCGATAATTTAGGTTATAATCAATGTGACGGACTCTTCTACGTCTTCATCATCATAAACTGATTCTGAAATAGATACAGATGAATAGTTTGTCAAGTGTCTCTGACAATCTATAATGAGAAGTTTTATGCATGCTTCAAGGTTGGCTGCTTAAGAATGCTTAGCATTAAAAGTTCGTCTTTTTACCTGGCTGCCAAGAAGTGGTTACGTTTTGTACTACTATTAACGTAATAATGAAAATTGTGATTATGATTAAAGAATTATAAATTTAAATTAATATTAATTTGCTTTTAAATTCATTTAGGTACAGGATAATCTTATTTCTTTACAATATATTAATAGACATAGGGCCTGTAAAGAACTTCGCACTCGGCACCCTTATCTTTCTTTCTGATGATGTATGTAATGATAAAAGGATAAAAAAATTAACCTAAACAAAAAAGATTGCCAACCCCGATAATATCGTCAAAGGTCAATGTCCTTTTTTCCGCCTGCCCTAGAAACGTACTTAATACTTTTACTCACATCTTGTCTCGGTGGAGTATAATTTGAACAAGTATCAGTATCCATCTGTTTACAAACATGCGGCCCCTCCCGCAAGATTCGCACTGTGTCCCAATTGAAGTAAAATACTGGACGCAAGATCATCGTCGTGGAGAATTGATAAAAACACAATCACGCACCAACCTCAACGGCAAACGGCTGAACTACGAAATACGCTAAAATACGTTTTAGTGATGAAATTGAGTCCATGCCAATTTTTTGCCCATGCATTCTAAATATGAAATGGACCAAAAATGAGGGCTGGTTAATCTTGCGTCCGTATACCGGACGCATCAAGTCCGTCGGACGCAGTATCATCGGTAAAAGTCGCCATGTAGGACGCAACATGATTTACAAGATGTATATATATATATATATATGGAAACGGTCTTTTAAATAATGGGGAGTGGAAAGATTAAACAGCACGCTGTACAATGCGGAGATAATGTGAGTATTACTGCGATGACGGATCGGGAGCCATTTACGCTGTTTGCGAAATCCAGAGATATGATCATATTTGCGAAGCCCAAATCTAATACATACTTTTTTAATGCGCTCAAGCTTATTAAGCTGCTCCTCGGTAACGTCAAGACTCAAGATAGCAAATATCAGCATAGAAAAGAATAGGCAGCAGTGGAGACTGGGCGAGCGGAACTTTAGCTACTGTGTGAAGAAAATTACGCAATCTACGTAAAACATTTATCTACTAACCTCATTAACGTGTGAGGCTTTAATTCTTTGATACACTATATTTCAGCACCTTTAGCACCTAATAATAATAAATAGGCTTCGGGAAGTGATGACCCCATCGACGTACCGTATGATCATATGACGTAAAAATTATGGGATAAAACTGCCACATCGGCGCAGTCAGTCAGCCCCCTGCCATGAAGTGTAAGCGCCGTGCCTAAGCAAAATTGAGGGTACAAAGGTCTGTTTGTGTAGATGACTGAACCACGAAACGGTGCCATGCCTGGGCATCTCCAGTTAATTGTCGCCCATAAAGTGGATGATGTCGCTAAGAGTCGCTAAGAAGAATGCGCAGAGCCGATGCCTGGAGATCCCAAGGGCGCGTTAAATGATACAGTTTTATTTTTTCTACCCGTTTGCAAATATTATATGCTAACTTATTATAGTCTTAGTGAATTTTTAAATATTGGTATATTGTTTACTAATTTTACTAACGGGTTTTTGAAATATGACGGAAGATATATATTCCTTTATTGTAGTAAATTTATTTTGGTTATTGATAGGCTTAAAATGGCTATGCTACATAATAATAGTGTACGTGTAGGGTGTGGCAGTGACAACCTGAGAATATATTATCAGAACGCAAGAGGCTTTACCGCACCAAAACCGACATATTTTATCGTAATATTCTTTTATGTGATTATGAAATAATATTAATTACGGAGATATGGCTCCTGGACAGAATTAGTGATACGGTATTATTTGATAATCGATACGTTGTATGGCGGCGTGATAGGATCCTTATCCCCCTTCCTTCATCTACTATGTTAAAAAAAAAACTTCATATTTGTATCTTATATCTACCAAACTATTATTACATAATATTAAAACAAAATAATAATATAACTCATTTGACATAATGGTATAAAAAATGTCCATGGCAGGATCCTTGACCTTGTTTTTTCTAGCGACGCTGTAACCGTCTGTGATTTAAGTGGGGATTCTCTTATTCCTGTTGATCCTTATCATGGCGCCCTTTTAATATCTTTTAATTACGTTGATTGTGAATCATTAAATAGCAATTCTCGCCTTAAGTTCTTATATCATAAAGGTGACTATTATTCATTAAATGGTGAGATTGCCAATATCCAATGGGGTGAAGTTATGTCTCCGTTATCCTTAGATGAATCTGTTCAATATTTTTATAGCACACTCACGTCACTTAGAGATAAATATATCCCCTCAAAATTAATTGTTGCCGACACCTATCCTAAATTGTATACAGCACCACTTAAAAAGGCTATTAAAGAAAAACATAAATTTTTACATAAATTTAGGATCTATGGCTGTAGGCATGACAATGAAACTTTTAAGCTATTGCGGGAGCGTGTAAGGAAATTAGAAAAGTTAGCATACCAATCTTACATAACCGTATATTAAACATAAATCGGTCGTATATTAAACAAAAATCAAAATCACATTCAATACCTTGTTGTCTCAAATTTGAAGGTTCTGTAATGAACTCTGGTGAACTTATCTTTAATGCTTTTTCAAACTATTTTCGTTCAAATTTTAATTGGTCAATAAAAAAAAACTATAAACGAAAATACGGTCAAAAACATGCTTAAAACGTTGGATCCAACGAAATCTGCTGGTCCCGATAACATTCCAGCTCACTTTCTTATTAACTGTGCGCATACAATTTGTGTTCCTTTGACTCTTTTGTTTAAAAAGTCTCTTAGCACAGGTATTGTTCCTATCTGGAAGCGTGCATTTATCACGCCTGTCCATAAAAAGGGTTCCAATACCGAAGTTACTAATTATCGACCGATTTCCAAGTTATGTATTGTATCTACAGTGTTTGAACGAATTATATATAATCAATTATACGCGGCCCTAAAACATTCATTCAATCCGACTCAACATGGTTTTTAAGAGGACGCTCTACTGTTTCAAATCTTACGCTCTTTAATGCATTTTTGACTGAGGCAATGGACAATCGCCACCAAGTAGATGTCGTTTATACCGATTACAGTAAAGCCTTTGACAGAATACATCATAATTTGCTATTGCTGAAACTGTCCAAGATTGGTATAAATGGCGATCTGCTTAGGTGGCTTACGTCTTATATAAATAATCGATCACAAGCTGTTGTCGTCAGCAACTACATATCAGGATGGGTAACTGTTCCAAGTGGGGTGCCACAGGGCTCACTGCTGGGTCCGTTATTATTTGTTATTTTTATCAATGACATTACATATTACCTGAAGAAAGCTCGCTTATTATGTTTTGCTGATGATATGAAGCTATTTCTGAAAATAACTTCAATCGAGGATGCTGAGGCTCTACAAGAAGATCTGTCAAATCTAGAGCGTTATTACCACCTAAAATTCCTAGATTTGAACCCTTCGAAATGTTAGCAAATTGCTTTATGTCCTATAGTCGCAAATATAAACCGATTGTCTTTAACTATAAATTGAAAGGTGAAAATCTTAAAAGGGATTCCATTGTTAGAGATCTCGGTGTTCTTCATGATTCCAAATTGATATTTGACGTTCACTTAGGAAGAGTTATAACCAAATCTACGAAAGCTCTTGGATTTTTGATGCGTAGCTCTAGGGACTTCAATAATGCTAAAACTAAAGATCTTACATTGTTCTCTTGTAAGAAGTAATTTGGAGTAAGCATCTCAAATCTGGAAACCCAGATATGCAACATATATTAACCGACTTGAAAATATCCAAAGTAAGTTTATGCGTTACCTCTGTTATAGAACCAATGACTATCGCTATACCTCTGATTATTATATTAGTTACTGTAAAAAACATCACCTTCTTCCTCTTGCTATGCGTCGTGAGATTGCTCACCTCACTTTTCTGTAAAAATAGCTTGTAGTGCTATTGACTGTCCTGAGCTTTTATCTCAACTACATGTTAGCTGTCCTGCTACACCTCTTAGATACAACAAAATTTTAAGTCTCCCGTTTGCATCTACAAATTATAGGCAAAATACATTTATATGGCGAGCGAGCAATAATTTCAATAAGCTAGCCAATGAGTTTGACTTCGATTTGTTTAACACTAATGCTGCGTCAGCTAGGCGCATACTTAATAATGCTTTTTTTGGTAGCTCTAAGTAAGATTTACTTTTGTATTTGTGTTTATTTTTCTGTTAAAAATACCTTGTAGTGTTATTGACTGTCCTAAGTATGAGTTGATTGTCTTTTATATGTATAATACAAGTTTAGCCCTCATTTGGCATAATATGTTGTATTGGATACTTTCGAGTGTTTAAATCGTGTTTATCATTGTTGTAAATTCACCTTTGTATCTATTACTGAGGATCTTCAATTGGCTTACTGTTGTTATTAATACTATCTGTCCTAATTATGATAGCTTTTGGTCTTCCAAATAAAATAAAATAAAGTAAATTTTTAAAGTATTTTAAATACACACAAGTTTTCACTAATTTCTTTATTACTATATTTCTAGTTTTCCGATAATTTTATGTCTAACGTCAATAAAAAAAGTTTGGATAATCCATAAGTGCACGGCTCATAATGCTCATAATATTATCCTGAAAACTTTTTGTAAGATTTATGTTTTATAAGAACTTTGTTGTTCTAGGAAATTTCTCATACCAACGTAATTTGAAAAAAAAATAAAAATAGTAGATATTATTATATTGTTTTTTTTTTTTTTTATAAAAATTAGTATAATTAGTAATAATACAATTCAAGTAAATATTATGAAAAAACGAGACGAACGCAAAATTCTCAATATTTTTTATTTGATTTTACAGTGACCATTCCGAACGGAATGCCTGACCACGCGACCATTACCTTTTAACTTCCCGCCCTCTTTCGTTTTTACTTCCCCGTGTAGCCCATGTCGGGAGCTCACTTTGCGGAAGTAATTAAATCATCGATTTGAGTTGACAAAAACTTTAAAAACAATAACTAGGGGCCTACAAATGTTGTGCGGCGAGACATGGAACTAAGCTATTTGCCGAAATTCATTACAATAATGAAATAACGTCCACGCCAATTTTTTGCCCAGAAGGTTTAACTATAATATATATATATATTATATATTACCATAACTTATGACAAATACCTCATCCCATATATATACAGTATCTACTATCCCTGTAATTATGATAGTTTATATATATATATACAGTACGCAACAAGTCGATCGGACGCAACATCATAAAATAACAGCGTAACGCTACTTTATTTTGTTTGATGAATATGGAGAACCGGAGACTCCTTTTAATGGTAATTAGACATTTCATCTGAGTCTTCAGAAGTGAAAACGAGTCTAAATTTTGAATTTTGATCGAGGGTAGATGTCACCATCACCATCAAATGGACAAGCATATTTACTGACGTGTTTTGGTTTGCATGATTTACTTAGGAAGTATAATTAGTGGCAGAGAGGCAATATATCTTGATCCTCAGAGATAACAAAGCATCCGTAACCTCCTTCAGCTCCAGTAGCTGCAGCTCTTTAAAATTACCTGTAGGCGTTCATGGGCCAGTTAGGGTCATATAGCCAATTACCACTTGTTATATTTTACTCATTTGAAAACAAGAAAAATATTACAAAACTAGTTACATATGCCTACCGAGGCCTTGCAAGCAATCAGATCACCCAAATTTAAATGCCATCAAGAAGTCACCTACCGCCCGCTAAGAAAAAAAAACAGCAGATCTTTAAAGATGTAGCTCAATTTCCTTACGTAACGTAAGATTATTAATTACACTGTAAAAACCGAAGTATAATTTTTAGACAACCTAGAATACTAGACTACATAACTTACAAATAAAGTTAATTTGTAAGTTATGTAGCCTAGTATTCCTTTGTACTTACATTGTCACAGTAGTTAAGTTAGCATGTAAGTTAGAAAATAAAAGTAATATAGGAAAAAGTCTTCGTCTCCTTTAACTTCAACCCTCCATAAAATTCCGCAAACCTAAGTGTTGCAGTCGGTAATCGGAAGGATATTGCACGGACCTGTGGCAGAAACGGAAGAGGTTCCCAAACATGGGACCAGGACTGGAGGAATTGAGTACCGGGATGGATTTCATGTAAGTATACTAGACTAGTTCGTTTGTTGCTTTCTTGATTCCGCTACTCCGATCACCTAATTTCAATAATCCTAGTATACCATTATAGAGCCTTTAAAATTATATTAAGTAATTAACAAGGGTTAGGGTAACTATTTTTCAAGATTTACCACCCTAGTACTGGAGATCGGGAGCCTGAATTGTGACAGGCCCGCTGACAGATAGTAGATAGCAATAAGGACATTTTTTCTGTTCATACACTTAGTTCCGATATGGCCCAGGATCCTGACAAGGTATTTAAAGCCATACAGGTTATCCCTGAGTTTGATGGAAATCCAAATGTACTGACTAGATTTATCAAGATATCTGATAAGTTAGCTGCGCAGTATCTTATATAATGTCAGCACGGCTCCTGGTAGTGAATTCACGAATATATGTTTATTAAATGGGATACTTAATAAATTTACTGGTACTGCCACATGTACTATTAATTCTGGAATTAATAGTACATGTGGCAAATTTGGAATACCCGACAGTTGGTTAGGTATTCGGACAGCTTTAATTAACAATTTTTCAGGCAAACTGGACGAAACAGCTTATATAATGATCTTAATGAATGTTTTTACGTGGTAGAGCCATGCTGTAGTTATATTAGTAGTATAGTAGTAGTTATATTAGTAATATAGTTTATATAGCACGAATGGGTCGGCTCGAACGGGGAAGGACCACGTTCTCACAGAATACCAGCGTCAAACATAGCTTAATGCTGCTGTGTTTTGTATGGTGATTGTAGAGAACCGGAGACACTTTTTACTGGAAACGAGAAATTCCACCTAAGTCCTCACGGATGACAACGCATCTGCATTTTAATTCGTAATCGAGGATAGATAGGATGTCTATGGACCGCAGCAACCACTTACCATCAGGTGTACTGTGTGCTCGTTTGTCATCCTATCCTATAAAAAAAATCTTTCTTTAACAAAACAGGGTAGAGGACACATTATTTAGCACAATTATGACTTATGTGACGTTACGCGAAAGCACACAAACTACCGTGCAATCATATCACATCTTTAAAAAAAATTCGCAATGCAGGCCTTTGTGCAAGGTGAAGCAGGACCACTAGGATCCCGCATACGATGTATGAGGCCTGCAACTATAGAAAAGGCGTTAGAATACGAGCAGAAAGAATCGAAGTTATAAGAATCACCAAATTTATGAGTTGAGTTATTCACCAACAAAATTACCGCCGACATCATTTTTACCACCGTGATTGCAAACTTCACAGGCTTGTGTGCTAGTTAGCCAGTTCTTGCTGATCAGCGTTCCGTCGGACCTGCACCTCAACCTTTTAGATACAGTGAAAGTTTTCGAAATCAACAATATAGCCTAACAAATACTCAAAGGATATTTGCTGCACCTCCAACTAACTATGATCCGCGCAGTAACTTCCACCGATTCTACCTACGAATCTATATATTTTTATAATATGGCCAATGTAAATAAAACTGATATATTACAACCACAAGAGCCACATGCTGGGTCGGGGCCGGATTTTCAGAATGTGATGACGTTATCAAGACACGGACAGAATTAAATATCCAAACGAAAAGAATATTACCATACATACAGATCTCTAATCCGCCGCTAAAACTTCTTATAGATACGGGAGCCAAACAGTCCTTTGTAAGTCCTGAAGCCATTCAAAGGAACTTTCCGTTGACCTTTGATTCATTTGAGGGAACGAACATACATGCGACTAGTAGAGACGATTATTCTATTACGTTGCCTTGTTTTGCAGAGTTCAAAGATTCCTATTTCATAAATTTTTTGTATATCATTTCCACGATAACTTTGACGGCCTGAGTGGGTTAGTTTTTTTGAGTCATTTTATTTTTTATTTTATTTTATTTTATTTGGAATACCAACAGCTATCACAATTAGGATAGATAATACTAATAACAACAGTAAGCCAATTAAAGATCCTCACTAATAGATACAAAGGTGAATTTACAACAACGATAAATACGATTTAACACTCGAAAGTATCCAATACAACATATTTATGGCAAATGAGGGCTAAACTTGTATTATACATATAAAAGACAATCAACTCATACTTAGGACGGTCAATAACACTACAAGCTATTTTTAACAGAAAAATAAACACAAATACAAAAGTAAATCTTACTTAGAGCTACCAAAAAATGCATTATTAAGTATGCGCCTAGCTGACGCAGCACTAGTGTTAAACAAATCGAAGTCAAACTCATTTGCTAGCTTATTGAAATTATTGCTCGCTCGCCATATAAATGTATTTTGCCTATAATTTGTAGATGCAAACGGGAGACTTAAAATTTTGTTGTGTCTAAGAGGTTTGGCAGGACACCTAACATGTAGTTGAGATAAAAGCTCAGGACAGTCAATAGCACTACAAGCTATTTTTAACAGAAAAGAGAGGTCAGCAATCTCACGACGCATAGCAAGAGGAAGAAGGTGATGTTTTTTACAATAACTAATATAATTATCAGAGGTATAGCGATAGTCATTGGTTATATAACAGAGGTAACGCATAAACTTACTTTGGATATTTTCAAGTCTGGTAATATATGTTGCACACCTGGGGTTCCAGATTTGAGATGCGTACTCCAAATTACTTCTTACAAGAGAACAATATAGGATCTTTAGAGTTTTAGCTTTAGTGAAGTTATTGGATTTATATTTTGATTTAATAGTGTATCAGTTAATTACTTGCGCTACCTCCAACCCGATTAAAATTTAACATAACTTTATACGAGGATAGAATTCCGACTGGAACTTTAAAAGTCATTAGAATTCTTACCAACATACCCACTGGGTATGTGCACATTAGAGAACAAATCGTATGCAATTGCATAATACACGAGTGCATTAGTACCGTGACCGAGAATTACGGTTATTTGTAAGTTATTTGTAAGTTGAAAATCCCTCATCAAATGATATTATATTTTCACTCGAAAGATCCACGCGCGCTGACATATATAATACAGAGTGCGTGCGCAATAGGCAACCGGTCAACTGATCACTTAAATGAGGAGGAAAAAGCAAATCTTATAACCCTTTGTTCACGTTCGACCTTTACTAACAAAATTAAACATCGTATTAAAACCACCGATGAATTACCTTTGCACACAAAGACCCATCGATATCCATTTGTGCATCGTCAGGAAGTTAGGGTTCAAACAAGTAAAATGTTGGAACAAGGTTGTTATACGACCATTAAATTCCGCATGGAGCTCGCCTATTTGGGTTGTACCATAGAAATCAGATGCCTCAGGTAAGAAAAACTGGCAAATTGTGGTTGATTTTCAGAAATTGAACGAAAAAACAATCAACGATAAATACATTATACCAGATATTGACGATGTTCTCGGCAAACTGGAAACATGCCAATGTTTCACCACCTTGAATTTGGATAGCGGCTTTTACCAGGTAGAAATGAAAAATCAAGATATTACAAAAACAGCTTTCAAAGTCGAAAACGGTAATTTCTAATTTCTTCGAATGCCTAAGGGCCTCACGAATTTTTCATCTACTCTACAGCATGTAATGGTTAACGTTCTTAGAAGGTTCCAGAATAAAGTATGTCTTGTGTATATGGAATACAACAGTATTCAGCACCTCTCTCCATGAACATATAACCAATCTCGAGAACGTTTTTCAGAGACTCAGAGAATCAAACTTTAATATTCAACTGGATAAATAGGAATTCTTGAAGCTGGAAACAGCTCACCTTTGCCATATCATTAGCAAAGATGGAATAAAACCGAATACCAATAAAATATCTGCCATAGAAAAGGGCCAAGGCAGATAAAGCAATTTCTAGATCTTCTCGGGTACTACCGAAAATTCATTCCGGATTTCGCTCGTATTACGAAACCGCTAACCCAATGTTTAATGAAGGGGAAGAAGATCCTCCTGGATAAAGAGTACGTTAATTGTTTCCAGAAATGAAAACACTACTAACAACCCTATACTACAATTGCAATTGCAATTTTAGTTTCCTATTTTATGCCAACAATTTTATTTTAACTTATCGATTTTATATTTTAATAAAGTTACGAATAATTATACAGATAAACAATTTCAACAGCAAATAAAAATAATTTAATGTGTATTAATTTAAAAATAATTTAATGTTCTTTAATGTGCAACATTATTCGACTCACTACAACTTTGAACTCGAATACTTCATTTATTGTATGTGAGTTAGATTCCACAGGTAAAGCTGCTTGTGTAAGGTTTATAGAGGCTGACAAAAGTGCTTCGATTCTCAAATATGAAGAAATTAAGACAGATTATTTATGCATAATGGCATTGAATATAAGAATTATACATTGCAACCTTAATCTTTGCTTACCTTTTATTGATAACATTAAAATAAGAATAGAGTATTGGTCTTTTCAGAATTTTGGATCAAACAATACACCGCAAACAATACACCGCCTGCGTTGAATAATAGGAGGATGTTTCATACCAAGCAGAGCATCAATCAAAACGACGGTGTAGTAGTGTGTGTAAGAGATAATATTCGAGCGTCCTGCAGTGAGCCCAATATGAGATATGAAAACTGCATCATTCTATCTCTGCCAAAGGAAATCACTATTGTATGTTCCTATAGACCCCTATTTTAGAAATCTATCAGATTATATTGACCTATTAGATCAAATAGTACGTCGCATAAAATCTAATAATATCATCTTTACTGGAGATATTAATTTAGACATTTTAGCGGAGAAGCTTGTGAGAGACAGTTATAAGTATCTGAACCTGATGGCAATGGACGGGCTTGTTCAAGGTGTCGATCTATCGACAAGAGGTGACGCTTGTATTGGATCATTTTATGATAACAATGCCGTAATAAATGGAGTACTAGTGTTTATAGTAAACTAACAGACAACTAACCTATTTTACTATATGTAGAAAATGCACCCATGACCAATAATAAATTACTTTGTTACAAATTATCTATCGATTTTGAAAAAATGAATAGATTTTTTATTTTTGTCAACTTATAAGTAATCTGTACAGTTATTTTTGTGAGAAGACACTGGCTCCTGAGATACAGGTTTTAGTGATGTATTAGTGAAATAAAGCATTATTAATAATAAACTAATATATAATTATTAAACTGTCAAATACTACACTTATATGAGCACTCCACTTTTTGCCTGTTTTCTTGACCTGTCCAAGGCCTTCGATTTGGTGTCATATGACATATTATGGAAAAAACTTCAAAATGAGACTGATGTGCCACACGCGTTAGTTGCGGTGCTACGATCGTGGTATGAGCGGCAGATCAACAGTGTTAGATGACCGAGCTCATACTCTGATATATATATATAGAGTTGAATTTGGGGTGAGGCAAGGTGGTCTTATATCTCCTAGGCTCTTCAATATGTACATTAATGACCTGATCTACGAGCTGAGCGGAACAAATGTAGGCTGTCATATTGATGGCGTATGTATCAATAACAAAAGTTATGCTGACGACATGGTACTGCTCAGCCCTTCGACCGGTGCCATGCAAAAACTATTAAAAGTATGTGAAGCATATGCCATTGATTCACATTCACTCCGTTCAATAAAATTTTCAGAAAAAGAGTGAATTCACGGTGTTCAAGGCAGGAGTCAAATCCCGACCAAGTGCGACTACCTTCACACTCAACAACTCACCTTTAAAGCGTATCTCACATTTTAAGTATCTGGGTCACTGGGTCACTGAGGATCTGCGTGATAATATGGATATCGAGCGGGAGCGCAGGGCGCTGTCCATCTGATGTATCATGGTGGCCCGAAGGTTTGTTCGTTACAGTAGGCAGGTAAAGATTACTATTTTCATAACCTACTGCCAATCTTTTTACACGGCCAACCTATGGGTTGACTATACGCAGCGAGTGTACAGCGCGTTGCGTGTCTAGTATAATAATGGGTTTAGGATGCTGATGGGGCTGCCGCGCTTTTGCAGTGCGTCAGGAATGTTTCCTGAAATGCACACTGATGGATTCCACGCCATTATTAGAAACGTATTGCATGAGCTGAAGCGTTTGCAGGCACTTCATAGCATTCTTAACATAATGGCAGATATATGGGACTCGAGGCTGCTTGAGCACTGGATACGGCTTCATGCCAAGGTATAAGACGCCGGGGCCCTCTTAGCGGATGATCTCAACATCTTCATTTATATTTGTGTTTATTATATTTATTTAAATTAAATTGATTACCAACACTAAAATACATAAAAGTTATATTTCACCTCAATTTTACTAACATACGATATGGGTTTTCTGTTGCCTGAAATAAAGATATTTTATTTATTTATTATTATTATTATCTTTTTTTGTTTTTATTTCCCGTTTTGACGGGTAAAGAAAGATATATTCAGCGGGCTTAACAACAAGCTAGAATGATATATCTTACGTGTATATAAAATATAAATAAATAAAAATGTGTTCTTACCTATCAGACAAAAATATACGCACAATCCTAGGCATTTAAAATAACAGCTTTCTGAAATTCATATATATATATATATATATATATATTGAAGAGTATAATTAAAGTAATTTTATACTATTGTGTAAGTATTTTTTGGTACTACTCCAGTAGCCGAAATGACAATAGGAACCACTTTTACGACTTTGGCGTGCCATTGACTTTTTATTTCCATTCTCAAATCGAAGTATTTTCTAATTTTTTCAGTGTATGTTTGACATAGCTTATGGGTGTTATATATAGCTATATTAATAAGGTAAACAGATTTGTTACTTTTATCAAATAAAGTCATGTCCGGCCTATTGTAATGGACAGTCTTATCAGTTAATATGGTTCGATTTCAGTACAATCTAAAATTAGAGGATTCTAAAATTATTTCAGATATTTATAATAACCAACTCTGTGTTTAATTAGTTTGTGATTATACGCTAAAGATTGATGTATAATCGGTGCAACCTAATCATGTCTGTGCTTATAATCGGTTTGTGCTATTGCTTTACATGCCCCAAAAACGTGTTGAATAGTTTCAGAACTACTTTGACATCTTCGGCATTTATCGTCCTGTAGATTGATTTCTTTTATTATGTGCTTGCGGTAATTTTTTGCCTCAATAACCTGGTCTTGAATTGCGAGCATGAATCCTTCTGTTTCAGGAAATAATTCACCGAGTTTTAGTCAAGCGTTGGATGCTTCTTTGTCTATGTTTGTATCCATCAAGTCTAAACGATGGTGAAGAGATTTTAGTTGCCATATCTGTAGTTTCTACTGATTTGTGTTCTCGGTTAATTCTAAATTACTTTCTGAAATGTTAAGAGGAGTGACTTTTTGTCGGCTCTAACTACAGCCTTATTTAATGAAGATTCTTGCGATCGTGAATGAAAAAATGCTATTAGTGAAATTATTTGTTGATTGTGTAAGGTCTGAATATCTGAGTCGCTGAATACATGGACGTGGATGGTGTTATCTATATTTAGACATAGTGGTGTTAATTTTGAAAATAAAAATAAATTAACCATTTCATTATTCCAAAATAATAGTTTAGTACACATGCTGCAAACGTGTTAATGGCTTAAAATGTGTTTCGGGAATTCAAATGTGTATTCAATACTTGATGCAATCTTATTTTAAGGTGTTGTGTTAATGTAGAGTTAGTTACCCTGTGATGTATTTGTTGCGATTGCTGATACTCTAAGTATTTATATCCTTCGTTTTGATCTACGGGACATATAATCTGAAAACTACTGAGTTGATAATTATTCGATTCAACCTGTCCTCTGCGTACTGATTGTATTTTACACTTATCTAGACTGAATCCCATATGAATGTCATTAGAGAAGCTCTGTGTTTAAGTGTGCTAACTTATAAATGTCGTTAAATTACGCTACTTAGCCTTATTCCACAAGCATTACTGGCCAAAAATGTTAAATCAGAATGCACCATATGCGGTCAGTATGACCGAAACCCAATAAAACTTCAATTCAACCTAGCTACTAAACCATTTTAAGTTATGGTGTAGGACATTACACCTTCCCTCTTTTCAATCGCGTTAGCATGATTGAAAACAGAAATAGAAATCGCGAGCCTGAATTCATGAATACTCCAAACCAGCAAGTTTTCATAACAAAACCTTTAAGTAATAGACAGAAGTTCTACTTATATAAATTAGCTATAGTATCCAATAGGATTGCCCAGGCTTTTAAACTAATACCTCCATTTCCATTCATTGCAACTACACAGAACTCATAATTACTTATATAGGCAGAATGCCCGAAGATCAGCACTTGGTATCCATGCTAAAAGGCAATTACGCATCAACTCAGTACCAAACCCTACTACGATACATACCAAGAACTAACCCAGAGAAAACCCGAGAAAATTCTTCAAATACTATACGAGTGGGAACCTCCGAAGACGACCCGATGACATTTTCTGTGCTTCAAAAGTCGCCGCGCTGAGTGTGGAGTTACATATGCCTACCAAGCCATCACGAAAACGTCCCCGATGTATTTTCGCTGGGTGTACTGAATTAGTCGCCGCGCTGAGTGTGGAGGGGTTACATATGCCTACCGAGACCTTGCAAGCAATTAGGAAGTCATCTACCGCCTGCTAAGCAAAATACCAGCAGATCTTTAAAGGTGTAATTCAATTTACTTACGTGACGTAAGATTATCATTATACTATAAAAACCAAGGTATAATTGTTAAAACGGCCCAGTAGTAATTAAGTTAGTTTGTAAGTTATGTAGTCTAGTATTTCTGCGTACTCACATTGTCATAGTAGTTAAGTTGCCTGTAAGTTATAAAATAAAATAATATAGGAAAAAGTCTTCATCTCCTTCCATTTCAACCCTCCCTAAGCTGCCGCGAACGTATCTCCAATAAAGGTATAAATATTGAAATCAAATTTATATAAAAAGAAAATTGATCCTGAGATCAAATTCAAGTTCTTTTTAGTAAGATTCGAATGATTACTTAAAAACCAAACTTGTGGACTTGTATTAAATTAAAAACTGTATCAATTTAGTAAGAATATTCAAAAATATTTAGCTTAAATGTCAATTTACTAATATATAGCTGACTATATTATTACGACTACGTCTATACCTAAACTACGGTACAAAAAACCTACCGGGAACAACACGTTCAAAAAGCCATCACAACAAATCTAGTAGATAAGATGAAATTGAAATATTTTGCATTTATTTAAATATCGGAATTACATGAACTAAGAATAAAATTGTAAATGCACGTTTATTGATTTCGATAACTAGCTAAATTCATTTGTCGATTTTTTTGAAACAATTTTTTGGTCGTTTGCATTCTCCCTTATTATTAGTTTTTTGTTTATTATCAACGTTTGAAATATTCATTAATTACGCTCATTACACATATTTATTTGCTCAGATTTTAGTATCATGCCATCTAATTAAATTAAAAATAGTCTTTAAAATAACGTTTCAAGCGCACGTTACTTAAAAATCATCTCTCAAATCTTTGCAAACAATTTATAAACAAGAAATCTAAAAAAAAATACTAGACTACTTTTTCATTCGCATGCAACAAGAATAACCAAGCAGATTAAAAGAATACACTTACCCCAGGTCGTAAAAGTGTCGTATTAAATTCGCGCACTTTGTAATTGGGGCAAAGTTTTCAAATCGTGTCTTCGGAAACGCGATAATAGAGCGCGTTGCTATGGTCATCGCGCGGCGCGTAATGGTTGAAGCAGAGTCGTTCCCATTCTATAGGCATGCGTGTTACGCTAATAATGACTGGGTGAGATTTTTCATGGGTTCTCTGATACAAACAGATTGATACTGCGTAATAGATGATTCAAGCTTTTTGTTAACCCCTTTAAGTAACGAAACGTTCAACTAAAAGATTGACAGTCTGATATCTGAAACTGTTAAATATTCGGTTTAAACTTCCTAAATAAACTTTGCTCGAACGTATGCTCTCTTTTTACGCTTTTATTATTATTATTCAAATTCAAAAATACTTATTGCAAGCTTATGGTTTCGGACAATGCCTCTGTCCAGGAAAGAACCAAGCAAGACATTTAGGTGAAATGTTTTGATAAATATAAAAATGTAAAAAATATTATACTATTATTTATAAGAATGATTATAGAAAGAACTTGGTAGCAATCACCTGATTTCTAGTTTTTATTTTAATTAAAATATAAAAATATCTTAATATATATAAATTACGTGTCACGTTGTTTGTCCGCAATGAACCCCTTAACTACTTAAACGATTTTAATCAAATTTGCACACCGTGTGCAGTTTGGTCCAACTTGAGTTATAGGATAGTTTTTTTGCTCATAAGTGACCCACATTTTTTTACATTTTAGGATTTTTAATAGTGCATGACAAAAAGTGGTCTAAAAGGGCATCTGTCCTGGCAAGCTAGTTATAAAGTAAAATATAATAAAAATTGTGAATGATAAAAATAGTAACGATATGAATTAAAATAACCTTTGGGAAATTAGGTGATTTATGTAGCCCTTTACAAAAACGTTTCCGGTTAATTAATATTTTACAATTCCTTGATAACAAAGATTAGATATTACTGGGAATTTATTATCGAAGCGTTTAGAAATATAAGAATTCGTTCAATCCTTCCTTTGAGATACATTTTTTTACAGTCAAATAATTTTTGAAGTCACTAATTGAATTGGTTTGAACAAGAAGCTATTTTCAAATTCCAATACTTCCTAAATGTGATTCAACAGGAAATGTATAATAGCGTTTTAGAGGAAAAGCAAGCTAAATATTAAATTGTTATTGGAGAATGCAGTTGCATTACAATAACAGTAATCATGACCATAATTAACTGTAATTGGGTGGTACTCATATTTTCAAAAATAATCCTAAAACTAAATCAATCAGTTTGTATCCTGTATTGGTATACAAATATAATTTAATAGATTTTACTACATATACAATAAATACTAATAGAGTATGCGAAGGAAGTAAAAGCGTGATTTTTGAAAAAGTGTACAATGGGAGAAAAACATAACGAACAGGAATAACCGATTAAAAGTATTCAAGATAGGTTGTGTAGATAATAAAAGTAAACCTGTACTTAATTATTTGATTGTGCATTCAATATGTCGGAAATATTCATACAATACCACAATACATACACAATATAGTATTTTGTGGAATTATTAGGGTTCACAATTTAACATCGGCAAATAACTCTTGAAATTTATTTAAGTACTGGTTTTTAATATCTGTGCTTGAAAAATTCACAAGAAACTTAATAAAGATGCAAGATGACGTGCATTTACAATTTTTATTCGTAGTACATGTAATTCTGATATTTAAATAAATGCAAAATATTTCGATTTCATCTTACCTACTAGATTTGTTGTGATGCCTTTTTGAACGGTATTGTTCCCGGTAGGTTTTTTTTGCACCGTAATTTAGGTATAGACGTAGTCGTAATAATATAGTCAGTTATGTATTAGTAAATTGACATTTAAGCTAAATATTTTTGAATATTCTTACTAAGTTGATACAGTTTTTAATTTAATACAGGTCCACAAGTTTGGTTTTTAAGTAATCATTCGAATCTTACTAAAAAAACTTGAATTTGATCTCAGGATCAATTTTCTTTTTATATAAATTTGATTTCAATATTTATACCTTTATTGGAGATACGTTCGCGGCAGCTTAGGGAGGGTTGAAATGGAAGGAGATGAAGACTTTTTCCTATATTACTTTTATTTTATAACTTACAGGCAACTTAACTGCTGTGACAATGTGAGTACGCAGAAATACTAGACTACATAACTTACAAACTAACTTAATTACTGCTGGGCTGTCTTAACAATTATACCTTGGTTTTTATAGTATAATGATAATCTTACGTCACGTAAGTAAATTGAATTACACCTTTAAAGATCTGCTGGTATTTTGCTTAGCAGGCGGTAGATGACTTCCTAATTGCTTGCAAGGTCTCGGTAGGCATATGTAACCCCTCCACACTCAGCGCGGCGACTTTTGAAGCACAGAAAATGTCATCGGGTTGTCTTCGGAGGTTCCCACTCGTATGAAAGAATTGAATATGTTATATATGTTATATTATGTTTGAAGAATTTTCGTGGGTTTTCTCTGGGTTAGTTCTTAGTATGTATCGTAGTAGGGTTTGGTACTGAGTTGATGCGTAATTGCCTTTTAGCATGGATACCAGGTGCTGATCTTCGGGCATTCTGCCTATATAAGTAAGTATGAGTTCTGTGTAGTTGCAATGAATGGAAATGGAGGTATTAGTTTAAAAGCCTGGGCACTCCTATTGGATACTATAGCTAATTTATATAAGTAGAACTTCCTGCGTGTATCCTGGGACCATCTTCTGTCTATTACTTAAAGGTTTTGTAATGAAAACTTGCTGGTTTGGGGTATTTATGAATTCAGGCTCGCGATTTCTATTTCTGTTTTCAATCATGCCAACGCGATTGAAAAGAGAAAAGGTGTTAATAATTTCCTACACCTATAACTTCAAATGATTTAGTAGCTAGGTTGAATTGAAGTTTTATTGGGTTTCAGTCATACTGACCGCATATGGCGCATTCTGATTTTACATTTTTGGCCAGTAATGCTTGTGGAATAAGGCTAAGTAGCATTCAATGCTATAGTTTTAAAACAAGCATTCTTTAATAAACGTGTTATATACACAATGTAAATAGATTATAAAAAAGTTCATGAAAAATTCCACATTCATGGTTAGTCTTTATACTAGAACACTATAAAATTCATCCAACACTTTTACTTACCCAACGCTTTGTAAAGTACCTTATGAACCATTGGCAAACATCAATTAAATTAAAGTGTAATAACAAAATATACTTACACTGATTTAATTAATATCAAGCAAAGTCTGTTTCAAGGACATTATCTCAGCCCGGTATAGTTTTGCCTGGCTAAGTGCCACTATGAAATATTTTAATAAACAGCAAAATGGGATATAAAAAATAAATATGACGATACTTATTACACTCTGTCGCACCTCAACGATATTTATAAGTTAGTAGACTTAAACACAGAGCTTCTCAAATGACATTCATATGGGGTTCAGTCTAGATAAGTTTAAAATACAATCAGTACGCAGAGGACAGGTTGAATCGAATAATTATCAACTCAGTAGTTTTCAGATTATAGGTCCCGTAGATCAAAAATAAAAATAAATATTAAAAATAAAATAAAAATTAAATTGAAGGATATAAACACTTAGAGTATAAGCAATCGCAACAAATACATCACAGGGTAACTAACTCTACATTAACACGACAGCTTAAAATAAGATTGCATCAAGTATTGAATACACATTTGAATTCCCGAAACACATTTTAAGCCATTAACACGTTTGCAGCATGTGTACTAAACTATTCTTCGGAATAATGAAATGGTCACAGACTGATCTTCGAAAACAACAACGCCTAATTAACACCACTATGTCTAAGTATAGGTAACACCACCCACGTCCATGTATTCAGCGACTCATAGATATTCAGACCTTACACAATCAACAAATAATTTCACTAGGAGCGTTTTTTCATTCACGATCGCAAGAATCTTCATTACATAAGGCTGTGGTTAGAGCTGACAAAAAAGTCACTCCTCTTAACTTTTCAGAAAATAATTTAGAATTAACCGAGAACACAAATCAGTAGAAACTACAGATATGGCAACTAAAATCTCTTCACCACCGTTTAGACTTGATGAATACAAACATAGACAAAGAAGCATCCAACGCTTGACTAAAACTCGGTGAATTATTTCCTGAAACAGAAGGATTCATGCTCGCAATTCATACCAGGTTATTGAGGCAAAAATTACCGCAAGCACATAATAAAAGTAATCAATCTACAAGACGATAAATGCTGAAGATGTCAAAGTAGTTCTGAAACTATTCAACACATTTTGGGGCATGTAAAGCAATAGCACAAACCGATTATAAGCACAGACATGATTAAGTTGCACCGATTATACATCAATCTTTAGCGTATAATCACAAACTAATTAAACACAGAGTTGGTTATTATAAATATCTGAAATAATTTTAGAATCCTCTAATTTTAGATTGTACTGAAATCAAACCATATTAACTGATAAGACTGTCCATTACAATAGACCGGACATGACTTTATTTGATAAAAGTAACAAATCTGTTTACCTTATTGATATAGCTATATATAACACTCATAAGCTATGTTAAACATACACTGAAAAAATTAGAACTTTAGCGTATAATCACAAACTAATTAAACACAGAGTTGGTTATTATAAATATCTGAAATAATTTTAGAATCCTCTAATTTTAGATTGTACTGAAATCAAAACATATTAACTGATAAGACTGTCCATTACAATAGACCGGACATGACTTTATTTGATAAAAGTAACAAATCTGTTTACCTTATTGATATAGCTATATATAACACCCATAAGCTATGTCAAACATACACTGAAAAAATTAGAAAATACTTCGATTTGAGAATGGAAATAAAAAGTCAATGGCACGCCAAAGTCGTAAAAGTGGTTCCTATTGTCATTTCGGCTACTGGAGTAGTACCAAAAAATACTTACACAATAGTCTAAAATTACTTCAATTATACTCTTCAATATATATATATATATATATATATATATATATATATATATATATATATATATATATATATATATATATAAAAAAAAAGTATATATATAATTGCAGAAAGCTGTTATTTTAAATGCCTAGGATTGTGCGTAAATTTTTGTCTGATAGGTAAGAACACATTTTTATTTATTTATATTTTTATACACGTAAGATCTATCATTCTAGCTTGTTGTTAAGCCCGCTGAATATATCTTTCTTTACCCGTCAAAACGGAGATAAAAACAAAAAAGATAATAATAATAATAAATAAATAAAATATCTTTATTTCAGGCAACAGAAAACCCATATCGTATGTTAGTAAAATTGAGGTGAAATATAACTTTTATGAATTTTAGTGTTAGTAATCAATTTAATTTAAATAAATATAATAAACATAAATATAAATGAAGATGTTGAGATCATCCGCTAAGAGGGCCCCGGCGTCTTATACCTTGGCATGAAGCCGTATCCAGTGCTCAAGCAGCGGCGAGTCCCATCTATCTGCCATTATGTTAAGAATGCTATTGAAGCTGTCCCGCAACGCTTCAGCATCAATGCAATACGCTTTCTAAAAATGGCGTGGAAACCATCAGTGTGCATTTCAGAAAACATTCCTGACGCACTGCAAAAGCGCGGCAGCCCCATCAGCATCCTAAACCCATTATTATACTGGACACGCAACGCGCTGTACACCCGCTGCGTATAGTTAACCCATAGGTTGCCCGTGTAAAAAGACTGGCAGTAGGCTTTGAAAATAGTAATCTTTACGTGCCTACTGTAACGAACAAACCTTCGGGCCACCATGATACATCAGATGGACAGCGCCCTGCGCTCCCGCTCGATATCCATATTTTCACGCAGATCCTCAGTGACCCAGTGACCCAGATACTTAAAATGTGAGATACGCTTTAAAGGTGAGTTGTTGAGTGTGAAGGTAGTCGCACTTGGTCGGGATTTGACTCCTGCCTTGAACACCATGAATTCACTCTTTTTCTGAGAAAGTTTTTCTTGAAGAGTGAATTCAAGAGTGAATTCAATGGCATATGCTTCACATACTTTTAATAGTTTTTGCATGGCACCAGTCGAAGGGCTGAGCAGTACCATGTCGTCAGCATAACTTATGTTATTGATACATACACCATCAATATGACAGCCTACATTTGTTCCGCTCAGCTCGTAGATCAGGTCATTAATGTACATATTGAAGAGCCTAGGAGATGTAAGACCACCTTGCCTCACCCCAAATTCAACTCTATATATATATATCAGAGTATGAGCTCGGTCATCTAACACTGTTGATCTGCCGCTCATACCACGATCGTAGCACCGCAACTAACGCGTGTGGCACATCAGTCTCATTTTGAAGTTTTTTCCATAATATGTCATATGACACCAAATCGAAGGCCTTGGACAGGTCAAGAAAACAGGCAAAAAGTGGAGTGCTCATATAAGTGTAGTATTTGACAGTTTAATAATTATATATTAGTTTATTATATATATAGAAAGAAAATATAAGTGGTTTGGACGAATTATGTATGAAGGAGTTAGACTTGGAGAATGTATGGCAAAATGTAAAGAAAGGTTTAGTGGATGCAGCTACCGAAGTATGTGGTGTTAGTAAGAGAAAGAATGAAAGGAAAAATAATACGTTATAGTGGGATGATGAGGTACGTATGAAGTTGAAGCAAAGAAAAGAGCATGGCTAGATTTACTAGCAACAAAGGCTGGTAATTCTAGCGGTACGAATGATGACATTGAAAGAAAAAGGGCAGTCTTTAGACATCTTAATAAGAGAGTAAAAGAAGTAGTTGAAAGAAAAAAGCAAGAAAGAACGGATAAGAATGATAGAAGAATATCGGATAATTTCCAGGCAAATATTAAAATGTTCTGGAAACTTGTAAGAACTGCCTGGGGACATTCGAAACAGCCTATGATGAATACTATAAGAGACGAGAATGGCTATATTCTGAATGATGAAGTTTTGAGTTTAAAGAGATGGAAGGAATATTTTGAAAGCGTGTTTATGAGTGAGGAGACAACGTGTGTACTAAGTGAAGTAGAAATTCCGAAAGAAGAGGAAAGAGGTAGCGAGATAAGTATAGGTGAAATAATGAAAGCAATGAAAAGCATGAAAGCAGGTAAGGCTGCCGGCTATGATAGAGTTTCACTCTAAATGCTAAGGGCTGGAGAGAAAGTGGTGGCAGGCCTGCTGCACACCTTGTTTAATTTATGCTGGGAACTAAAGCGGGTACCGGTAGACTGGTGCAAAGCCGTGATAGTCCCAGTATATAAGGGAAAAGGGTCGCAGCAGGACTGTATGCTAAGGTACTGATTGAAAGGGTCATGGAAGAAACTGATGGAAAAATTTGGGATGTGCAAGCGGGATTTAGAAAGGGAATGGGATGTACAGATCAAGTCTTTTCCATGCGCATGATCGCGGAAAAGTTTTTGGTCAAAAACCAAAAGGTTTTTTGTGCGTTCATGGACTTGGAAAAGGCCTATGACAGAGTGAATAGGGATGTGCTATGGCAAACACTGAAGTCATTTGGGTTGGGCGCTGGCTTGATACAGGCATTGGAGTCCCTTTATAGGGACTCTAGTGCTTGTGTTAGGATCAACGGAGTCTACTCGGACTGGTTTGACATCCATAAAGGTGTCAGACAGGGCTGTGTGGCTTCCCCGTGGCTGTTCAACCTATTTATGGACAGTTGTTTGCAAAATTTGAAAGTTGAAGAATGCGTATTAAGAGAAACGTCAAACCTTTTACGCCGATTATCAAGTTATCCTTGCGTCGTCGGCGGCCGAGTTGGAAATGATGGTTACATTAATGAACAGATCATTAAAAGAAAGGGGTATGAAAGTGAACGCAAGTAAGACGAAGGTTATGGTTTTTGAAAGAGAAGAAAGTAAAACGATTTGTGAAATAAGAATAGAAGGGGAGTTGATCGAGCAAGTAGATGAGTTTGTACATTTGGGCTGCGTATTTAGCAGGGATGGAAGATATGATAAGGATATAGAACGACGAGTGAACGCGGGAAATAGAGTAAATGGGGCCCTGCACTCTATTGTGAAGAGTCAAAATGTGTCAAAAAAGGCACGTATGGCAATTCACAATGCTGTGTTGAGAATGGAAATGAAAAGTCAATGGCACGCCAAAATCGTAAAAGTGGTTCCTATTGTCATTTCGGCTACTGGAGTAGTACCAAAAAATACTTACACAATAGTCTAAAATTACTTCAATTATACTCTTCAATATATATATATATATATATATATATATATATATATATATATACATATATCTATATATATATAAAAATGAATTGCTGTTCGTTAGTCTCACTAAAACTCGAGAACGGCTGAACGGATTTATCTTATCTTAGTCTTGAAATGTTCGTGGAGGTCTAGGGAAGGTTTAAAAGGCGAGAAAAAATCGAATAATTTCCGGGAAAACCCTAACAGCCCTTTTCTATTTCCCATACAAACGTTTTCTAGAGTCAATTTGAACTTTATTGCTATTCAATAAAGTTCATATTAAATTATAACCACTCACTGTTTTCTACGCAATTTAGGTGTGTTCCTAACGTCAAAGGGTCAATTTGCAATTTATTACCGCTGTATAAAGTTCAAATTCAATCATATCTAAGAAAATAGTCTTCGCGTGCGCTTTGGAGGATCTAATGTCGCGTTCCGAAAATAAACAAAAGTGAATCGCGAACGCGACAAAAATGTAATAAACTATTAGTAGTACTGATTTCCAATTAATTTGGTCGGCTTCGTGAAACTTAATTTTAGCTAACTTCAGTTGTAACTGTAACAGATTATTTTTTTAAGTTTGATAAATCTTAAGTTTTGTCACAAATTAAGTTTCTGAACACAACCATAATATTTGACATTAGATTTGACAACCAACTAATATGTCAATCATTCTGTCGCACTTCAGAACACGGAGATTTATGGCTTAAAGGTAAACTCAAAAAAATAAATAAAAAAATCAGAACACGGAAAAAAGTATTACGATTGACGATATTGTATTACGATCATGGTTACGATATTCTATGAGTGCATCCTTCTATCTTTGTGAGTGACGATTACCGCTACGTACGCGAGAACTTTCTTTACTTTTGTGATCCTTTGTGATAGTGACATTCCAAGTAGTGTGCTCTTTTTTTGTTGATATTTTGTGATAGTGACACTTTACTGTTAAGTTACTGTTAAGTGAGCGAGAAATTTTCTCACTTTGATTAATTACGTTACGATGCCGAGGAGAAGACGACCTGAATTAGGTCGTCGCAGTCAATCAAATGTGCGAAGAGCTACCTCACGTGCTAACCGCACTGATGACCAGAGAGAGACAGATCAAGAAAATAGTCGTATTGCTATATCAGAATTGCGTTATTTAGTGAGTGACAATGAAGTGGATAGGCTTAGAATGCAACGAGTTCGTGCACATCAAACACAACAACAGCGAGCACGACATAATGAAATTGAGCGAATCCGCAGACGCAGTGCTGCTGTGATTCTTGAACGAGCTGCATTTCACTATGATCCGGCAATTGATTATTGTGCCGATAAATCGGTAACAATTGGGGAAATGAAAATAATTTGTAAATATTGTAAGGCGTTAAAATACACTGGTGAATCTACTGGATTATGTTGTGCTGGAGGCAAAGTAAAATTGCCACAATTGGTCCCACCACCAGATCCTTTACGCTCTTTAGTTTCTGGGATTGGAAATGATTCTAAGCACTTCTTGGCCAATATTCAGAAATATAACAACTGTTTCGCTACACATACTACTTGGCGCTACACATATTATACAGGACAATTTCATGCCCACTTTCAAGGTATTATACCAGAATATTTTTTATAATATTCAAGTTTGTACTAAAATATATATACAGCGTGTAACGGAAGGGGGTATCAACCCCGAAGGAGGTGAATGTGCTCATGAAACTCAACAACTTTCCCCAAAGAACATAGGTTGAAATATGAAAAAAAAATTTGGGAAAGTTGTTGAGTTTCATGAGCACATTCACCCCATTAAAGGTTGATACCCCCCTTACGTTACACGCTGTATATATGAAATAATTAATGGACAAAATTTAAAATATTACAGATACAAGGACAAATTTATCACTTACTGGGGGCACTGTTACCACTACCTGATGCAGATCATCAATTTTTACAAATTTATTTTATGGGCAATTCAGATGCCAAAGTTGATAATCGTTGTGCTCACAATCCAACAGTAAAGAGAACCATTGTCCAAGAATTACAAATGTTTCTTCATCAGAATAACAGTTTAGTAAACATGTTCAAAATAGCATTGGATCGGATGCCATCTGAAGCCATAATATTATGATTCGAGCGAGCGACAACATTAACAAGTTTCTTCACAGTCTGTCAAACTGATGATTTTGCTCGCACTTTGCTGTATGCTGACATGCCACGCTATTACATATGGAATGCATCATCGAAATCGTTTCAACGTCTGCAACAAGGAACACCAGTTGAAGGACATCCAAATGTATTTGCTTCAGACGCTCTGGGTCGCATCTACACAGTACATCCAAATAACGATGAATGTTATAATTTGCGATTGTTGTTGGTGAATGTTCGTGGTCCGACATCGTTCAAACAACTGAGAATAGTTAATGGACAGCTGTGTGCGACTTACCGTGAGGCATGCCAACTATTACATTTACTTGAGAACGATTCGCACTGGGATGATACGCTCAAGGATTCCATAATATCTTCATCGCCGCATCAAATTCGTACATTGTTTGCGATTATCATATCGACATGTTTCCCCTCGAATCCAAAAGATTTGTGGGTTAAGTATAGAGATGACATGTCTGAGGATGTTTTGCATCGTGTGCACCGTGAAACTTTGAATCCTACACTACAAATGATTGAAGAAATTTACAATGAGACATTGATCATGATAGAAGATATGTGTTTATTGATAGCAAATAAAGTATTGTCGTGTTTGGGAATGACAGCACCCAATCGTCATATGCACGATGCATTAAACCACGAGTTGCAAAGGAAACAACAGTACGACATTGAAGCATTGGCCGAAACAGTTCGTACAAATGTTCTACAATTAAATCAACAACAAAGAATTGCGTACGACACTTTGATAGAAGCTGTGAACAGTGGATCTGGTGGAATTTATTTCCTTGATGCTCCAGGAGGAACCGGAAAAACGTACTTATAGATTAAAGATTTGCCCACGGTAGCTACAGGTCTTTGTTACAGAGAGCACGAGGGATCTGTGACAGCAAACACCTGGCCGCCGAGCTTCAGCACGTCAAGCAAGTTCTGCACGACAACAAGCTTCGGGTCCCGCGCCTACGTCACAGTGACCGAGTGAAGCCGGCCACAGTCGAGCGTGTGCCTGCTGTACTACCATATGTCAGAGGTGTCACAGACAAGATTGGCTATATCTTGAAGCGAGCTTCTATTAGAACATTCTACAAGCCGCCGAAGAAGATTAGTCAGTTCCTACCATCCGTCAAGTGTCATATTCCTCTACAAGATGCAGGAGTGTACAAGCTTGATTGTGAATGTGGTCTCTCTTATATAGGACAAACCAAAAGATCAATTAGGACCCGCGTAAAAGAACATATAGCTGATGTGAAGCATCAACGTTCCGGGAAGTCTGCAGTTTGTGATCATATCCTAGACGGCCCCAACCATTACATCAGATTTGATAGACCACAAATCCTCGCGAAAGAACACCGATTCCTACCAAGGATGATACGTGAGGCTATTGAAATTAAAAAACATCCTAATTTCAATAGAGAAGGAGGCTGGGTACTACCACCTGCTTGGGATCCATATAATATAATCAATAAAATTAAAACTAAACCCAAGCATACCACTGCAAGACCTCAGGACATAGTCAGTTCATTTTGCATAGATCGGACCATAAACAATAATTAAAAAAAGCTGAAGGTACTCCGGGTTTAACAATGACATCGGGACGTCAGTCATCTCAGTCCCCCGTGACCATGGGTGCTGGAAAGCGCCCGAAACGTCAGGAATTAAAAATAAAAATAAAAAGTAAGAAAAAATAAACGCGATAAAATCCGTAAAAGTAGTTTTAATCATGTGCAATGTTCGCGTAAATATAAGAAATCATTATCCTACAGGTATGCAAATTAATTGTTTGGGATGAATGCACAATGGCCCATAAGAGGTCACTGGAGGCGCTGGACAGAACATTGAAAGATCTTCGTGACAACCAAAATATTTTTGGTGGGGCCATGATTCTGTTGTCAGGCGATTTTCGTCAGACTCTTCCAGTTATTCCCCGATCAACTGTTGCTGATGAACTAAATGCATGCCTAAAATCATCGAATTTGTGGCAGTACGTAAAGACACTCCAATTAACAACTAACATGCGAGTATTTTTGCAACATGATGAAACTGCAAATGTGTTTGAGAAGCAGTTGTTAGATATTGGAAATAATAAAGTTGCAATGGACACCTCGACCGGATTCATCACATTACCCACAGATTTCTGTCACATCACAAATTCAAAAGAGGAGCTTATTCAGCGTGTTTTCCCAGATATAGCGCAAAAGTTCAATAACCATAATTGGCTGGGTGAACGAGCAATATTGGCAGCGAAAAATAAAGATGTCGAGGATCTCAACGCGACCATTCAGAATTTTCTTCCAGGACAGTTGATTTCCTTCAAATCAGTCGACACCGTTACGAACCAGGATGACGTAGTCAACTATCCTACGGAGTTTTTAAATTCATTGGAATTGCCTGGATTACCACCTCACAATTTGCAGTTAAAAGTAGGATCAGTTGTCATCATGCTGCGTAACATTAATCAACCTCGACTATGCAATGGAACAAGACTGGCTGTGAAAAAGCTGATGAATAACGTCATTGAGGCAACAATCATAAAAGGAAAATACAAAGGAGAGGATGTCTTGATCCCGCGAATACCGATGATTCCAACGGATTTACCATTCAATTTTAAACGCTTACAATTTCCAGTACGTCTGGCCTTTGCGATGACAATAAATAAATCGCAAGGACAGTCTTTAGAAGTTTGCGGAATCAACTTGGAGTTTCCCTGTTTCGCGCATGGACAATTATACGTCGCGTGTTCGCGCGTCGGAAAACCGTCTTCTTTGTTTATTTACGCACCACAAAACAAAACAAAAAATATAGTTTATGAGAAAGCTTTAAATTGATTAACAAACTGTATCATAACAGTGTGTATCTGTTAATAAAAATTTAAACCTTATAAATAGCCAGTATTTCAGGAAAACTCTGTTTTTTTTTAAGTAAGCAACATGATGTGTCGAAAATAATAATAAAACTTCATGCTTCATTAAAAAAAAATGCTTTTTTATTCAATACGTTTTGTTTGTTTTGAAATTAATTTATACAAAAGTTTAGGTCTTTTATTTATCGATTGAGGCAGTACGAAGTCTGCCGGGTCAGCTAGTATAAATATATATATATATATATATATATATATAGAATTGCAGAAAGCTGTTATTTTAAATGCCTAGGATTTTGCGTAAATTTTTGTCTGACAGGTAAGAACACATTATTATTTATTTATATTTTATATACACGTAAGATACATCATTCTAGTTTGTTGTTAAGCCCGCTGAATATATCTTTCTTTACCCGTCAAAACGGGAGATAAAAACAAAAAAGATAATAATAATAATAATAATAATAATAATAATAATAATAATAATAATAATAATAATAATAATAATAATCCCTCATCGGATGGAAATGCTACGGCTGGGAATGCGGCGCCACTAATTGCGCAGCAAACTGCAAATATGGACGCTGCCGTCAATATTCCATTTGTGGTTGATTCAGACGATGATGGAATAGTCCCCCACGAACTAGAGAAAATGAGGAGCATATTGGAAGAGTCGATGCTGGAAACGCGCAGCATGCCTCTCGAAAATCGACCGCGACTTCCCCCGCATACCCCTTAGCAAGCGAAATCGGGCTGTCGTGCGGGCTCTTAACCCAATGCTGGTGACCTATTTGGAAGCCAGCCGGGACCTTTGCGAGACGGACTCTATTCTTTTTGGCGCCGCACTGGCAGTATGCCGTATTATTGGCGCCAAACTTCCCATGGCTGGACGTGCTACTCAACAAGGTAGTGCCATCCCAGCCTGGAGAAAAAGAATCGAGGACCGTATCGCAAAGGCAAGGGCCCTTATCGGCAGACTGACAAGCTTCAGGTCGGGTAATATTAGACCGAGAGTTGTGCGCACCGTTAGAATGGCGTTTGCTGGGACAAATATTAGTTTGTCCCAGCCGGATATCACGCAGAAACTAACGGAGCGCATAGATGACCTGAAGCAAAAAATCGCTGCTTGGGGGAAGCGGATTCGACGATTTAGCGAGAGGTCAAGGCGGTTCAACCAAAATCGTCTCTTCCAGAGTGATCAGAAGAGGCTCTATAAATCATTGGAGCGACCAGAGGTATGTGGAGCGGGCCCAGGACCGGATCAGGCTGACACTGTCGCATTTTGGCGTGGCCTGTGGTCAGAGCCCGTAAACCACAGCGAGGGCCCTTGGATGGAAGTTGTGGCGAGCCGGAGTGCAAGTGTTACGCCTATGGACCCCGTCACCATAACGCCTGAAGACGTGGCTGAGGCGGTCCGTAGGGCCCCGAACTGGAAAAGTCCGGGGCTCGACGGACTGCATCATTACTGGCTGAAGGGGTTCGTAGTGTGTCACGCTGTGCTCGCCCGACAGTATCAAGAGGCTCTCGATCAGAAGTCGCTCCCGAGCCTCTTCACTACTGGGATCACTCACTTGGTTCCTAAAGATCAGGATACCACAGACCCGAGCAAATACCGCCCCATCACGTGTCTACCCACTATATATAAGACACTGACATCCATTTTGAGCGCGAGAATCACTCGTCACCTGGAGCTAAATAAGGTGATGTCACGCGCTCAAAATGGATGTCGGGGCGGTGGTCGTGGAACCAAGGAACCACTCCTCATTGACGCGGTCATTGGCAAAGTGGTAAAACGCAACCGTCGGAACTTCTCCGCCGCCTGGATAGACTACAGAAAAGCATTCGACTCGGTGCCCCATGCATGGCTAAAGAGGGTCCTCGAGCTGTACAAGATTGACTGTACAGTTAGAGACTTCCTCGAGCAGTGTATGGGGCAGTGGAGTACGATCCTCTGTTATCAGGGCGAGCGGATGATGGCTGCGGAGAACCACATAAGGATAAGAAGGGGTATCTTCCAGGGCGATTGTCTGAGTCCAATCTGGTTCTGCCTCTCTCTGAACCCTCTCAGTACCTTACTGGAGGGCTCCGGGTGAGGATTTCAGTTACGGAAAGGAGGAACAAAAGTGACCCACCTTTTCTATATGGATGACCTCAAGTTATTCGCCTCCAGTCGCTCCCATCTTATGGAATTGCTAAACATCACTTGTGAATTTAGCAATTCCATTGGAATGGAGCTGGGGACGGATAAGTGTGCGGTCCTTCATGTTGAAAGGGGAAGGGTTGCTAACTCTGAGGGCATAGATTTATCTATGCCCGTCAACTTAAAGACCCTTTCCGAGGCTGAAACATACCGATACCTGGGTATGTCACAGAACATCGGTATCGATGAGGCTGGTGTGAAACAGTCAGTTTGCGACGTGTTTTATGCACGCTTGACCAAAGTGCTTAACAGCCTTTTGTCCGGTGTGAATAAGACACACGCATATAACGGTTGGGTCATGCCTGTCCTCATATATACCTTTGGCATACTCAGGTGGACTCAGACCGAACTTAACGCCCTGGATAGAAAAGTCCGCACTACCATGACGTCCCATAGGATGCATCATCCGAGATCGTCGGTAATGAGGCTGTACTTGCCGCGAAAGCATGGTGGGCGTGGTTTTATGAGCGCGCTCACCATGCATAATCGCGAAGTGTGCAGCCTCCGTGATTACTTCCTGGCGAGATCGGATGATCCATTCTATAATGACGTCATTTCTAGTGATAAAGGGCTTACCCCTCTATCCTTAGCCCACGAGCAATGGCAGGACCCAGCAGTGCTTAGCATTTCCGACCGGGAGACCGTATGGAAGGAGAAGGAGCTCCACGGGAGGTACTACAGGGCTCTTCATGAGCCCTTCGTAGATACAGTCGCCTCCCTCAACTGGCTACGTTTCGGTGACCTCTTCGGGGAAACCGAGGGTTTTGTCTGTGCAATACAGGATCAGGTTATTAAGACCAACAACTATCGGAGATACATCCTAAAGGATGGCACCGTCGACGTCTGTCGAGCTTGTCGCCATCCCGGTGAATCACTTAGGCATGTTATCTCCGGTTGTTCGGCGCTTTCTAACTCTGAGTACTTGCACAGGCACAACCTAGTAGCCAGAATTCTACACCAGGAGCTCGCTCTGAAATATGGTCTCGTGGACCGGAAATTGCCGTATTACAAGTACTTGCCGGAAGCCGTGCTCGAAAATGACCGCGCCAGGCTCTACTGGGACCGGGCCATCATCACAGACAGGACTATTCTTGCGAATAAGCCTGATATTGTGCTGATGGACCGGGCACAGTCAAGGATATTTTTGGTCGACATTACCATTCCGTATGACGAGAACCTCGTGAAAGCCGAAACAGACAAGCAAACAAAATATCTGGACCTGGCTCACGAGGTGACCGACATGTGGGGTGGTCTGCCGACCGAAATTATTCCTGTAGTCGTCTCTGCAAACGGGCTAATCCCAGTCAGCCTCTCGGGTCATCTGAGGCGACTGGGACTACGTGGCGGACCGCTCCGGGCTCAAATTCAGAAGGCGGTGCTCCTCGATACCGCCCGCATCGTCCGCCGGTTTCTTTCCCTTTCCCCCTAACCCTCGGCCGTTTGGTCTCCCCTGCCGAGGGCCTCCATCTGGTTGGGCTTTTATTTATTTAAGTATTTTTATATTTATTTTATGTTATTGATATTTATGTATATTTATCTTTTCATTCTCATTTATAATTATATATTTATAGAACCCAACCAGATGAGAAAACTATATAGATACCCCATAATAATAATAATAATAAATAAAATATCTTTATTTCAGGCAACAGAAATTCCATATAGTATGTTAGTAAAATTGAAGTGAAATATACCTTTTATGAATTTTAGTGTTAGTAATCAATTTAATTTAAATAAATATAATAAACACAAATATAAATGAAGATGTTGAGATCATCCGCTAAGAGGGCCCCGGCGTCTTATACCTTGGCATGAAGCCGTATCCAGTGCTCAAGCAGCGGCGAGTCCCATCTATCTGCCATTATGTTAAGAATACTATTGAAGCTGCCCCGCAAACGCTTCAGCATCAGTGCAATACGCTTTCTAATAATGGCGTGGAAACCATCAGTGTGCATTTCAGAAAACATTCCTGACGCACTGCAAAAGCGCGGCAGCCCCATCAGCATCCTAAACCGATTATTATACTGGACACGCAACGCGCTGTACACCCGCTGCTTATAGTTAACCCATAGGTTGCCCGTGTAAAAGACTGGCAGTAGGCTTTGAAAATAGTAATCTTAAGTAAATAAATTTTAAAAATATATATATTAAATTTCTTAAGTAAATTTATTCAAATAGTTATGAAGGCAGCATGCTGCTAGAACTACTTTGTCTACCATTTCTGGTTGTACCTGAAGGGGCCCTTGAAATACCCGCCATCTGGCTCTTAATATCCCAAATGCGTTTTCTTCAATTCTTCGGGCCCGGCACAGTCGATAATTGAAAATTTTATTGGATTCATTATGAAGCAAAGCATTTTCGTTTTAAGGTCTAAGTAAATAATGTTTAAGCGGAAATGCTTCATCACCAACTATAACATACGGCAATGATTCTGATCCTGGCACAAGAGGTTGATCTTCCGGTGTGTTTAATTTCTTCTGATCTAATAGTTTGCCTAGTGTCGATTTTTCAAAAATACCTCCGTCACTGTTTCTTCCATAGGAGCCCACGTCTACCATTGTTGTTGCTCTTGTGTGAGTATGTTAGTAATGGAGCGGGTTTGCTGGCGGGATGTTAACTGGAGAGCATGCAGTAGCAGTAGGATGAGCAATAATAACACTTCTTCAGAGTTTTCTTCTATTTAATTTCTTGATGTTTTTATTCTTACATTGCCGGATTTGGAATGTTTAACCACAAAAAACGCCTCTTTTTTATAGACGATTCTGACCAATCAAATTGTTGAATTTTCCACACGGCACTAATGGATTGCACACGGCACTAATGATATTCTGTCGACCAATCAGAGTGCAGGGCGACCTTTTCTAAGGGAAACTTACAAATGTCTTTTATTTTTGTGGTAAAACATCCCTTACAATGTTTTTATACATTTCTGGTATTAGAACTAGTTTATATTTATTATATTAAACATTAAACATTCTTAAAATCCTTATTTTATACCTTTAATAAATAAAAATACTGAAGCGGTCTTCTCACGGTATATCTCCCTAGTAGCTAATACTGTAGCGGTCTTCTCACGGTACAGCTCCCTAGTAGCTAAGCTTTTTCTGCGTTATATACACGTTTAGAGGTTGCCCTCGGGCTCCTCGCCCACCTCCGAGCCGCAAAGCTCCACCCCAGGTCAATGACCGAACCTTCCCGGCTCTTGTAAGTCGCAAGCCCAGCCAGGGCCAACCCCTACCTCAGCCCCCCCCCCCACAGTCCCTATTGGCCACCTCAGGGCCCTCCTCGGCCCCTTATGAGCCTTCCGCTCTCTCAGCTTGCGCCGCTTCCAATAAACCCCTGGTTCCAAAAGGAATCAAATATCCCGCGGCCCTCCGCCGACCCACAAAAACAGACAGACTCTGTAGTAGAATCCCTAAACCTAGTGTATAACACTCTCAATAGGATCAACTTAGATGAAATCCTTATCCTTGCGCGTAAACTGCGCACAGCTCAGTCCCCTCAGGACCGTCTCCTTGCTCTTACTGAGCACATAAACCTACTAAGGTCTTTGTAATTAAACTATGCCGGAGCCCTCTGCTCCTGCAATATCTCACGGTCGTATCAAACCAAAGAGTTTGTCGTTTGTTTCATTCAATATCCGCGGTTTGCGAAATAACCTCCCAGAGCTTAGGCTATTTCTTCGAGATCGCGAAGCCGATCTCCTCCTCCTACAGGAGACCCATCTCAGCCTCAAGGTCTCTAAAGGCCTTACTATTAAAAATTACTCACTTCTACGTAACGATAGACCCGACCGCAAAGGCGGCGGTACTGCCATCTATTACAAAAAGTCCCTTCATTGCTCCCACATATACTCCGTCGCTAACCAGTATGGAAGCCACTATCACTAGATTAGCTATGACTGGACACCAGTCAATAATTATAGCCTCTTGCTATATCCCTAGCGGAACCCTCCCCCGTTAAGAGTGATTTCAAAGCCATCCTTGCATTAGGCGACTCAGTCATTATGTTTGGAGACTTTAACTCCAAGCATACTGAATGGACCTGCCGCACTACTACCAGTAGTGGCAGCGTGCTGCTCAATATCACTCAGTCTCTCGACCTGACTGTCTACAGCCCCCTCACTGCCACCCACTATCCCAACATTGTAAACTACGCTCCTGATGTCCTAGATTTTGCTCTAGTTAAAGGAGTCTCCCTTAACCTTAGAGCAATCGAGTCTCTCGATGATCTAGGATTCGACCACCGTCCTGTATCCCTCCTTCTTGGCCATCAGCCATCTCCAACTCCCACTTCCAAAACCTACACCAACTAGAAGGGCTTCAATAAGTCTCTAGCCTCAGCTATAGACTCTCCGGTCCCTCCCATAACCCTTTCTTCCGACGCCCTCGACAGTACGGGGAAAATAGACACCGCGGGCGAAAATCTCACCTCACTTATAACATACTCTCTTAAAGAGAATGAAAAAGTTGTCCCGGTTGCTAAAACTAGTCTTCCCCTAGATATTAGCAACCTGTTAAAAGCCAAAAAAGCTGCCCTCCGTAGAGCTGCACGCTATCCCACTCCCGAATATAGACTCGCGGCCCACCGCCTTCAACGCAAACTGCGTTACCGCCTCCAAGATTACAGAGACCACGAAAAGGGCAATCTCATGGAGAAAATCTCTCCCTCCCACACAGCGTAATACCGGATGGCGAGAGCCCTCCGGATAGACGCTATAACGCATACTCCTCCTCTGTCTCTTCCCAACGGCTCCATTGCCTTCGAGGACGAAGAAAAGGCTGAATGCTTCGCTGACAGCGTCGCCGCTCAATGCTCTCCTAGCTCACAACCCACTGACCCCTTACACATCCAACTAGTGGAGGACGAGGTCCGACGCAGGAACTCGCCCCCTACCGCCTCTGACCCTATCACTGTGTCCAAAGATGAGATTTCATCTACCATCAAAGGACTTAAGCCCAAAAAAGCACCGGGTGCGGATGGTATCTCCAACCAAGCCCTCAAACATTTCCCGGAGCAGGTAATCGCCTTACTGGCCATTATCTTTAACGCCTGCTTCGAATTCAGTTACTTTCCCACCTCTTGGAAAGAGGCAACTGTCATTGGCATTCCCAAGCCAGACAAACCTCAACACCTCCCCCTCCAATCACCGTCCCATCAGCCTCCTCAAGGCCATGGGCAAACTTTTCGAACGAGTTATTCTCGTGCGCTTGAGGCGCCATTTGTTTCCCACAGACGGCGACCCTCTTGTCATCCCACAACAATTCGGGTTTCGAGCCAAACACTCGTGCCCCCAGCAAGTTCACCGCATAGTGGAATACATCCTCAGCGGTTTTATCCTCGCCGTCAAAAAACCATCGCAGTCTTCTTTGACATTGCCAAGGCATTCGACAGAGTCTGGCACGAGGGCCTTATCTACAAACTGTACGACTTAGGCCTCCCGGACCGCCTCGTTCGCCTTGTATCCTCCTATCTGAAGGATCGTACCTTTCGCTTTAGACACGAAGGCACGCTATCCTCTACTCGTCAAATAAAAGCCAGTGTCCCTCAAGGCTCTATGCTTGCTCCCCTCCTATACATACTATTCACCAACGACATCCCTATCCCGTCGAATGGTGTTAAACTAGCCCTCTTTGCAAATGACACAGCCCTTTACTCTAAAGGCAACTCACTACCACAGATTCGGAACAAGATCCAAAAGTCAGTAAGCGACTTAGGAGCTTGGTTCCAAAAATGGCGTATCGACGTAAACCCGGAGAAAAGCTCCGCCGTTTGCTTCGAATATAAACGACGTCGTCTCACCACCACTCCGCCAATCAGGATGTTAGGAACCCCTGTCCCATGGCAAACTAAAGCCAAATACCTAGGCGTCACCCTTGATGCAAGGCTCACTTTCGAGCCCCATATCAAAGAGGTTACTCGCACCGCACGTTTTTACATGGGTAGGCTCAACAGCATGTTGGGCAGACACAGTAAAATGTCCCTCCGCAACAAGCGAACCCTATATAAGGTCTGCATACGACCTGTCATGACCTACGCGGCCGAAAAAAAATTTTTCGCACATGCTAAGCCCAAAGCTATAAATGAACTTCAAATAGTTCAAAATCTATTCTGTCGTAGGGCCGTAATGTCCGTAATGCCGACCTACATCGAGACTTAGAGCTCCCAACAATCCAGCAGGTCCTTAAATCACTCTCTGAGAGATTTTTCAAAGCCTCAGAGTCCCACCCAAATCATCTCATTCATGAGACAGCTGCCTATGCAGCCCCTATCCACACTCGCTATAGTGTGCGCAGACCGAGAAACTCTCTCTCGGACCCCCCCCCAACAATCTTTCGGCTGACCTGAACTGCCTCCTGGCGGCTCAGGCCGAGCCTACATAACACATCCCTTAATCTGCCTTAGTAAGGCACTCTTCTAAGCGGCTTTTCACCGCTTGCACCCTCCTTTCTGCCAAGGAGGGTCGCGTTCGTATACAGCTTAGAGATCTCTAGTCAGATCGTTAAGCTAATTCCTAAAAGGTTGAGTTTAGTGGGTAAGAGTCACCACATAACCACGCAGCCGGCTGCGTGGTATGCTATGAGTATTCTCAACCTCCCTCCCCCGCTTTCCGGATGGTTGCCCATATTTGCTTCGGGCGCAAAAAAAAAATACACGTGGGCGCCGTCGCACTCACGACCCCCGGACGGGCGACCCTATCCAAGAGAACTCCTCCCTATATAGATTAGGGAGTTGAGTAAATTCCACAACGCCGCAGAAAGGCCAACTTCGACAAAATAATTGTGTTTAAACACAATTATTAAGACAACCTCCCTTTTTTACAAGATTACCCGACAGCGACAAAATTCGTTATTATAAGCAATGCCTTTACTATCAAAGGCGCCCAGGACCGGCACACTGTACTCTGCCGTGAGGAATGTCCGGGTAAAGGAGTATACCCCGAGGTCCGATACCTGCTGGGCATCTTGCCCACGCAGAAGACAACAGCGAAATACACGTAGCGCCGCCAGGCGGCAGGAATGCACAACGCTTATCGTGATAACAACATTACGCTTAATCTTAAGAAATTATGCAGAGTACATTTGAATTTTCTTATTGACTAAGATCTATTTTTATAATAGAAAACGAAATTATACAAGTAGTTAAATCACGTATTGTCGTAGTTTTTAAATTGCAATAAAAACAGAATTAAACAAGTGATTAAATTTACACTTCGTTGCTAGCATTTCTAATGTAGTTTTTTTAGATTATTAATAGGAATAAAGTTAAAATAAGTAATTAGATTCATATCTCGTTTCTAACATTTCTAATAAATTTAAATAAGTAATTAGATTCATATTTTGTTACTAGCACTAACATTCTTTACGTAGTTTCAGATCACAAATAAGAATAAAATGGAAATAAGTAATTAAATTCACTTTTCGTCGCTAACATTCTCCCCCCACAGTGCGTAGCACTTCATCTTCCGGAGGCGACGATTCCGCAGGAACCAGCACGATGACCCGTCGAGTTGGGCGGCGAAGTATTCCCTCTGATGTCTGCACCTCCAGCACTCTGGTTCTTCCGTCTGGTCCGGGATAGGTCTTGACAACTTCTCCGCGAGGCTATGAGTTTCGTGGTAACGTAGTGTCCACTACTAGCACAATATCTCCTTCTCTTGGGTCTTTGGTTTCTCCCCTCTCGAGTTTCCTTGGCATCAGGAGAGGTAAATATTCTATGATCCATCTTTTCCAGAAGTGGTCTGCGAGCCTTTGAGTGGTCCTCCAGTTTGCCTTTCCGATCAGCTCGGTGTCACTGAATTCTCCCGGCGCCATTGCTCCGCATGATCTTCCCAGCTGGTTCGGTGTTAGGCTCTCTTCGTCTTCTGGGTCCATGCTGATCGGGGTGAAAGGTCTAGAATTGACGATGTGTTCAACCTCGGTCATTAGTGTATGGAGTACTTCTTCGGGCGGGCTTCTCTCGTTGAGGACTACTGCTAGCGCTCTCTTGACTGTCCGTACGAGTCTTTCCCAGGCGCCTCCCATATTCGGAGCTCCCGGAGGAATAAACTTGCACTTAATGCCTTTTTCTTGTGCGGCCTCTTCTAATTCCCTTTTGGCCCCGACGTAGTTGGTTCCGTTGTCGCTGAATATGGTTTTCGGGGTCCCTCTTCTGGCTGCCATTCGGTGGAGAGCCATGATCATTGAGCTTGTGCGGAGAGAAGGCACTAGCTCTAGATGTACTGCTCTAGTAGTGAGGCAGGTAAATAAGGCCTCCCCAGCGCTTCTCAGTTCTTCTTCCGATGGTGACTTGCATCGGCCCAAAGTAGTCTACGGCTGTGCAAGAGAACGGAAACTGATGATGCTGTAGTCTATCGCTCGGTAGGTCTCCCATCGGGAGTGTCTCTGGTGAGTTCTTTATCTTGCACCATTGACAGCTGTGTGCGACTGCCTTTAGAGTCGCTCTTAAGCCCAGGATCCAGAACTTTGACGAATCTCGTTCATTATTGTAGCAGTGTTTCCGTGAAGGAATTTCTTGTGATAGTGTTGTATTATGAGACGGGTTATCTTTTGTTTCCCGTCTAAGATGATAGGATTCATTTTCCTTTCGTTTTGGTCGTGGAATTTCATTGTCCTACTTCTTAATTTAATAATTCCATCGTCCCCTACATAAACGTCGATTTTCTTGAGTCGACTTGAGTTTTCTAGAGGTTTTTCAGCCTTCAAATTTCTTATTTCTGACGCGAAACTGTCGTTCTGGCTTATCTTCATTAGTAACTATTCGGCCTTCTTTAAGTGTTCTTCTTCTAGGGGTAGATATAGTCGCTTATTTTCACTTCTGTTGGCAGATGGTTTTGAGGCTTATGCTTCTTTCTTCTGGGTTTTCTCCCGTGGTTTCCAAGGCTCTTCCTTCTGGCGCGTGGCGGTAGTGGTCGCTTTACGGCTCTTCTTTAATAAGTAGTGTGCGAAGGCAACCACTCTGGCTGTTGTGCGTAGCAGTCGCTCCCAGCTCGAGAATCTTTCTGGATTCAAAAGGACGTCTTCTGCTGCCTTTGTTGCCAACGCCTTTGTTTGTGCTTTTCTTCTGGCATAATACTCTCTGGTTTGAAGTCGTGAAACGGCCATTCTTCTTCTGGTTGACGAAGAAATGACGGGCCTTTGAACCATCTGGCGTTGCGGTCGAATTCGGTTGGGGTTCCCCTCGTGGCGTCGTCTGCTGGATTCTCCTTAGTTGGTACCCATCTCCAGTCTTCTGGCTTGGACTTCTCTTCAATCCCTGCAAGTCGATTGGCCACGAAAGTTTTGAATTTCCTTGGTTCCGCCTTTATCCACTACAGTACTGTGCTGGAGTCTGTACAGTAAGTCTTTTTCGATATTTCGAGCTCTGACTCCTCTTCAATCGTGGCGGCTAGTCTACTTCCCGACTGTTCGACTCGCTCGGCTCGACTGTTCTCCAGTAAGTCTACTGCTGCGTAGGCTTCTTCACTTGCATCGGTGAACGTATGCAGTTGTCCTCTTCTGACGTTGGGTGAGACGCATCTTGGAATCTTCAGCCTTGCTAATGTCGATACTTCTTCTAAGTATTTCATCCAGGCTTCCTTTTGTTGTTCATTAATTGGTTCATCCCAGTCTATTTTTTTTCGACAGATATCTTGAATTAATTTCTTTCCTTGTATTAGGACCGGTGTTGCAAAACCCATTGGATCGAAGGTGGACATCACTGCGTTTGTGACCTCTCTTTGTTGGAGTTCTTCTGCCATCTTGCAGATCCTTCGACGTGTTGCGTAGCCCGACGTTGAAAGCTAATGCATCTTCTTTTACTAGCCATCTTAGCCCCAGAGTATTTTCTTCATTTGTCAGTTGCAAAGAGTTTTCTTTATTGGTGTCTTCTACTTCTGATAGTACCCCTGAATCGTTTCTTGCCCAACCCTTCAGATGAAAGTTTGCTCTTGCGTGAATATCTTTCACTTCTTTAGATATCTTCTTAGCTTCAGTTATAGATGCGAAGCTCTGTAGATAATCGTCCATGTAATGGTTTCTTTTGATCGCTTTCACTGCTTCGGGATGAGTGTTCTTGAATTCTTCTGCGTTCTTATTCATTACGTATATCACCGTTGCCGGTGATGACGCTGCCCCAAAGATGATTGAAGACATTCTATACTCTTCAGGCTTGCCAGTTCTTCGGCTTTCGCGCCACAGGAACCTGAGGCTGTCTCGGTCGTCTTCACTAACTTTAACTCGGAGGAATATATCTTGTATATCAGCCATGACGGCCACTGGTCCTTGTCTGAAGCGCAACAGTACTCCAAATAGTGACTGTAACAGGTCTGGGCCTGAGAGCAAGGCGTCGTTGAGGCTCTTCCCTTCATACTTGGCAGCTGCGTCGAACACTATTCTCAGCTTCTTCTTAACTGGGTGCACAACAGCGAAGTGGGGTAAGTAGAATGTTCTTCCTTTTTTAGAGGTTTCCGGAGCTATCTCTGCGTATCCCTTCTCAATTAAACTCAGGATCTGCTTCTCGTAGTGCTCTTTTGCCTCTTGGTCTTGATCTAGATTCTTCTCGATGTTGACCAGACGTCGGATTGCTTGGTTGTAATTATTGGGTAGGGTTTCGTCTTCTTTTTTCCACAGGAGTCCTGTTTCATATTGACCGTTTGGCAGTTTCTTTGTAGTTTTCTCAAGGGTTTCTATTGCTCTTCTGTCGCTGTCGTTGGTTGGCGACCGATTTTGAATCCCGAGAGATTGCAACTGAAAGTGTTCTCGGACGATTTCTTCTATGTTTTCTATGTTCTCTGCCGTAGTGAGTGAAGTTTACTTTGGCAGTTGCTCCTGTTTCATATCCGTGTAACATCCACCCTAAGTTTGTGAGGGAGGCTACAAGATCTGATGGTTTGCCCTTTTTCAGCTTCCTTGTTACTATTAGTCCCCAGTTGTCTTGGCCTATCAGTAGCTTGGGTCTTTCGGTGACGTAGAGGTTCAGGTCGTCGATGGTCCTTGCTACGATAGTTCTCTTTTCTCTTCTGTGAGCCCCTTTTATTTTGAACTCGATCTTCTGTGAACTATCTTTATTCAACACCTTCCCGCCGACTGTTTCGATCGTAAGTTTTTCTTGCTTCCCTTCGACTCCGATCTTCTCGGCGATTGATGCGTCTAAGAGTGTGACCGTTGACCCTTTGTCTAGTAATGCTAACACTCGAACTTGTCCTTTTGGGCCATAGAGGTTCACTGGGATCATCTTCAGGTAGGCCTTCTCTTCTCCTTTGGCGTTGTGAATTGAGGCGACCTTTTCATCTGACATGCTACTTGTATCTTTTTCCCTCGCTTCTTTTTCTATTGGTGGTTTGTCAGAATGTAGGATGGTATGATGCCATTTTTTACACAGCTTGCAGACTGGGGCTTTAAAGTTGATTCTTGAGTGCTTAAACCGGAGGCACTTGAAGCATATATTTGCCTTCTTGGTCATATCCCATTTTTCATTCAGGTTAGCTTCTTTGAACTTCTAGTGCGAAGTGTTCTTCTTCACAGAACGGACATGACTTCTTATATTTTTCTTTTGACGCTTCTTGTACCAAATGAACGGGTTTTCTTATCCCTATCTTTTGCTCTGAGGGTGCTTCAGGTGGAGCGAAGTCTCCGCACATGTGGGCTTCTGTTTCTAGGAATGCTTCGACGAGTGATAGCTCCTGAATTTCTTCATCCCTTCTGCTTCTATGGTAAGCGAACCAACGAAACTTCATTGATGTCGGCATCTTGTCTACTATAACTCTCAGTGTTTCAGGAGAACTGAGATACTGCGGTTTCTTCAGGGCTTTGATTGTCTCGACGACGTTCTTCACTTTCCTCGCAAATACGCATATGTCGCTTGGGTTCTCGCCGACTTTTGGGAGGTTCTTCATTTTCTCTAGCTCTGCTAATGCCAGCGCTCCAGGTCTACCAAATCTCGCTTCTAGTCCCTTGATTACTCCACGTGGGTCTTCTGCTGTGAACAGCAGGCTTTGGACAGCTTCTCTAGCTTTTCCTTGGATCGCTATTCTAAGGCGCGCTAGGTTCTGATTGTTACTCAAAGAAGCGGCCATATCCTCATATGATTTCTTGAAAGCCAACCATTCTTCAGAGGCTCCGTTAAAGTGAGGGAGTTCGAGATGCTTTGGTGAAACGGCGTCACGTGACTTCTCGGATAACTTAAGTATGACTGAAGCCAGTTCCTGGGTGTCACTCTTCTTTTCTTCCGCCTCTATCGGTTTGTGGTTTTTATTAGGCATGTCTTCGGTCTGGATGAACCACCGCTCGACTTCTCGAGTTCGTTCGAACAGTTCTTCTCCGGCACCATCTGCTTCTTCTGACTCCGCGTTGAGAAGATCTAATTCTGCTTGAGCAACATTTAACCGAGCTTCTGCCAGTTCTAGTTCCCTTAATGCCATTGTCATTTTTGCTTGCGCTTCTGCTCTCTTCCTAACAGAATGTGTGTCTAGATCGCGGGTCGTCTTCTTAGGGTGAGGCCGCTGCAGACTCTTATCTCTGGACGTTGGTATGCTTCCCTCGTTCAGAAGTGTTTTCACTGCGATACTTCTTTCTTGAATCTGCGGCGTTAGATGATTCTCTTCTTGGTGAGGAACTGACGCTTCGATGATGCGGGTCAGGAGGTGGAAGGGTTACGTCCCCCGATGTTGATTCCTCTCCGGCAATGTTCTTGGTATAAAGTACGGGTTGTCTGTGTATGCTGCTGGGTGGTGATCTTGTAAGCGTCGATCGATTTGAAATTGACGCGTTCGTAGTCGTCGTGCTTGTAGATTTACTCGGCGTATTCATACTCCAATCCGTCGTACTGGTACCCGTAGTAGCGTTACTTTCGCTCGTAGTCCTCGACTGCACTGATTTTGATCTTGTATTCGAAGGCATCTTCCTAGTTTTTTCTTGAACCCGATCAGGCTTTTCGAAGGACCAATGTTGTTGCTCGTGTGTGAGTATGTTAGTAATGGAGCGGGTTTGCTGGTGGTTTGCGGTTTGCTGGCGGGATGTTAACTGGAGAGCATGCAGTAGCAGTAGGATGAGCAATAATAACACTTCTTCAGAGTTTTCTTCTATTTAATTTCTTGATGTTTTTATTCTTACATTGCCGGATTTGTGTGTGTGCCGGAGTGTTTAACCACAAAAAACGCCTCTTTTTATAGACAATTTTGACCAATCACACTGGTTGAATTTTGCACACGGCACTAATGGATTGCACACGGCACTAATGATTTTCTGTCGACCAATCAGAGCGCAGGGCGATCTTTTCTAAGGGGAACTAACAAATGTCTTTTATTTTTGTGGTAAAACATCCCTTATAATGTTTTTGTACATTTCTGGTATTAGAACTAGTTTATATTTATTATATTAAACATTAAACATTCTTGAAATCCTTATTTTATACCTTTAATAAATAAAAATACTGAAGCGGTCTTTTCACGGTATAGTTCCCTAGTAGCTACTACACAGTACTACACACTAGTATACACGTACCCCCTCATACAGCACTAATGGAAACGGTGGAACCCCCAGAGCAAAGAGCAACCACCGGGGCGACTCTCCAACCTCCTGCCAACAACCCCACGAAGAGGCAACCCTCCCAAAGGAAGAGGCGGAGGAACAGGAGTAGAAAAACCGAACAGCCTCCTCCTCAGGCTGTGACCACCTCTACCCCTACTACAGGACCGATAGCCTCGCAGGCGCAGGTTACTGCAATACCACCACCAACAACCACGACAGGTAGAGCACCAGAGAGGATTCTACCAGAAAGGAGAGCCCGCTCTACATATAAAGCACGCTCTACCCAGATAGAGAGAGGACCACCATAAATGCCCCGAGACCAGTGCCTTCACAACGTAGTGTAGAACGTAGACCACCAACGTCCGGCTTCGTGACGGCTGATGCCATCCACAGATTGGTAGGCATAGCCATCGAAGTCGGCACACAAGTCCTGGCCGACATAAGGGCCGGGACAGATCCTATCACCGCCGTCATGAAGGCATTGGCAACACTACTGGCAAGGCACTACGGAGGACAGTAACCTGCGATTGCTTTACTGGAACCCGGACGGGATTCGACAAAGGATCCATGAACTCCGCACGGTCGCCCAGCAACAGGACATCCAGGTGATCTTGCTGGGTGAAACCAAATTACGATCAACAACGCATCTTAAGCTGCTTAATTACACCATCTACAGGAGGGACAAGGTCGATCCTCAAGGGATCGCTTATAGAGGGACAGCGATTCTGGTGAGAAGAGACATCATCCACCAGGAGTTGGACCTACCAGACTTTCAGACGATGCGTTCAATCTGCATAAAAATGGAGGCGGCGGGCGAGGAGCTAAGGATCTTTGCAGCATATCGCCCGCCAGGGGCTCCATTTCACTCCTGAGACATCCAGACGGTAATGGAAGGTACGGCACCCACCATCATCGCCGGGGACCTGAACGCCAAACACCCGGTGTGGGGGTCCAGAGTGATCACCCCGCCGGATCGTGAACTATACGACGACGCAGAAAGCCATAATTATGACGTTCTAGGTCCCGAGGAACCGACGCACATCCCTACTGACCCTAGGAAGCGTCCGGATGTATTAGACATCGTGCTCACTAGGATCGTCAACTACCCAGTAGTGGTGGAAGTGCTGTACGACCTGAATACACAGCACCTCCCGATTCTGATAACCCTTGGCACTAAGGCAGTGACATCGCCGCCCAGAGCTGTTAAGACCAAGATCGACTGGAGGCTCTACTACCAACACCTGCAGGAGAGACCTCCAGTCCATGCACCGATCAACTCAGCGGACGACGTAGAGGCCGCTGCAACTAGAATAACCACGAGCATCCAGGAGGCCCTCAACGTGGCCTCTACGATCATCCCTCTCTCGGGGAGAAAAGAGGAGCTGCCGCTGAGAATACACGTGCAGCTAAATCACAAAAGAGCGCTGAGAAAGCTCTTGGCGCGCACTCGCTGCCTTAGAGTAAAAAGAAAATTGAACACCTTATCAGAAGAACTGTCGGTTGCAATACAGGCCCACAGAGGAGAAGCCTGGGAGCGGCGCATTTGGAAGGCTGATGAACATCACGCGTCGCTCTACAAATTGAACCGGCAGTTAACGAAAACTCGACCACCTGTTTGCCCGCTGACCAACAACGCGGACGAACAACGTTACGATGCCAAGGGCAGAGCGGATATCCTAGCTGAGCACTTCGAGGAGCAGTTTATGTCGAACCCAGCAAGTGCGGAGTTCCTGAAAATCCACACCCGGAAGAAGAGCCGCGTGCAGGAGCTCCTGTCGTCGCCCGCGCCGCCGCTTGCAGGAGTGTGGTTCATCTCCCCCGCTGAACTGCGGAGGACAGCAACCCGCCTGCAACCGAGGAAGTCGCCGGGGCACGATGGGAGATTACTAACGCTGCACTGCGACAGCTGCCCAATAGAGTCCTTGTAGAGATAGGTCGGCTCTACAATGGCATATTGCAGACATCCCACTTCCCGGAGGACTGGAAGAAAGGCAAAATCATCGTCTTGCCGAAAGCCTGGAAGGACAGGCGTAGAGCTGCCAACTACAGGCCAATCACGCTGCTACCGCATATAGCTAAGCTGTGCGAAAGATTACTGCTAAGACGTCTCCGCCCGTGCATCCAACTTCGGGCGGAGCAGCATGGATTCAGGAGGGATCACCAACAGCAACACAGCTGACCAGAGTGCTGCACCTGCTTGCGGCCGAGCACAACCGCGGCCGCACATCGTTGGGCGTCGTTCTCGACATCGAGAAGGCGTTCGACCGGGTGTGGCACACAGGATTACTCTATAAGTTAGACGATCAGACTAGTATCCCTCCTGCTATATTGCGGCTAGTGGCGTCCTTCCTCGTAGACAGGAAGTTCTACGTCTGTGTAGAGGACGCCGAGTCCGCAATAAAACCCATAACAGCTGGTGTGCCACAGGGCAGCTGTTTGTCTCCAGTCCTGAACGCGGCTTACACCAATGACATACCAACCCTGGCAGGACACTTGCACGAATGGGAGGACGACGTTGAACTAGCGCTTTTTGCGGATAACAGCGCATACTTCACGTCGTCCAGAAGAGCCCATATTGCAGCTGCCAGGATGCAACGTCTGCTGGACCTGCTGCCACCATGGTTGGATGAGTGGAGGATGGCCGTCAATGTTAGCAAGACGACCGCTCTGTTCACTCGCCGCTATAGAAATCTACCACCACTGCTAACCCTCGGAGGCCAGGAGATCGCATATGAGAAGCAAGCAAAGGAATCGCATATGATCTACCTTGGATGCCAGATCGACAGAATCGAAAGCTCGATGTGCGCGGGCAATGCTCCGCCCTGTCCTGACATCCAAGTTACCGACAAAGTCGAAGTTAACCATCTACAAAACGTACATAAACCTCTGCTAACATACGCTGCTCCGGCCTGGTATGCACTCCTGAGCGATCATCAGAAGCGGCGACTTCAGGCCCAGCAGAGTTTGTCATTACGAACCTAGTCGGTGCGGGTCGCTACGTCCGGAATGACGTCATAGCGGCCAACCTAAAGTTAGAGAGCCTACAGGAATGCGTGGTCCGGCTGGCGGGCGGTATGTTCGACCGCGCCGATAACGGGCCACATGAACATCACAACGGCTTCGCGTCGTTGCACTCACGGCCGCCGGACGGGCGACCCTATCCAAGAGAACTCCTCCCTATATAGATTAGGGAGGCGAGTAAACCCCACAATGCCGCAGAAAGGCCAACTTTGACAAAATAATTTGTGTTTGAACACAATTATATAGATAACCCCTTTTAATGAAAATTTTACCCGACTGCGACAAAAGTCGCTAAATACATCACGCCTTTACCACGAAGGCACCCAGGACCGGCACATTGCAGAGTGCCGTGAGGAACATACGGGTAAAGGGGTGTACCCCAAGGCCCGAGACCTGCATGGCATTATGCCTTGCAGGAGACAACGACGAGTACACGTAGCGCTGCCAGGCGGCAGGAATGCACAACGCTTATAGTGATAACATTACGCTTAATCTTAAGAAATTATGCAGAGTACATTTGAATTTGTTTATTGACTGAGATCTATTTTTATAATAGAAAACGAAATTATACAAGTAGTTAAATCACGTATTGTCGTAGTTTTTAAATTACAATAAAAACAGAATTAATACAGTATCGCATTTACACTTTCGTTGCTAGCATTTCTAATGTAGTTTTTTAGATTATAAATATGAATAAAGTTAAAATAAGTAATTAGATTCATATCTCATTTCTCACATTTCTAATAAATTTAAATAAGTAATTAGATTCACATTTCGTTACTAACACTAACATTCTTTACGTAGTTTCAGATCACAAATAAGAATAAAATGGAAATAAGTAATTAAATTCACTTTTCTTCGCTAACAACTACTATAAATTTGTAATTGGCATCTACCAAAGCCAAGAGCACTATGGAATTTTGACCTTTGTAGTTCCAATAATCTGAGCCACCATTAATTAGACACTTCATGTTTATGTGTTTTCCATCCAGAGCGCCAATGCAATTTGGAAAATTCCAAAAGCGTTTGAAATCAGTGGCTACTTGTTTCTACATAACTTCTGTTGGTTGCGGCAACACAATAGGACCAAGATGTTTCCAAATCGCTTCACAAACCTCCTTCATTATTGTTCGTAAAGTAGGAAATCCCATGCGATAACTAAATCCCATACTTCGAAATAATTACCCGAAGCCAGGAATCTATAACATTTAATACAAGTTCTTAAATTTTTGAAATACAGGCTTTAATCTTTATTATAGTTACAGTTGACGAGTGCAAAGAAAATTGGAATAAGTTGCGTAATTGCTATAATAATGCTATGAAACGGCGCCAAAAGAAAAGTGGCCAAGCTGGAAAAAAAATTGCGCCGTAGCGGTTTGAAGAACAAATGTCATTTTTGGAGCCATATTTGGAGGGCCGTCCTACTACAGGAAATCTTGATGCTAGTGTGTCTAATGAAAATTCCGTCCTCCTCTTCCATCCCCGGAGAGTCCATACGCTGAAAGCCAACCATCCCCTGAAAGCATACCATCCCGCACCAATACTCCTACGTTGATACATCATACAAAAGAAAGGCAAGTCCCAGTACTTATAATTACTTGACTGATATGATGGATATGGTGAAAAGCTCTCAAGAAAATAGAAATAAAAAGCAGGAACTGGATGATCTAGATACATTCTTTCTAAGCATGAGTAAAACTATGAAAAAACTCCCAAGACTGGATCAAATTCGAATTAAAATGGATTTGCTTAAAGCTATAAGTGAAGCAGAGATCAAACCACTGGAGTCACAAAAAAATGTTTTGAGAACAACAATTGCTATTAGGAGTGACAGAAGCAGCCTAAACCGCCATAATGTAAATTCTACTTCTGGGAATTTGGTACAACCCCACATTTCATATTCTTCCTCATCCCAGTTTATCTAAGCGGCTAATGATGATGAAGAAACTGGTGAGGTCGAAAATATTCACTGTTATTACGAAAATATCAATATTTAGGTAATAAAAACATTCTTAACCATTATTATTTGTATTATTTTCTATAGTACCTAGCATAGTTATCTCTGCAATAGTAAAACAGCTAAAACATACCGTAGACAAACTGCTAGCCGTTCTCTGGTACTAATTGGCTTCCGAAGACGTGTATTTTCTTTTTAATGTCACATTCAATAATACTATGAATCTCCTGAAACTGTACTTTAGACATATAGAAGTACATAAAGAATCGGTCTTCATCACATACCAATTTCTTTAATAATGTATAGTATTCACCTAGATTTTCTCTTTCTTTATTTATCTCATTGAACCCAATATCTTTTCTTCTTAACTGTTTTTTTTTTTGTTCTTTTGGCGCGGAAATATACATTTAAAAATAACAAACGTAATAAATCACTGTCAGACTCGGAAAACATTGTACACCTGAAGAAATTACAACAGCGTCTGATGCCAATATACGTCGTATACGTGGGACAAGTGTGCACACCAAGTCACCCACGTTGCGTTGTATACGTTGCGTACGTGGGCTCAGTTTGTCCCTACCTTAACCATATCATCTCGTGAGTCTCGTAAGAGGCGACTAGACGGCGAAAAGTGTTATTTTTAATTAACCGTGACCGTAGTTCCAATTACAAAAAAGTCACAAGTGAAAAATCATTGTGACTTAGTCACGTTGATAACGCTGAATAACAAATTGGAACATTAGAACGACTTATAACGTGACTTAAATATGCTTTTTAGATTTAGTATAAGGTTTTATTTCAGTAGTCGATTTTTTATTACCTTCCTTACTAAAGCTACGAACGTGACTATGTTATAAGTACCATTCTAATTACTATTTTTGAAATATACGAATTTCACCTAACCTAGCTGATCAGACGCTTGAAACTGAAACGAATGGTCTTGTCCTTCATCTCACGCCGTAAGATCCATCAACCAGTTACTGGCCTCTTTCCTATGCCACACCTCGTTGGGTTCGGGAATCAACGCGGGGAGCGAGACCCCTGATAAGACGTTCGTCTTAGAACCTTAACCGCTCTCTCAAAAGAAAATGTTTGACTAAGATTACGGGCCCCAAAGAATGATTCCGGTCCAGACGTGTCATGAACTTAGTGAACTGTATATCTTCTTATTTCCTTACTTATATAGGGGGGACACTGAATAAATAAAACAGCAATTATATGTAACTATGGAAATGTTATACTAGAATTTCACTAACTTCACTATTTTTACTTTACTTTTACTAATTACGTTTTCTTTCTTGGTTTAAAGTTGGAAACTGTAGCTGGTCCCGGATGAATTGAATCTGGTTTCTGATGATGTTAATGCTGTTAGCCTTTTGCCTTTAGCCTTTGTTAGCTGTTTTACAGCCTTACAGATCTCAGGGCCGCGAGCTATAAAAAGGCGAATTAAAATCATTCCGCAACATTACTTGCGTAGGGATGACTTTTATGACAGTGTACATTTCACAGGGGGTAAGTATTCTAAAGGCCGTCCGAGGAGAAGTTAGTGGGTCCTGGCTCTGACGGCTAGCTCGTGTCGATGAATGTTCTGGGCGGTGAGAACCGCCCAGGGATGTGGATGTGTGATGTATATGTGGTGTGGAGGGGTGTGCGGCGTGCTCGTCTGCGGACTCGCTGTGTCTCATCCGTTGTCCTAACAGTGTTTAGGGCGCTAGGTGAATGTGTAGTGTCTATATAGTGTGACGGGTCAGTGACATTTGTGTCGTCGGAATCAAGCGGAACTGAGGATTCAATTAAAACGTCACCGAGCCTCCGGAGGCTTTGCTTAACGTTTGCAGTTGGAGCGTAGGTTGCTGCGTTTATTACTAGCGGGTTGGGATATGTCTCAGCGCTCTCAAAGTAGCGCCGAGTCATTTCGTTGAAATATTCAGAGATCGTCAGAAGTTGACGTTCTCCGTGCAAGTCCGCGATGCGAATGAATCTTTTTTGGATGACTTGGAGGTCGTACAAATATTTATGAACCGGGTGTGCGAAGGCTATGCTTGAGTATGACAAGATAGGTATTACGCAAGCTTTGTAGAGGTGGAGCTTGTATCTAAGGGACAGTTTGCTCTTAATGTTAACTAGCGGGTGGAGGCGACTAGTAACGGATTTAGCACGATTGTGAACGGTACGAATATGTTTCGAAAAGGCCATGAAGTAGTCGAATGTGACTCCTAGGTATTTTGCAGTTGATTTCCAACTTATTACGATTTCTTAAATTTACGCGAACACTACACATTGAATAAAAGTATTATTTACGGATTTAATCGCGTTTAATTAAACGCGATAAAATCCGTAAATAATAGTTTTATTCAATGTCCAATCATTTCTATTTCCTTACTTTCATTAACCAATTCCTGTCTTTTAACGAATCCTATGTTTTTACCATCTATAGAATCAATTTTTCCTGCTATATCCTCATACCAAAGACTATAAGTAAAATGAGATCGTTTAGCAGCAGGAGCATAGTTTAAAAGGGTTTCCATGTATGCTCGATATGCATAGGTATTACTAGGTGGTGTTTACAAGTTTTTGGTTTAAATAAACAGCAAGTTGACTATAAAGTGAATGCAGCCAATTATTTACAGGTGCTACTACTGTAGACGATATCAAGTTATTTAAAACTTGATTTAATAGTTTTGTCTTTATGTGGAGTAATGTATGAGACAAATCTATGTAGTCATCGCCTGTCCCAGGAACTTGAAACTCGATAGGTGCATTATCAGCAAGAGACGAAATTGATTTATAGTGAATCCACAATCCATTTTCAATGCTTGTTTGTGTAGGCGGTAGTGCAAACAAATCCAATTCTGACTTAACGCACTCACGAAAATATATCTTTGATATTTTTTGGTTTTAGACCGAGTTTTTTCACAGCTTTCACTTTAGTAGTTAATGGCGGAATGAACGAGGCCAATCGTTTTCTTTTAGTTATATACCCAGATCCCCTCATTTTAAATGGATCAATTTTGTCATCAGCCTTTCGTTTAAATTCGTTCTAACTTGCTTTAGAAGATCTTTTATTGAGGCTTCTATAGAACGCGCTCGAACTATATCCGATGAAGTTCATACTCCAGCGCTTAATGCCTCCTTGCCAATCACACGAGCACCACTTGAAATTAAAGGTAAAACTCATCTAAATCTATACTTATCTAAAAAAGGGAGGTTCCCTTTTTTAGATGGGAGGCTTTGTTATGGTGAACCCTTATAAATTACTCCAACGCCCGACCTAGCTGGATGTATATAATAATTTTCATATGGACATTTATGTTGATCACGATGAGAATTCATTATTATAATTTTTGGAAATGTAGTTTAATACACACGTTTCCAAACTGGAATAGTATTTTTGTCCTGTGCGATCTTATAAATATTTTCAGTGTATCTAACTCTCTTCGCATAACAGGTAAGAAATGAGGTGAAGAGGAAACATGCATTTCATTTGAACCATAAATGTATTTTGTATAATTTAATAAAATGACTCTTAGTAAAGGAGTCATAACATCACCCACAATCTGAGGATCGATAATGTCGCAATATAGAAAGAGTTGAGATGGTAACCCTAAGTGTAAATTAGCAGGACACTTTCCAAAATTTCTCTCTAGGAGATTTTTATTTGGTTCATAACCTAGTTGTAAACTTAATTTGGGTGATAATGTTATGGATGATATATTTTTATCCAAAACAGAAACAGACACAATTTTTTTTATTTGGTAATAAGTTTGTAGATTTCAGCCCTGTGTCTGCTTGTGACGATGATGTCTGATTTAAGTTTTCTTATTTACTCCTGTCTTCATTGTAACTAATTATAGCTATATCATTTTATATTTCGGCAAAAATATCGCGTGCCTCTTACAAGCAGCGGGAAAGTGTTAGAACTTATGGTGGCGCATCCCAATTTTGCCAGAAATCAGGCCGCAGGCGCAGAAGCTGCCCGCGAAAAAATGAAACCGTAGGTTGAACTATTATTGACTCTATGTATTACTTTATTATTACGACTGAAAAACTATTTGATATGTATAAGTAGTAGAATAAGTAAATGTTCATGGTTATAGTTTTTAAAATTTTAATAATATATTATAATTGTTTATCACAAATCACAATGTAGGATCCCGCACGGAACAAGTATTTGTATGGCCTACAAGTAATTGTTCCGGGTCTGGATGTTTGTCCTTGTGCAATTTATTTTTGTAAACTGCCCCCACGATACAGGAGAAAATCCTAGTGTAGGGTTTTTTTTAAATAAAAAAAAATAAAAAATGTTGTCATGTAACAGTAATAAAGCATAACAGAATATGTAAATGTTCATAGTTATATTTTGTAAAACTTTAATAATATGTTATAATTGTTTGTTGAAATGTTGATATGTAACAATAATAAATCATAACAGAATATGTAAAGATAATGATTTCTTATATTTACGCGAACACTACACATTGATTAAAACTACTTTTAAGGATTTTATCGCGTTTATTCTACTATTATTATTATTTTTTTTTATTTTTAATTCCCGACGTTTCGGGCGATTTCCAGCACCCATGGTCACGGGGGACTGAGATGACTGACGTCCCAATGTCATTGTTAAATTCGGAATACACTGCCCGAAATTTGTGCTCTAAATTATAGAATTTACAATTGTTTACGGTCACGACTATAAATGAAAAAAGTATGTAAACTGACATGTGACAGTGAGCCTACGGCGCTGCCTCATCGAAATTATGTAAATAATGTTGTTTAATGTTGAAAACAAAAATCTACCCCATATCGGATCGAAGTAACACACTGGATAACTTTTGAAGACAGAAATGAAAATAAGATTTTTTTCCACTAGCATTGTATTATTGCAATAATTTATACATTATCACACGGCATCTTTATTGCTTTCAAAGTAAACTACAATTTTAAAACCATAATGCTATATTATTTTATTTGTTGCATTTTTTCGTCCTGTAAGTTGATAGGAGACAAATAAATTTTGTATGCAACTTTATTTTGTTGATTCAAAAATATTTTTTATTTTTTTATGTTTAAGCCTCTTGAATATTCTGGTTATTTCTACATTATTCTAAACATGATTATCAATATTTTATTAATTAATAATATTATCATACTTTTTGTTAGCGTATGGTATTCACAATCAAACATGGGCTCACTGAAAACTATTAAAATGTACATTTTTTATGACCTTACCCATTCAAGTTTTCGCCAGCCTCAGAGCTTTCGTAAAGTTTCCGATGCGAATTGTCACAATTACCGAAAACGAATGTCAAATTCATCCGAACGGCGAACGTGTGTTTCGAAGACATGTGAGTCACATGTCTAGAACTAGACTATGACTAGACCAAATGGTAACTAATTTAATTTAAATAACTCTTCGGCGTTCTTGCTAATTCTTTCCAGAAAAAAAGGATTTTTGAACCAGTGGTAAAATATAAAATGACTTTCAATAAGAATTATTCGTAATCTATATGGAATAAAAAACATTGTGTTCTATTCTACAGATGCTTTAATATGGTAGAGCCATGCTGCACCTAAATTATGGTTGAAGCACGATTGGGTCCTCTCGGATTCCTGCATAAACTGCTCAATGCTGCTGTTTCGTATGACTGTAAAGAACTGGAGACACATTTTACTGGAAGCGAGGCATTAAATCTTAGTCCTCAGGGGTGACAACGCATCTGTATTTAAATTTTAATCTACGAAATAGCTCCACTTAGGTAGCACCCACATCATCACTACCACATCATCGTCCACTTAAAATCCTCAGCATCCACTTACCATCAGGTAGACTGTGTGCTCATTAGGCATCCTTTAATAATAAAAAATTTAATATTTTTGGCATGTTACAAAATATTATTACCGTTACTTTTTCAGTCTATCGAAAGCCCGTTGCAGATTTTAGGCCTACTCCACAATTTTTTTATAGGATAGGGTTACAAACGAGCACACAGTCCACCTAATGGTAAGTGGTTGCTGTGGCCCATAGACATCTACATCTGTCTTCGATTACGAATCAAAATGCAGATGCGTTGTGACCCATGAGGACTAAGATGGAATGCCTCGTTTCCAGTAAAAAGAGTCTCCGGTCTCTACACACACCATACGAAACACAGCAGCATCAAGCTGGTTTGGTGGTGGTGGTGGTGGTATTTCACGCTGGTATTCTGTGAGAGTGTGGTCCCTCCCCGGTCGAGCCGACCCATTCGTGCTACAACTATACTTCTAATATAACTGCAGCATGACTCTACCACGTATAAAAACACCTTTTCAGATTATCACATAGGGTAGATATTTACCAAATTACAACGTTTTGCAGGCAGCTTGACAACGGCAGTATTTTTATTTAGAAGACGCTGCGGCCCAGTGGCGGCCCTAGCAAAATTTTTAGGTGGTGCGAGATTTCATAGTGGCGCCTCTCTAAATATAAAACCTTAGTGTTCCTTTACTGTGCAGTTGCTGTTTCGTGATTGTAAATAGTGTTAGACCTATCAAATATCTACAGGTGTATATGCGGGACATGCACAGTTGTGTCTATCGCTTTTGCCATAGCAGTTGTTCTGCTTATTCGCGTTAAAGGAACGTTGTACATTCCGCTCGCACTACTCTGTTGCGCTCGACAACGCCACTATGCTTGCCTTGCTGCGGTGACTAGTTGTACAGATTATTTCTCATAAGTTAATAATCTTGTTTGACAACTTTTATTTAAACTGTTATTCTACAAACAGTGTTAAAAAAAGAACTACCAACAACAAACTTAATGAAAAGCCTAGATGGCCAACTGGCTTATGCACTTGCATTTTTTTTATTAATTCGGAATAATTTATTTTCACGACAATAGAATTATCCATGGAAAAGATTCCGAGACATGACGGTCTTTCCTGATAAATAGTAGAAACGTAGGTAAATTTTAAATGTTTTAATGTACTAAAACTCCGTTCCCGTTTAGCAACAGTCATAGTACAGGTATAGTCAGCAAGATAGGAAGTGCTGTCTACACATTTGGAAAAAATATCCTGCCAATCATTATTTTTAATAAGTCCGAGAACTTTATGTGGCTCTGCTGATTGAAGATCTTTAAATAATGGGTTCAAGCTCGCAAGTTCCTGAACCAGTTTACAACCAGACAAATTACATTATGCCCATCTGTTCCACTGATTTGCAAATCAAGACAGGGTTTTTGACCTTTCAGGAATTAATTTCATTTTGTATAAAAATGAACATGTATAATAGAATTTTGATAGTTTAAGCCAAGTTACCAATGCACTTTTAATTGTATCAATCACAGATTAAAAAATGTTAAACAATTATTTGGGATCGGTTGGTGTTTCACCTACGACTTCATACACTAATAATATTTTCTTTCTTCGAGATCGGGCTGGCTAAAAATTGAATGTATCTGTTATCATATGCAGATGAAAAGCCTCGATCGGTACTGTTTCAAAATTCTGACAAAATTTCAAACAATACGACACCTTTGGTAAATCCATAGATTCAGACTGCATAGTTTTTTTGTGCGAGCAGCTATACAGGTTTAGAAAGACCAGTGTCACTGTTACCTAAAATATTTATTGTGATCGCTGCTATGGCTATAGTTCACTGCTAAGTTCTATGTCTTCAATGAATAGGAGTTGCTTAGCTGTGAGCAATTTCACTTCTTCTGGGAGAAGTAGATAGTTTCCCAGATGTGTTACATTTGCGCATTATGAATCCATAATCAGTCAGGATGTGCAGATGCGTTTCTTCCGTTAAGGAACAAAAACGGCACATTTTTGGGTTGCTTAGTTTCAGGATAGCCACGTGTTTTTAAGACAACAGCGTCTAGTCAGGGCTCTTGCCAGAATGCGCAGTTTATTTTTACCTAATCCCAGGGCTTCTGAAGCGAATTTACGATCAAAAGCCCGGATTAAGGTTTTAAAATGTTAGATCTTAAGCGATTTATTGTGATAAAGAGTTTCAAGGGTCAATCGGGCTAGGCTTTTTGAGATTTCACAAACTGGCTCGGTTCCAAATTGTGTGCTCTTTATGCCCTCCCGTGCGAGCTCATCGGCAAGTTCATTGTCTACAATACCCGTACGGTATCGAACCCATCTTAAAACGACCCTGCTGTAACATCCCAAGGCGTTTAGACGGTTCACACAGTCTCCAACTAGCTTCGAGTTCACTAAGCTTGATCTCAGCGCTAGTAGTGCTGCTTGACTATCAGAGTTTGTATAGATTATATGATTGACGTAGTGTTTTTGCAGATTGATTTCCGCACACTGAAGTATGACGAAAAGTTCTGTCTGGAAGTTAGAGGTGAATCTACCCTTATTCATACTAAGTCTGTATTTGGGACATTCGCCATAAATTCTAAAGCCTGCGTCGAGGCCCATTTTTGACCTATCGATGTAGCATATAAGGCTACACCTCACAGATAACCTGTCCATTCAGCCAGTCTTCTCTGGAGGATAGTTCCAATATTCCACCTTTTATTAATAGTGTACAGTGGATGCATGATATCTGAAACCCGTGTTGTCTTGTCCTCAGTCTTTTCGTCTTTTGGCTGTCCTTATTACACCACACAATGGAGGTGTAACTGATAATCGGCCTCACATGGTGTTGTACAGCCGTAGGATCATACTGGGACGCAAGGTCCAATGTTCCCAGATATACGACTGCACGTACCTAAAACAATTTTAGCCGTATGACATTCGTTGCTAAGGTAAGAGTTCCACGTTAGTTTTTGGTCGATAGTTACGCCCAAATACTTAAATTTTTCGATAATTTAAATAATCAAGCATTACTGCGGAAATATATTATATTGAAGTTGTTAGAACTTAATTTGTTCTTTTCCGCCTTGATAAAATACAATGATATGTTCTGCCCAGTCTGAAAAGCACCCACCTACCACCAACCCTTAGTTAACAATAGACCTCATCACCACTTTCAGCACCACCACTCTCATCTCTCAGTACCACCACTAACAGCGACACCCCTCACTTCACAACCACACTAGGAACGACACACCACCCTTGTTATTTACGACATGTGTTTCGCCTCTACACGAGGCATCTTCAGATGAAGTAGAACTCTGCGGAGGGTGACACTATCTTCGTCACAACTAATCCTATCACCACCACTGCTAGCACTCTCTCCGCTCTCTATACGCTGCTATTTATACAACTCGTTGATCAGCGAGTTGTATAAATAGCAACTGTTTCGGCTTGCCGCTCACTTAGACTTTAGCCACCGCAGAGACTACATTACCTGTGGATGCATCGTGTAGAGGCGAAACACGTATCGTATTATCGAGAGTGATGTGACGATCCTAGTTTGGTGGTGTTGGGTGTGGTAGTACTGGGAGTGGTGGCTACGGGGATAGTGTATGCAATTGAGAGGGGTTGGGTGGTGCTCTTCAGACTGGGCAGGACACATCATTTTATTTTATTACGCAAATATGAGCAAATCAAGTTCTAATAACTTCAACCACATGGATTGAAAAATGCCCGAGAATATTGATCTAAATTACGGTTTGAACACTTAGTTTTTATGCCATGTTCGCAAAATTATTGTACCCTTTACCTCGACAATCATTCATGTCTATGTCAAAAACTTGTACAATTGCATCAATAAAGAGGGCCAGTAAGTCGTTTTTCCGAAGTCACTTACTGCTTGTAAGCAACAAAATACTCATGCTTTGACTTCCTAATTATCGTCAACAAAACGGAATGTTAGTGATAAGATTGAATGAATTGGTGACCTGTGCTCGTTGGTAGCGTTTCGGTTGATTCCCCTCCCCCCCCTCCTAAGACGGCGCCCGGTGCGGTGGCACCGCTCGTACCGCCCTAGAGTCGCCACACCACTACTGCGTCCTATGGTTTATTATTTTTCCTGGTCTATAAAATGGTTATATTTCACCTGGGTATAACAAATAAAACAAATATTATTTATTAATATGTCAATTTATTATAAAAAAATTATTATTACAGAGTACATAACGCCATCAAGTAAAACGTATATAATAATATATAATACTATTAACATACACATCTAAAACACAAAATAAAATTCTTAAATATCTATCGTACACAATAGGTAGGTACTAAATAAAAAATGTAAAAATTATTTTCTCCATCTTTGATATATCATCCCCATGTTCGACTGAAAAATCGAAAAACATATCTGTAAACATAAATACGAAATATCATACTAAAATGTACTTTATAATAAGTCTGTTAATCAAGAAAACAAAAAAATTACGTTTATGAAACTCTTTGTCATTACTCGTGCACAAAAGGTCTATATACGCCATCTAGTGCCATAAAATAAAATTTATTTAGCGCCATCTCTGGGCAAGATTTTAAGTTGTCTTGAAGTGTGCTCTTCGGTTTCATTTTGTCTAAAAGGTTTTATTCAGAATTGTTAGATGGCAGTTAGTGATTAGTTTACGCAGTTATCAACGAAGCAAAAATTAAACAGGATTTGCCCTGTATAAAGGTTAGTAGTGGGACTGGAATTTTGATAGGATTCAGAATGAGTGGACTTTAGTTTGTGGTGAATATTGCTTAACGTATTTGCTATATAAGTCTTAGAGATGTTCATTGCATTTGAGATGAGATCTCGGAAAAGTTATATTGTTTAATTACCTGCACAATGTTCAAAACTTTAATAGGCTAAGTTTGTATGAAAAGGGTTATTATAATATAAAGGAATTTATGGATGATAATAACCCCTGGGAAGGGTGATCGCTACCAATCTATTTCTAATTTGTTTTGTGTTGTTAATTGTAACATACTAACATGATTGAAAACTGTTATTTAAAAAAATTGTCCCGCTGGGTATATTGCTGGTTCTTCCCAGGACAGAGGATTTTTTCCGTACCAGTGGTAAAAATAAAAGTGCCTTTCTTAAGTACCTATTGAATAAAAAGTCTCTGATTCTGTTTCTACGAATGACAATACATTCATTAAAACGAATGATATATTACAATTCGTCGGTACTATACGCGCACCACCTCCCTGCTGCACATGAGTAAAGAAGTCCTTACTCCTTACTCTCTGCCTACTATAAGTTTATTGTATTATGCCTACGACCTTCGCGCAAGTGCAAACCATAGGTAAGTTGACAGTCTTTATATATTATATAATATACTAGCTTGCCAGGCAGACGTTGTTCTGCCCTTTTCGACGACCCTTTGTGATGTCCTATTAAAAATCCTTAAATTCGCAAAAAAATATTGTGGGTATCATGGGCAAAAAAATATCCTATCTCTCAAGTTGGACCAAACTGCACACGGTGTGAAAATTTTATTAAAATCGGTTGAGTAGTTTAGGAGTCCATCGCGGACAAACAACGTGACACGTAATTTATATATATTAAGATTTATATAGGTTTTTTAACTGTTTCAACATAATTATGTACTGTAAATATGACGAGCCTATGAAAGTTAATAAGTTCCACTGCTAGTCGTATGCCTTTCTCTCCCTTTGAATTGGATTCGTTTGGGGTTGGAAGGATTTCCATTTATCGCCATGCTTGACAGGTGAATTGGCGATCACAGATACAGCCATCACGTACTATTATTTATTCTGCGACATCACGCTCTTTAAACAATAAGAAACACGATAAAACCCTTGAAAGTTTTAGTCTTTACTTCTTATTTCTTCGACATTCTAATTATAAAAGAAATCACGTACCTTTTGACTAATCTGTAATTTTATCATAAAGTAGCTCAGGAATATTTAAAAAAGCGGCGAACGCAGTTCCGAGTATTATAAACGCGCAAATGCAACATGCCACATATTTGTATCTGCTGCAGGGAGGTTTACCCTTTAACGTACTCGCAATTGCTTGTTTTTTTGCTTCACATCTGGATACAGACAGAAGGTATTAAATGTAATAATGTTCGATTTTGACTTGAAATGAAATATACTTATTTCATCATTGTAAATAAAATAATTTTTGTATGATATAACATATTATATATCATTTTCTTTAAACATTTTTAGTTGAGCCGAGGTTCCTCTGACCTATATTTGCGAACGAAAGTCTGTAGGTGTCATTGCGTTAATTTTTCATTTTTTTAACCATTCTATGCCAGCACTTGACTACTATCCCACCTGATGGTAAGTAGTGATGGTAAAACGCCATGTGCTTAACACAATTCTATTCATTTAATTTAAAAAAAGCATATTATAAAGTTAATATTACAAAAGCTTAGTGTACGGAACGAAAACCAATAACAGACCCAAGGTGTGAATAACTAAAGGTCTAAGATTCTCAAAAATAGGACGTTTCTAATTTGAGCCTTATTCATAACGAAACCGAACATATCAGCCCCCTACCTCCCACGGTTTGATGGTGAGTAAGATCACGAGGATTCGCAGCTGCAGCAAAAAAATGCAATCACGCAACGTCCTAAGCTAAGCAGAGATGCTCTCTAAAAGCACATAGCTCGGGAAACTGAAAGTTACGAGGTTGAAAAGTTTTTTAATGACATTCTAGACCTCATCTTATTGTGGGGCAGCATTCGCTATATCTAGCGAACTATGGGCCACAGTTTCCAATTACCGTCAGGCGGACTGTGTGCTCGTTTGTCACCCTTATTCTATAAAAAAAGTAAATAGTAAATATAAGAAATTAATTCTATTTCCTGCGAAAATTCAATATCTGGTAAAACCTTGTATTCCATTTCTACTTCTAAATCTGATCGAATAAATCGAGTATTAATTTAAGATAATAAATATTTCACACAATAGGAGGATCCCTCCACCAGCGGCGACGCTTTACAGGCTTCTGAAGAGGACTATTTGCGTATTAAATAAGTTACGTATTTACATCCCATCACTAACTTTATTTCAGCCCATTACAAGTCCATTGTTGAACACAGGCCGTACTCACAGACTGCCAGACCTGAGTCACCAGTATTCAACTTTTTAATGACAAAAAATAAAAACTTACGACGGTGGAATTATAGAGTATGGCGATTCTCTTCCAACACAACATGGCATTAAAATTGCAGTTTCTTTAGGCAATAGTGACAAATCCAATTCAATTGCTCCCTAAAAATCACATACACGTTTGTTTAAATTTTACTTAAGTTTTTAACTAATACATATTATAAAATCTCTTAATCACTTAATCTAATCTTTATATCAAAAGCTAAACATCGATGCTCAATGTACATCAACCACAAAACTTCGACGTTGGGATACACTATGGTTTTTCAAGCTTTATTGCGAATGAATAAAATAATAAGTATTCCCCTAGTTTATTAGTGTTAAGGTATGAAGATGTGTGATGCATTCAGTATAACCCATTTTACTATAATATGTCTCGGCATCATATAAGAAGCTGCAAGAAAAGCGGTTGCTATTCTTCAGAAGGGACGGCCTCAGAGGTCTGTTGCACTTGCAATAGATCTCGGTGTGTGACGATGAGCTATCCGAAATGTTTGGAAACACTACCAGGAGATCGGAAGTCTTGCTAAGAGATCTGAATTAGGAATATTGAGAGCCGCAACTACCCATGAAGATCGGTACATCTGGTTATATGCTGTAAACGTACCACAATTGCGTGCGTCTTACCAACTCGACTACGACGTTCTACTCGTAGAAAAGACCGTAATCAAAAAATTCGGAAACCACTCTACGAAAAGTGTTAAATTTCACGAATACGTGTTGTTCGGTTAAAACTAAAACGAGTACATTGATCAGCACGCTCGCGAGTCATGCACTGGTCTAAGGAAAACTGGAGGATCGTACCCTCAAACGAATGTAAGGTGAAGTTTGTTTTAGTGACGACAGACGGCTACCCGTGTAGCAAAAAAGAAGAACAACATTTTTCAGAACCACGCATCTAAGGAACAGACGTTTTTGGGGCACAAATTTTATTGTATCGGGTAGAATAAGCTTGCCAGTTAAAACTAGAACTGTGAGATGTTAGATAATTTTAGATGAAGTTAATGTAACCGACGCCGGTTATATCGAACGCGTAATTCAACCTCATGTCATCCCATACCACAAAGATTATGCAATTAATTTGTTTTAATTAAAATAATATCACACGTAAGCCACTCCCTGAAGCCAATATTGTTATTTTGCCAACACATACATGAGTCCCGTGCCTCATCGAACAGTAATTAAAGGAAGTAAATAAAGGAAAAGAAGCCTCAAACAGAACTATATCATTGTCAATAGTTTTCAATAATCTTGAGCTAATAAACGCACTAAAAGTCTGTTAGAAACAAACACCGGAATAAAATGTACCCATATATTTTTAATGTTAGCATTGGTGATAATCAAAATTCATTTTTGCCGTCAAGTTGAATAAATTCCCCTAAATCTGTATTTGTGTGTAATTGCAAAAGGACAACGTTCACTAATAGTAAATTATGTTCACATATACATTGTATTTGAAGTCCCGGTCGAAATATAATATATTCACCAAACAATACTTGGTCCTCAAAACCCTCAAAACAAACGCCTAGGAACCTGTTTGTTTTTACAGAGTTTATTAACCATATGATACGATATGAGTTTTTAGTTTTGATATTTCGATACAAAATGCAAAGTGCAAATTGTTTTTCAGAGGCTTTTTAACTGTTTTTTAAACGATTATTTTTACTGGAAACGAAATATAACAAGAACTTTTCCCTTTTTGTGTTACCAAAAACACATTCCTCTAAAGGCCAAATATTTCAGATATTAGGAATTTGGAAATAAAAACTTGAAACTATAATTAGGTACCTAATTTGTTTTTCTGTCCGGCGCACATAAGGGTATTTTGCTGATCTAGTCGGTCATAAACCAATTTATAAGAAGTTGTCGCAGGTAAATAACAACTGGTTCCTATAGTTATGGAATGAATAGAGAACAATTTGACGACCCGTCCCGGTTTCTTGTCGGATGCACCTGTACTGTATGCTTGTTTTGTCGGAAGTTAGTCATCGCTTCAACTTCACGTATCTTATGCGTTTCCTAAGTGTAATAGTATCTGACAAAACATTAAACATTTTCGTGACTCCTAACTTTTTTTAAAATATTTTTAAATATTGATCAAGGAAGTAAGAACGCATATTGTTAAAATATTATGCTGTATTTTTTATATTTTTATATTATTATTTGACGTTTGAAAATTATAGTTTAAAATTCTTAAAATTTCCAACCAAATTTTAAATTTGAAAAGGTTTTTGTTGTATTTCCGGATTCTTCCTAGTTATAATGTTAATTGTCAACGACAGGTTATAGTTTATATAAAATTGTTATGGCACTCTACCCATTGATTAATTCTTCACTTATTTTTATTTGCTATTTAGGTTGTCTGGACGAAATTGCTGCATAGCAATAAGACCGCCTTTTGTTTTTCTCTTTGTTTGTTTCTTGTTATGTTGTTTTCTTAGTGTTCAATAAAGTGTATTGTATTGTATTGTATTGTATTGTATTGTATTATATTGTATTGTAGGTTTGGAAGAGGCTCCTTTAGCCTCACTAACACCTTGAAACACAACGCTCTAACCTTGGACGAGCCGTGAAGTGTAGGGCACGTCTGTAGCCAGCAAGAAAAAATTTCTAGGCCTTACAAGCTTAGTGGGGCAGAATGGGAGACCAATTTTCGGTAGAAGAAGACTTCTACCGAAAATTGGATGCAATTTTCTGAGCGTTTCTGCAATAGTAAATTGATTTGAGTAGAATGTTTTGATAATTAAAACGCGTTCTCAAACAAAAATAAACGTACCATATCAAATCTGCCGTAGCTTGGCATGATAATTGTTACAGAGTTATTACTGTACAACTTGCGGCTAAAAAAATGACGGCAAGAAAATTGTATACTGAGGTGATTTTAAAATATTAATAAAGCAACAAAAAACATTCAAAAACAAAAAAAACTTTGCCCAGCGAGTGAGATTTAGTGTCAAAGTTGCGAAACCCCTGGTACGATCTTCAAAAATCATTAAATCAAAACAACTAACAGCAGGTATATCGCTTCCGTTGTTCCTATCGATTAATTTCAAAGGCCACCACGCCCGCACAGACCTCACGGCGAACATACTAATTTTTTTCGTTTTCTCAATTGTATTGAGAGTACATAACTGCGCAAGGTTTACACCACGCGGCATTGAGTTCAAGTTCAGATGTAGAGAACCTGAAACACAAACAATTGCATAATGATTTTTTAAATTTACTCGAATACTACAAATTAAATGCAACCAATTTTATGGATTTTATTGCGTTCATTTTAACTTTTTAATCCCCGTCGTCGTGAGTGCTTTACAGAACTCGTGGTCAGGTAGGGAATGAGGTGTTGGACGTCTTGAGGTCACAGATAACGTAGGTTACATTTTTTCATAGGATAAGGTCGAAAAACGAGCACAGAGTCCACCTGATAGGTACTAAGTGGTTGCTGTGGCCCATAAACATCTACATCTTTTTAATTTTAATCAAAACCAGATGCGTTGTCACCCGTGAGGACTTAGATGGAATGCATCGTCGTAGTAAATAGGGTCTCCGATCGAGTGTAGAGAACACTTACTACCATAAGAAACACAGCAGCGTTAAGCTGCTATTTTAGACTGGAATTCTGTGAGAGCGTGGTCCTTCCCTGGTCGAACCGACCCATTTGTGCTACAGCTATATTACTGATATAGCTGCAGCATGGCTCTACCACGTACATATTTATACATATCCAACTAGTATCTTCTTATGATTATTACGCCAATCTACATAACCACACAGTTTATTCCTATTGCCCGGTCGTGTCGGTTAATGTTGAAGAATGTGTGTGTGGGTAGGCTGAGCGACCTTTCTTCGAACTTTTTTTACCTTAAGGAATTTCATTACGCCGGTGCCCTATGCTGAGGCCGAATAATGCTATATATCAGGCAGAATAACCTACGTGGCCTTACAGACACGAATGTAAGACAATACAGAGATGCATTCGAAATAGAGAATTCTATATTTTCTGCAGTTTTTGTAATATAAATGTTGACTACAATATTAAACCTGAACTTTATTGCCGTCTAACGCAATATCTGTTTTCTTTTTGTTGTATAAAAATCAAGTTGAAAAACATTAAGTTCCTATATTTTCCTTATGTGGATTCATTTTTGCTAAAATGAAATCTATCTAACACTAAAAGATGTGTATACTAATTAGCTAATGTGATGAATCTCCACAAAGTAACGGTTATTTATATTATCAAACACTATTCATTGATTCTAAAACTGCAGCTGAGTGCAATGTGTTGCTAACTTGTTTATTAAACATGTTTTGTTAAATTGTTGTCGCAACAGCCTGCCCGCCAATGTTCGTCAGTGACTTTTGCAAAAACATAACCCCAGATGAATACTGACACCAGTCTTAGATACCATGTTTTCAGTAACCGGTTTGCATTTTTAAGAAAAACATGATCGGACACATGAAACAACGTTCAAGCCTGATGTTTGGCGGTTAGATCAGAGTGATGATAATCAAAGTTCCGGATATCTCAGATCATAGCCGTCCCTTGGACAAAAATTAGTTTCTCCACTTAATTGCGTAGACTACTGTGTAGTGGCTTATATAAATATAATACTTTAGTCAGTATTATGGCTAGGACAATTGGTATAATACATTGTGAAAGATAAGAAAACATACCCAGTTCGTTGCCCATAAAATCGTCTGAACAGGTCGCATCTCCATCTAATACTTGAACTATAAGAACTGGAGGTATGCGCTCTTCGATTTCTGTAAATGGTCCTTTTTCCTTGGTTACTAACTGGACATCATCATAAATATCCTTTAATATTTTATACATATAAAACGAAACACTTAATTATTATCTTCTTTTTACCTTTCCTTCAGCGTGCTGGTATTGAAAGTTGAATACCATGCGCCAGTTGAAATTGCACACTCCGCCTGGGTAATTAAAATGGACATCTGTTCGCTGAACCTGATCGACAGAACCGATCCAACTAAGTAAATAAAAAAGTAAATATTAGCTAGCTTGAAACATGTTTAAAAAACGTGTAGCAACATGTATTAATTCAATTAATATAAGTATTTGCTGTTTTTATTAAGAAACATCATACTCCGAGAATACATGGGAAGCTCGGCAAAAATACAAAGAAGAATTTCTATCATCTTAGAAGATAGTCATTGAGAGTATTTTCTTTGTAATGTTTTAAAGTCACAATATATTTGTATTCAAATATTATAAATGACAAACGCTATTAAAGGCTTGCAAAATTTTTCGACTTTTGCACAGACAGATTTTAGATAATATTTAACAAATGCTCAAGTAATATTCAAGAATTTCAAGTTACAAATGAGACCAAGTCAAAGGTCTCACTTGTATTTTAAGTAATAACTACTTACGCTCTGACGTAAATTTCAGATGCCTTTTTTTCAGACTGTTCTTCCTTAAACTTTAATCCATTTACATTGAGCACAGTGACCCTCAGTTCAAAATCTTCGATTTTTCGTGGAGTTATATCAATAGGGCATGGAATAAACAAACCGGGATCCAGTGGAAATATGTCCACCCACATATGTATTTTACCCTAAAAATGATATTCTTCTATTAAAATAAGTTCCCGTCAAAATACTATAGAAATCTGATGAACCCTCCGGTAATGATTCCTTTGTTGCAGTTCAGTTTCCGTTCCTACTTTCAATTTGATTCTTAAACCATTTCATATTGATCTGATTTAACATTAATAATAAAATAGCAAAATAAGAGAGCGACATTAACTAAATATATATAGTTATATATTTTAGGCAATTAATATTATACGTTATTCGCCTTCGTCTTACTCTATGATGTGTGCTTCTTACAATGTAGCAATGTTTTTATATGTTTCTCCTGACATTTACCGTTTCGACTCCAGGTTTTGCAGGATTATATAGAGTCCTAGTTTCAACATGTTCCGGAACCAAATGATATCCACATACCGGCAGTGTGTGCCAATTGCGCAAAAGCGTTAAACAAATGTTTTCTCTACGTTCCACTGGTGAACCATAAACTTTATCTGTAACGTATTTTGTAACTTTTTTATTGAAGTTTTGATTAAAAAAATGAATTAAAAACAAATCTATCTTGACAAAGCGAGATATATCTCTTCGTTTCAAATACTATATTTTCGTTCAAATTCGATATATATATATATATATATATATATATATATATATATATATATATATATACCAGGTGCGGCAATTGAACGCCGGCTGTCCGTCTCGATCTGTTTTAAAATTCGAACCACTGAATCGAACACCGCCAAAATTTAAAATGTTGTTCTTTGACATATTTTTTATATGGTTTGATGTGAATTTGTTGTGAGATAAAACATTCTTAATATAAAACGATGGATTTATTCATGATTGCTCTGTATTTGGAAGGAAAAACGAACATCGAAATTCGTCGAGCGCTGCCAAATCTTAAACTAAATGAGAAATTTGTACATCGCACTATCAAACGATATTCTGAGACTGGTAATACATTAACAAACGCTATGGTGGAGGACGCGTTATATAAAAAAATATATATATATTGTAACAGCGAATTAACATTACCTACCTCGTTCGTTGTCTCTATATTCTACACCATTTACAAGAACAGTTGCTGTATCGGGATAAATGGGTGCAGGGATGTGGTTCTTCTGGCATAGATCTTCAAGAATGGCAGAAGGTTTGATGCAGTCGCGCCACTTGCTGGGCCCAACTCTGTTTAATTTAAGAGGTTTACATTGTCACGGATGTCATTTATCAGGGATCGAAAAATCAAAAATTTATTTCTTTAATTTTCCCAAAGGTTTGCCATCTCACTATACGAAACCTAACTTGTTGCCTCACCGATGTCAAAAGTTTTATTACGGTAAGTTAAGTTTTATTATTGTGACTTAAAATGCTAATTTACCACGTGTCATATTGACGTAGCCCGCATGTTTCAAAAATTACAGTATTTTGAAATCATGGTCTGCCAACACGCACTGGTACAATGCAGTGGACTAATTTCTCCATAAAGTTCCCAGAAAGCTTCCTTGGCACAGCAGTGGGACATATTCATACATAAGCTATATTTTTTTGACTTTGTATTATTACCCATAACCGTAGCAAATATTTTGCGAGATTGCAATTTAATAAAGGCCGGCAACGCATCTGCAATTATGATGCTGGTGCAAAATTGCAATTGCTCAGGTGCAGCGATAGTCAGTTACCATCAAGTGAGCCTCTTTTAACCAGTATATTATGTATTGTGTAAAGAGGAAACTTTATACCCCTTTTTAAACTTAAAGAAGAGTTAAAGTAGACTTAATAGGAAGAGTGTAAGAGTTGGCATAGTTAATATGGGGAAAGAGTGAAGAAAGCTAGTTTGTATGTAGACATTCAAATATATTTAAAAAAAATATGACGGTAAGTAATTGTTTTTTTATAGGATAGGGTGACAAACGAGCACACAGTCCACCTGATGGTAAGTGGTTGCTGTGGCCCATAGACATCTACATCTATCGTCGATTACGAATCAAAATGCAGATGCGTTGTCACCCGTGAGGACTAAGATGGAATGCCTCGTTTCCAGTATAAAGGTTCTCCGGTTCTCTACACTCACCATACGAAACACAGCAGCATTAAGCTACTATTTGACGCTGGTATTCTGTGAGAGCGTGGTCCTTCCCCGGTCGAGCCGATCCATTCGTGCTACAACTATACTACTAATATAACTGCAGCATGCCTCTACCACAAAAACACTTGTGGTCACCTAGTGGTGTCAAATTTCAAACACCACTAGGTGACCACTAGTGTTAAAAATGGTTTGCTGCTTAGAGTATAATTATATATTACTCTGAGATTTTCACAATTAATTCATCTATTGATTAAAATTAAATAAGAAAAAAATTACATCTATTTGTTGATATTCAGCTAAATACCACGGACATTTTGATAATTGCTAGCTCCTATAATGTCCTACGAAACTACAATGTCGTCGGTAGCATAATCGATGCAGAAATATTGTGTCCTCATTGCCATCTACAATATTAACTCTTCTTCCAATATGGAGATCTTTACAATATGTATGCTTAGTTTAATTATAGTTGATTTGTAGTAATTCGTAATTGTAAAGTCGTACTTGCTGTTTAGTTGCGAATCTGATTCTTAACACTTCTACACTTTTTAAGTAAGTATTAAAGTTCTTTTGTCTGTTAAAAGCGGTTGTAAATTGCTTCAACGATGTTTTTAAAATATTTTTATCGACTTACTCTACGTACATATTATATTCAACTGAAAGTCCAACACGTCCCCTGTGCTTGGAATAAATCCGATCTTCTAAGTCAACGTTGGTAGAGCCTATTAACTCGTCCTCCAGTTCATTATCGCAGTCGTAAACAGACACAGATAAAAGATAGTCTTCGGGAAGACTGCAACTAAATTCATACATTCTGAAACCAATTTTGTTCTTTGATGGAGTTTTACGATTGTAGCTTATGGAGCAGTGATAAAAAGACGCTGCGCAGGCAGGTATTAAGGGTAGATGTTTGGAAGTGAGATCCAATATCTTCGCATTGGTAATGCAGCTTCCCATCAATAGTCTGTCATAATGTATATGGACTAAATACAGATAAATAAAGTAATAAATCTCAGGTACTTTTTGCAAGTCGTCAAAAGAATGAAATAAATAGAATTTATATCATAATATAGTATAATTGCCGTTTGTAAGCGATGTCAGTGAATCAACCTTATTTCGTACTGGGAGTTTAGAGAGGCGGTTATGGGAAATGTCACAAACATTTCGTAGCTTCTGATAGATGGTGTTATAATATTTCGTTTGTCAGACATAAAATGTCGATCTGGGATCGACGACGGGCTAACGTGCTCACCTCTGGTAACAATTATCCACGTGGTAAACGTAACAATTAAGGCTTAAGGCTATAACCGCAGGGGAGGCCCAAGTCTAACAATAAACTTTTACAAGCCACTGAAGAAGAAAAATAAGAATTAATCTCAATCAGTCAACTAAAGCTCTAACTCCTTGAATAGAGACCCTTATCATTTATAACAATACTACTGCATTTCATGATCTTCATCATCGTCATCATTATAGTCCTTCAAAGTCAAAACTGAACACAGGTCTCCCCCAAGGAAAGCACGGTCCTGAGCTACCTGCATCCATCGACATCCTGCATGTCACTGATCGTCACTTCATCTGGAGCGGGGAGGGGGGGTTCGGCCTACACCGACCGATACGAGGCTGTCACTTGAAAATCTTTTTTCATCATCGGTTTTCGGTTCTTCGATAGCTATATAGCCGGCCCATTGACACTTCAGCCTGTCAGCTTACTATTTTTTTTATTATTTCTAAGTTTATCACGCAGAAAAACACTGAGCATAGTCTACTCCATATCTCGCTGAGCGACCTCGAGCTTCCTTATACAGCAAGCAGCGAAGGACCACATCTCAGATTCATAAGTCATCACTAGCAGCACGCCTGGTTGTGGAATCTCATTTTCAAGTTTCAAGAGTGTACACCTGACGAGAAGATGTCTTATTTACTGTAATGGTGTACTTACTTTCCGAAAATAGGACTGAGAGTTTTCCTTATGCAGCTGTCTCGATCTCCCAGACGTTTATTACCACAATTGAGTACAATATATGGATTAGTTTTTCCCGTAAAATCCTTTGACGTTAAATTGAAAGCCTTTACCACATAAACTCGTACCAGAAATTTTGTAGGTTCGTTATTCGGGTGGTCGTTAAAATATCTGAAAATATACCAAACATGAAATAAATTTGTTTTATTAACATGACACACACACATGCGCGCGCGCACGCACGCACACACACACACACACACACACACACACACACACACACACACACACACACACACACACACACACGCACTCACACACACACACTCACACACACACACACACACACACACACACACACACACACACACACACACACACACACACACACCTATGTGTGTGTGTTTTACTTACCCACAATTTAGTTCAACACCATTGGAACTAACAGGGACGGTTGTAGCTGGCGGAGGCCACTTATATAAAGCAATACCAGCTTTCAAAAATCCACAATAAAGTTGTTCGTCTTTTTCTGGTATGCCAGTTTTATTCCCATTGTATAGCTTTAGTGTAGAACACCAGTCTTTGAATTTTGAAAACTCTGGTTGTAGCTCCAATTCAGAATCGTAAATCTAAATTATTTTGAAATAATAATTTAATGATTATAATAACATACTATGTATATTTAGGAGTAGTAAACAATATAAGATATGGTAACATTATTATCTAAAAATTGCTACGGAAAGTTAATTTGTTACTGCAACTGTTACTGATATCAGATATTATTAATATTAGCATTAGGCTTTATGCATTTATTGTACATATTTGCTTTGATGTTAAATAAACAAACTAAAGCAATCCTATTTATAACACATTAGATACCGTTAAGACACGTACCGAAATTTTATCTTCCGCATTGACATTATCTTCTCCAAAGCATTCCTAAAATCAAGTTGTTATAATTAGCATACCGTTATCTGTTATAATAAAAAGTTACTTGATAATCACAATACTTAAGCGACCTTTTGAGAATATAAGTATCTCATCCACCAGTCCTTATGCTCACATGGTGTTGCTTCCTTGACAACTTCTTTTTTTTCCTTATTTGTAAGCATTGGTAGTAATGTATACTCTTCTTCGTTAGGTTCCTTCTTACTAAATAGTCTTCGCCATTTTCTAGGTTTCACTTGATGTTTGCCTTCCATAACTGCGTTCATAAGAGACTCTGAACTTTCTTTAGTTAAAGGGCTACTTCTTTTAACAAATAGGGACTGACCCACTGTAAAATAATAAATTTCAATTTTAACACCTGCCTAATTCTGATTGTAATGTATTATATATTCAGTCAGTTATTTACTGAAGCGTATTAGTCCAGATTTAAAGTTAATTGATATTTACTATGAAGCCACACGATTAATTACCTGATTAGGATAATAGAACTCTGCATAACAACGTGTTGTACGAGTAAGCACGTTTTGAAAAATTCAAAAAAGGCAGGTTCAGGATATTATTATATCGTAAGGAACCAAAGACTAAACCTGTATAATAAAATCACAAAATAAAACTAAGGCGCTACATAGTTCAAGGAAAAGCTAGGAAGACAATCTTAATCGATGTCGTCACTGATGGTAATTGTAGAAAAATAACGGATGATTAAGAAAGATTTTATAAACAACTATTTTATGTTTTAGAGGACTATTAACCTTTGTACTAAGTATCAGGTCAGCACTAAGCACACGCTGTATTGTAACACAGAGGAATTCTTTCAGTATATAAAGAACAAGAAGAAAGATTGTATAATAAACAAAGAACTCTAATTCATTGACTGATTTTATTCACATTATGATTATGATAATGATTTCGTTGATTGTAATATGCAGTAAATAAGAATTTGATTTAATATTTACCTTCAATAAAACTGGAAGACATTATCGAAGCTCGTTTTAGCGAAGCTTCTCGTTCATCCTTAGGCAACCATTGGATAAAATATTTCATAGGGTTTTTAACGACGTAAGTGCCAAAGAAAAGAGTTCTACCGAAAGTGCTGCTGTCATAAAGTCTGATATTTAGGGGCGGATAGTGAACTTCGTCGAGTGATGCTTCAAAAGTTTGTGAAATACGACCGTTGGGGAAGTTGCAATTGTTTTTCTTGTCCGTTATTATATCAGACTTCAACGCAAGGTCTTCTATTTCGAGGACCACGCACGGTTTTCTAGTTACACTCACATCTCGCAGTCCCCACCAATATATATCAACTCTGCAAGTATATTATAAATAATAAATATAATGATGAACAATTTAATGAACTGTTCGCTTGTTCTTAATAAAAGTAAAATAAATTTGGAGCCCAAATACGTCCCACTGCTTTGCACGCTCCTTACCATTTTCTGAAAGCATTATGGAGCAATTAGTCCACCTCGCTGCTCAAGTGCCTTATGTCGGATTCACATTTACTCGATATGTTTCCTTCCTCAGACATACATATCTTCTCGCCCTAGTTTCTTTTAATGCCGAGTGTGGTTAATCAGCAATAAAATATTTAAATGACAATATTATTGCCGTCGGCTTAGTTCAAATCAGGGTAATGCGTAATTTTCACTGAATAGTTAGACCTTGAGCTACCACGGCTCTCTGTTTTTATTGAACGTTCCGCACCGTTCCTTTTCTTTATAGGATAGGGTCACAAACGAGCACACAGTCCACCTGATGGTAAGTGATTGCTGTGGCCCATAGACATCTACATCTATCGTCGATTACGAATCAAAATGCAGATGCGTTTTCACCGGTGAGGACTAAGATAGAATGCCTCATTTCCAGTAAAAAGGTTATCACACCACTACACTCACCATACGACATAAGGCAGCATACGCTGATATTCTGTGAGAGTGTGGTCCTCCCCCGGTCGAGCCGAACCATTCGTGCTACAACTATACTACTACTAGTAGTACAACTGCAGCATGGCTCTAGCACGTATAAAACTTAATCACTCTTACTCCTTTTACTATTTGTTATCAGCAAATACTGACGGTAGCCGACAGCTACTCATCAGAAAATTTAAAGTACCGTGGTTGCTATACCCGGCAGGCATAGTCGGATGTTGCCACTATAATTATTAAATATCTAGGTAATTTATTTTCAATGTGCTTCTTTTTACCCGACTGCCAAGGAAGGGTTATGTTTTTCGCACGATCTTGTATGTTTGTAAATTTCTTTATTATTACCTCGTATCTTCCAAACGGCTGGATGGATTTCAACAATTAAGGTTGTATGTTCATAGATAGCTTTTTTTAATAAACAAGTTTTTGGTGCAAAATAGTAATACGTTAATAAAATAAAATTACCAAACATATCGAATATCGAATATAAGTTGTATGGTTAAATTTAAATAGGAATAATAAATTTGTTTATAAAGTTTTTGATAACTCGTTTATAAAATGTGCAATGTTTGTGCCGAACCTCGTGCTATTATATGAAAATAAAAGAATAGTTATTAATATCCGTCGCCCAATCACATTTAAAATGAAACATATAAATTACTTTCAATAAATTTTAAACTGTATACTTTGAAGTTTTGAAGAAAAATGTAATAAAAAACACAATTTATTTCAGGAACAAGCGAGACCCAATTACAAATTATTAACTGAAAGAAAATTAATGGGTTCCGCCTGCTACTAAACTTAGTATATAACTTAGGCTATTTTACTTAGGCTTTCAGTTCATAATATAGTCAGTTAAACCGGAGTAGAGTTTACTTTGTTTATGGTTTTTATTTTTTATTTTGTTTTCTTTACTCAATCTTGTATCGGTCTTTTTAGTGTATTACTTTTAAATTGTCTTTTTTGCAGTCGGGTTTTTGTTTTTTTACTTTTTTATTTCATTTTATAATTTTAGATACATAGAAACAGAAACTTTTTTATTCATTGTAGATTATAACAATTTTTATTGAAAGTCACTTTTTTCATTTACCACTGGATCGCAAAAAAAACCTTAGTCCTGAGAAGGACCAGCAGGAAATCCAGTGGGGCTATTTTTTTCAATAATAGCTTACAATCATGTTTACAATTAACAACACAAGACAAATTAGAAATAGGTTGGTGGTGGTTGGAAATTTTACATTTTCTGTCATATTCCATACTTTAAATATTATATTTAAATTTTTTCTCTATTTGATCCCGGGACTAACAGTAAACTACTTTTTGTAATAAGACGATTAAAGTTTCTTTAGAAAGGTTTATTTTGACAGCTCATAATAAGTACTTTAATTTACACGAGTATCAACCTACTATACTTATTAACTACCAACCATAAGTAGTTATTTTCAAACCTAACTCGACACTTTTCAGTTTCATTGATGTGGCTAAGAAAAAATATGAATACATAATTATTTATCAAAATATTAATTACTTCACAAAGCATTCTTACTGATAATTGACGGACTCATCTCTGTCGGCCGACTAAAAGCGGGAAATTACCATTTAAAAATATGGTAAAACCATACCCTACAAAATGGTGGCAGGAAGATCATCGAGAAAATAAGGGAATCCTGAAGGAGTGCTTGGAATATCTTGTGGCTTCTGATAGATAGCGGTAAAAACACTATCGTAGTAGTAGTACCTAATTACTTGAGTTCGATTACATCAAAAAGTTCTTTGCACTAAAACCCTCTCAGCAGTGGGACGTATAACTATAAGCTGTAACTTTACTTTACGTTTAGAACAAAGATATAAATAGGATTCTAAGTTTTCACTCCATTAAACGTTTCGTATGCCTTATTAAAATATTGATGGTATTTTACTTGTATGTGCTATATTTCGGAATAAGGTGCGGTGGCAAAGGTTCAATCTCTTCTGGACTCTCAAGGTCCCTCACACCGGATTCATAAAAAGTTTCTTCAATAGGACTATAAACTGTAGTCTTTAATAATTTCTCTGGTACCTAAAAAAATAAAAATATTAAGTATCTAATTTAAAAATTCGAAATGAATCAACATTCATATAAATATTCCTAGGAGGTATATTAATATTTATAAGCACCATCTATCGCACATTCTTAACATTAATGTAACATCTTGGCTTAAAAAATTCAAAACTTCATTAATTCCTATACGAGCAGCTAGCTAAAAACTAATACGTTCACGAGATGGCGCTGTTTTAAACTTTGCAAATATTTATTTTCTCAAAAAATAGAAATGGTAAATATTTCTAACAGTACAAAACGTATATATAAGAAAACTGACGCATTAAGCCAAGACGATGAGACGTGGTTTTTATTTTAAAGTTTATTTTTAATAATTATTAATTTATAATTATTAATTCTTCTTGTGTAATGAAATATTTTAGAATTATAATAAAGAAAACAAAATATTATTACTAAAACGAAGGCTAATATTGCAATAGGTAGGTTTTTAATTCTTTTAAATTACGATTTTTTTTAAATAGTCGGCTAACAGTTTTCATTATCCTAATGCCAGGCCTCTTGCACCTTTAAGCTTTAATACGCTGTTGATAGCTAACAAACTAATCTGTTTTTGCTACAAGACAGATTTTATTTTGAGACACCTTATGTGACCATGGAATAAATATTATGGCTTCCGCTAGACGGTAAAACCATTTTGTTTGAATCAGCAACGGAGAGCTGCGTCAAAGGCGCGAAAACGCAATCGTCAATCCGCTTCTTAGCGTGAAATTATTATATATTAGATAAATTCTTACTACAACGGCAAAACCCCAGGTCTAGCAGTGAACTTATACGGGCTGATGAAATAAAATTAAGCTTTGTTCAAGTTCATCTAGACCTTTTCAAGAGTATATATAGCAAGAACTAGGTATATTACGTTTTTTATACTCAGCACACTGGGCAGATGGGATAGTGTGCATAGAGCCGAGATACCTTGAGTCTATATCTAATTGTACTGGTTCTAACCATTTAAACCAGATAATAGCAACGGGTTCACAGAAATAGGTGCGGAGAATGGTACCCATCCAGAAACAACTGAGTGATTGATAGCCGTATCAACGCCAGATTATCTAAGAATTAGTTGGTTATGACAATATAATTTTTTTAAGAATAAGGGTGACAAGCGAGCACACAGTCCACCTGATGGTAAGTGGATGCTGTGGCCCATAGACATCTACATTTATCCTCGATTAAGAATCACAATGCAGATGCGTTGTCACCTCACAGGACTAAGATAGAATGCCTCGTTTCCAGTAAAATGGGTCTCCAGTTCTCTACACTCAACGTACGAAACACAGCAGTATTAAGCTGTTATTTTACACTGGTATTCCGTGGGAGCGTAGTCGAGCGGTACTCAGGTCGGGACGACCTTTATGTATTGGTTGAATTCTCAAAGGAGCCTACTCATTCGTGCTAGAACGTTAATATAGCTGCAGCGTGGGTTCTGCCGTGAATAGGTATTATTTCTAAAAAATACGTAGAAATAATACCTATTCGATTCAACTATCTTGAAAAGAATGTTATTAAAATTAAATTATGAATGGTAGCTTGTGTTCAATATTTAATTGTAGGTACGTTAATACTTCTGTGGTAATTAAATAAAAAAAGGTCGAGTTAATATGACAAAAAACTATAAAATTTATTTAAATTACAATACTAAAAATAAGTATTTGTAATAACTTTTTCCTTTTTATATAATTTTTAGGTCGTAAAAATTTGGGAGATTAGCGGGATAATCAAACGTGGGTCATCCTTTCGAACTTTGGATTACCATAATAAAGGCTTAAAAACTTTCCATTTCTAAAAAGCTTAGTTGAAAGTTAATCAACATTGTGATGATAACAAGACTCGCGTTACTGACATTACTTATATTTACTCTAGCATATTGTTTTAAATCGTAACAAAGGTTTTCGCAATATTTTTTATGTTTTTTCAATGTACATGACTTTTGTTTCATTATCATAATCACAAAATTAAATTGAATTCGTGATCAATAATGTAAATTTAAGGGAGGCCATAATGCGAAATTTTGCAGTGGACTTTATCACTGTAGAATTTCGCTTCATGACCTTCCCTAAATGTACATTATTGATCACGAATTCAATTTACTTTTGTAACATAGAGACAGCCATCGTATGTGTACGTACCTGTAGAACTTGAAAAGACATTAGAACTTGGCCAGTAGTCTCGGCTCCTTTCATCATATCGTACCATTTCAGTTTCGGCGCATATTCGTAATCTTGTCTGTCGTCAACAATGGGTGTCAACTCGAAGCGCCCGATCAATTCCGTCTTACCCTGCCTCGATTAAACGGACAGCATAATTAAAAACTGCATCTGCATAAGTAATCACTTTTTTTTAAACGTTACCCCTACACTAAGATTTTCTCTTGTATTGTGGGGGCAGTTTACAAACATAAGTTTCACAAGGACGAACATCCAGACCCGGAACGACTACTTGTAGGCCATACAAATACTTGTTCCGTGCGGGATTCGAACCCGCGACCCCCAGCGCAGCCACTCATTGCTAAGCCACTGCGCCACGGAGTCGTCAAGTGCACTTTAAAAACGGCGATGTAAATTTTTGGTTTTGTTTGATATGGATTGTATGGATACAAAAGTTCTCGAATATGAGTAACGCAAATGGGTCCTTTAGTGCAGATCGCGTTTCTTTTAGAGTTGATGAAACGAGAAGAGAATGTATAATTGTCAGCACCTGATTCTGAAGTATACTTATCTGGTTAATATGACATGAGATCTTAAGAGTATCTCTACCAAAAATAAGTAAAATATATAAATTAGGTATCTACTAATTTTGACAATAAACACATTTGTATATTTGGCAAATAAAAAAAGACGTCGGTAAAGCACCGGCAAAAATTATAAGGGCGAATAATGCATCCCAAATTTACGAATATTGAGGTTAAAATAGGGAAACTTGTTTTTATTGTAAAATCAAGGTTCAATACCGTATGAAACATATTGTAGATAAAACATTCCGAAATTTGTATTTGAATATTGTTACCAATAAATTGGTTCTTTTATTTCCGAACTGAGATAAAAAGGAAATAATAAATCGAAATGGCTTTACAATGAAAATTATACAGATTTGCCAAAGTTAAAGTTACAGCCTATAAACGCCCCACGGCTGGGCACATGCCTCTCATTTCTGAGAGGGACTTTTAGGGCAAGGATATGTCCGCCGCGGTGCTCCAATTCGCGTTGGCACACTTCACATGTCGTCGTAATATTTTTTTTCTTATTTCTCGGACACACAGATTCCGTCACTGTTGTTAGACGAAAGTAATATAAGAAGGTGTAAGTGTAGAAGTTTTCTACTAAATAATAGAAAACTTGGGGTGTATACTGACAACCTATAAACTTAGATTATCACATTGTATAGATTCTATTGAAATACACGGGTAGTGTGACAACACAACGCAAAAATTTTGTTTGTGTACTGTGGTCCATAAACACTATCATTAATCTCCGATTAGAATGAAAATTCAAAATACATTTTGGTGCTTATCACTTCTTACACGAAACATGGCAGTATCACACTGATGTTTTTTTCATTTTGCACTGGTTCAGTACTTTTATAGTCGAACCAATTCATACCTACATACTGCAGCCAATATACAACATCAGCGTGGCTCTACCACGTGCGTTATTCAGTAGAAGATATTATGTGAAGTCGTCATATTATGTTGGAATCCAAATGAACTGCCACTAAGTAAGATCATGGTGATTTATAATTTTAAGCTGCGTAATTTGATGTTCATTATACCAAACACTAATTTTAACAATTAAAAAAAATCAACAACAATTTTATAGATGTAGTGAAGTAGTTTATAGTTTTATTAGCGCTTTATTATGTAAGTAATGACTACCTATAAGTTATTGTGCATTATGTCCTTCATGCTAATCTGTAGCAATTAATATTTTAATTACAATTTGATAATCTAAATATATTAATAAGATTATTCACTTTGTGTGAAAGGACTTTAACTAATTTAAGTGTAGTATGATAGAAATTAAAAAGGTCCTTGTAAGAAACAGCGGTTTATTATACAACCGCGTGTTACAATAGTGCCGGCCCGTGCCGGTCCGATCGCCACTAACTCGCACAATTCAGTTACTTACATAGGCACTATGCTAAGTGTAGTTACGGGACTTTTGTCTTTAAGTTGACTGTATTCATCGGTTTTGCAGATAGTATTGAACAATATTTACCGATAAATCACTGTGATTCACTTCAACCAAAGCTGTGGGTGGACTGGTTTTAAGTCTGCTCTGGTTCGTGCATTGCATTTTATGTACTTTCAAGACCTGGTTCCATATGGGCGTTAACGTCTTTTGTTTCACCTGAATAGAAATAATTTTCAATTATCAAACATAAACAGGAACATTCAGGGATGGAATATCCATAGGATAGATCGAATGTTAATTTAAGATTTGTTTAAAAACATAATTTTCATAATAAATAATTCTACGTGAGTTTTGAAATTACTTTGGAAACACCGTGTTTAGCAGTAGACTTAGTGGGGTTATAATTACGATAATAATAATTTACATGAACAATTATGTTTTCGTGTAAGCTCAGAGCTCAAAATCACTCTAAATACTTGTAGCCTTAGGCACCTCGCTTATTTTAAAATTTCAATGAGCAATGAAATATATTTTTTGGATTTATTTTGGATCTCTTTCATGTATTGACCTACAAACCTACTTAAAGTTGTTTTCCGTTCTTGAGAATTTTATATTTTTATACTGCCTTTACAATATTGGGGAAAATACTAGTGGAGGTAAACTATTACTTAGTTTCCCTCCAATTAAATGCTTAATTCTTTTTCCTTTTTATGTCATTAAAAATTAATTATGGCAATGAAAATCATATTTTAACTACCAGCAGGTGTGTTAATTACTAAAACAAGTAAGTCTTTAAAAATAGAAGTTAAGTGGGATATACACAAAATAAATTAAATCCAAGCCATAAAAAAATTTAATTAAATTTTTAGTACAAGAACATATTTCTTTTTAAAAATTCGTGTGATATTTTTAAATCTTTGCAAAAAATATCATCGTCGAGCTGATGTTAGTGTTAAAGAAATTTGTTAGGAACTTTCATACTTGAATTCACCATCATTTTGTAAACGTACGCGTAAAGTCGCGTAAACGTAGTATCTCTAGCAAATTGAAGGTGAGTCACTGTCACAGCCATTGAACACGTCTTCTAAATTATAATACAACGGTACAATGGTGAAACATTTCTGGGATATGACTTCACATCATTAGTATAGCATTGATTGCTACCGCCAGGGACAAAGGGAGATTTGAAACATTAGAAAAGTGAAAACTGTCTTTTAATTATCTATACTTTTTGGTATCTATAGGGCAGATCATTTATATTTTAAGGCATTTTGTATCGCTTTTTGCGATAAAAATGTTTTTCCGCTGGGGCGAATTCATACTATGTTGACGTATGGTTTCTAACTGAAGATCTTGTAATGTTAAAACTATTCGACCTCTCGGTCGAAGTCGGACCTATCTAGACTATCTGCCCCAGGTAAACATACTCGTCAACAACTTTGAGCTTAGTGCTCCTTACGACTACCGGCATAGGTGTGACATGAACGTTACATCTTTGTTTCGTCCATGTTCACCTTAAGACTTAAAATTTGGGAAACACTATTGAGATCATTGTCCATAGTACTTAGATCCTCCAGCGATTCTACCATAAGGACTATATTGTCGCCATATCAAAGGTGAGTGATATACTCGTCATTGATGTTAATACCGTATCTTTTCCGTTCCAGTAGCTAGAAAACGTCTTGCAATGCTGCGGTGAAGAGTTTCGGGAATATAACGTCAACCTGTCTTACACCTCTCTACTTTTGGACAGGTTTCGTACTCTGGCTTTTTCTGGCAAAGACTTTGGAGCCCTGGTTCCGTTCGAACACTTTTTCAATACGAGCTGTATTGAAGTCGTGAAAGTCCCGCCTCATACATTTGGTGATCTGTCTGTTCAGTCGCCTTTATGCTGTCAAATCTGCTGAAGACTTCATTTTCTGCCTAACAAAAAAAAGATTAAGAGTGTCATCGTAAAGATTTTGTGTTATTCTGCGACGGGTTTTACAGAATTTAGCTCCGAACATCTACCTACATTCATATCGTCCTCTGTATTGCAGTTGTTCAGGCACTAAAAACGGTTTTGTAACTCAAGTTGAAAATTTTCAGTACTTTGGAATAGAGCATGAGGGGGCGGATCATTGACTTCCTTAGACGAGACCTCTACAACTTAACGATTAGGTTCAGTGTGCCTCTAACCATTTGATGATCGCTGCCAGTTTCACCCTCGCGATCACTGAGAAATCACTGAATAGTTGCCGTCTAGTCGTCATAATGAAGTCAAGCTCGTTTTTTGTCGAAACGTCGGGGCTCGACGACGTTCACTTCCTGTGGGACCGCTTCTAGAAGAAAGAGTTCATCATAAAGTAAAGTAAAATACAGTACAAGTAAAATCTTTCTACACGCAGTCGGTCAGCTGCTGGCCCCTTGGGTTCCGTTGCCCTATTCCAAATTTCCTTACTTTTAGCTCACCGTTTTCTTTTAAACTTCGTCGACACACAATCTTTACGTCGTTGTTAACGAGACTTCTGGACGATAAATCCAACACCTCCCTGGAACAGATGATCACCCTCCCGGTGATAGAATAAGTTGTCGAAATCGAGGATTACCGTACCCTCCCTCTCTCTTCGGACCTCAGGTAATCCAATAATATCGCAGCGTAGCTTGTCTATCTCCTCTTACAGCTCCAGGATCTTCTCGTCAGTCCTCAGGATACGTGTGTTATATGTTGTCAGGTCAAGTCGTCTTAGGTGACTACTAAACTCCTGCCTAAACCGCCGCCGGGGACTGAAGACCGTTTCTTGATAACTCTCATCATGGGGGTATAATACCATAGTTGCCACGCTTGGCGGGCGGGTTGGCAACCGCATTTTTTTATTGTATCTATTATTATTGTTATCAGGAAGATGCTGCTGCTCGTCTCCTGCCTGTTTCTCTCTGTCGTCTCTTACGACACCCACGGGAAAAAATGGGGTATTGAATATTCTTAACCGCCACTACCTCGTACTAGTATCTTATGTATAAAACAATCATTATTGCTCTGCTCTACGACTGTGACCCATAATTGGTTACTTAAAGTTTTGTTTTAAGTGTAATGTAATGTTTGTAATGCAAAAAAGTTTTGAGTTTCACTATGACGTTGAGATGAATATGATATTACCGTTACAAGCTTGTCACAAGTCAACACAGGCTGCTCACAAGCCACTTGTGACGTGGTGCAAATTAAAAGAAGAAAAGAAATTATAATGATGACATTATATTATATTGCACGCTGTTCGTGAGATCTATCCTGAATCAGAATCTATCAACGTACTTTCAGATTAATCGTTCCTGATTTAGATTCCGACATTTTTCGAAGGTAGCGATATTACCGGAAAATGACTTCTAATTTCAATAAATAAGTCTCTTTGAAGGTTTTTGCCATAATACATTTGATGGAAAACATCTTAAATTAATTCAAGCAAACGTCTACATACGTGCTTCGGCACAAAAAATAAAAATAAATGATATAAAAACATGGAAAAAATGTTCGGTTATTTAAAGTATCATTTCGAATCTTATTTCGGAGATAGCTGTAAATACAGACGAAGTAAGCCTACTTGTGTTTCCTTTACAGAGTTCGTTACGTTGATCCTGAGGAAAGGGTGCGTGGGTGTTGACTCGTTACTACCGTTTATTTTCGCTCTATACACAAATGCGCGGTACTCCAGCATCTGAAATGGTGCGAATAAATAATGTTATTTAATTTCCCGGTATTTTTTTAAAGTAAAAAGCACTTTCGCAATCATGTATCTTTGTCTACAATTTTCTAAATTTAACTGATAATTAAATTTTAGTGGATTCATATTTGTGATACGAGAATATTTGATGACGTAATGTCGTTTTATTTACTCTTTTTATGGTATATGGTATAGCCACGTTGAAGGCTGCAGCACGAATAGGTCGATGGAGTGTTTTAGATTGTAGTAGTTGTAATGTTCTAAATGAGGTATACACAATAATCGTCTTTGTGACCTCTTTTTGTTTAATTTGCAGCCCATTTCTAAATATAATCGTTGCCACATATAGCTACAAAGCATGGTCTTGAAGCAATAGTATCCATTGACCACCTTTCATATTACATTGTGTCGTCACTTCGCGTTGGGCGTATGCAGTACAGTGTGTCTATGGGCCACAGCAACTACTTACTATCAAGAGGACTGTGTGCTCGTTCAACACCCTTATACATATAAATAAAAACAGAAGTTTACCATTGTTGTAGTCCTAACACACATGTCATGGTTCTTGACTTTGAGCTTGTATCCCTCAGGTAGAAAGTTTTCAAATGCATTCCTTTCGCGGAAAGTACCCATCCATGCAATAAGTTCCAACTTAGCAGCAATGCATAAGCAGCTACTGGGCAACGAATTTAAATGCTTTGGGCATTTCAAAGGCTAGAAAAGAAGAAACATACAAACATGAACATTGACATAATTCAAACCTTTATATTTTACCTGAATTCAAATTATGTCAGCTAAATATGGATCTATTATGTCAGTTACGATAGATATCCGGCCTTTTTTAATTTTTCACTTTTTAAATCAAATTGTAATTTTACAAAATTATAATTTTGTGGGATAAGAAAATGCAATATAATAATTACCGTGATTAATGTGCACTTCATGAGCTTTATGATTTCGTACCGAACTATGTCAATATCTATACCAAATGGTCGATCTCGAAGTCAAGTAAAAAATCTGTACTGTACGTCAAGTTTACGACATAATGTTGGAATATTAACATAGAATATGAATGCTGATTTATTCCTGTCAGGGATTTGAATCACACTTGACGAGTAAAAGTTTTGTGATTGGAGCACATTACGAAGAACAAAACGACAGTGTTCACAGATCGGAGAAAATCTTTTAAGTGACTGGAAAAGGGCAATGTTAAAATGGACTATGCGCCCTAAAACGATTCACATAGATTTCATTCATTTATGTGAAAAAGAAATGACGAAATTAATCCAAGTGTATTAAGATCAGTTTCTTGTCTCGTATTTAAGGCATTAAAAATTAGCTTAAAATTCGTCTTACTTAGTTTTAAGAGCACCTCCTATCTAGTGGTCAGCATAACACGTATCGGATCATCGATGGTGGTGTGTCTTTCTTGGTGTAGTGGTGTTGGTATTAGTGGTATCGGCGCCAGTGTGTACACGGGTTAATTTATTGTGCGGATCTAAAGCTAATTAATTTTTAACATCTTTGTTATATTCCATTCCCGCAAAGTAACACTTGATTTTATTAATTATCTCTCATATATTTTTTCAAATCACATGCAGAGGATTAAATAACCAAAACTGATTATTCAGTCTTTATTTAATCCGCATTGCACTTTAAACTATCAAAACAAACAGCAGTCAATTCACTTAAAGCGATAGTTGTAGCCTTTCAAAAGGTAATAGAACCTACAAAAATAATTGCAATATTTAGTAAATTTATATTTGTGGTATCATTTCAAAATAATACCATCAACTCGGAACTTGTTATTGTACCAATAAAAAGTAAGGTATATTAGTTTAATTTGTTACTATTATATACATGTCGATAAACCAAAGAATTTTACAAACACAGTTCAGTTTTCTCAGATAAACTTCAAATATGTATTTATACCTTAAAATATTTTTTATCGGTGTTTAAAATATTTTACACTACTGATACAAATTGTAGTAAAAATTGTAATTTTTTTTTAGATTATAGTAAACTATTTGGTAAGTAAAGAGTATATTCTATAAATGTCACCTTTAAATAAATAGTCCTTATTTTCCCGCAATCTTTTCCTGTTTGCTCAGTTATCGGTGAATGAATAACATCAGTAGGAGGTATTTTATAGAATCCCACTCTAGTGCCTCCATTTAATAACCATATAACGATGTCTGGCCATCCGTCAGGTGCCTGAGTTGTATTCGATTAAAAAATTATTTATTTACGTATTGATCCATACCAATGTAGTGATCTTATAACACCGTTGTCATCTGGGGGTGAAAGAGAATCCATAACCCCATAGGTATTATCCTATGAAGTTCATAAGAGATAACTATCTGAGAGAGATTTTCTAGCGTCAGGTGCATGTCTATATAAACATCCTTACCCTACGCGTAAAATTCTCAAGCCAGCAAGGAGAAGCAGCATCAGCGGTGCAAAATGTGTTATAGGTACTGCGTTCGTTAATCCGCCTGACAAAGCGTGAAAAATACTTATACCACAAGTAGTGTACGCGCAGAGGAATTCCTTTTACTACGTTCTTCTCGACTTCAGAGATGCAATGTTATAGGCATTTTGACAGTTAAACGAACCCACAAAAGAAAAACGGTTAAAATATGTTATATTAGAAATAGGATCATTATTTAGTTTTATGCCGAATTAATGGTCTATTCAGGCGTTGGCGCCATCGATCGTCTGTGTCTACCACTGCGTTACAGCGTATTAGAACAGAAAGGTTACAAGATGAAAGTGATAAAAACAAGTTCAAATGTAGACTGAAAGAAAATATAAGTGGTTTGGATGAATTATGTATGAAGGAGTTAGACTTGGAGAATATATGGCAAAATGTAAAGAAAGGTTTAGTGGATGCAGCTACCAACGTATGTGGTGTTAGTAAGAGAAAGAATGAAAGGAAAAATAATACGTTATGGTGGGATGATGAGATACGTATGGAAGTTGAAGCAAAGAAGAGAGCATGGCTAGATTTACTGGCAACAAAGGCTGCTAATTCTAGTGGTACGAATGGTGATATTGAAAGAAAAAAGGCAGTCTTTAGACATCTTAATAAGAGAGTAAGAGAAGTAGTTGAAAGAAAAAAGCAAGAAAGAACGGATAAGAATGATAGAAGAATATCGGATAACTTCCAGGCAAATATTAAAATGTTCTGGAAACTTGTAAGAACTGCCAGGGGACATTCAAAACAGCCTATGATGAATGCTATAAGAGACGAGAATGGCTATATTCTAAATGATGAAGTTTTGAGTTCAAAGAGATGGAAGGAATATTTTGAAAGCGTGTTTATGAGTGAGGAGACAACGTGTGTACTAAGTGAAGTAGAAACACCGAAAGAAGAGGAAAGAGGTAGCGAGATAAGTATAGATGAAATAATGAAAGCAATGAAAAGCATGAAAGCAGGTAAGGCTGCCGGATATGATAGAGTTTCACTCGAAATGCTAAGGGCTGGAGAGGAAGTGGTGGCAGGCCTGCTGCACACCTTGTTTAATTTATGCTGGGAACTGAAGCGGGTACCGGTAGACTGGTGCAAAGCCGTGATAGTCCCAGTATATAAAGGAAGAGGGTCGCAGCAGGACTGTAAAAACTACCATGGCATCAGCCTTCTTAGCATTGTGGGAAAATTGTATGCTAAGGTACTGATTGAAAGGGTCATGAAAGAAACTGATGGAAAAATTTGGGATGTGCAAGCGGGATTTAGAAAGGGAATGGGATGTACAGATCAAGTCTTTTTCATGCGCATGATCGCGGAGAAGTTTCTGGCCAAAAACCAAAAGGTTTTTTGTGCGTTCATGGACTTGGAAAAGGCCTATGACAGAGTGGATAGGGATTTGCTATGGCAAACACTGAACTCATTCGGGTTGAGCGCTGGCTTGATACAGGCATTGGAGTCTCTTTATAGGGACTCTAGTGCTTGTGTTAGGATCAACGGGGTCTAATCGGACTGGTTTGACATCCATAAAGGTGTCAGATAGGGCTGTGTGGCTTCCCCGTGGCTGTACAACCTATTTATGGACAGTTGTTTGCAAAAATTGAAAGTTGAAGAATGCGGATTAAGAATGGGTGAGTTAACCGTCAAATGCCTTTTGTACGCCGATAATCAAGTTATTCTTGCGTCGTCGGCGGCCGAGTTCCAAATGATGGTTACATTAATGAACGGATCATTAAAAGAAAGTGGTATGAAAGTGAACGCAAGTAAGACGAAGGTTATGGTTTTTGAAAGAGAAGAAAGTAAAACGATTTGTGAAATAAGAATAGAAGGGGAGTTGATCGAGCAAGTAGATGAGTTTGTATATTTGGGCTGCGTATTTAGCAGGGATGGGAGATATGATAAGGATATAGAACGACGAGTGAATGCGGGAAATAGAGTAAATGGGGTCTTGCACTCTCAAAATGTGTCGAAAAAGGCACGTATGGCAATTCACAATGCTGTGTTGGTCCCTACTTTAACGTATGGTAGTGAAAGTTGGGTGTGGCAGAAGAAGCACGAGAGTAGAATAAACGCAGTAGAAATGCGGTCATTAAGGAGTATGTTAGGGCTGAATCTGAATGACAGGGTAAGAAATTGTGTAATAAGAGAAGAGTGTGGTTTGCAAGATGATGTTGTGACCAGGATTAAGAAAGGAATGCTTAGGTGGTTTGGTCATGTGGAAAGAATGAATGAGGAAAGAGTGACAAAGAAAATTTATGGTGCAGAAGTGAATGGCAGAGTTGAAAAGGGACGTCCTAGGCGAAAATTTATCGACCAAATTGGCGATTTATTGAAAACCGGCCAAATTAGGAGTACCCTTAACCGACGAGCATGTATGCGTAGGTGTATGGATGTGAAGGAGGCAAGAGAGGTGTGTCAGGATCGTGCCAAATGGAAGTCTGTAGTCTCTGCCTACCCCTCTGGGTGACAGGAGTGAGTGTTTATAAAATAAAATAAAAAAATATTAGAAATCAAGCTAAGCCGTTACTATAAACACAAATATTGGAACATTCTGTAAAATTAATGAGATATAGCTGGCACTACTTTCACCAAAATGCGTAGCATATAAGCATTTCTTACTTTATACATGAGATTTTTTAAACTTTGAGCTAAAGCCTTTATCTCTGTAAGCATCATTTCAACTATTTTCCTTGTTCCAGTTATACTGTCTTTTGTAATTTTACCAAGAGACTGAAGAGTGGTATCAGAGGCGTTGTTGATTCTTCTCATTAAATTCTGATGTATTTTGACCTAAAAAATAAAAGTTTATAATAATCATCTGATCAAAACAAATTTAAGCTGAAATTACTGTTTCATACAAAGATTTCGAAGATATTTAAAGAATATTACATTATTTAATTGATTTATCATTTTTAGGCGTGTTTCATATATTTGTAATGAGGAAACCGAAGAATTATTTTCTAAAAAAAATCTAATCGTGAGATTGATGTTTCTTTTTTAACATAAACGTATCAACCATGATGATATGAGCTACAAAACTGGACGATTGTCGGTCATCGAAGCTGTCTCGACGAGGGGAACCGTGCGATGCGGTGCGAAGTGAGATGCTGACGGAGCGGACGTTAGTCGCGAGCGGGCGAATAGGGTTGTTCTATCAAGCAAATAAATTGAAATGTTCAGACAAGATGTGAGGTAAAAAACTACGGGTCGTTCTTATTTAAATATAAAGAATTAAAGTTATACCTAATAAACCTATTTTTATTATTTCTGAACACTAATTGTCTAATTAAGTTATTTAATTTGTTTAAAAATGAAAGAAAATAAAACCAGACAGACAGACAAACAGAAAACAATAGAATGACATTAAAAAAGGGAGAGGACAATGTTATAAATTAATAATATCAATATAAATCAATAGTAAATCAGTCCTCTTTTCAGTCTCAATACTCTTTCATTTCAATTGCATTCCATAGGTTACAAAAGGTGTTACATAGTTTTATGGTATCTCTATAGACCCTGATGGGCACAGCAATATTATGAAGGAGGAACATTTATTTTGTTTTATTATTATTATTGTTAAATAACTATTTAATATTAACATTAAACATAAAATTCATCTGTGCTAATTATACTGCCTATAATAATAAATTAAATGTCAAAATCAATTAATAAATAATAACAATTATAATAGCTTTGTATGAAACAGTAAATTGCCGTGTAGTGGCGGTTGAGAATATCCACTACCCCATATCTTCCCGTGGGTGTCGTAAGAGGCGACAGAGGGAGACAGGCAGGAGATGGGCAGCAGCATCTTCCTAATAACAACAATAACATAATAAAAAAACCGTGCCAACCCGCTCGCCAAGCGTGGCAACTATGGCAAATATCCCCCCATGAGCAACGACACAAATAAACGGCCCCCAGTCCCCGGCGGCCCCGCTATTCCTGGCTACGGTGGCGACCATGGTAACGGCGGGGCAGGGGTGCTAAGAATCTCCGGTGGAGGTTCGGTTGCCACCTACGACGACTCGACCTGGCAACGTATAACGCACGCACCCTGAGGACTGGCGAGAAGATACTGGAGCTGGAAGAAGAGGTGGACAAGTTGCGCTGGCATATTATTGGATTATCTGAGATCCGAAGAGAGGGAGAGGACACGGTAATCCTCGAGTCCGACAACTTGTTCTATCACCGAGAGGGCGACCATCTGTCCCAAGGAGGTGTCGGATTTATCGTCCACAAGTCTCTCGTCAATAACGTTGTAAAGAATGGGAGTATGTCGACGAGGGTCGCGTACCTGATACTCAGAATCACCAAACGCTATTCGCTGAAGGTCATACAGGTCTACGCACCAACCTCGGCACATCCCGATGAGGAGGTGGAGGAAATGTACGAGGATATTTCTAGAGCCATGCATTCCTCCAAAACCCACTACACGGTGTTGATGGGAGACTTCAATGCAAAACTAGGCACAAGAGAAGGCGGTGAGCTAAAGTTAGGGAAATTTGGAGTAGGGCAACGGAACCGTAGGGGCCAGCAGCTGGCTGACTTTATGGAGAAAGAGGGACTCTTTATGATGAACTCTTTCTTCCAGAAGCGGCCCCACAGGAAGTGGACCTGGTCGAGCCCCGACGGTTCGACAAAAAATGAGATTGACTTCATTATGACGACCAGACGCCAACTGTTCAGTGATGTCTCAGTGTCTCAGGTGAAAACCGGCAGCGATCACCGAATGGTTAGAGGCACACTGAACCTAAACATTAAGTTGGAGAGGTCTCGTCTAAAGAAGTCAACGCTCCGTCCCCCTCGTGCTCTAATCCAGAATCCCGAGACTTTTCAGCTCGAGTTCCGTAACCGCTTTCAGTGCCTAGAAGATTGCAATGCAATGTACAATATGAATGACAAGCTCGTGGAAATTGTCCATGCGGTCGGAGCTAAGTTCTGCAAGACCCACCGCAGAAAAACACAAAAACTCTCCGATCACACTCTTAATCTCATGGCTGTTAGACGGGAGATGAGGCTGCAATCGTCAACAGATTTGAAAGCATACAGGCAAATGAACAGACAGATCTCCAAAGGCATACGGCGAGACTTACGCAACTTTAATACTGCTCGTATTACAGAAGCGATCGAGCGGAACCAGGGCTCCAAAGTCTTTGCCAGAGATCTGTCTGCCAGAAAGAACCAATTGTCAAAGCTGAATACTGAGTGTGGCAGCATCGTTTCCGGGACACCTGAGATTTTGAGTGAGATTGAGAGGTTCTATGGGCAGCTGTACACATCATCGTTGGAGCCACACGCAAGTGTGAGTAACGATCCAAGAGCAAATCTTACCCGACACTATTCCGATGATATCCCGGACGTCAGTCTGAGCGAGATTAGAATGGCTCTCCAGCACCTTAAAAACGGCAGGGCCCCAGGCGAGGATGGATTGATGGCGACGATGGGACGAGGATGGATGGCGGAGCTTCTGAAAGCGGGTGGAACACCGGTACTTGAAGTCCTTTATAAGCTCTTCAATTCCATCCTCCATGGTGGCACTACTCCAGAGGCGTGGAGCAGAAGTGCGGTGGTCTTGTTCTTTAAGAAAGGCGACAACGCTCTCTTGAATAACTACAGACCGATTTCCCTTTTGAGCCGCGTATACGTGCTGTTTTCGAGAGTCATTACGAATCGTCTCGCACGCTGACTCGACGACTTCCAGCCTCCCGAACAAACCGGTTTCCGAAAAGGCTTCAGTACCATAGACTACATACATAACCTGCGGCAGATTGTACAGAAGACCGAAGAGTACAATCTGCCACTTTGCCTGGCGTATGTGGACTATGAGAAAGCCTTTGATTCCGTCGAAATTTGGGCGGTGCTACAGTGCCTTCAGCGGTGCCAAGTTAACTGTCGGTATATCGAAGTGCTGAAGTGTTTATACAATAGGGCTACGATGGCTATCCGAGTACAGAACCAGAGTTCGAAACCTATCCAACTGCAGAGAGGTGAAAGACAGGGTGACGTTATATCCCCGAAACTCTTCACCGCTGCGTTGGAAGACGTTTTCAAACTACTGGACTGGAAAGGATACGGTATTAACATCAATGGCGAGTACATCACTCACCTTCGATTTGCCGACGATATAGTCCTTATGGCAGAATCGCTGGAGGACCTTAGCACTATGCTCAATGACCTCAATGGTGTCTCCCAACGGATAGGTCTTAAGATGAACATGGACAAAACAAAGATCATGTTCAATGTCCATGTCACACCTATGCCGGTAGTTGTTGGGAGCACTATGCTCGAAGTTGTTGACGAGTACGTTTACCTGGGACAAATAGTCCGACTAGTTAAGTCCAACTTCGACCGAGAGGTCAATCGACAGATTCAACTCGGCTGGGCAGCGTTCGGGAAACTACGACACATCTTCTCGTCAGGTATACCTCAATCTTTGAAAACTAAAGTGTACAACCAGTGCGTGTTGCCAGTGATGACTTACGGATCAGAAACGTGGTCCTTCAGTGCTGGCCATATGAGGACGCTCAAGGTTCAGCGAGCTATGGAAAGGGCTATGCTCGGAGTTTCTCTGCGTGATAGACTCAGAAATGAGGATATCCGCAGTAAATCCCGAGTGACCGACATAGCCCAACGGATTAGTAAGCTGAAGTGGCAATGGGCCGGCCATATAGTTCGAAGAACCGATAACCGATGGGGAAGAAAGGTTCTCGAGTGGCAGCCTTGTACCAGTAGGCGTAGTGTAGGGCGACCCCCCACTAGATGGAGTGACGATCTGGTAAGACATGCAGGAAGTCGATGGATGCAGGTGGCTCAGGACCGTACTTTGTGGCGTTACTTGGGGGAGGCCTATGTTCGAATGATGATGATGATGATGAATTATAATAGCCGTATTCCAAATTCAATGTGTGTATGTTTATATAATATAACGATTATATAATATAATGATTATATAAACATACACACATTGAATTTGGAATACGGCTATTATAATTATTATTATTTATTAATTGATTTTGACATTTAATTTATTATTATAGGTAGTATAATTAGCACAGTTGAATTTTTAAATTATTTGACATTTAAAATTTTATTAGAATTTTTTTATTGTAATTTATTTAGTAGGATGGCATTTCATTATTACCTAACATATTAACATTTACATATGTATATCATATTTTCTCTTCTAAAAATTCAGAAGTACTATAGTAACACTTGTTTATAAGTAGTTCCTTTAATTTTTTTTACAAATGATTTTTCGTCTTACAAATGATTTTTCGTCCGTCAGTTTATTAATCATCTATTTTGATTTTTGTTTGTTTATACATACTTATGTAATGCATTTTTGTCAGCTGTGTTAAGCGGGATACCGCGCCGTGACCCCGATGCGGGTACACTCAGTGGACTCTGTCACGTCCAATACCCGTGGAGCGCCGCTAATAGGTACTACTTGCCTGTGCGATCGTGAAGTCAAGTCGTACATAATGGGCCATCTATTAAATAGCATAGAATGTTTTATACGAGCATCACCTTCGTAAGAAATTGTCATATCCTATATCAGGTATTTAATAACCCTATTTTTCAAAGTATTTAAAGGCCTAGTTTAAACTTTATAATTCGATAAATTCGAAGACGTGAAGTTCGCCAACACGACACGCATTGGCGCAGCGCGGCAGACATTTCCTGAGCCCATACTATCTCAGCTCAAATTCTAATTTCGCCCACACTTCCCCTTTCATTGTACATACTAACGGCTACGCAAGTTAAATCTGGTATAAGTTGACCCTTCATTATACGGAAAACCTATACAATGCGAGATTAGCTTATACTGGAAATTTTCTCTCTGTAATGTCGCTAAACATAGGTTCGTCCCGCAACAGGCAGGATAGATTACTGTATATATACTAGAGAGCAGACCGATATACTGATAAACTGATTGAACAAATTGAAAAGGCGCTATTACCTACCGCGTGAAAAATAAGAGACAGAAAGAGAGTGTGCTCGCTTAAAATAAAATAACGCAAGCGCCAAATCACATAATTGCTAATTACGAGAAGACCACCTAGAAAAAATAGTCACGATTTGAGATAATATTATTACTATCTATTACGTTAAAAATCATCGTTCAATTCCATAAGGTTTCAGAAATCTAACTCAAAATAAGTGCAAAACGAGGTTTCTTCGTATTTTTTTATCGAGAATTTTTTATCTCGATCTTTGCTGTCCTTTGTCCTTTGCTTTTTTGGTTCAAACAGATTTTAAGAGAATGCGTTCGAATAGAAAACTTTTAAGTCATATAGATACCGAGATCCAGATCGCTCTATATCGATAAAACAACAATATAGTATGGGAGCAATATAGTAGGGGAGCCCAAGAGGGGATTTTGGGATTTACTAAAGAGCGGCAGATTAACATATAGGGAGGTACCTAGTATCCCATTAAATACCTCCACCAAGTATTAGCCCCGTATATGTGGCCGCGCATCAAGGATAAAGGATCAGATTAGTAAAAAAATTGATCTTCTGAATTCTCGAGCGCATCAGATTAAGGTAGGGTAAGTTAGTTATATACTAAAAACGGTATATTCCACTAATCTGACAATTTTCGATTGACGATAAGAAGTAGGTAGGTTACAAACTTGTAAAAAAAACGTCATCTTGACTTTCTCGAGCATGGCTAATTTTTATTTTTATTTTGAAGGCAATAATTCAACGTTCACGAATAATATATAATCTGACGATTTCCGTAAGCCGAAGTAAGGAAAAATAATCGATAAAGTTTAATGCGTGCAGCTACGTGATGCTGGTATTCCACTTCCCGCATTTTTATTCCTCTCTCAATCTTTCTCTATCTATGACTCTCTCAGTCCGTCTCCACTTTGGGCAAGCCTCTATCACTCTTGCTACCTGCGTGATATAATTACCTAAAATCGCGAGTCGCCCTGGGCGTTATACGCAGTCGGGGCTAGCGCGTTGTAGGCGATTCAATGTTAAAGTTTTTTAACGCTGTTTACGTAAATACTTTTATGTAAATACTTGTTGAAATAGTTTTTGTTTAGTGTTTAGTATATTTAATTGTAGGTAAAAATAGTTGTATAAGTTAGAAGAATTTAGTAATGCCGATAAAGCAAAAATTATTGATCTTTTACCAACGGACTATGGGTGGAGAGTTGTCGATGAAAAATACCAAATGATCTGGTTTGCGGGTGATCAATTGCCAAAAGCGTATGAAGATGTAGTCATAACACCAGATATTTTTGAGGATACTCCAGAACTAGGTATATTTTTTCTGCAATGATTGAAGAAATCGTTATTCATGAAGAAAAATTTCGTTTAATACTCTCATGATTTCTTGTTACAGATACGCAATCTGAGGATGAAATCGAGCCAGAAGAGGAAGATGATTCTACCGACGAAGATAATGATTGAAAAAAAATTCTCAAAAAATTTATATTTTTTATACTTATTTTCTAATAAATAAAAGTTTTGTACTTCAAAGAATATATACTGTTTTTTTTGCATGCATTTTTTCGGCTCTTTAATTTGTTAAGTTAAAATATTTGAAAAAATACAAAAAAACATTCTTTCCATTGTCAGATTAGGCGAATCCCTCCAGATAATCGTCAGATTATGGGACAGCACGTTTAAGGTATATAAATGAACCATATATATCTTAATCTGACGCGCTCGAGTATTTCTAAATGGCGATTTTTTTGCACATTCTAATAATGGCCGCGAGTTTGGGTCACATCCAAATCGTCAGATTATTACATAAGAGCCTTCTTTTAGGTTCACTTAACATCCCCTTTGAAAATCTGACGCACTCGATTAAATTTTTTTTCCGTTTTCAACCCTTACGTACTACCACCCCCATCATGGAAACAATTAGATTAACATACGTATGCTTTCAAAAATACGTAGGACATGGATGCTATTAATATCTGACGCGCTCGAGTATGTCCTTGCAACTGTTTTTTTACATTTTTGAAAATTTATAGCCGCTCCCCCCATCGATGAAAGTGTATATATTATATGACTTTTTTTCTTCTTATCATCTAAGCTTCGCAATCCAATAGGTCTCTTTGACGCTCGAGTAAATCTCGATTTAGCACCCTCGGCTCCCCTACTATACGGAGGACTCTTAACCGAAAACCCCCTCAAAATGAGGGGAGGCCTGTGCCCAACAGGCCACGTATATGGGCTGTAACTTTAATAACTTGAAATAAATAAAGCTTTTAATTTTTTATTCTAACACATTAATAATAAAATAATCACAAATTATATATGCAACATGAAATAAAAATCCTGTGGTTCCCGTTAACTGCGTTATCAGAATCAGTATTCAAACGTATAGAAATAATTTTTTTCAGAAAACTCGACCATATTTTTTTATTTAATTTAAAAAAAAAATATTTGCAGATTGTATGTAGTTTTATTTCTTAACTCACACGAGTATCGGTAATGCGGGGTCTTTGACAATCCTCTTACTTCTCGGTCAATGCAGAGATAATAAAACCACATGCAATTTGCAAATTATTTTTTTTAATTAAAATTATTTTTTCTACATGTGTTTTTTGAAAAATCAAAAATATTTCTATACGCTTGATACTGATTTTAATAACGCACTTCATTGAAACCACAGTCTGGAAAAAAATATGGTGTAATAGGTGAGCGGAATAGGAGCCTATGGCACTGATATTTAACAATTTTTTTACTTTACATTAACATATTATGAATAAATACTACAGAATACCTCAGCTTCCACATGTCGTCTGATAAGTGCAGGTGGTCGGATACCCAATTACCCCCCCCCCCCATTATTAACATGATTGCGGAATTAAATGTAAGACTAACCCAGGAACCCTGATGATCCTTGGCTGAGCATTCATGACCAAGCTACTCCACTCCTGAGCGTGGGTACTCACGTTGCCCCGCGTATTCCAGGGGCGGGCGTTTGACAGAATTTCGCTTAAGACAATAATTGCGCGGGCAAGCTGAGCAACAAGACCAATGTGACCCCTGCCACGCTATTCGTGAATTTCCGCAATATCAGGGAACAACACTCGAACCTAAACACCGTCCCCTATCATCTCGAGACGGCGAAAATGACCATGCTTCTTTCTGACCGAGACGAAGGTGTTCTCTCCGTCTAATACTTCGTATCTCTCCTACCCGTGGTACAAACTGGAACGCTCCTTTGTGCCTCGAGTTGGGGCTTGCGTGTACGTCAGAGAGGACATCTGTTTTCGACGCTTCGGCTGTCTTGAAGGTTTGGATTTGTCCATATTTTGATTACGCGTAGACAGCGATGACCATCCCGCGCGACTACGTGTGCCTCTATGTATCCCATAGCAGTAATGCCGAAACAGACCGGCTTATCGATCACGTTCAAATGGCTACAGATTCCTTGTTATAGCAGATCCCATCCGCAGAGATCGTAATCCTCGGTGATTTTAACGCTCACCACGCCGAATGACTCGGTTCGCGTTTAACCGATCATGCGGGGAGATTTGTTCATGATTTTGCCTTGGCAAATGGCCTGACACAACTGGTTACTTCGCCTACGCGGATTCCATATGTAGAGGATCATACAGCTTCCCTGTTGGACCTTCTGTTGACCTCTCATCCGGGCAGATATCAGGTCTCCGTTGACGCCCCTCTTGGCTCCTCGGACTATTGTCTAGTCCGAATTGTGGTTCCCCTTACGCTGAAATCGCAGTTGCATTCTGCAGGCTGCCGCCGTTTTTGGCAATATAGATCGGTCAATTGGGAAAGAATGCGGTCTTTCTTTGCACCCTACCCTTGTGGGTGGGTTTGCTTCTCGCTGGACGACCCCAACGTTGTTGCTAATTCTGTCGCTGATGTAGTACTTCAGGGTATGGAAATTTTTATTATTTCCTCGGTAGTGCCCATCGGAGGTAGGTCTCAGCCATGGTCTAGTCCCTCCTATAAAATAGTATCTTGATATAAGGAGGAGTGCTAATGGGACTGGGCAGATGTATCAACGTCCTGGCATTTAAACACCAGCACCCTAAATATAAGTATAATTCCGCCCCCAGGTCCTTCAAAAGAATCAGTGTCGAGGCAAAGACAGAGCACATAGACAGAATTGGCGAGAAACTAGTTCACCTTCCTTCTGGAACCAGTGCATTCTGATCTCTCGCCAAGGCTGTCTAAATGAATTTCTGTCAGCCATCTCTTAAATCTCTGCACAGGTAGTGCCACTCACCGGCCCATGCCACAATGAAGAAGGCCGATCTGCTAGGCTCTTTGTTTACGTCCAATTCGACAATCGATGACGGGGGGAGCACACCGTCGACCACCCAACGCCCAAGTGTTCTATGTCGGATGTGCGGTTCACACAATGCTCAGTTCGTAAAGCTCTCATCTCCCTAGATATTCAAAATGTGAGTGGGTCTGACAAAATCTTCCCAATTGTGATGAGAACGTGTGCTCCAGAGTTGGCACCAGTAACGCGTCTTTTCCGGTACTTCTACGCCCTAGGCGTAGTCGCGAGATCATGGAAGACGGCTTTCGTCCACCCGATCCGTCTAATACAGGCCTATCGCCAGCACCTCTTGTTCTCCAAAATAATGGAATCCATTATAAACTGCCATTGAATAACCAGTTTCTGGCTGATCAGAACATCACGGTCGTAGTTGACGGTGCATGCCCTGATCACAAGCCCATTAACGCTGATGTTCGACAAGGCTGAGTGCTATCACCAACGCTGTTTCTTCTGAATATCAATGGTATGTTGCAAACCGGCAACATTCATTGCTATGCAAATGACAGCACTGGTGATGCTCTGTACACCGGCCGTGCCAATATTTCTCGGGAAAACGTCGCCGAGTACCGGAAAAAACTTGTGTCGGAAGTCATGTCTTTGCTGTACAAAGTTCCGGATTGGAGGCGACTTAATCTAGTCCAGTTTAATCCTCAAAAGACATAAGTTTGCACGTTTACCGCTAAAAAGAACCCCTTTGTCGCATCTCTTCAGTTTGAAGGCCTCCCCTTTTTGCCTCAGCCAGTATCGGAATTCTCGCCGTCAATATATCGAGTGACGTGTAGACCACGAGTCACTTGGAAGAGAAAGCCAAATTGGCCTCTAAAAAGCTTGCTCAGCAGAGCGGGACAGTATTTCATACCGGCACACCGCCTGCAACTTTACAGGGTGTAAGTTCAGCTTCACATGGAATACTATTCCCATCTCTGGGCTGGGGCTCTACAGTGCCAGCTCCTTCCACTTGACTGTATCAGTGCATAGTGGCTCGAATCATCGACGACCGAGTGCTTTCCGATAGGCTTGATCCAATTACGCTGCGAATAGATGTTGCTAAACTGGCGGTCCACCACTGTGTGATTTAAAAGATATTTTCTTAGAATTGATTACCACCAGAGATTTTTCCTTACCAATATGACTTAGGAACCTTCAAGAAAAGAGCTTACTCCTTTCTGATCCCCCTGAAGTTGCAGTTGTTCATGGGCGGCGGTAGTTACATACCATGATGTGAGTCGTAATCTATTTTGTCCCCTTTATTATAAAAAAATCCACCACCCCATATCGTCCCGTGGGGATCGTAAGAGGCGACAGATGGAAATTGAAATAGGTAATGAATGAGCGACAGCATCTTTCGGATAACAACTCGAAATATTAAAAAGCTAAAGTTACAGCAGCTTATACGTTTAACTGGGCAAAGGCCTTTATCTCATTTCAAAGAAAGGTTCACCACGCAGTCTCGGTGCGTAAACTTCGCATATGCTCGAAATGTACTTTTATAAATATAAAGAAATAATTCAAATTCTCAGTTTTATTTATTATATTTTATTATTGTTTACCGATTAACTTGGTCCTCCATGTGACCAGCATTTAGTATTGAAATTTATAATTTTAATATCTAGGTATTTTCAAATAACATCACCGAATTTTAGACACTGCCAAAACAAGACCAGATTTTATGAAATGGTATTTCAGTAAAGATTATAATACTACCTAATAGTTTATTAAATTCTACATATTTATGAGCAAAATAAATAAAAAGTTTTGTTATAAACCCGAAAATAGAAAGAGTTGTATTTTTATATTTCTTAAAAATATTTCCCAATATAAATTAAAATGTGCTTACTACGAAGCTTTCCCATTGAAAGCTTCAAATTATAAATCCAATAACAAGTTTTCTTTCGTAGGTATTTGACTTACCATCTCTTCTTTTTGTAAATCCTGCTGCTTGTAATCGAGATCAGTGCCACATTGGCGCAGTGCGTTCTCCAAATTGTTGGAATATCCTGTATACTGAATGATATCCAAGAATTTAATTATGTTGGTGGCCGCCTCTTCCAAAACTCTGTTCAGCTGTTCCAGTAAATCGTTAGTTGAAGTGTATTCGGGGCATTCAAGACATCGTTCTACTTCACCAACTCCATTTTCCTAAACATATGCATATGTATAATTAATGAAAATAATGCAACAACATTTTGTGACCTTACTAATATAGAGCGCAATTTATGGTCATGAAACTGAATATATTTTGACGTGTTTAGAAGTGTGATAAAGAAAAGAAAAAAATAGAAGAGAAGGGTTTCATCATCAACACCATCAGGCCGTAGACTGCCTAATGCTAATAATGAGGCGCACGTACATGGGAATGACATGTTAGTAGGGCGGTCACATTACATATCTTCCACTACCAGATGTCATTTTCACGCTGCTCTTATTGTTGTGCTAATTGCCATTCTGCTCTGATTACCTATATCTCAATACATTGTTGTAAGACTAATGAAGGTATATTCCATCACTTGGAGTTTTTTTTGAAATGACTCTTTTTGTGGATGCCATTTAGTCGTCAAAATTGGATTATTGATCACTTAGACAGTCCAAGCCAATTACAGTTTAATTTAAACTGTTACTCTTAAATTCATTTTTTCTACGAGTACAATAAGATTTTCATTGGGAGCAATATTTAATAAACGATGAGATAATCTGTTGTCGCTTGTTTACAGTAAGAGGCGACTATGCAAAATTCTTGAAAGGTCAAATAAGTTTCAAAAAATAGTGGTATAAAACATCTTTAGTACACCATTTGTAAAATTTAAGATCTATGACGGACAGCAGCCTCAAAGTTATCTGATACCGTGATCACCAAACCACCTGGAAAGCATGACGTTGCAACCCCGGTATTGTGCATGTTGTTTATACCCAGCGGTTAACTGTCACGCGCTGTTAAAAGTAAAATAAGTAACATATTATAGAGATAAGAAACGCTTACTTACAATACGATGTATAATTGAATTAACCATGTTGTTTCTGTACATTCTGAATCTGAAATCCGGCAGCCGTGCAGCCAGTTGGAGTACGGGCATTGCGTTAGAAAACTCAATGTGACCATACACGTTAGAATTTCTGGTTATATCCAGGCACCCCGTGTAATGAAGCTTACGTTGCTCTAAATAAAACATCAGTTTTTTTTAGTTTATAGGTGCATCATTGGGAAAATAGTTTTGACTCACGTTTAAGACACTCACTTATTTCCTCCATCATTATTAAGAACTCTGAAAAATAAAATAATTGTTTAAGCTTTTTATTATAAAAAAATTTTGTCAAATTTTCAAAGAATGAGCTTTCATAACTACAATATTCGTTTACAATATTCATCAATATATCCATCGTTATTATCTTATGTTCTATGAAGTTTTGCTTGAAGTAACATCTTGTTTCTAACACTTTCGGATTGGGAGACGACGAGAAGGCATGTAGGAGAGTCTAAATAGTCAAATGGAAGAAATTGCTTAATAAAAGCATCGCTTCATGATGTATTCAGATCTACAAAGAAAGATAGATAGAACACTACGTACTTCACAAGCTATTTATTTATTTATTTATTCTTTATTGTATTCCTTAAAACAAAATAATACAAAGGGTGGACATAATGCCTTGAAGCATTCTCTACCAGTCAGCCCATGGAGTGGATAACTTACGTCAAACCATGTTCTTTTCTTGACGCGCACTCATACACACATTTTTCATCTTTATTTCTTTATCAGCTTGTAAAATTACACTGCTGAACTTACACGTATTCATCTAAAACCATGATTTTTAGATTCATATTTGTACATGCGTGCTTGTTCTTACAACATTTTGAACACATTTCACTTACTTGAACCGCATGCAGTGTTCTATTTTTCTTTTTTAGACTGAGTTCATGAACGAAGTAGCAAAACGCTTAATCATTCGCAGAAGTAATACGAAAATACACTACGTTACACGAACTAATGAAAAGAACTCAAATAAATAATCAAAATAAAATTACTAACAATTAATTGTCAAAATATACCGAACCTTCATCAGCTCTGTGTTCGCAGTAGACGTCGCCAATAGTGATCGCAATACCGCAAGTCTTTGATGCTATTTGACTATCGACCATTGATACTTCCATGATTGGACAGAATATACAAAAGTCGTCGGATATCCAAAGATCTTCCTAGAATATTGAATAATGCATCTAAAACAAGTGTATAGCAAAAAAATGACCAGCTAATTTTCTTTTTATTTGTATTCTACTACTACTTCTTTGTATTGGAAGAAATTAAGAAAATAATTTTTCAAACCCTAATTTAAACTGTTCATTGAGTCTAAGGAAACTAGACGTCCTGGTTGAGGTGCGGCGGTACTTCAAGTTAATAAGCTTAATTCAGTTTCTTACCCTAAACCCATAAAGTGCAAATCCGATCGTGATCTGAATACTGCTTTCATATATAGACATATTATGCTGCAAAATACCACCCAGCAGCGTTAGATTTAGTAAAGTGGCGTTCTAAAATAATGAACCTGATTTAGTTGAAACTAATCTTGTCGATATCGAGCACAGGTAAAAAAAAACTTCTCAGTTTTCTTTAAGATAATGTACCTTATTATCAAAGAATGTGCGCAGTTATAACGATAGGCTTATTATACTACTGCGGATCTGCTGCAGGGTCATTTACCAAAAAAATGGTACCGACTCATTGGTGCTAAAATATTTGTGGAGCACCAACGCGACCACCAATGCGTGCCGTGCGTCCGTGCAGTGTTTCCACTTTTAAATATTTTGGACTATTTTAGAGTAAATTTACTAATCTACGTAGGGCTTTAGGTGTTTCTTCAAGTTGTCAAGATTTTGGATAGTTTGGGGCAAAACCGAACTTCATGTAACATTGATTTTTTTTCAATCCAATGTATTTTTTAAAGATTTATCGAAATTTTTTTAACTTTAATAAATAATATGATAAATAGAATAGAATAATGATATATTTTTACTTAGTTACATATTCGTTATTCATGTAAAGTGCTGTTATAATTTGAAAATGAGAACGTCTTTTTCATTACAAACCTCAAGATTTTTTATCGTAAAATGATATTCAAAGCTTGCAATGATGTTGTTCTTAAAGTATTGAAATATAGGTGGCTTTTTTACGATAATTTAAGGAGTATTTCTACAAGTTCTAGGGTTAAAAATCATAAGTGAAAACAATGGTTCCGTGGTAGTTCATGAGTATTTAAGAGATGGCGCTGATTTATTCTATGTTTAAACCGCGAACAACTTTTGTTCGCAGGGCCATGTCTTGTTATTTATATCAATGGTTATAACATGATTGAATTCCTCCCCTCCCATGTTCATCATTGTGCAACTAGACTCATTAGAATTTTCATAGATGGGTGGAAGAAGTAGAGTCCAAGGGGGAGGTGTTGGCCGTTAGTTTGGCACAAAGCGCTTCTAACAAAGCTTCCTTCCTATGGGATTCCCGAGAAATTGTGCAATTGTATCACCAGTTTTCTTGCAGATTGGAGGATCAAGGTCGTAGTAGACGGTGCATGCTCCGATTGTCAGCCCATTAACGCTGGTGTTCCTCATGGCTGCATGCTGTCACCAACGCTGTTTCTTATGCATATCAATGATATGTTGCAAACCAGTAACGGTAACATTCATTTCTATGCGGACGACAGCACTGGTGATGCTTTGTACACCGGCCGTGTCGATATTTCTCCGGAAAGCGTCGACGAGTACCGGGATAAACTTTATGACACAAGTTTATCCCGTCTAAATCTAATCCAGTTCAGTCCCCATAAGGCACAAATTTGTGCGTTTACCGCTAAAAAGAAAACGTTCGTCGTATCTCTTCAGTTTCACTGCTGTGAGAGTTTACGTCATGTTGTAATTGTATTGTATTGATAATAATGAATGATTGAAATATAATATCTAATTTATTACAGGTCGAATATGGCCCACTGGCTCCACGTTAGTAGTCCTAATATTCTGTTCGTAAAAAGGTACTATAGTCTTGAGAGCCAATAGTAAAGCCCCTCGGTGATATGGTCCGTCTTCAGATGTAACTGATAAACTATTAGCGCACGTATTTCCATACATATGAAGAAAAGATGGTCCAAATGTCGGTAGAAATCCTATAAAGCAAAATAAAAATACTTAATAAAACATTAAAAAATATTGAATGGTTGTTTTCATAAAATATTTTTTTATAGGATAGGGTGACAAACGAGCACACAGTCCACCTGATGGTAAGTGGTTGCTGCGGCCCATAGACATCTACATCTATCCTCTATTACAAATCAAAATTCGGATGCGTTGTAACCCATGAAGACTAAGATGGGATACCTCGTTTCCAGTGAAAAGGGCCTCCAGTTCTCTACACTCACCATACGAAACACAGCAGCATTAAGCTATTATTTTACGCTGGTATTCTGTGAGAGTGTGGTCCTTCCCCGTCGAGCCGACCCACTCGTGCTACAACTATACTACTAATATAACTGCACGCATGGCTCCACCACGTATTATATATATATATATATATATATATATATATATATATATATATATATATAATGGTTGTAAATTTTAACATTCAACACACAAATTACTTCTTTTGAACTAATCTTTGAAGAACGAATTCATCGTATAATTTTTATATTCAATATGGCAAAACTTCATTCCACAATAGTAAATACTATTACTTCCTTGGCAACATTATTTTTAACAAAGGCTAACCGTTCTCCCCGTCATGCGATATTTGACCCAACGTCAAATGAGCACTTGAAAGAATTTTGTTGAAGCACCCATCCGCTGAACACACGTCGAAACGTATAAGTTGATTCATGTTAGGAAACATTTCCACCATTGAAATTTGCTCACAATACATGGGTTGATTGTTTCTTTGCTGAACAGCTGTCTTTGCCTGGTAGATATCATAAATTGAATACTTGAATGTACTTAATAAAAAACTATTCAAAGATTTATTTATAATAAAATTACAATTACATTAGTAATTACAATAAAAAGTATACATTAAAAAGTATTTGTAAGATTGTAAAAAGTAAATTATAGGAGCCATGGTGGTTTAGGGGCTAGACGACAGTAAATTTCACAGTACGCGAGCAATCCTGGTTCGATCTCCGTCGGCACCAACGAAAATTTTAATAGCATTTTAATGTGCTGATTTACCACATGCTCGGCGGTAGAGGAAAACATTGTGAGCCAACCTGCAAGTTTGAGAAATAAGAAAAATAAATTATTTCAAAGAAATGTAAAGTTCGCGGAACACGCTTTGGGGCAGCGCGGCGGATACTTCCTTGCCCTAAAACCCTCTCAAAATTAGAGGAGACCTGTGCCCAGCCGTGGGCTATATATAGGCTGTAACTTTATTATTAACAGTTAAAAAAGTAGCTAAAACAATCACTCAATCGTAATCAAAGTTTCTAATTTTAAAGCGAAACATGCCTGCCTATTTTCTAAGCTATTATCCTTCATGATTTTATGATCGCAATGACTGACAACTGTTTTGATGTCATGGATTGCATTAATTTGCTAACTGACTTTTGCAAAAGTATGTTTACATGTCATTAAGTTAAACTAAAAGACTAGCCGCAATTGAATTTTGTGGCAGCTGACACTACTTTCTTCAATTAAAAAAAATTTACAATCATTACGTCAATTCAAAATCTTTTCTATATTCCAGTTAACTTCTCCAATAAAAAATCATTACCTATATTCCAGTTAACCACTCCCAATAAAATGCTTGTATAATGGTAATTCACAACTATAGGCGAATTGCAGATTTGAGCTCGTAAGCTCGTCCATGATCCGTACTCTTAACTGTTAGGCTACCCTCGCTTAAATGCCTCTGAGGAATTTCGGTACGGAAATATTGCTGGTGATAGCAGATTTCATAATTTTAACGTGCAAAAATAATACTTTACTTACATTATGAGTAAATTTGTTACTGTACAAATATCAAAGGAGAAATTACTTTTTTAATGATACCAATAGGGGCGGCCCCACAGAAATCTAAATAATAAGGCAATATAATTTAGATTTTTGTGGGCGGTCCCCACTGGATGAAGTGACGAACTGGTAAGAGGTGTAGAAAGTACATGGATGCAGGGGCATAAGGACCGTGTTTTGGGACGTTCCTTTGGGGAAGTCTATTTCCAGCTGTAGACTTATTAAAGGCTGTAATGATGATGATTATGATGAATACGACGGTCCTTTATAAACCACGCTGCTCGTGCGTTCATATGTGACACAGCATCCCAGTGAGCATTTCAAGTCTCAATTATAAGAAAAAAGTATTTTATCGGTTGTATTTATATACCACCAAGGTAGGACTAATTTTTCCTATCTCGGAGGCATTCCATTTCTTCTCGAACTTCCCTTCACTTAAAACATGTATAAATATATCAAATAACACAAAAACAAAATGTTTCGTTTTCCACATCGTGCGACGTATATAAAATACTCGTAAATTTTAAGGTTCTATGTACTAAACGTGACAAAGCTTTACAAAAAAAAACTACCAAATAGACATGTTAATGCATGCCACTTTTGTTGTAACGAAAACCGAATTTTACGTGATATAAATTCTTGTCACATTGCTTACTAATTCATCACTTCTGTTCTTTCTATGTTGTAATTGATCATTCCGTTTCATTTATATTAAATTATAAATCAAACTAACTGTACGAATAAATATAGATTTTAAATATCTATGCCATTAATTACGTACTTTAGAAATAAAAAATAAATAATACCACAAGTCCACAAAAAGATACTCTGACAAAGGTCGACGGAGCTTTTCCATAGCGTTTATCGCCATGACAGTGGGTTCCGTTAGGGAGACCGAAAGCACTGAATATCGTGATTAGATAATTGGCTTGTTGTTGCTCAGAGCCAACGGGAAGAAGCAGAGTACTGAAAAGGAATGAGTTAATGTTCAAAATATGTTTCGTCTAGATTCCACGTTATAATATACGAAATTAAAATAATAAAAGTCTTAAAACAACTTGAAAGTCATAAACAGTTTCATCACGGTCAGTGAGAAAAAACACTCGAAACACCGCACGATGAATCGCTTTGTGTGTTTAATATTTCAATCCTTAAATCTATTTGAAGGTCGTCAGACAGATAGTAAGACTTTTTGTTTCGATAGCAGATAAATACAAATGATGCTTAATTTGTAATTATAAAAGAGCAAAATTGAAACACCGTTTGCAATAATTCTTCTCCTCAGCGACAATTTTTTTATGTAGATTGCTGTATATAGACCATTCTAATAATTTATCTGCTGGTACGCATTACTAAGAACATTTTACTATATTATCCGTTTAATAACCCGAGGTGACTTCATAATAAAGAATGCTGCCTTATATCTTCAAAGATGCTTATATTTTTTAATCTTTTTTTTAAATTGTTACCTCATTTATTAAGTTCAGAGTTTTATAACAACTTATTTTATATAGTAACAATGTCTGGCGATTAGGAAACACTCGTATTTATATTATATGACGACATAATATAAAGATATCAATAGATTACATATTTCGCTAGTATACTATATTATAGGTAAATTATTTAAATTTGTTAAGAAAATAATATAAGGCAATATGATTTTCTTAATTAATTATAAATATTCAACTAAAATATTCTTAACAAATTATATTTATTCAATATAAACAATCAACTGATATTTTATATTATAAATTGCATTATAAGTATCCTACAATTGTACCTTGATGAATATCTTAAAAATTTTACCCAAGAAACCAATAGAGTGCGTTTTTTTTTTCATTATATTAAAGATGGGAAAGTTGATTCATTATTTTTGATTTAGGTCTTTAGAAAATTATTGCATTTTATTTTATGTTTTATATTTGTAGGCAACGATTACCTAATACCACAACTACGGCAAACTAGATAATTCATATTTATTAAGTGTTAAACACTCACTTTTCTGTTCTCTCCTCGATAGTGGTAGTTAATACAGGCATGACCTGCAGTTCACCTCTATATATGATGGATATATCCACTTTCAAAAATCCCACTGGCCCTGCCGCAGGATCACGAGGCAAGCACAATTGCGCCCACTTGTGAAATACTTGATGATCTAAATAATGGCTTCAATTTAGTCACGTTTATTTAACTTCAATAAAACACAATATATTATATTAGACAGAAGTTAATTATATTATAGTAAATAAGACTATTTATGTCCGTTAAACCACAAATACCACTGTTAAATCTCCTCTTAAGGGGAGTTATTGTCATAACCAGTCAATCAGTCAATGCGTGGTACTGCAGGCGGTTCACGCAGTGCAACAATTTTTACCTAGGTAATGCTAGTACCCACAACCTATGGATATGATTTAAGAAAAAACCTAGCCTCTAGAGCTGCCTCTGGTGAACGAATAGAACTCAAACTAGAGCAAGAGCTCTTTTTACAAATAACGAGGCGTACTTAGCCCTCAGCGGTATCTGAATTTTATTCTCAATCGAGGATCATAATTAAAGTGGATTATGTAATTATTTACCAATATTTAGAATAAAAAATGTATGGAAAGGTGAAGGATAGTAGAGGTGAGGTGAGGTGAAGGATATCAGTAGATATAAAAATTTAAGAGTAGAGCATATATGAACGAAATATGAATAGATTACCTGACCTGGAAGAAATAGAAATGGGAGTCGGTGGTAGCTTGCAACGTGCTACGCTTATAACGTGCGACAAACGATGAACAAATATACGATACGAAATCAAAGTATACGATCCCCGCCGGCACAAATGACATTGTTAATTGAAGTTCTAAACAAATATCATGTGCTTGCCGGTGAGGGGAAGCGCGCGAAAAAAAAGGGTAGCGCGACAGGTACTACGTAGTGCACACTGAAAGTTCTGCGCTCCTGCCCGTTCATTAATGTTGGAATTTCAAATATAATATTTTTGAAAGATAAGAAACTTTTAAAATGTATAAAATAATTATTTAGCGGAAAGTCGCGTGTTAACTGTTTTTAAGACAAGTTAAAGTTCGATGACCGTAGAAAAATGGACTTACCACGAAAAGATTTTAGGGTTTTATGGTTTTAAAAGTTCACTCTCTCCGCAAGAGTGCTCTGCTCGTCATCAAAATGCTTTTGGGAGGCAATCACCTCATTTGAATACCGTAAAACGTTAGTACACAAAATTAGACCTTGAACATGTTTCTCTCCATGATAAAATTCGTGAAAATCGATACTCAACTCAAATTCAAAAAAGTATATAAACATTTAAAAGTAAAAACTTTGTTGCCTTCGGATTCCTCATGAACGCAACCCTGAATAAAAACAGCCTCGAGTTGATCGTGTAAAATATGTTGTTAAATGGTGTATGATCACGATTTTTCAAATGCTGTGTCATTCAAATGACATTCTAACAAGAGATTAAACATGGATAGATTGTTATATTCCGGAAGAAAAGCAATAGTCGTAAGTATGGGTGTTCGAAGGCGACAACAAACCAACAAAATTGAGACAGGCAAGAAAAGTGGGCAAAACATGATTGTGTTTTTTCCAACTATCTGCACAATCCCTTGATGCTGTTCTGTCCAAACTTGATGAGCAAAAGATAGTTAATGCGAAGTTGTATACCACCATTTCTTTGCCCAGTGTTTTGAGAAAGTTGGGGGAAAAGAAGACCAAGAATTCGCACGCTATTGCTCCATGGCAATACTTCGTCTCACATCGTGAACAAGAAAACATCATTTTTGGCTTCTGAAAACCTCGCATACACAATCTCGAAATTCAAAGATTTATTAAGTGGTTTGACATTTATGGAGCCAAAAAAGACCGTGATAGCTTTCAACCAGCACCCAAAAAGGTGACTTAAAACCATTGTTTCTAAAAAAGTTGCAACGAAGGAAAAAAATCAAAATGTAATGAAAAATAGTTATAAAAGCAATAAATATATTAGTTTCAAAACTTCCAGTGTACCCCACGAACATTGCTCTAAAAGCCTCTTATAAATGAGGGGAGACCTACTCACAGGGGCGGGACGTATATAGCCTGTAACTTTTAATTAGGAAAGTTTAACTGTATTTAAAGTCTTTGCGTTTGTAGGCTTAAAAATACGTTTCAATTTAGTGAATACATAAAGTTCATACGTGTCTGTGACCAAACAGTCCCAAGATCGATATTAGCTTCGCCGAGGAGACGCGGCGGTGCACAGCATCTAGGCTCCATCACGGCGAGCCATAAATAAGTCTGCCGTATCTCTCGGATGCTCGCATACATCTCGAAAACGAAGTTCTGGAAAATGTTCAATTTATTTTAAATAGTCGTGATCTGATTATCTTAATATTCTCTCTAAGTGTTTTACAAATATTTTTAAACGTAGTAAACACGTTTATTAAAATAAAGATTTTATAATTTAAACGAATAACTGATCTTAATAGGTTTATCTTAAAGTGAATTTATATTGACGAATAAAATATAATAGAACTACGCAAAACAATTCCTTTAATAAAGAATATTTTTGTTTAGTGTACTATTTAAATATATTCAGAATACGAATACATTACATGTATTCGTAATATGAATAATGTATGAAAAATAAACATGACTGGTAAAAGTACATATTTGATATCGTAGAAAACAATGTAATTATGGAGGAAGAGAATGAGATAAAGGAAACATAAAATATGGAATTATATTCCATAGACTGTGTCAGTCTTTTGATTTTTAATGAGGACTTCATGTAGATATACATAACAGTCACAGTTCGTCAGATTTAAAAAATACTGTTTTATATTTACAAAAGTACATAGAAATTGGACTTGTTACAATTTTGTATAATAATATAATTAAAAATGTAATGATATTACATTAGAGTTTACGTTGGTACCTTAATTCTTTCTTAGATTCTGTTTCATAAAAAAGTAACACCTCAAAGAAACCCCAGGTGGTACGACTTCTACTTTACCTAGGAGTACCTCTGGGCTGGTACCATCCACTTGCCTGTTTGTTTAATGAAATAAAATAAATACACTTTTATTTAGACCTAAGCAAATAAAATCGTTATTCAAATCATGTAATACTAAATTTCAAATCTTACGATTTCGTAATGCGTTCGATTGATCCTCTTTCTTACCACGCTATCATTACCTACTTCATTTTATTGTATGTTCGGCACACACTTGGCCTTTTTTTAAACTACCCAAGTAGCACACAAGCAATAAAAGCAGACACTATATCGCTCTCTTGCTGTATAATAGCTGCTTAAGGATGTTTGTATATTTCTTAATCCATATATAACAAATTCTTATATCTATATATTTTTATATCTAAAAGCAGAGTGATAAAGTAACCGTTTAGTGATGATGATAATGGCTTTGGAGATAAAAAGGGGAATGTAGAGATTTTGTATAGGCGTTAAATATAAAGTCGAGTAATATATTTATTAACACCATGAGACCTAAAAGATGGATAACGAAGATCAAAGCGTTTCAACTGAGTAATAAATATTGCATATAACGCTCCAAGGTATATAAGTAGCACTATGTATTCTATAACTTTAAATTGGTTCAATTAGAATCCTACAAAAAACTTTTACCGTATTGGTGAATTATAGTTCGACAGAAGCGCCAAAAGCAGTATATTTGTAAAATTAAGCGTGTAAATATAGCTGCTGTCTGCATTAGGCATGCAAAAGATACGACTATAGGACTATAGGAGTTTTAATCAATGTTACTATAACTTCCCGACGAGTTCGTGACTTTAAATTAAATATAGCTCAGAACTCTTAGACCAATAGTCTAAGTCAGAACTAGATGTCAATGCAATATAAACTCAATTTCTTGTCTGTTTATTTATCTGTATATTCGATACAAATTTAGAAATCGATTTTAAGACATCTTCCCGGTGAATTAGAGATTTAAAACTTTAAATATTGCTCAGGACTAGAAATTTGATAAAAATGGTTGTCATTTTGAATTATAATTATTTGTAATTTTTTTACAGTTAATATTACAATATAATACTTACAGAATAGAAAACAATACTATACCAAACGGTAACTGAAAGGGTCGATACTTTCAAAATAAGAACGTGTAATTCACGTAATAAAGATATTGTAATCATTACGCGTAGTTCGCGTGCGATTTAAATAAACCTCTCGATATAAAATAATATGTAAGTAAGGCTTGAATAAAAATGGATTAGGATTAATAAAGTTAATAGAGAAGTATTAATATTTGAATTACATTCACCCACAGTGTCGTAATTATGCCTAATATTTATCCAGTTTTTATACGATCGTTGCTAAAATTTCTTTACAGGTAAAACAAATACCGCTGGAGAAACAATTAACGCGTAGTTTTCTTCTAGCATTATAAATTTTAAAATATAAACTAAACTAAACAAATCTTGTCGTATTTTGCCGGGCAACAAATACAATACACATAAATTTGGTTAAGATGCCCACCTTTTAATCGATTCTCAGCAGGCGACAAAACGATAAAATTGTACAAATCTGCATAATAAATAAGTAAAGAAAATATGTAGTAAGTAACATGTATAATTAAAAAAATACTTCTCGGTAGTATGGTTCTATCATGTTCTTTCTGACACTAGTCCTATACTTCTTCTTATCTAGAACAACGATGACATAAGAGTTTGCAGACTGTGGGTTGCTCCATGCTAGTTTTCGGGCTTCAAGAACGTTCACCGCTATCTGTAGAACATAATATATAGGTATCAAATTTTTCTTTGTATCCGTTTTAGTATTACCCATATTTTAAAGATATCAATTTATAAATTTCGAATTTCATAGAAAAAGGAATGAAATTCAGCCAAAAATACTTTACTAATTGTTGCTTTTTTTAATTTTTAATGGCTTTAATGTAGAAATTTAATAATATTATGGCATGTTTAAAATACATAATATGATGTCACATAAAAAAAGTTCAATTGAACAGCGAAGGCTGCAATTTACATTGGGGCCTCACTGGTCTGCACGACACGACGCAGAGCATCCATTGTATTTCAAGCAAAAAGACAGGCCCGCGCTCCTACCAATAAGGGCCTGTAATAAATAATTTATAAGAATCGGCCTGTACATAACCTGAAAATACTGCGGCGTCGCTTCCGGATTGTAGTCGTTCTCGTTTCTGTAAGTTTGCTGCCTGGCAGGTTTTTGCTGGCAACTCTCCTCTGGTGACTTCGACCGCATGCTTTTGTACATTTTATAATGAATCAGTGCGTCGAAACTATGCAAGGCTCTTTGTATATAAATCAGACGGTACGACGAGTTTCTTTTACAATGTCATCGGAGGCAAGTTGATTGCTATGAATGACAATGAGAGTTTGACGGGTATTGACGTGTTGGTTTTGGGATGGACGATTTTTTCTTCTTTATGATTAATCGGCGCAGTATTTTTTATTGAAACCTTCTTGCTAACTGTATTTTAATTCTTCGGGTGGTTTCGCTTTTAATATGCATCAACTCAGATTTAACTTTAAAATATGTTCGTGTTAAGAGGAGGCCCATGTCTAGCAGAGAACTTTTATGGGTGAAGAACAAGAAGGTAATAAAAGTTGAGATTATAGTTTTAGTAGTAGAGGAAAGGTATTTTGTTGTTTGGTGATGGCTGTTGATGTGGCTGAAACTAGAGCAGTATAGAGCTAAAGTTGTTTTATTGCATTTTAATAACGATTACACACACACACACACACACACACACACACACACACACACACATTACAAAAAATAAAAAAAAAACTGCGGTAACTAACTCGCTTGCCAAGCGTGGCAACTATAACAAATATCCCCCATATGAGGCAATCTAAGGGGGAAGTGGCTAAGTTCAGCAGTGGACTTTAATAGGCCGTAACGGTAACGGTATACACACATTAGTACACAATATTTAAATACATCTCTCTATATATAAAAAATCAGTTTCTGTTCGTTAAAACTCAAAAAAATTTTGTTTGTGTTTGAATGGGTCATTAGAGTTTAGATTCAAATTTTAACCCGGTAAGTGGCACTGTTGTCGATATCCAGATATCACCCGTGCGAAACCGGGGCGGATCACTAGTATTATATAAAAACAATTATAACATATGTGCAAATTATAGAGGAAACAAAAGCTAATTATTGACTCATCTTACTGTGGCATCTATTATCGGCCCCACAAAATGATTTTTTTTTAGAATAAAGGTGACAACAAGCACACAGTCCACCTGATAGTAAGGGGAGGCTGTGGCCCATAGACATCTACATATATCGTCGATTAAGAATCAAAATGAAGATGCATTGATACCCCTGAGAACTAAGATGCGTTGCCTCGCTTCCAGTAAAAAGGAACTCCGCTTCTACTAAACTCACCATACTATTTTACGCTGGTATTCTGGTGAGAGTATAGTCCTAACCCGATCGATTCGATCAGAATTTCATTTGTGCTACAACTATGTTTCTACGTGTTGTATAGGTGCAGCGTGGCTTTACCACGTATGTGGCATACATTCATTCTCACACTATTTATATTTATAGTGTGTGAATAAGTGATATATAGATTCACAGAAAACACTTAAAAAAGTGACTTTTATCACAAAGTATATACTTTGGAACTCGGAACATTCTGGTAAATCGACGCATGCCTCTTTAACCCATTTAAAATTTTGAAGCAGTTTCTCGCAGTGACATCGTTTTACCCAACTGCCGCCGAAGGAGTGTAACGTATTTCGAGTGTAGGTATACATAGGTATGGTATGTTTATTGCTTTGGCACGCCCTTGCCAAAACGGTTTGATAGATTTTAACATTTGGAGTGTCGTTAAAATCGTAGAAATGACATAGGCATTAGGCAGTGTTACAGACATACACATATATTATTTGAATTTTTATTGATTTGAGCATATCTAAGGTTAAACCTAATAGAAACGAGTATGATAAATTGTCCAAGGTTTTAACCATTCGGTTTGTTTCTAGGGATTTTTCTCTACCTACCTTGTTTAAAGTGTGGTGCACTCTTGTCTAAAATAATAAATCACAACTTTTAAACTTTTAAATGCATAAAAAAATTATAACTATACTTATTTAGTTCAATTGTTAAGCATAATTATATAGACGATACTTATTTAATGTAATTAAATTCTTTACAAATGCTTTTTGCTTGCTTGTTGATTGGAATAAATATGTTTATATAAAAGACAAAAAATTACGAACTCTATTTTGTGTACTGTCTTTCAATACTTTAATTATTGTATAACCATTTTACTACGTCATGGAAACATAGTGAAGCTATATTGAGGTTACAGCACAAATGATAAAAGCTGTAGTTGAATAGCAGTATAAAATAGCAGTTTAATACTGCTGGGTTTCGTATGGCCAGTAGAGTGGTAGTCATGCTGCAACTAAATTATGAGTGTAGCACGAATGGGTCGGTTCACAGAATACAAGCGTAAAATAGCAGCTCATTGCTGCTATATTTCGTATGGTGATTGAAGAGAACTGGAGACAGCTCTACTTGAAACGATGCAGTGCATCTTAGTCCTCGGGGATGACAACGCATCTGCATTTTAGAGATATTGGTAATAGTCAGACAACAGTAATCTTAGATAGTATTAGTCCATCGCTGAGCTTCTCCCTACAATATCAGGTTTTCAGAGTTTGAGCGCTGAAGTTAACGTTTCTCTTGCATTAAGGTTATATGGGTAGATAGTTAGCCTAATGGTAGGGTGCGGGCCGCAAACTCAAAAGGTTGTTTCGAATCGGTCGTTCATCTACTCTTGTGGGCCACTCCTAACACAAGCATTAGGCTTACCGGAAGTGGTTAAAGAGTATTAATATCAACATCATTGCTAGTATTTAAAAAAAATAAGTAAAAGCTTATAAAATGTGACCTCTTGTGATAAAACCATATCGAGCTTACTTGTCCCAAATCCATATATTATTTTTTGCGATATCTTAAAACATGCTGAGAACATTCTACGCGACGAGACCACAAAAGCGATTCGATCGCTTTGATAATTATGGGCTGTGAGTCATTCCGTGTCCCCGGAAATGACGATGTATCTGTAGCTTTCTTAGTTTGATGTTGGCTGCATGTATCCATAGGCTGCAGTAGCCGCTTACCATCACATGGAGTGCAAATTCGTGGCTCTAAGACAAATGAAGGTGTGGGGTCTGGGGCTTTCTCTGAAGACCTTAATATCCACATATGCACACCGCTTGGTACCTACAATACAGTCTTCCAGGCTGAATGCATGGGTATCATCCAAGCGGCCATAGCAATAGATGCTAGGTTGGTGAAAGACTTCTCCATCAGAATACTGACCGACTGTCATTTCAGTTTTGATAAACAAAAACAGTGTGTCATTAACAGTTACACATTATAATTTTCTAGTTCTACTTCTAGTCATACTGCTTTTAAATCAACGCGCGAGATGATTCATCGCGTATTTAAGGAAATTAAAAAAAATTCTATTCGCATGAAATTTGCTAATTTTTCCGGCCCGATACGACTTAGGCGACGTTCCAGAAAAGAGCTTACTCCTTTCTAAAAGGCTGGCAACGCAACTGCGATTCCCCTGGTGTTGCAGTTGCTCATGGGCGGTGTTCGACACTTACCATCAGGTGAGGCGCATGGCCGTTTGACTCCTCTTCTATAAAAATGTTCTCAAATTGTTTGAGGAATATAATATAATTTAATAATTCACATTAGTATTACCTTTTAATATTTACATTTATATTATATTTGCATTTATATATATTATAATATTTATATTTACATCAGATGGCAATGCGCTTCCCAAGGCCGTTTACTTAGGTGAGGGGTGGTCATTTCTTTGGATATTTTTTCTTATTTTTCTTATGTTTTTCATTCTAATTTAGGTACAAATCCTTGATGATCCGGTTCAGTTGCCGACACATCGGTTTGGAAAGCGTTTTGAAAGTCCGTTTTTACTTTTTACAGTGAGCCCAGAAGTCAGCTCCTTTGGATATTGTCGATTACTTAGATTTTACAGTTTGCTCAGGAGTCAGCTTCATTGGATATTGTCGATTATGGAATTACAACTTAACAGAAGCACCAAGAGCAGTATGTTTGTTAAATATAACGTGGAAATATCGAGTGGAAATACAAAGATATTTTATACGACTATACGAGTTTTTATCTATGCTGTATTACCAATAATCGTAATACAGTAAAGTCTGTACAATAACTTCCCGATGAGCTCGTGAATTTAACATACAATACTAATGCAATTTCTTATCTGTTTGTTTGTCTGTATATTTAATACAAATTTAGCCATCGATTTTAAATCTCCGGTGGAGGTTCGGTTGCCACCTGAGACGACTCGACCTGGCAACTTATAACGCACGCATCCTGAGGACTGACGAGAAGATACTGGAGCTGGAAGAAGAGGTAGACAAGTTTCGCTGGCATATTATTGGATTATCTGAGGTCCGAAGAGAGGGGGAGGACACGGTCGAGTCCGGCAACTTGTTCTATCACCGGGAGGGCGACCATCTGTCCCAAGGAGGTGTCGGATTTATCGTCCACAAATCTCTCGTCAACAACGTTGTAAAGATTGGGAGTGTGTCGACGAGGGTCGCGTACCTGATACTCAGAATCACCAAACGGTATTCGCTGAAGGTCCTACAGGTCTACGCACCAACCTCGGCATATCCCGATGAGAAGGTGAAGGAAATGTATGAGGATATTTCTAGTGCCATGCATTCCTCCAAAACCCACTACACGGTGTGGATGAGAGACTTCAACGCAAAACTAGGCACAAGAGAAGGCGGTGAGCTGAAGTTAGGGAAATTTGGAGTAGGGCAACGGAACCGTAGGAGCCAGCAGCTAGCTGACTTTATGGAGAAAGAGAGACTCTTTATGATGAACTCTTTCTTCCAGAAGTGGCCCCACAGGAAGTGGACCTGGTCGAGCCCCGACGGTTTGACGAAAAAATGAGATTGACTTCATTATGGCGATCAGACGCCAACTGTTCAGTGATGTCTTAGTGATCGCAAGGGTGAAAACCGGCAGCGATCACCAAATGGTTAGAGGCACACTGAACCTAAACGTTAAGTAGGGGAGGTGTCCCCCCCGAACGGGTTCCCGCCTTGTCGTGGCGGGGGGGCTTAGTAGCCGTGGCTTGGTCTCCCACGGTGAACAAAGAGGAACCCACGTGGCTGGCCCGAGGTGAAGGGCCGGCCTGAGGTGGCCGCTCCGAGTGGGCTTGGGGAGCCCACTTCGGATGTGTGCTGGTGGACTGCAGCGAGTGGGGACTCGCGCACCCTCTACCGCTGCAGCCGAGGTGGAGTCGGCGATGCGCCACTCGCCCTATCCTTCGCGACTCAAACGGGGCCGCACCGTTGATGCGGTGGTGGTGGGGCTGCGGGGGGAGAGGATTGTCGGTATTGCGAGGCGCCGCTCTCCCTACCCTCCGCATCCGAATCTTGGTTGGCGGCGGAGCCATAGACCAGATCCGCCGCTGGGGTCTGGAAGGCTAGTACTTCTAAGTGCTCGTTTTTCCTGGCCCCATGGCCTTTGTGCATCGGACGCGGGGGCGTCTGTTGCACAGACGTAGTTGGAGGCCGTGGAGGAAGGCGCGCCATGTGTTCTGGTGCGCCTTACCTGGGAAGGAGAACGGGGAGGAATTTTCCTCTGCCGAGGAGGTGCTGCCATGGGGCGGCAGGCGCTAGTAGGGCCACGGATGTGTGCGAAAGCGTTCCCGTAGCCCTGCCAAAATGCGACAAAGGTGGAACACCATGGGGTTTTAGTCGGTGCGAGTCCGACATAACCCGTCCTTGCCCCCGCGAGGCGGGTATGCGTAGGCATTTCCCCATGCAAAAAAAAAAAAAAAAAAGTAGGAGAGGTGTCGTCTAATGAAGTCAACGCTCCATCCCCCTCGTGCTCTAATCCAGAATCCCGAGACTTTTTAGCTCGAGTTACGTAACCGCTTCCAGTGCCTAGAAGATTGCAATGCGGTGGACGATATGAATGACAAGCTCGTGGAAACTGTCCATGTGGTCGGAGCTAAGTTCTGCAAGACCCGCCGCAGTAGAACACAAAAACTCTCCGATCACACTCTTAATCTCATGGCTGTTAGACGGGAGATGAGGCTGCAATCGTCAACAGGTTTGACAGCATACAGGCAACTGAACAGACAGATCTCCAAATGCGTGCGGCGAGACTTACGCAACTTTAATACTGCTCGTATTAAAGAAGCGATCGAGCAGAACCAGGGCTCCAAAGTCTTTGCCTGAGATCTGTCTGCCAGAAAGAGCCAACTGTTCAAAGCTGAAGACTGGGTGTGGCAGCATCGTTTCCGGGACACCTGAGATTTTGACTGAGATTGAGAGGTTCTATGGGCAGCTGTACACATCATCGTTGGGGCCACACGCAAGTGTGAGTAACGATGCAAGAGCTAGTCTTACCCGACACTATTCCGGTGATATCCCGGACGTCAGTCTGATCGAGATTAGAATGGCTCTCCAGCACTTTAAAAATACCAGGGCCCCGGGCGAGGATGGAATTACAGTGGAGCTTCTGAAAGCGGGTGGAACACTGGTACTTGAAGTCCTTCAGAAGCTCTACAATTCCGTCCTCCATGGTGGCACTACTCCGGAGGCGTGGAGCAGAAGTTCTCTCTTGAAGAACTACAGACTGATTTCCCTTCTGAGCCGTGTCTACGTGCTGTTTTTGAGAGTTATTACGAATCGTCTCGCACGCAGACTCGACGACATCCAGCCTCCCGAACAAGCCGGTTTCCGAAAAGGCTTCAGTACCATAGACCCCATACATACCCTGCGGCAGATTTTACAGAAGACCGAAGAGTACAATCTGCCACTTTGCCTGGCGTATGTGGACTATGAGAAAGCCTTTGATTCCGTCGAAATTTGGGCGGTGCTACAGTCCCTTCAGCGGTGCCAAGTTGACTGTCGGTATATCGAAGTGCTGAAGTGTTTGTACAGTAGCGATACGATGTCTATCCGAGTACAGAACCAGAGTTTGAAACCTATCCAACTGCAGAGAGGTGTAAGACAGGGTGACGTTATATCCCCGAAACTCTTCACCACTGCGTTAGAAGACGTTTTCAAGCTACTGGACTGAAAAGGATACGGTATTAACATCAATGGCGAGTACACCGCTCACCTTCGATTTGCCGACGATATAGTCCTTATGGCAGAGTCGCTGGATGACCTTAGCACTATCCTCAATGACCTCAATGGTGTCTACCAACGGATAGGTCTTAAGACGAACATGGACAAAACAAAGATCATGTTTAATGTCCATGTCACACCTATGCCGGTAGTTGTTGGGAGCACTATGCTCGAAGTTGTTGACGAGTACGTTTATCTGGGACAAACAGTCCGACTAGGTAAGTCCAACTTCGACTGAGAGGTCAATCGACGGATTCAACTCGGCTGGGCAGCGTTCGGGAAATTACGACACATCTTCTCGTCAGGTATACCTCAATCTCTGAAAACTAAAGTGTAGAACCAGTGCGTGTTGCCAGTGATGACTTACGGATCAGAGACGTGGTCCTTCACTGCTGGCCGTATGAGGACGCTCAAGGTCGCTCAGCGAGCTATGGAGAGGGCTATGCTTGGAGTTTCTCTGCGTGATAGATTCAGAAATGAGGATATCCGCAGTAAAACCAGAGTGACCGACATAGCCCAACGGATTAGTAAGCTGAAGTGGCAATGGGCCGGCCATATAGCTCGAAGAACCGATAACCGATGGGGAAGAAAGGTTCTCGAGTGGCAGCCTCGTACCGGTAGGCGTAGTGTAGGGCGACCTCCACTAGACGGAGTGACGACCTGGTAAGCCATGCAGGAAGTCGGTGGATGCAGGTGGCTCAGGACAGTGCTTTGTGGCATTACTTGGGGGAGGCCTATGTTCAGCAGTGGACTTGTGAAGGGCTGCAATGATGATGATGATGATGATGTCATTCTATCGTCTAATGCATTGCAATCTTCTAGACACTGAAGTGGTTTTGTAACTCGAGCTGAAAGGTTTCGGGATTTTGGATCAGAGCACGAGAGGGACGGATCGTTAAACTCATTAGACTAGACCTTTCCAACTTAACGTTTAGGTTCATTGTGCCTCTAACCATTCGGTGATCGCTGCCAGTTTTCACCCTTGCAATCACTGAGACATCACTGAACAGTTGCCGTCTAGTCGTCATAATGATGTCAATCTTATTTTTTGTCGAACCGTCAGGGCTCGACCAGGTCCGCTTTCTGTTCGCTTCTGTAAGAAAGAGTTCATCATAAAGAGTCCCTCTTTCTCCATGAAGTCGGCCAGCTGCTGGCCCCTTGGGTTCAGTTGCCCTACCCCGAATTTCCCTACCTTCAGCTCACCGTTATTTCTTGTGCCTAGTTTTGCGTTGAAGTCTCCCATTAACACCGTATGAGTTTTAGAGGAATGCATGGCTCTAGAAATATCCTCATACATTTTTCCACCTCCTAATCGGTATGTTCTGACGTTGGTTCGTAAACCTGTATGACCTTCAGCGAATACCGTTAGGAGATTCTGAGTATAAGTTACGCAACCCTCGTCTACACACTCCTAATCTTCACAACGTTGTTAATGAGAGACTTGTGGACGATAAATCCATCACCTCCCTGGGACAGATTGTCACCCACAAGTTGCTGGATTCGAAAATCACCTTGTCTCCTTCTCTTCGGACACATCATTGTAATTTAATTTTTAGCGGTTATAATTTTTTTTTAGAAGAAAATGTTTTATTTAAATTCCGTGCTTATAAGGGAAATAATACTTCATATAAATAGAATGGATTGTTCTTGTAAAAAAGCTTTGGAAGGTTTTTTTTATCATATTACTTCTAAATCTCTCTAGGCGTTTTGCATTAATCGGAACAAACAAAAATTTCTTAATTTCCTGTTTTTTTGTGCACATGATCTGAACTTAGTTTTTGAATTATCAATTTCTTGACTGGCACAACTGTAAAAATATTGTCATCAATATCAATAATACAAGTTTCACTACACCTACAATACGTGTAGCTTCAAAGAATAAATTATCAAGATTCAATGATGTGAACAATCAACAAAATTAAATACTGATGGAAGAAGCTTCCAGGAGATTGATATTAAAGTCTCCGAACACTACAAGACTTTTATTCTGTTTATTAATCTTAACTAAAACTTTGTGATCTGGACTTTGTTGAACTTTGTTGGTAGTTAAAATACAAACTTGAAAAGTAAATAAAGAAGATCGATTTTAGAGAAATAAATCCTCTGACAAGAGAAGTCGATGAATGCAGGTGGCTGATGACCGAGCTTTGTGGTTTTCCTTGAACGATGCCTATGTTCATCAGTGGAGTTGTAAAGGGCTGGACTGGAATAAATAAACAATACAACATGATGATCAATAAACGAACAAAAATTTAACACTTTGATTAATTTGTGAATCGTTTCATAGATTTCGATTTGAATCGATTTTTAGAAAGAATCGCCATCCCTACACAGCAGTGCAAACGCTGCTCTTTAGCGGCAGAAATAGGTATGAGAATTGTACCTACCGTGACTATCTAGAGGTAGAGAGAGACCTTGTAGTAGCTTATCTAATAGCGATAAAGCAAAAAGTGCAATTTACTTGTTTATGGTATTTTTAATGTTTGAAAACGTAACCAACCTCCATTACTAGGATATTCCCATAAATCGTTGAGTCGTTTTAGATACATAAGTTGAAAATAGACAAACATCGAGACCCAGAACAAATATTTGTAAGCCATATATGTAGGTATCTTGAAAATAAATTATAATATTTTGCATGCAGGTATATAATAAAGACAGTCTTGTCTCAACTCCCGTGTTTGATTGCCGCATCCTAACAATACAAAATTAACATGGCGCAGCCGGTACACAAATTTTACAAATAATATAATATATAAGTACTTCCCATTGAATTGGATGAACTGTAAAGGTTGTGAGAGTGAATTTTAGGAAGAAGTTGAAGATTCTAACGTAACTGCAATTGAATCAATCGTCCGGACAATGGAATCTGTATTACAACCACCGCCACCTTTTATTTTCGAAAATAATTTAGTAAATGTGACTTCGGGAAATTTATGTAAAGAATGGGAAAAATGGAAAAAAGCATTCTTGATTATATTACGAGGCATGTGAATTAAAAAAAAAGGATGAAAAAGTACAAATTAACATTTTATTACATATTATCGGAAACAAATGTCAGGAAGTGTACGAACAACTATTATTGGAAAATGATAAAAAGGAATTTAAATCGATTAATGAAGTATTTTTGAATTTTGATAAATTTTTTCTTCCACAAAAGAATGTGACGATGACACGACACATATTTTTCACTCGTGATCAACGGGAGATGGAGACAACCGAGCAATATGTTTTCGAATTAAACAAGATGGCGGCAAGATGAGAATTTAAAGATTTATGTCAAGATTTGGTACGAGATAGACTCATATGTGGTATACGAGATGGATGTGTGAGAGAAAGGCTGTTAAGGGAGCCTGACTTAACGTTAAAGAAAGCAGTGGAAATATGCAATGTAGCCGAAATGTCGCAAGCCCAGGCATCAATATAAAGTCAGAGAAGTCGGACCACCACGTGCATGAAATAAAACGTAATTCCGAGCAAGATGAACGTGACGCAGAAATTAATTGGGTGAACCGTCAACGTGTCACGCCCCCGCACCACCAGCGCCAGCAGCGAGCGCGTGGCGCCGGCAGCGGAGGTGTGCGGATGCCGCGATCCTCTAAGTCCTCAGCCCACCCTCGGGATGAAGGTGGGCACGCGCAAGTGCATCGTCCCGTCCGGTCCAGGTACGATCGCAGTTGTTGGAACTGCGGTTTGTCACACGAGAAATACAGTTGTCCCGCCTATGGTCTGCAGTGCCGTAAATGTCATCGGATGAATCATTATTCGCGGATGTGCAGAGTTTATGAAGTAAAGGAGGACTCCACCGATCAGGTAAATATCAATTACGGTAAGGACTGGTTGGTGAAGTTAAAGATAAATAATAATTTTCTAACGTTCAAGCTGGATACTGGGGCCGATGTGAACGTTTTGCCCAAGAAATATATTCAAAAAAATTAATATTACTGAATCAGAGTTAGCACGTACCGCAATAAAATTACAAGGTTATTCAGGCAATAATATTGAAGTTATTGGTAAATGTCACTTAAAAGTTAATTATAAAAATGATGTTTATATTTTAAAATTCATTGTCGTTGATGTAGATTCACCTCCTATTTTAGGCAGAACCTCGTGTGAGGAATTAAAGTTACTAAAGAGAGTTTTTTTCTATTAGGGAGAAAAAAAGAAAATGAAATAATAAATGAATTTTCCGACGTATTCGTAGGTATGGGATGTTTGCCAGGAAATTACAAAATACAGGTGAGACATGATATTAAACCCGTAATACATGCTCCGAGAAAATTACCGCTAGCCCTTAAAGACAAAATTAAAAATAAATTAATGGAAATGCAAAAAGAGGGCATCATTGCAAAAGTAGAGGGACCCACCGACTGGGTAAATAGTATGACTGTTGTTAAGAAGCCTAATGGGGACCTTCGAATCTGTCTTGATCCTAGGGACCTTAATAAGGCAATTAGGCGCGAACATTTTAAGCTTCCTACTCTGCAAGAAATAACTGCCAATTTATCGGGGGCAAAATATTTTAGTACTCTCGATGCCACGCAAGGATTTTAGCAATTAAAGCTTCATGAGTCTAGTACAGACCTTTGTACATTCAGTACTGTATTTGGTCGATTCAAGTTTTTGCGCATGCCATACGGTATATCGTCGGCATCAGAAATTTTCCACAAAAAATTGTATGAGCATTTTGATGATATAGAAGGAGTTATTTTATTTGTAGACGATTTGTTAATATATGCAAATTCTAAAAAAACACATGATGAGAGACTTCGGTCGGTTTTACAAAGGTGTCGGGAAATTAATATTAAATTAAATTTAAAAAAAATGTAAAATTGGGTTAACGGCACTCACATATTTGGGCCATAAAATAACAAAGGATGGAACGTATCCGGATGATTCGCACATACTAGCTATAAGAAATATGCCCAAACTAACCGCGGAAAAAGATGTCGAACGGTTCTTCGGTTTAGTTACGTGTGTGAGTAAATTCATACCGAATTTTTCGGAAAAAACATCTGTGTTGCGTGAACTGTTAAAGAAAGATGTAGCATGGCATTGGGATAGTAATCACGATCAATGTTTTAAAGAAATAAAGGAAAGTCTAAGTAAACCTCCGCTTTTAAAATATTATAGCTTAGAGAAACCAGTAAAAATTTCAGTGGATGCAAGTAAAAATGGATTGGGAGCCTGTTTGATGCAAGACGAGTTACCGGTGTGTTATGCTTCTAAATCACTAACTAAAACGGAGCAGTCATACGCGCAAATTGAAAAAGAGCTGTACGCATGTGTTCTTGCTTGTGAAAAGTTTTACACGTATATTTACGGCCGCACGGACGTTACTATAGAAACAGACCATAAACCGTTAGTCAGTATTATTAATAAACCGTTAGCAAGCGCTCCTGCAAGGTTGCAACGAATGCTTTTACGCCTCCAGCCGTATGAATTCAAGTTGGTTTATAAGCCGGGTCGCTATCTTTACGTCGATTCCTACGCGGGCCCCGTCTTTGCCCACGCAAACCCTAACATTTTAAATGAACTCCAAATAGTTCAGAACCTCTTCTGTCGTCGAGCTGCGAACGCACCGTGGTACGTCCGTAATGCCGACCTTCATCGGGACTTAGAGCTCCCAACAATTCAACAATTTCTTAAAAAACTCTCTGAGAACTTCTTCAAAGCCTCAGAGTCGCACCCAAACCATTTAATTCGTGAGGCAGCTTCTTATGCAGCCCCACCCCCTCTCGCTATCGTGTCCGCAGGCCGAGAAACTCTCTCTCGGACCCGCCTAATAAACTTTCAAACGACCTGAACTGTCTCCTGGCGGCTCAGGCCAACTCTAATTAAATAAAATTATTGTAATATCTAACATTAATTTGCCTTCGTAGGCACTCCCTCAGCGGCACTTAGCCGCCTGCGCCCTCTTTTCCCAAAAGAGGGTCGCTCATGATAAGGCACAATAGAGCTTAATCAGCCGGTTGCCTGTCCCCAAAGGCGGTTTTTAGAGGGTATCACTTAGGGTCCCCGGTAGGACAGTGAGCCCCTCATAACCACGATACACCGGCTATCGTGGTATGCGTAATGCATTTTCCGCCTCCCTACGTATAGGGTAGCCCTTTAATTGCTTCGGGCGCAAAAAAAAAAACTTTACGTCGCAGACGCACTATCGAGGGCAGTCGCACCGGACAAGCATGAGTCGACACTGCCGCGCGATCATCTCGACGCGCAAGCGCAGGTGTGCGCGCTCACCGCTAGCAATCCGTTGACGGACTCGCACTTCTTATCTATACAGAAATGTACCCAGGAAGATATAGAAATGCAAGAACTTATTAGAATAATAAAACGAGGTTGGCCCTGTCATAAAAGTAAAATAAAAGACATAATAAAGCCTTTTTGGGATAGTAGGGATGAATTATCAGTTAACTTTGGTATAGTATGGAGGGGTAGCAGGGTAATAATACCTAAATGCATGAGATACGAAATGATTAAAAAGATTCATTTGGGCCATCTATGGATTGAAAAATGTAAACTCAGAGCTCGAGAAATTATGTACTGGCCTAATATGAATACTCAACTTGAAGATTATCTGTCACATTGTCAAGCTTGTCTAACTTATAAAAAACAGAATTGTAAGGAACCGTTAATGCAACATGAAGTACCAAATAGGGCATGGTCTAAAGTAGGAATAGACGTTTTTCACTTCGAAACAAAATCGTTTATCCTCATAATAGACTACTATAGTAAATTTGTAGAATTAATAAAAATTCATTGCTTAAAGTCAGAATTAATTGTTAAAAAAATTAAACAAGTTTTTAGTAGACACGGTATACCCGAAATAGTTATGACCGATAATGGCCCTGAGTTTGCATCTAACACTTTTCGTGAATTCTCACATGATTGGAAATTCCAGCATGTGACGTCATCGCCGAGATATCCTCAATCTAACGGCCAGGTCGAGCGTGCCATACAAACAATTAAAAATATGGTGAGAAAAACGGCTTATGATCAGGCGGAGTTCCCATTAGCGCTCCTTGAATATCTAAATACACAAATCAGTAAGGAGCTCGCTAGTCCAGCGGAGTTGTTATATAATAGAAAACTCCGCAGTATACTTCCGTGTTCTCCAAATTTATTGTTACCAAAAATTAATACGGACGTAATAAATAAATTAAAACGCCGTCAACAAAAGCAAAAAATGTATTACGATAAAGGTGCTAGAAAATTAAAAACACTAATAATTGGACAAAAAGTTAAAGTTCGAATTAACAAAACATGGGTACCAGGTTTTATTAAAAGTATTCTAGGTCCTAGGTCATATTTAATAGGCATGGCAACGGGTGATGTATTAAGACGAAATAGGAAGCATATCATAGTTGATTCGAACCAGAGAATCGATGAATCATCTAATCTACGCACTGAGTACGATGATATCGCTGTAAACAATAACAAAACCTCCGCGCACGCGCCCTCTCCGCACGGCTCCAGTACTCAGCTGCGAGCGCCTCACTTGCAACAATCTGATGGATCAAATGTTTTCACTAACTGTTTTTATCGTACACGTTCCGGCAGGGAAGTGAGACCTCCTGATCGATGGGGCTTCTCCGCACCACAGAAATGACAGCTATGAATAATGTGAGGCAAAAAACTTTATTTTATTTTATTTAATTATAGAATTGATTTTTTGTTATTAATTATATATGTAAATTATTTTTTATCAATAACAATAAGTCGAAAGCAACAAGTTAATTGGATTTTGTTTTTAACAAATATTATATAAATTACGCATTAATAAATTATATTAATATGATTAAGTTACACGTTACAATTATATGAATAAATTCATGTATTATTATAAATCAAATTGTTAATTTTCATACTTTTATTTAAGAAATGTTTTTATTATATTAAGATTATTATTTGTGGTTTTATAAAAGATTAATGTTAAACCTCGACCCTTCATAATTTCTTAAGAAGGGGGATTGTAGGTATCTTGAAAATAAATTATAATATTTTGCATGCAGGTATATAATAAAGACAGTCTTGTCTCAACTCCCGTGTTTGATTGCCGCATCCTAACAATACAAAATTAACAATATAAACACTTGTCCTCGTTGCAGCCAAACGTTAAGCCAATGTAACTCTTTATAACAACTTAATGAGGTTACAAAGTCCAGCAGTTGATTATTTATGGGCTATTCAATCACATTTACTTTGTTTACGCAGAATGGGGGCTCTACCGAAAAGACATTGGCCCTCATTAAAATAACTATATTCTGAACAAATGAACCGATTCCTGATCAACTTATACTCCATGCATGAATACATCATTTAAAGATTTATCGATACGGATCGCTTCGGCAGCTACCGAAAATCGCGAGCCACGCCATCTTGTTAAAATATCTTCACTAGATTTATAATGGGATGTCAATTTTTTAATGATTTTGAAATAACAGAATTTTGACGACTATCTTAACAGATTTTTCTGAAGCTACAAACTAATATTTTAATACGATTATTTTTTTATTATATACACTAAAATAAGATTGCATTAGTCCGCATTTCTCACTTAAACGAATAAACTATAACTTTTAATATTAGAGTCGTTCATATTTATACTTAATTTTTTTCCTAACATGTCTCGAATCTAGCATTATCTCACATACCTACACAATTTGCACATTAACTAATATCCCGACTCAGAACAATTACATATTGTTTTGAGTCGGGATAATTGCACCTATATTTGCACTAATTATTATTTCATAAGAGTAAAACGCTTATCCTTAGTGACTTAACATAAATGACTACTGAGTAATTGGTTATATCCCCGAAACTCTTCACCGCTGCATTGGAAGACGTTTTCAAGCTACTGGACTGGAAATGATACGGTATTAACATCAATGGCGAGTACATCACTCACCTTTGATTTGCCGACGGTATGATCTTTATGGCAGAATGGCTGGAGGACCTAAGCGCTAAGCTCAATGACCTCAATAGTGCCTCCCAACGGATAGGTCTTAAGATGAACATGGACAAAACAAAGATCATGTTTAATGTCCATGTCACACCTGTGCCGATAGTTGTTGGGAGCACTATGCTCGAAGTTGTTGGCGAGTACGTTTACTTGCGACAAATAGTCCGACTAGGTAAGTCCAACTTCGACTGAGAGGTCAATCGACGGTTTCAACTCGGCTGAGCAACGTTCGGGAAATTACGTTGCATCTTCTCGCCAGGTATGCCTCAAAACCTGAAAACGAAATTGTACAACCAGTGCGTGTTGCCAGTAATGACATATGGAACTGAGACGTGGTCCTTCACTGCCGGCCGTATGAGGACGCTCAAAGTCGCTCACCGAGCTATGGTGAGGGCTATGCTCGGGGTTTTTCTGCGTAATAAACTTAGAAATGAGGATATCCGCAATGGAACGAGAGTGACCGACATAGCCCAACGGATTAGTAAGCTGAAATGGCAATGTGCATATAGCTCGAAGAACTGACAACCGTTGGGAAAAAAAAGGTTCTCGAGTGGCAGCCTCGTACCGGTAGGCGAAGTGTTGGGTGACTTCCCACTTTATGAAGTTACGACCTGGTAACACATGCAGGAAGCCGATGGATGCAGGTGGCTCAGGACCGTACTTTGTGGCATACCTTGGGGGAGGCCTATGTTCAGCAGTGGACTTGTGAGGGGATGTAATGATGATGATGATGAGGAATTGGTATATACCATAATGTACACATGTCACTATTTGTTTGTGTGTACGTAATGGTAATGTGGAAGTTCATGAGTAATTAATATGTGTCTTTGATATTATTTTTTTAAAGCGTTATCGGTTGATATAAAAGTGGTGGGTGAAGCCGCACAAGTTTAAAGCAAAACAGAGCCAGAACATTTGCAAGTATTTTTACGCCACTGTAATAAATCATCATTTATTATTAGAGCCTTCCAAAATTCCCCTGCCGAATAGACCTTCCCCATAGATTGCCACATAGCGGGCACATTTGCCATAGTTAGTAGTAGTTTGGTAGCCGCAGTTTTTACTATTGAGTTGTTATCGACGGGTAGCTGCCTGTCTAAAACAACAAGCCTGTTTCCTCTTTTCACTGTCACCTCTTACGACACACGTAGAAAGTTTTAATACTACCTTATATCATTCATAAGGATTACCTTTGGATAGTACTGAATTTAAAAAAAAAAACATTTATTTGTTGTTATATTTTGTGTTTCTTTTTCATATAAAAATATAATAGTTTTTTGCAGAAACTTGTATCGTCCTATGATTTAGTTTTCGTGAAACTAGATTACTGAAGTGATGAGAGCGACTTTAGAGACGCTACTACTGTAGGATGTACTACTGTGAGAGTAGTAATATTGAAATAACTCCTTTTTTAAGATCAGTGGTAATTTTCATGCCAGTAAGACGTGTTTAACCATTTTTATAGTATATCTGCCTGTCTGTCCGGCAGAACCGATGATGATGAAACTTCACGAACACGTAAAAAGCAGTTCCAGTAGTTATTTAGGCTATAAATTAACAGAAAAAACTTGAAGATATTTTTGTGAAACCAAAAAAATTATACAAGTGACCTCATGTTAATACGTAGAACTTAGCCGGACGAGGTGAGGGAGAATTGCTAGTTATAAGTTACTCATTTATCGCAATACTTTAAGTACAAAAAGTTACTTAAAGTATTGCGATAAATGAGGTTCTTAAAATAAAACATTTTTATCTTAATATGATTTCAATATATTATGAGTTTCATGTATAAATATGTTATGAACTAAGTTGCTAACTACATAAATAGGTAGATATTTAATACTAATATTAAGTGATAGTAGTACCTATTTTAGTGTCCTTACGTTTTATGTTACATGTTTAACGTTTAATTTCCATTGCATAATTTCAATACAGTGATTTCGTGTATATTTACGATTATGCTATTTCGAGAATTTTATGCATAAGTAAGCAAAAAAAAATAGAAACTAAAGAACAAACAATTCTTAACTCACAACTTTAAATCATTCAAGGAATTAAAATTAGTAAATGCATCATTTTTTATTTCTTTAACACACAACACAACTTAAATAATTTGAACAATTTGATTTACCTTTCAATTATACAAACAAAACACTGAAAACTTTAATAACAATAATTAAATATTGGCACATTTAGTTTTTTTTTTAATAAGAAGTTTTTAAACAGTTTAAAAACGTGGATAGTCTCTCAATATCGACTTCATAAATTAAACTTAAACTCATTTAACACTTTATTAAGTGCCTTGTACACAGGAGCAAGCTTTCTAATTTTCTTCTTATAAATTTCTTTCCTATAACTACATCTGAACCTTTTTTTATACAACTTTCCAGTACATTTATCTTTAATTCTGCTGTCATTGGATACTAAGAAACCACAAGCGACTTACGCGTTGGCTACAAGTTATTTATTTATTAGCAATGGCTGATATCACAGAGCAGAAAATGGAAACACAGCATTTATAAATAAATGGATATGCCACTAATAATAGGTCCGGGAAAAAGTTTCTTCGTATTTCGTTTGTATAAAATTGAAGAAACATGTATGGTTAATATTGGTTGTGCTGTTTGTATTCAGCTGGTTTTAATATCAATACATATAGGGCATTAAGAAAAGGAAAAAGTAAAATATACTTCCCCGCCGTTTATCTATTGTTTTTCTGTCCGCCAGAATGAGTGTATCTAATGAAGAAATTCGATACATTCTGAAGTTTTATTATAAAAAAAAGTAAAAATGCGACTATTGTGACGTTTATGGAATTAATGCAGTGTCAACAGGAGTAGCACAAAGTTAGTTCAAGCGTTTTCAGTCCGGGAATTTTGATGTCGAAGATGCAGCTCGCTTTGGTTGCCCTCCTACGGTTAAATTCGATGCCATTTTTTAAAAAAAATTGAGCAAGATCGATATATTAGCAGTTACGACATAGCTGAGGTATTGAAAATTGACCACAAAACAATATCCATCCATTTGAAAAATTCTGGCTAAACAAAAAGCTCGATATTTGGGTACCACACGAGGTCACTGAAAGAAACCTAATGAATACTGTACTCATTTGTTATCTCTATAGAAACGTAATGAAACAAACCATTTTTTTTAAACATTGATAACTAGAGATAAGTGGATCGAAGAACGTGCGAAAAAGATCATGGTCAAAGGGTAGTCAAGCTCCAAAGACTGTAGCAAACCCAGGATTAACACGCAATAAGGTGACGCAGGGTGTATGGTGGGATTGGAAGGGCAGCGTTTATTATGAGCTTTTACAACAGCTTATGAGACTCAAGCAAGAAATTGAGAAAAAACGGCCAGGATTAATCAACAAAAAAGGAGTCGTCTTTCTTCATGATAACGCCAGACCAGCATGGCTACTCAGCAAAAATTGAGAGAGCTTGGTTGGGAAGTATTAATTCATCCATCATATATTCCTGACTTTGCACCCTCAGATTTTCACCTGCTACAGTATCTTCAGAATTCTTTGGGTAGTGTTAGGTTAACATCAAGATAGCACTGTCATAACTACGAGTACATGTCGCATTTTTTTATCAAAAATCCCAAGTTTTCTACAGAAACGGAATTATGTCATTACTTACAAGATGGCTACAAATGGCGCATATATTATAATCAAATGTAATTAAACTTTAAAAAATTGTCTTGAATTTATATATAAAATACGAAGAAACTTTTCCCAGGCCATATACTTATGTTACACAGCTTACAGACTGTTAACCTTTTATGTAAGGTAAGAATCTAGACAATAATTGTCATGTCAGTGAAAGAGCAAAGGAACACCAAACCCAATTTGTAGGAAATCATTTAGTACTACCGCATAAAAATGCAGAAGTGGACACCTAATAGAACCTCAGCAGTTTCGGTGTTGCAGTTACATGATACAGTAAAGTTTGTTTTAAGGTAACATACATTTAATCAAACACAATAACGATGCTCTATTTGGAATATTGTGTAAAAGCGAAGCTATTCGAAATGTTTCGAAAATTATGAAAATGGTATTTCTTTCCGCCTCAGTAAATTTCTTATTAAAGTCTATGAGCTATGGTTGACTAGTATCACTTTATATACATAAATTCCTTAGGAAAGATCTAAATCAATATGGAATGTTACATGTCATTATTACTTAGACAATTAGCAATATGTAATCCCATATCCACACATGTTAAATGTTAAATATACAGAATAAATATTTTATACTCGTTTAATAATAGCGTTAAGTTCCAAGAAGATGTAATTTTGCATTTACACCTTCTCTCTTTCGACTGACTGTCAGTATAATTCATTAAAATTAATCGGATGTGGAGTATGAACTCTCATGTCATCCAAAGGTTGTAAAGATTCACCTATCATCATACTACCCGTAACGCTGTTTGGTGGTACCGTCCCAGTTACTAATGACGCGTTTCCGGAATGTCCTGGATTACCATTTGGGGTCATCGGTCCGTGTTGATTGGATTCTTGTCTCATTATGTTCCGACGCCATTTAGCTCGTGCGTTTTGAAACCACACCTACATAAATGTATAGATATCAGTATTACAAAACATTAAATAACGTTTAAAGTGCAATCCATTTGTAAGAATCCTACCAAATAGAAATGCTGTAGTAAATATTTTTGGCTATAAATATAGCACTATGATATTTACCGACTGATACGTTGATCTATTTATCACGAGGTCTCGGTTATGAATCTCGTGTCGGGCCAAATATAGTTATTAGGTTTTTCTATCGAATTTTCAGTAGGAGGCAGGAATCAGTAAGTTGGCGGTATTTAAACCCGATGTTTCGGATAGCACGTGTATGTTTTGGTCCTGCACCTTATCTCTCTTAGTTTGTATCGGATTTTCATGCCATCGTAGCATAAGAGTGAGGTATGCATGTATGCACTCGTACACTATAATTCTGTATTGGCAGCCATAACGTGCCATGACAATATATATATATATATATATATATATATATATATATATATATATATATATATATATATATACATATATATATTACATGCATTACAATTTACACAATACATATTTTAAAACTGTAAATCATTATAAATTATAATATAATTGTCGCTAAAACCATTTTATAAGAACAATATTAAATCTGTACAAGTGGTTAAATTTTAAAATGTTGTACAACCGACTTCAATATAATTAAAATGAAAACATCACCAATGTATTCGTAGTCGATTAATTACGCATTATGAAAAATAACTCAAAGTCTACTGGTCAGATCTTCATTATATTTATATGGGCCCACACGAGGCACCCTCTTTCAGATAAAAAAGAATCATCTAAATCGGTTCACCCATAAAATAGTTCTGCGATAACACACACAAAAACATACAGTCGAATTGAATACCTCCTCCTTTTTGAGGTCGGTAAAAATCCTTCTTCGTAGATACATAACCAACGTCACAACGTTTTTATCTAAACAATTTGTAAATTATTATATTTTAATTAAACAAACCTGTAAAACTCTCTTCGATAATCCTGTTTTTTGAGCCAGTTGTTTTAAGTCTTTAGCGTCAGGATTCTGGTTGATTGCGAAGTATGACTTCATAGTGCGTAACTGATGGTGCTTGAAACTGGTACGCATACGCTTGGTACGCTGTGTGTGACTTGATACGCTGCCAGGGGAAGCTACAGAAGAATCGTAAGCCAATGATTCCATCGACGATGACAGATCACCTCTATGAAGGATATCTTAAACAAAAGATATATTATTATTATATTATTATTGCTTCTTTCATTAAAATAAAATAAATATTGAGAATTATTTTCTATACTCATTATTAGATCGATATAATTTTTTTTCTAAAATAAGGGTGACAAACGAACACACAGTCCACTTAATGGTAAGTAGATGCTATGGCCCATAGATATTTGACTATCCTCAAATAAAGAAAATCAGATGAAATGCAGATGTGTTAGCACCCCTGAAGATTAACATGGAATGCCTCGTATCAAGTAAAAGTGACCTCCGGTTCTCTAACTCAGCATACCAAAAACAGCAGCATTGAGCTGGTATTTTACACTGGTATTCTGCGGAGCCATAACGGAGCTGTAACATGGCTCTACCACGTATAAAGTAAAATAAAATATAAACTATTATATTTAATTAATTCGCTCAGCATAGGTATCAAACAAATTTTGCTGTCAAATTTCTTATTACATATCTGTAATTAAACATTGATTAACACGCAAAAACGACTTAAAAACTAAAAAAAAAATATCCAAGAAATAGCTCCTGACGTCGGTGATAAGATGTAGTACGTATCTATTACTACTGTGCTACTGTATCCAGTAATAACTTACCATCACCACCAGCCTACGTTAGTTTTTTCTAATCCCTTCTTAATAAAACAAGCCGTGCAGTGACGGCGTAATAGAATCTATACGACACAAAAGCGTACTGTGGGTGTTGTAAGAGGCAACAGAGGTAAATGAAAATGCAAATGGGCAGGAGTATATTTCTGATAATAACTCAAAATAACAAAAAAAAACTACCTTTGCCAGCTCACCTGCCGAGCTCAGCAACTATGGTCACTAGCCACCCTATGAGACATTCAATGGGGTAGGTCTATGTTAAGAAGTGGACCTTTAATAGGAAGTAACGAATGAAATAATAATTAATAATAATGTCCCCTAAACTGACTTTCGGTCACGGCGAACCGCTGGCGACTAACCTTGGAGACTAGCCATCAACGCAGGACAGAATCATTGCCATCCAAACTCTCTATTCCCTCACTCTCATAATCCGATGGGACGGTAAGCTGACATGACCGGAGAGAGACCAGGTGCAGGACCAACGGCTTCACGTTCTTTCCGAGGTACGGGGGTGAATCACCGACAGCTTCCTGACTTCCGGCTACTGAGAATTTCTTGACGGTAAAACTCAATCATTGATTTTTTTTTCGACCCGACCCGGGATTCAAACCCAGAACCTCATGATCAGCAGTCACACTACTACAACCTCCAGACCAATGAGGAGGTCAACGAATGAAATGTTGGGTGAATAAAACTAGCTAACTAACCAATATCCGCTGTATGAAATTGGCCAATCAAAATTTAAAGAGTTAACTGTGAGCTGTCTACGTTTCATCTCAATCGTAGCGTGTCGCCTGTCTATGCCACATCCGAAACATTTTTTCAATCGCCATTGTTGGTGACAGGAAGCTAAAAGATTAGTGGCTCGGTCGATTGCGGATTAAGGCATTGCGGTTGTCTAGCTTACGAGCCAATTTCGATACTCTAATTTAATTTTTTGCCAAAATGGAAACTATTTCCGATGTGGGTATGGAAATGTTTGAGAATAAGGCATACCTATCTGCGTAATCTGCGTAAATAAAAAAATTATATTTTTACATTTACGTATATTTACTAGGTGGTATGAATTCTTTTCTGCCCGAATTCGTCTCAGGCAGAAAAGAGGTAATACTCTCCAGGTATTGCCCTCTTACCAATACCTGCCCCAAAAAACGCTTTCACTGCTGTATTCCAGTCTGAAAGGTGTGCCAGTGTAGTAATTACAGGTTGTCAGTGGTGACAACTCATCTGTAGCCTTCTTTTGAAGTTGGCTGCAAGTACAGTAACCACTTACTTACACACTACATTATTTAAAAAAAAACACTATATAATTATAAAATAAAATAGAATGTGCCACGTTTTAAGAAATATTACCTTATCGTAGAGGGGGCAAACGAGCATACGGCTCACCTGATGGTAAGGGATTACCGCCGCCCATGAACAACTGCAACACCAGGGGAACTGCAGAACTTTCTTGAAGGTCCCTAAGTCGTATCGTTCTGGAAAAATCTCTGGTGGTAGTCGATTCCACAAGGAAGTTGTGCGAGGAAGAAAACGTCTTTTAAATCGCACAGTGGTGAACCGCCAGTCATCCTGATGGTGTGGATGATATCGCGAGTTTTGTCCAGATGTGCGATGGTGAAATTGTGTGGCTGGAATTAGTCCGAACAATTCCTCGATAAACTCCCCGTGTTAAATGCGATAAAATACGCAAAGAGATGCAACATATCTATGCAGTGGCGCTACGACGTCTACGACGATTAGTGTATGGGTAGCTACACTACAATTAGAATAGAGGGACTCCAGTTCGTTGTTGCGCCGTGAGATGGAAGCAAAACCATCCATCAACCTATTTCACTCCTTGGTCGTTAGAAGTGAATAGAGGAAAGACCAGTAAGATCTCTAATAGAAGGAGGCTTACTTATTTGTAAAACAGCCAGACCGGTGATTATTGCCTTTATAAAACGAAATATTTGATATGCTTATGCCACTCAGACAATCACCAATCTGACTGTCGGGATTCGTGTCTGCGACTGATCCTTTCTACAAAATGAGAAGCCAGTGTTCAACAGTGAGCTGTTTCTGGTAATGACAGAAGGAAAGATGATGATAATGTCAGGTGCATATTTAAATTGTTCGTCAGAGAATTTAGAACCCTCAATATTAGGCTTTAATAATGATTGGTTCAAGAGTCAGCGATGCTGCATTTGCGTGGCATTCCTTGTTTTGTATACGGTACAATAAAAAGACATTTAAGGTTACAATAATTCGCATATGTCTAAAAAATGACATAAATTTTGGGAACAACATTAAAAGTGAAATGTGAAATGTCCCCATCGATCCCACATCTGAAACAAACTTTATTTAAGGTCAAAGTTCGCAAAAATGGGTTTTTGCATTTTTCAGCTTAACCATAAGTTTAATTATAAAAATAGTTTAGACAAAATTGCAGATTGTGCAATTATCTATAAACATTATTCTTACACTTTTTATCCTAAGAATTACCATTTCGGAGAAGTAGCAATTCAAAAAGTTGAAAAAGTTTCCACGCCACCTTTGTGTACTTGGCGCGTTTTAACGCGGTTTCCCCGGTAGACCTATTCCACGACCTATTATGGTCCTGTTTAGTTAAAAATAGTGTATCAAATAAAAATAATACCACTGGAAATTATGAAATTAGGGGATATTGTTATAATTATATAGATTGATATAATTGACATTTTGAAAAAGCAAATAAACTTTTGGTTGACTACATTTTCAATTGTTGTTGTACAATTATTTATTTTTACTTGTATTACAGCTCAATGAAGTATATAAAGGCAACTGATATGCATATTATGAAGAACGCAACTTTTATACTTTGTTAATTTCTGCGAATTATGGTAACTTTACCCTTATTTTTGGACCTAACTTGCTCGGACCAACAAGAAATATCATATAAACTTAAAATATAAAATAAACTAACACACATGTCACCCAGAAGGGTTAGCACATATTGCGAACTTCTATTTAGAGAACCTGAAACAACGAGAGATTTTGAATCTATGCGAATTATTGTAACCTCACCTCTATTTTTGGAGCTAGCTTGACCGGACTATGAAGAAATATAATTTAAACTTAAAATATAAAATAAACTGACACACATATCACCAAGAAGAATGAGCACAGATTGCGAACTTCTATTTGGAGAACTTGAAATATAGAGGGCTAATAATTTTACATTCTCAAGATGTTGCTAATTGGAAGTGAGGTGAACTAATTTATATATAATATCAATATAGTTAGGAAATACCGTTTTAAATAAAAGTATATCAATTTCTATAGTACGTAAATACACAAGATAAAGCCTCAGTGGTTTACTCTTTAACTGTTTGCACATTTTATTCACTCGTTTTCTAATTTTCAACTCTGAGGTATATCCGTAGTTTGGTTTATCCATTTCTAATGGAATTAATGTAAAATATATCAATATTTTAAAAAGGAACATTCATTTTTACGTTTTCAGAACATTTTAACTCCCCCGGGAAATCTATCATTACAACCCATTCCTATTTAGCGCTGCCCTAGTGGCCGAAAAAATTATATAAAAGAAAAACATTCTCGTCTTTCCTTCACATTCATATACTTACCTAACAAACTTTTTTATATACAAACGAGTGCAAGAATTTCTAATGTGTTATTTTGAATACGCTTTAAACGTAAATACAAAAAAAATGGATGTAAAGTGACTCATGTCGTTCGAAATACTTTTTAGGAGCGGTCAAAATAAATAATTCTATAGAAATATTTAAGAATATGGTGTGACGACGTTATAGTTTTCAGAGCCTAAAGTCAGCTTATTTGTATATCTAATATTAAAAACTAGCGAGCCGCCCTGGAGTCGCACGGGTGATTTCTGGAACTCGACAACTGCACCACCTATCGGATACATTAGTGAATCTAAATCATCCAAAAACCCGTTCGAATACACAAAAATTTTTGATGAAAATCCGTTATTGAGTTTTAGCGGGACTAACGGACATTAATAGATTTTTATATGTGATGAATAAGTTATAAGACACGATTAGTAACAAATCCAAATTGTTTATATGATATAGTTCCTTTATGAATGATGGTGGAGAGTAGGAGATTCTAATTTCAATTGAAATGTTCACCTTAAGCTTTGCCGCTCTATAAAACCAAAACTACGAAATCAAGAGACAAAAACACGAAGTCGTATATTATAGCTATGTTGAGGAAAAAAAACAAAACAGATTTAGTTAATTACAAATACATCTAAAAGTCAACTTAAAACAAACTAACTACACTACAACATACTAAAATCGACTAAAACATTTACTATAATCAACTCTAAAATATTTACTACAGTCAAATGTCAAAATGTCGTCAGCAGCGCCGTTTTGACCCTTTATTATTTGATTGACTGATGAAGAGCTATCGTATCACAAAGCCATCTATGCAAACAATGCTTAGTTTTTGAGTTATAAGAAAGTTACCATATTAATCGGATGACCGTATTACCCTCATGTACTATATATATATATATATATATATATATATATATATATATATATATATATATATATATATATATATATATATATACTTTTTTATTCAATGTAGGTTATAATAATACTTATTGAAAGTCACTTTTTTCATTTACCACTGGTTCGCAAAAAAAACCTCTCTCCTGAGAAGAACCAGCAAGAAACCCAGCGGGACTATTTTTTTCCAATAATAGCTTACAATTATGTTTACAATAAACAACACAAGACAAATTAGAAGTAACTTGGTAGCGATCACCCTTCCCAGGGGTTATTATCATCCATAAATTCCTTAATATTATTATAACCCTTTTTATACAAACTTAGTTTAATAACATTTTTGAACTTCGTGTATGACAAATTTTGTATATTTTCTGGAAGTTTGTTGTAAAAGCGTATACAACGCCCCAAGAATGCTTAATTACTGACTCGGTGGAGTCGAGTAACTGGTACTACTCGCTTGTTTCTAGAATGAATATCACTTATTTTCGCAAAACTACTTTTATTTTTGTGTACGTACATTACATTTTCATAAATGTATTGAGAGGCCAGGGTTAATATTTTAATTTCCTTAAATTTTTGTCTCAGTGACTCTTTTGGTTTTAAATTATATATTGCTCTGGCCCTCTTCTGTAAAATAAATATAATTTCAATACCATACGACATAATGCTATGGAAATAACTAAAGTAAACTATTCTAGCTGTTTCAACACTGCTAAGAGATCTAATCTTTTTCACAGCATATGCTGCAGAACTAAGTCTGATGGCTAGTTTTGATATATGGGGGAGCCATTGAAGCTTTGCGTCCAGTGTGATTCCAAGAAAAATGGTGGTATCAACATGACTCAATTCCCCCCCCCCATTTAAAATTACATTAGTATTGACAAGTTTAACATTAGGAGTTACGAATTTCATACATTTAGTTTTAGTTCCATTCAAATGCAAATTATTAACATTAAACCAATTGACTAACTTAGCTATAGCATTATTTACTTCGTCGTAATTTAATAACTGTCGTTTTAATTTGAAAATTAATGAAGTATCATCAGCAAATAATACTATATCATGGTTATCCCCTACTACGTAAGGTAAGTCATTAATATATACTAGAAATAGAAAAGGGCAGAGAATTGAGCCCTGACCCAGCATCATACTATTAATGACAACTTTTTGCGTTCTGTCACTTAAATATGAAATAATTAGTTTAAGAGCATCGCTTCTTACACCGTAGTGTTGAAGTTTCCTGATTAATGTTTCATGGTGAACACAATCGAAGGCTTTGGATATGTCACAGAATACACCCAAAGCATCCTGTGAATTCTCCCATGCATCAAATATATATTTAATCAGCTCAACGCCAGCATCAGTTGTCGAGCGACCCCTTGTGAAACCAAATTGATTTTTATGAAGTAAATTATTTACATTAAAAAAATTTAACATTTGATCAAGAATAATCTTTTGAAAAGTGTTGGCAGTACAGAAATTGGTCTAAAATTAGCGGGGTCCAATGTACTACCAGATTTAAATAAAGGTATTACTTTACTATGCTTCATTAAATCAGGAAACACACCAGATTCAATACTAGTATTAAAATAATAGATAGTTGAGGTGCGATTATATCTATTATAGACGCAATAACTTTAACGGAAATCCTCCACAGATCGGCGGTTTTCTTAATATCAATTAATATACAATCTCTTCTTAGTCACTTAGAAATGTAAATTTTACACATATCTTTTGTTTAAGTAATGATTCAGCGACGGCAGGAGAAGAATTCAGTGACTTAGTGGTTAAGATCGGAATATCAGTAAAATATTTCTCAAAAACCATTGCGACGTCCTGATCTGATTTAGTTAATTTATTGTTAAAACTTAACTGGTAGTTAGAATTGCGAGAGTTGACCTTACCAGTTTCACTATTAATTATACTCCATGTCATTTTAATTTTATTAGAAGCAGTCTTTATTTTGTTGCTTAAATACAATGACTTGGCTAAGGAGCACACTCTTTTAAATATTTTGGAATATGGTTTTACATATTCCCTAAATTTGACCCTAGGATTATATGACCTTTCATTGTAAGGTTCACATAACCTTTGTCTACTCTTCTGGACTCCTACTGTCGCCCATTCATTAAACGATGTTCAAGGAGAATGTTTTAGAAGCAAAAGTATTATTAAATTCATTGCAAATAAGCTTAAATAATGTTCCATACAAAAAATTTGGATTATTTTGGTATGAAAGTAATGGAAGTTTCTGTACTATGTTACTTCTAAACTTCTCCAAGCGATGTGCATTTACTGGAACAAACACTACTTTTTTGGGCCTATCAGAGCTCAATTTTTTAATTATGCATTTATTGAACGGCTTAACATTTGTAAAAATGTTATCTATACATGTTGCACTAGATTCAGCAATACGTGTTGGCTCAACTCCGCCATTGCCGGTCCCAAGCCCGGATGAGAAAGGAGGAGGGGACGGTTCCGCAGGAGATAGTGGGTGTATCCGGTGGACTAACACACCTACCTGCGCTAGGACCTGCGCAATCGAGCGCCGTACGCGGGGATGAAGGAGTCCTGGAGGGTTGAACCGATCGTCACTGTGGTATATAGTGGCGAGAGGCAACACGCCCTCTTTGGTCCGGATTTCAAGCTAAACGGTGGCTCTATCTGCTAGCCACAGATAGGGAAATGGCCAAGCGCCCTGTCAGAGGGTCGCAGGCGAGGGATGTGGGGGCTGCCTAGTTTTCCTGAAAATGGGGCTGGGTAGTGGTAAAGGCCATGCTGACGGAGCAAGTGACAGTTTATTCGGGTGGTGGGGATGGGCCTTGTCAGCCCCATCTACCAGCTGGATCGAGCTCCCGATGTCACGCTGTGAGCCAACTTCGCGTCCCTATATTCTCCCGGTAATCCTAACGCCTGAAATTCTTCTTTTTTTTAAAGTAGGGTGTTCCCAAAGGTGCGGGATCTATGGAGGGTGGGAAGCCGGGGGGGATGAATTTTAAAGAACAAAAAATTATGGACAATTTAAGGCCCAATAAGACAGAGGGAGAGGTGTCAGAGGTGCTTACCAGAGACACCAAAGAACAAGGGGGAACCGTCACTAAACCGACGGTTCCACGGACAGTACCGTCCAGCGTAGGTGCCTTCACCAACTACCTCGCTGAACGTTTCCAAAACCAGTTCCAAGGAGCTGGACGAGAAAAAAAACAAGAGCCCGCGAGTAACAAAACTGCGGAGCCACTACGAACTGACGACCTTTTCTCTGCTACCTGGCAAGTGGTGAGCCGTAAGGGGAAAGGCAAGGCACCCAAAAAGGTGACTTGCCGACCTGTCGGACCATCAGGAGGGTCTATCCCTGCAGGCAGTAGTGGAAAGGCCAAAAAGAAGAACAAGAAGCAGCGGGAAAAAGGCCGAAGAGAACGAGCCGCATTGGCTGCTTCCGAAACTAAAACCAAGGAGGCTGGGCAAGCTACTGCGACTGGGGTGCTTGGAGCTGGAACCAGTAGCCGCACTGAAGCTGGAAAGGATAAAAATCCAGCCCAAGTGGAAGTCGCGGCCGCGGGAACCAGCTCTAGGATATCCGCCAGGAAGCAGCGAGCGGCCAAGCGTCCTGGGAAGAAGGAAAGAGCAGTTATTTAGTACTAACCTAACCATTTTAAACATAGGTTCTGAACCTACTTTCATAAACAAACGCTGTCGCACTATAATCGACCTCACACTTGCAACAGAAGGAGCAGCCAAACTAATTACGGGATGGCATGTGTCGAAAGAGACCTCATGCTCAGACCATAGATGGATCTGCTTCGCACTACAGGTCGATATCCCCTCTACACCACCATGGAGAAATCCCCGCAAGACAGATAAAACAAAATACCTAAATAGGCTGACGTCTTCGCTCGCGGGTTTTGAGGGGATAAATACTATAGCAGATCAGTCGCTCCTAGAAGAACAGGTAGCGGGTGTTACTAAGGCCATGATAGATAGCTACCATGAATCATGTCCAGAAATCACTCCACCAAGGCATGCCGAGGTAAAGCAACAATGGTGGGATGAAGAACTCGATACGAAACTTAAGAAGGTAAGAAAAGCCCTAAATAGGGCCACGAATACCTCAATGGATGAAGACTGGCTACTATATAAGAAAGCTAAGTCTGAATACAAAAAAATGTATCAGGTATCGACGCTCGACTGGGTGGCGTAAATTCTGTGGCAACATAGAAACCTGCGAACAAGCAAATAGGATTAGGAATATTCTAGCTAAATAGAACACGTCGAGATCTATGTCTCTAAAGAAACCCGACGGTAGCTACTCAACATCGCCGGATGAAGCCCAACGCATCCTAATTGAAACGCAATTCCCAGGTTGCTGCGTAACCCAGGAGGCAAACCGGCATGACGACATACCGACACCAACAGTAGAAGACTAGAATTTAGAACAGAGAGTGGTAACGATGGACAAAATCCATTGGGCCATTCACAGTTTCCTCCCCTATAAGGCGGCAGGACCTGACGGCATATTCCCGGCACTCCTACAGTGGGGGGTAAAGCCCTAATAGTCAGACTTGCTGCCACAATGAGAGCATGTCTGGCTCTTAAATATGTTCCTAGGAGATGGAGGGAAGTGAAAGTCACATTTATACCCAAACCAGGTAAGAGCGATTACACTGACCCTAAATCCTACAGGCCCATTAGCCTCACATCCTTTCTCCTAAAGACGATGGAGAGGATGTGTGAAAGGGAATTAAGGGGATCGGCGCTAATGAACTTACCACTACACGACAAGCAACACGCCTACAGTCTAGGCAAATCAACAGAATCGGCACTTCATCAGGTAATTACAAAGATTGAAGAGGCCATCCAAAACAAAGAGATATGTCTAGGTTCCTTCATAAATATAGGACAGAACGAACTTCTCCAGCATAAAAGGTGCACTCAGTAGACATAAAGTTGAACCGGCACTGATCGACTGGATAGTTTGCATGCTCAGTACACGAATAATAAAGATTGCTGGTGAATCTCAACCAATCCAAATTAAGAAAGGCTGCCCGCAGGGTGGGGTTCTCTCACCTCTCCTGTGGAATATGGTCATTAATGAACTCATCAGCAAATTAAATACTAATCACTTCTATACAGTAGGTTATGCTGATGACCTGACAATACTGGTCTCGGGAAAGACAGCAAGATAGTGTGCGACCTGACCCAAGCGGCTCTCCGTATAGTGGAGAGATGGTGCAGGGAATACGACTTAACCGTCAATCCAAATAAAACGGTTTTAGTAATGTTCACACAAAAACGAATGCTGAATAAAAATCATCTTCCAAGTCTTTTCAGCACAAAACTCCAGCTATCCTCTGAGGTAAAATATTTAGGTCTTACCTTGGACAGCAAACTTAACTGGAATAAATACATAGAAAACAAAATCAACAAAGCTTGTATAGCTTTCTGGCAATGCAGAAACATGATTGGCAAAAGATGGGGACTGACGCCAAAAATCATACTGTGGCTTTACAAAACTGTAATTCGGCCCATGATCACATACGGCGCTCTGGTATGGTGGACCAAGACATATGAAGCCACCAAAATTAAGAAGCTTCAGCGCTACCAAAGACTGGCATGTATGGCTGCCACAGACTGCATAAGAACTACGCCAACAGCAGCCTTGGAAGCGATGCTGGAGCTAACTCCGCTTCATCTACATATACAACAAGAAGCGACTTTAGCTGCCATGAGACTCAAGACCCTAAATCTTTGGAGTAAGAATAGTGTCCCTCATATAGGCATAATTGATAGAATTCACTCAGAAATTCCTATCCTACAAGCCAAATACGATAGGATTCCTAAACAATTTGTTTTCGATAAGAAATACAAGATACAATTAAATGAAAACAGCCAGCCGGAAGGATTAAGCCCAAAAGAGCTTAGAGTTTTCACCGATGGTTCTAAAACAAATGAAGGTGTAGGTTCTGGAGCTTTCTCGGAAGACCTCAATATTCACATATGCACACCGCTGGGTACCTATAACACGGTCTTTCAGGCGGAATGTATGGGTATCATTCAAGCGGCCATAGCAATAGATGCTAGGAAGGTTAATGACTTCCCCATCAGAATACTGACCGACAGTAGGGCGGTACTACAAGCTCTGAGTTGCAATGGGGTGAACTCGGGACTAATATATGAATGCCATCAACGATTAAATGAGGTATGTAAAAACAACAATGTGACTCTGCAATGGATAAAGGGACACAGTGAATCCAGAGGCAACGATGCAGCGGACGAACTGGCCAGAAGAGGACCGGCTCTGGTCACTATAGGGCCGGAACCAATCATACCAATCCCCTTTGGTAACGTTCGTTCACTGGTACGTAGACACTTCACTAATCAACACGCTCAGCTTTGGAAAAATCTAGTAGATTGTAGACAAGCTAGGGAGGCTCTACCTGTAATAAACAGTCGCTTAACCAAAGTTTTAATGAGACTGAACAAGCCGCAGATCAGGATAGTAACAAGTGCTGTCACAGGACACGGCACCTTTAACAAACATTTATTTTCTATAGGTGTTACAGATAGTCCCCTGTGCAGGGCATGTATGGGGGAGGAAGAAACGGCGGCCCACGTGCTACTGAAATGTCCAGAGGTCGCTACGTACAGGGCTAAACATCTCGGCATGCCGGGATCACTCCCCGAAGTTGCATGCAACATCAAGGGACTGTTAAGCTTCTTCGGGGAGATCTCATGGCTCGAATAATCACATTATTCCTGCCCACACGCAAAATACGCGCATAGACGTGTAGTTGCGGAAAACAGCCCATCGCTAACTAACTAACTAACTACGTGTTGGCTCAAAAAATAAATTAAAGAGACCATGAGATTTAAACAATGATCTAAATTTAATATTGGTGGAGGAAGCTTCTAGGAGATTGATATTAAAGTCTCCACATATTACAACAGATTTATTCTGTTTATTAAGCTTAGCGAAAGTCAATAATTTCTTAATTAAATTATTAATGTCTATTAAATTAATTCTATTGGTATAATTGTTACAATTAAATGTCAAATTTAAATTATTGTTACATGATAAATTATTCATTAATAAATTTAAATCATATCTTATTTTATTCTCCTGTGGCCAACCCTGTATGTAAGGCAATGTAAACAAGATTATTTTGTGTACATTTAAGGTATTGAGGTAATCAATATATTTTAATAATTGATTTTTGTTTACATTGCCTCTTCTCCCAACAAGAACTATTAATGTGCTATTAGGGCAAAACTTACTAGTTAAACTTTATTCATTATATGACTAAAGGATGCTCCAGGCTACTAATTACCTGTCCTTTTAAATGGTTATTTAACATCATGCCCAAATTTTTACCGATGTCATCACAATACATAATAACTTCATGTTTTTTTAATATTTAAACTACTTTTTAAGTTTTTATTCTTTGTTATGGTACCGTCATAGAGTGTTGGTGAACTAAAACAGTTACTATTTACACATATTGTCCCCGATGAACATGGTATGGAGCGTTGATTCTCACTCTGATGTTTTATTAAGGAGTCAAAGCGCTCCTCATTGTATTTACATGACTTTACCAGATCATTCATGGCCAATATGTGTTCTTTAATCTCAACCTGAGCCGATGCATATTTATTGGAGATAATTTGTAAGGAGTTTTTAAGCGACAAAACTTCTGAATTGAGAAACTCTATTTCAGTCTCATAACAGTTTTTCATATTTTCCACCTCAATTGAAATAATTTAAGTTTATTAATTAATTCCTGCTTTTCCTTACATATATTTATATAATTTTTTGTATTAATTTTATCTTTAATTAACTTTTGTACTTTCCTAACATATTTATTCAATTTTGAACAGACTTTGAGTTTGGGCTACTTTCAATTCATCTAAGTATTGTTTTAATTTAAAAATCTGCTCATTAGCCTCACTTAACTGCAACTGCAATGCAGCAATTAATCTGAGGGATTCCTCATATTCTTTGCTGCATCGATCAAACTCATCGACTGTTCCCTGAAGCTGATCCCTTTCTTTTAAAACATTTGTGTAGTCTTTATGCAACTTAACCATATCACTTTTTAGTTGACTATTTTTGGCAATTATATTTATTATTTCCTTTTCGTTGTCATCCCTTTCTTTAAGCAACAGCTCACACTGGTCCTTTGACGCCTTAAATTCTAGAAGCGCCATTAGAAGTTGGTTCCCCATTTGGCGCGTTTTGGCGTTGCGTGTATTCATTTTACTATTATGTGTAAATAGCAAAAGAAAACAAAGAAAGAAAACCGAAGAAACAGAGTAAGCTAATATCTAGATCTATGGGTCGCAAATTAAATTATCAGGTAAACAATTCAAATTGAAATCCGATACAACACTAATTTAAAAGGTAAATCTTAAAATATAAAAGGGATAAAAAGAATTACAATAACTTACAGAAAGTTTAAAACGATGTTCGTTACAGGTTACAGCTGTCACTTTTAGTTGAACCACAAAACACTAATTAATTAAAATACTTATGACTTTTATTTATTTTACAAACACAATTAAGTCTTATTTAACAACTGTAACTAGAAATTGAGGTGGATATTATCGATTTACAATATTTAATTTTGCTAAAAAATTGGGAGCTAATTATTTTACAACTTGTCACTGGGGTTGCCATAGAGTATCAAAATACAGTGAGTAAAATATATCACAGAGCTCACCAGCTTATGTATTAAAGAAAACTGAGCAGCGAAATTAATTACTACGGCAAGCCCAACGGGATTTACGCTACTAGGAAATAAATACAAAGTCAATTTCGTTATCTTTCCAAGCATCATTAAACAAATTGCTTGACCTTATCTTGAAGCTATTTTTAAGATACTATGCGTGAAATAAACTTGAAATGTTTATTTCACGCATAATCAACCAAGTAAGATGAAAATAGTTAGCTAGTATTTTTCTTTATAAAACTTATTAAATAATTAAAATAAATAATAAGATATTGAATTATCGCAAAAAGTGAGATGACAATAAAAAAATACCTGACGCATTACAAGATCCGAACTTGCTAGCCCTTCACTCTAGGTTACCCTTCTAACGTTACCCCAATAAGATTATCTCCTGATTGTGGAGATGTTTTACATACATAAATTTCACATGGACAAACAACCAGAACAGAAATAATGAAATAATTGTTTTAATTTTCTCCATATTGGATGACCATATAAAACTTAATCTATAGGATTTACTTTATTCTATGTCTCCGTATTTCCTTCCATTCGTATTTCCTTATGTCAAGATCTTTTTTCTAAGAGCGTGTAGCGTAAGAGGACAGTACCGAGATTAATATCAAATATTAAAATGTTAAGCTTCTAAGTTGGATCAAGGATCCGTGAATTTATAAAGAGGCAAAGTTAACAATAAAAAAAAAGATTAGTCATAAGCACAAATGTTGATCTTAAGATCCCGGGTTCGAATATCGGTTAAGTCATAGAATAGAACAGAATAATTTTTATTTAATATAGACTACAAGAACACTTATTGAAAGTCATTGGAGTGTAGCTACCATGGCGCAAGAAAATGATTCTTTGAAATCTATCTCCTCCGTGACCCGTTGGCCAATTTACATAATTTTTTGGCAATATTGGTAGCTACTGCAGACAAGGCTTGTCAAAAATAAAAATCTGAATTTTAGTATTTTTGTTCTTTCACTATCTAAACGATTCGCTAATTTACATAAACCATTTGATTGAATCTTTTGTAGAATTAAAGAGAGTTATGACTCTAGACTTTTACGTCGTCGCGTTTATGATGCTAGCAAAAAGTTTTACCTTTGCATCTGCATCGGCCCTAGTTTAATTTTACCACAATTAGTTTAAGGTCAAAAAATTTGGTGTCAAATTCAGTTATTAGGTATTTGTGTCAAGAAATTCTCAGTAGCAGCTTGGAGTTAGGCCTTTGGCCTTTGGCCCTGGGCCTGAACTTTCCTCGATAGTGTATTTATTGTCAATTACAATCTTACATTTGCAGTTGGAGCATCGACCTTAATGTAGATGGGTGAACATTTTTTCTTTTGCAAAGTTACGTTTGTCCTTCAATACGGACATTACGGATTATTAGAATTATCTTAGTCATAATTCAAGCGTTCGGGAGATTGCGACACATCCTCTCGTCAGACATACCTCAAAATCTCAAAACTAGATAGATTGTACAAACAGTGCGTGTTGCCAGTAATGACCTGAGACTGAGGATCTGACATATGGTCCTTCACTTCCGGCCGTATAAATCAGCTTAAAGTCTCTCAACGAGCTATGGAGAGAGCTATGCTCGGAATTTCTCTGCGTGATAAACTTAGGACCGAGGATAACAGAAGTAGAACCAGAGTAACTGACATAGCCCAACGGATTAGTAAAGTGAAGTGGCAATGGGCCGGCCACACTCGAAGAATCGATTATCGACGGGGAACACACCCGGGCTACAACGGTTTAAACTAATAAGATGAAGCTGTAAAAGCCTCCTAATTATAATATCACAAATAATATCAGTTAACAATCTACAAAAAACAAAGATGATGATACACTTTAGCTACCAGAGACGTTCAATGTATTCTCAGTATAAAATACTCGTAACTGTATACATGTGCAATAACAAAAACAAAATACAAATAATAAGGATACTTATAAAAGCAAGAACGTGAATCTTATCTCAAGATATCCACTGTAGGACGTACTCGTTAACAGGCCAAATTTCCAACGGAATTTCACGAAATAATAACTGATAATTAAAGGAAACACGCGTGTCCGCTACTTACATGACCGTCAAAACAAATAACACGCGATGATAAATGTACCGATAATTGGACGTATTCTGATGTGAATGATATCTCTTAATGGACGGTTTGGCCGTGTCGTAAGAGAACAGTGGTTATAATTTATTAATTTCTAGCCCTTAACACAGTTGGGTGCTTCGAAGCCCTTAACGCGCGCGGTGAGGCTAATTAATAATTTTTATAATTGTATGCCGAGAGTCCGAATCATTCAACTTCGAGTTTTTTAATGATAAATATTAAAAATTATTTAATGCTCGTGAATAAAATATACCGGAATAATTAATACGACAAATACAATTGTACCGAAAATATGAAATATATACCAGTTTGATGCGTAAATTATTTGCGAGGTATTATAATTGAGCATTGATATTGATATATTGAGACTGATATTAACTCCGAGCGGAACAGTAACCTAAAGTGGTAATAGTCTGGCCATTTGACACGAGGAACCAACAACCAATGGGAGGACAGATTCTTGTGTAGGCTTCCCACAAATGGCTTGACGACCTCGTAAGGTATCCAGGAAGTAGATAAATACCGCAAATATGATATTATCTCGATCTGTACCCACGATCCATAGCGTCTATGTAGTTATACTGACTCTTAGACAACGCGGCCTTTAAATTCGATTATGAAAGAAAAAGTGAATAAATAATATAAAGTATTTTTTTTCTTTTTGTGGATGTCGCATAAGACCAGAAAAAGTTTGTGGTCTCAAATGGATAGCGCTATCACCATCTAGGTAAGATATAAAATTCTCAGAACGGCGATGCGAATGCGGTCAGAGATGTTCCAGTCAATCCGACAGCTAAGCGTATCGATTTCAGCTAGTTTGTATATAAAGGCGCATATCAAAATGTATTTTCATACAGAATGCTAGACAAAAAAGTTCAATGATGGCATGGCTACAACACCGAAGAGCGAAGCCGCCTCTTAGAGGATTGGACTTACTTTACGCATTGATATAATGATTAATTTTTAAAAATGCACCACTTTTACATTACACAAATATGAAGTCGCATTGTAAATCCCAGAGACAAAATCTGAATCATTGAAACAGCATAGATAACTATAATATGTTGGTTTATTTTTCGTCCGAATCTTAGGTCTGGGTTGTATTTGAAACTGTAATTTACTGCGGGTATAATTCAAATGTAAATTCCGACTTCGTCATAAAATCAACCAGTTTGATTCCAGCTGAAATTGTTTCAATTTTATTGACAGAATTAACATGTTACCGACTTTACCTAAACAGCTTTTTACAAAAAAAAAAGCAGTTATAAAGCATCGTGGTCGTAAAGGCTTCGATATTAACGATTGGTTATAAAAAAATAAAGGAGCTACACAGGAATACGTGTTTTATTGCAGTGATAGGCGCCGATATTGTCCGCAGTAAGTCATAAAAAGACGCGTTTTCAAAGCAAACTAAATGGAGGACTTACATTTTACAATTATGCATTCTACGTTAAATATGAAAATAAATTTCAACGAATAATTTAAGAATATTTAATTTTATTCCTTAAGCACTACTTAAGACTTTTTTTGTCATTTAAATGTTTGTTTTAGTATTATCCTTTTAACAGTCAAATTAAGCTACGTTTGACTTTCTGTTTTTTTTTTAGACTCACAATTATAACGAAAACCACTAATCGTAGTTTTATAAATTTATTGATAAGTGATGAGAATTGATGTTAAGTTGCGGAATACCTTTATCCACCAGGAATCTATTCACAGCGATATTTCTATTGCTTAGGAATTCTTACGTTATGAACAAAGTCTGGAAAGTTTGGCTCAGACAAGAAAACAGATATAAATAAAACTGAGAGTCAAAAGAATTTACAGTCCGTGGCTACTTCACTCCATTAACACCTGTGTCAAAGTTGGCAAATTTAAAAAAAGGCTATACTATATAATATATAGATGCGTTGTCACCACAGAAATCTAATTAGATTTCTGTGGTTGTAGCCAAGGACTGAGATGGCATATCCCACGTTCTGTAATTATACTGACTCTCCTTCTCCTTCTCTTCCTCCAACAGACCGGAACACCGCAGTGTAAGCACCAATATTTCACAACAGAAACAGATAAGTGGGTGCTGCCTATTCGTAAACAGACAACTCCTGTACAGAAAGGGAAATATAAAAGTGAAACGAAAGCCCGTGTATTCACTGCGTGTGTACTTGTTTTTATGTAATATTTGTTTAAATTAGCGCACTTAGCTGTGAAAATATTATAGTCAGAACTTCTTCCTAGTCCAGACTAAGACAATTAAAATTATATATAAAGGATTAGGTCAAAAACAGTTTTGACTGAAAGATATTGGTTAACAGTGGTTTTAACTGAAAAGTATCGGTTAAAAGTAATTTTGACAAAGACTGTAAATTAAAATCACTTTTGACTAGGAATTTTAGCAAAAAGTGTTTGATATTTTAGATAAAGTTTATCGCCCATCAATTTTAAGACATACTAGTTTTCTAGGCTAAACTAATTTTTCATAAGACCGACAGAATCTACTAGACGTCAGCGATGGTCCAAATGCTTTATTTAAAGAAACCACCACACTTCGACCTATTCATATCTGCTACTTTTTTAAATATCAGTGACAATATGTTGAGATCAGAATTAGCTTTGATCGCGAATACATGGTCATCACCGTGAGCATTCACGGTCAAATACTGGACACTACCTCTTTGAAAACAAATGTGATTTTGGCCTTGAACATTTCCGACAGTAGTATCAAATAGTATATTAAAAACCATATCACTATTAGTCACACATACACAGTCCACTTATGGGCATAAACTAAGTACCCAATAACTTTCCGTTGGGAGAATTTGTAACAATTGCTTCGTTTTGGAGGTGGATTAGCTATTGCATTGCAAGATCTATTGCCTATAGGTAACTATAGGCAGTTATGTACTTATAAAAGTACATAACTACCTTATAAACATTTTTACCTTTAATATTTTATATACGAATTGTATTGCTGTTGTTAATGTAAGACTACTACTCCTCTCTGGCATGGTGCCCCATAATAGACATTTATTGATATGAAAGGAGTGAAGGAAGTCTGAAGACTTGTGTTCAATAAAGTTGTTAGCAACACTGAGCAATAAGTAAACAGCCGTAAGAGTGGAATAGGCAGCCTCAATATTAAAACTCACTCTAAAAATTACTTGATCGAAATCGCTGGCTTGATTAAAACTGATATCTAAAAGTGATAGTTATTTGTCAACGATATATGTTGGTTGATTCATTATATATTACATGTAATAATTAGGAAGGGTATGATGTATAACAGAACCGTGGTAGGTCAGATGGTTAACGCTTGCTGTAAAATAATAATAATAATGTTCGCGAGCATACCGGGTTCGATCCCGGCCGGCAGCATTGAAATTGTTTTTTTGCAATTTTAAGTGCTGATTTACCACGTTTTCGGCGGTGAAGGAACACATCGTGAGGAAACCAGCATGTCTAGTAAATAAAATAAATCGAACATATAAACATGTGAAAATCACTAATGCGCATTGGAGCAGCGCGGTAG